>VDFB02256132.1:204889837-205345530 GCA_007258455.2 Sequoia sempervirens
ACTTAATCATAGTATACTTTTTGACACTATGAAATTTTCGTATGCTTCTTAAGTGTCTCCCTAAGAGTTCTTTTGCAAATTCCTTGTTTGTCTTTAATATTGACTGCTGAGTGGTAGATAATGTAGCATCTCTCTAATATGTGTTACATGTCCTTTCACTGTCCAAATATTTTGATGAATGTTCAAAGCTTTAATAAGGCTGATATTTGGAGGGTTGTTTTGTTTTTTTGGGGGCAGCTGTAGAAGAAATTTAGGGGAAGAAGATTTAACTGCAATTCTTGCACCCGCAAAGAGTGATAATCTCTTTGAAGTCTCCAAATGGGTTTAACCTCAAAGAAAAAAAATATAACAAGAAGACATCAACAATAAATTAATCATCTATGCAAAACACCCATGTAAAAAAGAGTATAACCTCACAAACTTCATTGAAAATTCGAGCTGCATCACCTCACTCTAAATATTATAGAGAAATAGATGAATTGTAAAAGAGGTATTAGAATAACACTAATGTAGCTTGGATTCTCGATTAAGCTTGTATATATATATATATGTGGACATATGTATATATATGTGGACATATGTATATATATATATATATATATATATGTGGACATATGTATATATATTGTATACTTTGGTATCTATCCTACTCTAAATATGCAAAATAACTTAGAAATATGAATGACAAAATACCAAGGACACCTCAAGATTAGCCAAAAGAGTGATATAACGAAAATGAATGTAAATAAAATGAAACACAAACAATTTTACCTCCCTTGTTGTTGATATCCCTTTGATTGGCCCTTGCTTGGAATGGATTGTGTGCTCCTTAGATGATTGCTTGAATGACTAGATGCAAGATTAGATATGCAAATGATTAAAAAGATGGCTAGATGATAGTAAAAGGATTGTGGATTCAAATTGACAGCATGTAGTTATGAAAATGCAAAGTGTTGAAAATGCCCTTGAGGAGGGGGTATTTATAGAAGAATTTGAATTCTCTAGAGAATTCAACGGTCAAGATTGCTCCAACAAGGCCAAGATGAAGGGCTATGGTGGGTTGAGAACCCACAAGCCCTCACATCTTGACATGTGGAGGGTGAAGTGGATAAGGGGGGATGAGATGGAGATGAGTTGTCAAGAAGGTATATGAGGTGGAAAAGGACATGCACCTTGGGGAGTGAGGAGATTTCCACAAAAAGGGATTTCTTGTCCCCAAGTGGGAGTGAAAGAGACATTTGAGGAATTTTGGAATTCCTCAAAAATCTACATGGGAAAATGAAAGGTGGTTGGGGAAATAAGTGTGAATTAAAAATTCACATTCTTAGGAAAGTCTAAAAGATAAAAGGTGGGCTCCAAAAAGGTGGGACTTGGTCACATGTGGAGATTGTGACAAGTCTAAGGTTCTAGAAGCCTTGGAAGAATGGAATGTGAATTAAAAATTCACATAGGGAGGAGAGAGACATGGGATAAATAAATGAGAATTAAAAATTCTCATGGGAAGGAGAGTCAATATCTAAAAAGGAAAAAATGGAAGAATTGACCAAAAAGTGGTGCTGGAAATAGCTAATGACCTTGGTTAAGGTTGTGCAAACATTGGATTAGGCTAATTAATGGAGGATTAGAGGCAAGTGGCAAATGTAGAAGGATGTGACATTAATCTCTGATTAAGAGAATGCACCTCATAATCATGAATTAATTAAATTAATTCAGATTAGAGCAAGGTTATGGAGGATGTGACAAGGAGAGAGAAAGTGAGGAATTTTAAATTGATCTTAAATCAAAAAGGTGAAAAATGACTAAATTAAATAAATTAGTGTATTTATTTAATTTAGAGAGGAATAAGGTGAAAGATAAAGTATTAATTATTACATTAAATACTTTACCGATGTGAGGCGAAAGGTGTAATATTAATTTAATAAATTAATATTAATATGATAGACGGAAAGGCAACAAATTTAATCATATGGAAGTGATTAAATTTAGATGTCTACATTTTGCCCCTCTTCGAAAAATTGTTAGGATAACAATGTTTTGAAGAAAAATAAAATGCAAATGAGGCAAGAGATGAAGGATGGCGATGCCCCTGGCATGAAAAGGTTAATGATGTCCCAATGACCAAGCTGGAGGAATGGAGGAATGGTAAGAGGGTATGCCCCCTCGAGAGGGCGGTTGGGGAAAAAAAAAAGGGGTCCCCGGACAACGTCTTGATAGGAAGGAAAGAATGATACCATTGGATAGAACTCAGAAAACCAAGCAATTTTGGCTTTTGAACGGAGGTGATCCGACGCACAGTTTGTGAATGGCAGCCTCGGGAAGTTTGGGATTAGTTGGAGGAATAAAAAGTTAAATAAAAGGTAAAAAATACCTTGTTGGAGGAAGGGGGTTAAAAAGGTAATTTGAAAAATTACCTGGGTCATTTTCACTGTAACAGTTGAGAGAAAGAGAGGAGAGGTGTGAAAACCGACGAGGAGACGCGATGCCGACGGACAATGATACTACGATCGTGCACCGGGCGGACGAGGTTCGTGCAATGTACAACGGGGGCGCAGGCGGAGAAGAGGGTGGCAGCAGAGGCAGAGATACATGCATTGCAGAGAGGGAGAGATGAGATGGTAGCAGAGGTAGCGACTCTCCGAAGGGAGAGGGATTTAGCAGAGTTACGGGCACAGGCTCTCCAGCAGGATAGAGATGCAACAGAGGCTCGGGCACAGGGGGCTGAGAGAGATAGAGATGCAGCAGAGATGCAGATACAGACCCTGCAGGTAGAGAGGGATGCTGCGATGGCTCGTGTTCTGACAGATCAGGGTGAGGGTGGGATGACCATAGCAGATGTGCAGATTATGGAGAGAGAGAGGGATAGGTTACAGGTAGAGCTGGCACAGAGTCGGTTAGCTCAGGAGGCATGGGAGTGGGAGAGGTGGGTGATCAGCGCGGATCGAGATCAGTATCGGCATGAGCGGAATGCCGTGAGACTGATAGCTGGGCAGAGGGATGAGTTTATGCAGCAGGCTAGCTATTGGAGAGGGGTATATGAGCAGGTTGTTCCAGATCCAATGCAGCGCACTGCACGCTACGTCAGCCAGGTTCCACAGCCACCAGGGCCATCTCAGTCTCTAGGGACATGCACTAGGGGATTCAATGATTATCGGCGGATGCCGTCTCCATACGACGGTTATCAGGGGACACCCACCCGTGAGTACCAGGGGACTCCAGCACACAGAGGCCAGCACCCGATTCTCCGCAGAGGTCAGATGTGGGCAGCTCTCAGTAGAGCAGTCAGATGCAGGACATTGGTTATTTTTGATAGTGACAGGATGGATGGGTTATGTATGTCGCCAGAGGGTAGAGGTGTTCCACGTCTCTGGATTGTATATTTTATGAGGCGATGTATGATGGACCTATGACATATATTATAGTATTTTGTATGGGACAGTTCTTATTGACACCATGTAGTATGTTTCCTTTTATGATGGGTGATTATATGTATGCGTATATGGTATTTTATGTTTATGTGGATGGATGAATTGGTTTATTTATGCTCATGTGTTGATTTAATTATGCTTGTGTTTATGATATGAGATGTTCACATGGATGGTATGAATAATTGTATGTTAGTTCATTGCGATGTTTATGGATGATTGGATATATGTACTTTGATGTTTTGTGAAATGATATGCACATGGTGATATGTTGTGTACTCATGGTATTTATGGCATTTTTTATATACATGAATACCTAGTTGACTTGTTTGCCATGTATGTATATGTGTATGATGGATTTTGTATGAACGTTTTATATATGCAGGATGTGATGTATTATGCGTCTAACACTTTGTGATGCAGGTGGCGAAGTATGTATGGACCTAACATGTGATGATGCAGGTGGCAAAGTATGTATGCAGGTGGTGATGGACCTAACACGTAATGCAAGCGACGATGGGGATATGGCATAGTATTTTTGTACTTTTAGAGGAAATAACACACGGTCATGAGTGCCAATAAGAACTGATGTGATGACGGGAGGTGGGTATGTAGTGATCTGTCAAAAATTATCAGTATCCGGAGAAGAAGGGCAAAGAATGGGGGAAAGTATTTGCACAACCAAAACCATAGGGTGGGTGTTAATGCAATGATTATGAAAAATGCAATCCTAATTCAATTTATCATCTTTGGAGCACTGGTTTTTGCTATAGCATAAGACACGATACACCAAGGTATAGAGGACCGAGGTAGATTAGTGTCTAATGCATAAGACAAACACGCCGGACAAGAAAGCTATCCCAATACCCCAAAGTCATGAAGACCTTGTTCGGGTCCGGTATTGAGGTAACAACAAGCACGAAAGGATGCCCCAACATAACACAAGACCGCTAGGATCTTGGTGGGTACTATGTGGGACAACCGAGAAGACACCATCAAAGAAAAGATCAAGATATGCCCCTATGTAGATCATTCAAAACACGCCATAATATGAGGGATTATGGTGGCCTTGACAAGTGATCATAGGGAGCTCAAATGATAAACAAAAACCAAAAGCATCAAAAGATCACAATCAATTTCAAATGTCCATTTCCATAGGATCAAGGGGATAGATGGAATTGATGAGGTCTGTTTAGGAAGGATGTATCCTACTGAGACCTATGATGGATACTAAGTGAAGAGATCGATATGATGCAGGATATTCAGAACTGATTGGATTTGATGATACAAGTGGATCTCATTTGTTAAGAACCAGCGAGATAAGGGCATAGCTTGATGACATGACACAAGGGAGACAAGACACAACCTAAAGACCTAGGGGCTCGGGGGCCGATCAAAGATTAGCCTTGCCTACGTGAAAGCGCAGAGCCCTCGTAGTTCATGGAAAAAGACCATGGATAAAGCGGAAAGAAGACAATGGTGACCAATGATGGATACAAGATGCGACAGACCAATGCCCCGGGGGAGGATCAAATGATCAACCTTGCCTACGTGAAAGCGCAGAGCCCTCGTAGTTCATGGAAAAAGACCATGGATAAAGCGGAAAGAAGACAATGGTGACCATGATGGATACAAGATGCGACAGACCAATGCCCCGGGGGAGGATCAAATGATCAACCTTGCCTACGTGAAAGCGCAGAGCCCTCGTAGTTCATGGAAAAAAACCATGGATAAAGCGGAAAGAAGACAATGGTGACCAATGATGGATACAAGATGTGATAGACCAATGCCCCGAGGGAGGATCAAATGATCAACCTTGCCTACGTGAAAGCGCAGGGGCAACGTAGTTCGATAAAAAGACCATGAAGGATGAGACCTAGATGGAGACCGACACAATGGATGATCCTATATGACGGCACAGACCAACCGAGAGACACAAGCTCAAAGTGGGATATAAGGAAGCTCAGGATAAGGGATAGGTAAGGTGAGTCGTCCAGTGCTCAATCAACAACTACCAAGCGGCCTAGGCTAAAGTGGGTGAGGATGAAAGTGCGGATGAAAGCACAAAATAACTAGGATGCCCTAGTAGATAATGATTAAGCCCTCTATGGATGACGCCTGCTGACAGGTTTTCACCATCCATACTTATCCAAGGCGCCACCAAGAGGTGGTTTTCACCATAGGACGAACTTATTTCTCTTTACTATGTTTTTTTTTTTTTTGGTTACTTTTTTGATTTTTTTGATTTTTTGATAGGGTAGATCAAGCGGACTTAAGCGTAGAACCTTTTCAGATGGATAATATTGACAGGTTCGTCAAGGGGAGCCCCTTCTAGGGTAGTCAACCTGTAGGCTCCAGATCCATATTTGGCAGTTATGATATACGGTCCTAGCCAGTTTGCCTCAAATTTTCCTTTTTTGTCGCGATCTTGCTGAGTACGTTGGTTTTCTTTGAGGACAAGTTCACCAACCTGGAATTGCCTGGGGCGGACCTTTTTACTGTAATGACATTTGAGACGATTCTGGTATACTTGTAGGTGATCGTAGGCCCGTATTCTGCGTTCATCCAGTAACTCTAGCTGTGCAAGCCGAGCAGTGCGAGCATCTTCTTCGCTGATGAGGTTTTTCAAAGAAATTCTCAATGAGGGGAGCTCAACTTTGATTGGCAAGACAGCTTCCGCACCGTATATTAAAGAGAAAGGGGTGGCACCTGTTGGGGTACGAATAGATGTGCGGTATGCCCAGAGGGCGGGATGAATGTGAAGGTGCCAATCTCGTCCAGTGTTATTGACCACCTTTTTGAGAATGCGGATGAGGGTTTTGTTGGTCACTTCTGCCTGACCATTACCCTGGGGGTAATAAGGCGTAGACCAACGATGTTGAATATGGAATGTGTCGCAGAGTTGTTTCATGGCTTGGTTCTTGAATGGTTTTCCATTGTCGGAAATGATGGTGGATGGGATACCATATCTGCAGAGAATATGGTAAAGGATGAATTTGGAGATCTGAGTACCGGTGATTTGCGATAGTGGCATTGCTTCCACCCATTTGGTGAAGTACTCAGTTGCGGTGATGATGAATGTATGGCCGTCGGATGATGGTGGGTGGATCTTGCCAATCAAGTCAAAACCCCATTGAGAAAACGGCCAGGGTGCCAGGAGAGGCTGAAGATCTTGTGCTGGTGCGTGGATCAAATCAGCATGTTGTTGACATGGCAGACATTTCTTTACAAATTCGCAAGCATCATGTTCCAGTGTAGGCCAGTAATAGCCAGCCCGTAGGATTCTTTTAGCCAGAGCCATACCATTTGAGTGGGCCAAACAAATACCACCATGTACTTCCGTTAGTACCGTCTGGGCCTCAGTCTCATTTAGACATCTCAGGAGGATTCCATCATACCCGCGACGATAAAGCGTATCACCAACAATGATGTATCGGGACGAACAATGGATAAAGGATTTACGTTGGTTGCGTGTAAGTTCTGGGGGTATGGTATTATTACGGAGGTAAGTGTATATGTCTTGGTACCACGGGGAGGCGGGACCTACGATATCGCACACCATGTCTGTGTCAGGAACATCATATGCAGGGATTAACAGTTGTTTGACAAGAAACTCACACTCTGTTCGATCCTTGGGCATGTCAATCAAAACCAATAGTGGCCATGGCATCTGCTGCTTTATTCTGCACCCGAGGGATTTGGTCAAACTGTATGGAGGTGAAATATTTTTTAAAATCATCCACCATGCGTTTATAGGGTAGCAATTTGTCATCCTTTGTGAGGAATTCATCATTAACTTGTCTGATAACCAACAAGGAGTCCCCAAAGACTTTCAGACGTGTTATGTGCCACTGTTTTGCAATTCTAAGGCCAGTGAGGAGAGCTTCATATTCTGCCATATTGTTTGTACAAGGAAACGCTATCCTGAACGACTTTGGAATGTAGTCACCTTGAGGGGTGACCAATAGAATTCCTGCCCCCGATCCATTATGAGTGTATGAGCCATCGAAATATAACGTCCAAGTCAGGGCTTCTGTCACTGTGTAGATTTCTTCATCCGGGAATTCAGTGTCTATTGGGTAAGCATCTACTAGTGGTGCTTCAGCCAATTGATCAGCAATAACCTGTCCTTTGATAGCTTTGCGCTCTACATACTCGATGTCAAATTCGCTTAGCAACATGACCCATTTGGCCATGCGGCCAGTCAAAGTGGTTTTGGATAACAGATACTTCAAGGGATCAATTTTAGCAATTAACTTGACTGGATGACTGAGCATGTAATGGCAGAGTTTCTGTGTGCTGAAGACCAGTGCGAGGCACGCTTTTTCCATTGGGGAATAATTTAACTCATAGCCAACTAGTGTTCTGCTGATGTAGTAAATTGCCCTCTCTTTGTATGACTCATCATGTTGCGCCAATAGTGCCCCCAGTGCGACGGAGGTAGCAGAGATATAGAGTAGGAGGGGCTTCCCTGGGATAGGCGGCATCAAAATCGGTGGATGGACTAAATATTCCTTGATTTTATCAAACCCTATCTGACACTGTGGAGTCCATCGGAAGGTGGAATCTTTCTTCAAAAGATGGGTAAATGGCTGACATTTATCTGTGAGCTGAGCTATGAACCGACAGATGGATTGCATTTTGCCTTGGAGACTCCTTAACTGCTTTAGATTGCGTGGAGGCGGCATGTCCAGAATAGCCTTTACCTTGGCAGGATCCACTTCAATACCTCTGCGAGAGACTATGAAACCCAACAATTTCCCTGACGTGACCTCGAAGACACACTTTTTTGGGTTCAGCCGCAACTTATAATGCTCTAGCCGTTCAAATATCTTCTTCAGGATGGCGGGATGTTCTACTTGTGTTTTGGACTTTCCTAATAGGTCATCAACATAGTCTTCCATGATGATATGGATGAGGTCATGGAAGATAACCGTCATGGCTCTCTGATACGTTGCCCCCGCATTTTTGAGACCGAAGGGCATAACATTGTAGCAGAAGGTGCCCCAAGGAGTTGTGAAGGCAGTTTTGTGCTGGTCTTCTGGTGCGATTCGGATCTGGTTATAACCGGAAAAGCCATCCATGAGGGACAACATCTCATGTCCTGTTGTTAGGTCGACCAACATGTCAATATTAGGAAGAGGGAAATCGTCTTTTGGGCAGGCTTTGTTGAGATCCCTAAAATCCGTGTAGACCCGAATGTCTCCGTTGGGCTTGGCAACTGGAACTATATTGGAGATCCATTCGGATTAGTCAATAGGTCTGATAAAACTTGCGTCCAGTAGCTTCTCCAACTCCTTCTTAACTAACAATGCGACTTGCGGATGCATCTTACGGAGTTTTTGCTTTACAGGCTTGGCGTCTGGGCGGATGTCTAAGTGATGAACCACTAAAGCAGGGTCTAAGCCTGGCATGTCTGAGTATGACCAGGCAAAGTTGATGATGCCTTCTCGGAGTAGCTGCACAAAGATCGGATACTCTTGTTCAGAGAGTGACTTGGCTACATATGTGATCTTCGGACTTTCAGCAGTTCCCAAACTAACTTCTTGCGTCTCTTCAATCAGGATAGATGATCTAGCAGATAGTTGAGTTCCCATAAGGGGAAGATGAACATCTCCATCTTCCGGCGCCTCTTCGAGGTTTTCACCATTAGATGCGTCCTTTATTTTTACTTTTTCCAGGCCAGGAAGTGCCTCAGGGAGGTTTTCACTAGATGACCTCTTTTTATTTTTCTTATTTTTATTTTTGCGACTGGAGTGTTCATCCTCCCCCAATCCCATAAGGTTGACGTACGTGTCCACAGACATACTGACAGGTGGGGTGTTATGTAAGGCCCAATCGATGAGTTCAGGGTGACGAAGGGACAGGCTAATGGTGCAAACGGATAGGCATTCAAACATGGACGACAAGTCAGTGTGATCAACATCATCGTATGCATGTATGATGGATTCCTCCTCGGGTATGTCTGCCAATGAGCCATCGTCCATGGTGATACTATTGGAAGTATTAGGTGGTGTTGTGGGGCCTTTCTGCTTTCTGTCATACCCAATGCCCACATTTTTTGGTAGCAGAGACGTATCAATGGGTTGTAACCGCCCTTGTTCTTGCTTTCCGAGGCCTCTACCTTGATAGTTATGCTTTTCCACGAACTTTGTTGGCCAGGGGTACTTTTCTTGGAAGTACTCCTTGAGAGGAGTTTCCGGTTGAAGCTCTTCTCGGTAAACCCATTGGCTTATGTCTTCTTCTAGAGCATTTGTCTTGATACTTGGGGATACAAAAGTGGTGGTAGGGATATTTTTGCCCCGGAAGGTGACAATCTTGTCTTCCTTTGGGGAAGCGTGGGAAGGTTGACCATACTCGTGTGGCGATGGTGGCATGGTTGCTACATTAAGGGCAGTGTGCATTTCGTACTCGCCACACCCTTTGTCAATGATCTGGACTTTTGTGACTGTAGGATCAGTGGGGGATGGAGTGGTTATGACGGTGGATGGTGGATTAACAGGTGATGACTGGGATGCCCCCATTTCAACCCCAGGACAATAATGTAAATGGGGAAATGACGCCTCTAAAGCGCGACAATATTCGAATGGTTGGGGGTCGGCATAGATGGTGATCTTTTGTCCATTGACTGGGAATTTGAGGCACTGATGGTAGGTGGAGGGCACGACTTGCATAGCATGGAGCCATGGATGGCCAAGGAGGAGATTATATGGTAAGTCCAGATCAAGGACATGGCAGGTGATGTACTGAACTATCGGTCCCACTTGGACAGGAAGATTGATGATCCCTTCTGAATTTCTTTCTGCATTATCATAAGCCTTAATTGTAATGATCTGATTGCTTAAGTCCGCTTGAGTATACCCTACCTGTTTTATGAATTTCAAAGTACATAAGTTGAGGGCAGAGCCATTATCTACCAAGACCCTTTTTATTTTATGGCGGGCAACTATAACTTCGATATGTAGGGGGCGGTTGTGATTGACGTCGATATTGGGCATATCATCTTGGCTGAAATGGAGGTGGTGAGACAAAGCCAAGTGTCCCACCAAAGCTTGGAATTGTGTGGGGTCGATGTCATTTGGTACATGGGTTTCCTGCAAGGCTCTATTGAGGATCTCTTGATGTACCGGGGAAGACTTAAGCAAATCCAAAATGGATATATGAGCGGGGGTCTTTCTTAGGTGATCAAGAATGTTATATTGAGAGTTTACAGGAGTGGGTTGGATGGGTGCAGAGGCTGCAGGGACGGTGATGCGGGCTCGTCGTGTAGTCACAGCACATTGAGGGTCTTTGGCTTTAACGTGTATCATGGACACTCGGGGTTCCACCTGCTCAATGTAATGAATAACACCTTCATAATTGAAGGGCGTATTCTTGTAATTTACATTATTTGTGCTGTTGTTTTGGGGATTACTGTTGGAGGTGCCAGGGCCTTGACTATGGTTTGGGAAGGCGTTTTGATAGATTTGCAGCTGAGCATTGGACGACGAAGGTTGACTGGGGTCAACCTTGATATCTCCTTGATCGATGAGATCTTGGACATAATTCTTCAAACCCTGACACTTATTCAAAGAGTGTCCCTTGATTTTATGGAAGTCGCAATACTCGTTTTCTTTAAACCATGCTGGCTTGGGTTTGGACTCATCGAATGGCCTGGTGATAGGGTATGTGATGGGGTAATTGATTTGTAGCAATTTATTGAAAACGACACTCAGGGGTTCACCCAATTGGGCATATTTTCGTTTGGTGTTCCCCTGATTATTTTGGTTTGACTGTTGAGGGGGACGAGGTGCCCCTTGTGGTACAGATATGGCGTTGGGTATAGACTGCTGTTGCTTTTGGGATGCATTAGCCACTTGGACATGTTTGGTGTCTGTCACACCGTCATTCACCGCATTTTTGTTCTTATTCCAGAACCGTGGTTTATCTCCAAATGACCTTTCTTTATCATGACTGTGTATTTTAATGTGACCTTTGGCAATAAGGGCACGTTCAAGGATGGGTCCCTTTTCCACTATCTCTGCGAAAGTGGTGACACAGTGTAGTCTAAAATTGTGGGCCATGTCAGGATGAGAATTTTCCACGAAAAGGGTGACCATGTCCTTTTCTTTCAAAGGATTCTTCATTCGACTTGCTAATGCACGCCACCGTTGTAGGTAGCTAGTAAAAGTTTCTCCATCACGTTGTTTCTCTTTCAGGAGATCTAAGGTGTCAGTATCCTTCCGCAAATTGAAGGAGAAGTAGGAGACAAACTGCTCTGATAAATCTGCAAAAGTTTTTATAGACCCCTTTTCGAGAGTCATGAACCAATCGAGGGCATGGCTTGCTAGGCTTCGTGGGAACAAGCGTAAGAGATAGTTATCACTGTACATGACTTCTTGACATTGTGCATAAAACTCCTGCAAGTGAGCCTTAGGGTCTTTGTCTCCCTTGTATTTGTCAAAATTTGGAATCTCGAAATGTTTAGAGAATGGGATCAATGAGATGGATGGATCAAACAGATATGAGCATATATCTTCAAATTTGAATGATTGTTTTGTGCCCCCTGCTTGAAGGTCCTTAAGGGCAGCTTTGATTTCCAACAAATCTGAGCTAGCTGGTGGTGGGTTGGGTGGATATTGATGATAAAAAGATGAGGGATCTTGTTGAAAGGGTGTCAGATTGTTGAAATGTGGGTTTGGATGATTGGATGATGACACGACTTGCTGGTGAGATGGGGGATTTTGCTGATATGGGGGTTGTTGTTGTGGTGCATAATATGGATTTGTTGGGTAAAAGTGTGGGGTAGGTTGTTGAGGGGCTTGGACGGGACGTTGCGTGTTGGCTTGTTGGTATTGAGGATATTGTTGTGATTGTTGGGAAGTCGCATAAAACGGTTGTTGGGGGAATTGTTGTTGGTTGTGGTAGTAGTAGTGTTGTGGGGGTTGTTGTGGTGGCGTCGAGTGTTGTATGGACTGAGGTGGGACATTATGTTGTGATTGAACCTTTGGATGCAAAAGGGATGTGAGAAAGGGAGATATGGCTTGGGCAGTAGGTTGAGATGGATTGGCTTGTGATTGGTAGGGTGGTTGTTGTGAAGGGGCCAAAGCATTGTGTATAAGTTGTTGTGGATGAGACGGCGGAGGTAGCGTAGGCGTATTTTGTAAAGGGGGTTGTTGGGTTCCGCTCGGAATGTTCAGCTGGGGTGTGCCTTGTGGAGGTAATTGAGGTGGAATGGTGGATTGGTGAACCTGTTGAGGTGGTATACTGGTGGCCCCAGGAGGCGGAAGGGATGTAGCAAAGGATGTGCTCCCAATGTTGACTGGAGGTTGGTTGGAAGAGAGGGGTGTTGTTAACGCCAATGGAGGAGGTTGTGGAACACTTGGTGGCATGCCGTAAGCAAAAGGATTATTGGGGTTAGGCACTTGAGGTCCACCTATAGCTGAGGTCGAAGCGTGTGGGGGATAATTAACTTGATAAAGAACGGCATTGCCAAATTCAGGTTGATGCCAACCCTCGACTGGAGGAACATTGGAAAAGTATGAACCTTCGGGTGCATTTTGGGACTCTTGGAGTACGTTAGATGGGGCGCCCTTATATTTGGATAAGTCAACATTGGAGGGAGGTTTAACCCCCTTCTCAATCAAGTGGGCCAAGATTTCTTCCCCATGTTTCTCAAGCAAACGGTCAGTCATTTGCACATTAGCGGGATTACTAAAATGTTCCTCAAGTGTGAGTTCAGGTTGGCTAACCATACTTTCTTCACCATGTGGCGAGTTATTCTGATTCTCAGTGTTAGAATGTGATGAAGTACCGTTATGAGGATCATGAGGGGCGTTGGTGCCCTTGTTAGGATCTGATGAGACATTTATTGTGTTTTTGGGATCTTGGGGGTTGCTTGGTTGGGCACTCTGAGCTTGATGGTCGGCCATTTTCTTTGCTTGTAAACGGGTCTGAACGGGCATGCAAATGCTAGATGAGTAGGTTAATGTCTTTGTCGAATGATTTGATTGTGATGGGATTTGGATTGGATCCAATTGGATTTCGATTACTCGGATCGGATTTTGATTGGATTTGATTGGATTTGATCGGATTTTGATTGGATTTGATCGGGTTCGATTGGATTTGATTGGATTTGATTGGATTGAATTGGATTCTGATCGGATCGGATTGGATTTTGATCGGATTTTGATG
The DNA here is from genome assembly GCA_007258455.2 of Sequoia sempervirens. Classification (NCBI taxonomy): domain Eukaryota; kingdom Viridiplantae; phylum Streptophyta; class Pinopsida; order Cupressales; family Cupressaceae; genus Sequoia; species Sequoia sempervirens. The sequence continues at coordinate 204,903,433 of VDFB02256132.1, forward strand.
GGATTTGATCGGATTGGATTTGATTGGACTTGGATTTGATTGGATTTGGATTTGGATTTAGTTGGATTTGATTGGATTTGATTGGATTTAGATGGGATTTGATTGGATTGGATTTGATTGGTTTTGGATTTGATTGGATTTAGATTTGGACTTGGATTTAGATTATTGGATGGTAAGGGATGAGAGGGAGACCTTGAGTTCGATCAAAGGAAGTTACCCTTAACAACCAAGAGCTTTAATAGATTAAGAGGGTGATTACGACACCGAATCCACCTTAAGGTAGGGATGGATTGATTGGGTCGAAGGTGATAACTTACGCCACCGAATTCGCCTCAAGATGGAGGCAAATTGATTGGGGTCGAAGTTAAAGACCAATAATCAAGTTCAAGCGCTATGGTCAATTTGGGTAACTGCTTTGTAACACAAGGTTAGGACGGTTTGGCTATGGATAGTGTTTGAGGATGTGAGTGGTAAAGTTGCAATGTGAGGGTATGGGCTTGTGAATGGAAAATTAAAATGAAGAAGGGGGATTAAAGATGATTCGTGGAGAATGAATGGGGGTTTATAATGGTTAACGAAAATTTGGAGTGATAGAATGAAGGTTTAAATGGATAAAATGGAGGTTTTGGGAGGTTTAGAATGACAAAATAGAGACTTAGGATGATGGGGTAATGGTTGGGAACGATTAAACGGTGATTTAGAGGCTAAATGAATCCAAATGGGGTACTTGCAGGGCGTTGACAGCAAAATCAGGGGCGTAGACAACGTTCTGTAGTGAATCAGGGGCGCTTCCGCCTTTCTGCAGCAGAATTAGGGGGCGCTTCCGCCTTTCTGCAGTGGGACAGAACTTGGTTTTGATGGCAAAGGCTATGGCAAGGACGCAAAATGACAAAGTAAGGCTGAAATATCAAATATTTCACAGATTTTTCACAGAAAACACTGCAAGCAAGCACAATCCTATGATTAATATTAAGGGTATGGCAAGGAAAAGTCTTAATCTAGGATGCAAAAGGCTTCTAGGGAGTCCTCGATATACTCTCGGTACGTGAGGCACAACCGTGAACACCAGTCCGTCACAAGGGTGAGTCGGGAACCCCAGCGAGATACTGAAAGGCTTGGACCAACTCTTCACGTCTATCTAGGTATCACCCTAGCTTCGACGCTCCGCCAATTACGACGCAACTGGATTGGGGTACAACTTTCGTTCTCCCCCCTTTATATACCCCGCCGGTACGCGTGGTTGGAATCGTCCCTTGGGGTGATGAAATCCCCAAGCAGGTCCCACTAGGAAGAAGACACTAATCGTTTCCAACTACTCCCCAGGCTCACACGAAGTGCAAGGGGAAAGTGAAAACAAATTAATGCCCCCTTGGGTAGCACAAAAATAAGCAATCACAGCAAACAACAAAGTTCAATCCCCCTAATTAGACTATGTTCGAAAACAACAAAGATATATATATATTTTTATTTTTTATTTTATTTTTTCAGAAATTTGATCAAATAAATGGCCCTGCAAGCAAATGTTAGCTAATCTTCTTCCTCGTCCTTGGTCAAATTATGCCACAATATGCTGCAAAATGTTAGCAAAAAACACCAATATCCTTGCCAAAACAATGTTAGAGGGTTACTACTTGAAAACAGCAAAAAAAGGGAGCAAAAACGAAGCAAAATTGACTGTTTTACCTTCCAAACTGTGCTGTTTTGGGGCGCTTCCGCCCTTTTGCAGCAAAAATCAGGGCGCTTCCGTCTTTCTGCGGTAAGGCAGAGGGCGCTGCCGCCTTTTTGCAGCAAGATGTGGGGCGGTTCCGCCTTTCTGCGGCAAGGTAAAGGGCGCTGCGCAAAAGTGGGGCGCTGCGTAAAAGGTGGGGCGCTGCCGCCCCTCTGCGACAAACTTTGTTAGATTTTTAAGAAGAATAGGAAAGTTGTGTCCTTCCTACTGCAAGAAACGTGTTAGGAAAACCTTTTAAATTTACCCCTAATTGCAGCACACTCGTTAAAAAAAAAGGAAAAACTTTGAGATTTAGGGCGCTTCCGCCTTCCTGTAGTAGACCCGAGGGCGCTTCCGCCTTTCTGCGACAAGGCAGAGGGCGCTTCCGCCTTTCTGCGGCAAGGCAGAGGGCGCTTCCGCCTTTCTGCAGCAGAAATAGGGGCGCTTCCGCCTTTCTGCGGTAGAAACCGGGGCGCTTCCGCCTTTCTGCGACCTTTTCCTGCACAATTCTTAGCTTAAACAAAGGTTAAATGTAAGAACCCATTTGTGGGTCCCACCGGGCGTGCCAGAAATGTATACCTTGGTATCTATCCTACTCTAAATGTGCAAAATAACTTAGAAATATGAAGGGAAAAATACCAAGGACACCTCAAGATTAGCCAAAAGAGTGATATAACGAAAATGAATGTAAATAAAATGAAACACAAACAATTTTACCTCCCTTGTTGTTGATATCCCTTTGATTGGACCTTGCTTGGAATGGATTGTGTGCTCCTTAGATGATTGCTTGAATGACTAGATGCAAGATTAGATATGCAAATGATTAAAAAGATGGCTAGATGATAGTAAAAGGATTGTGGATTCAAATTGACAGCATGTAGTTATGAAAATGCAAAGTGTTGAAAATGCCCTTGAGGAGGGGGTATTTATAGAAGAATTTGAATTCTCTAGAGAATTCAATGATCAAGATTGCTCCAACAAGGCCAAGATGAAGGGCTATGGTGGGTTGAGAACCCACAAGCCCTCACATCTTGACATGTGGAGGGTGAAGTGGATAAGGGGGGATGAGATGGAGATGAGTTGTCAAGAAGGTATATGAGGTGGAAAATGACATGCACCTTGGGGAGTGAGGAGATTTCCACAAAAATGGATTTCTTGTCCCCAAGTGGGAGTGAAAGAGACATTTGAGGAATTTTGGAATTCCTCAAAAATCTACATGGGAAAATGAAAGGTGGTTGGGAAATAAGTGAATTAAAAATTCACATTCTTAGGAAAGTCTAAAAGATAAAAGGTGGGCTCCAAAAAGGTGGGACTTGGTCACATGTGGAGATTGTGACAAGTCCAAGGTTCTAGAAGCCTTGGAAGAATGGAATGTGAATTAAAAATTCACATAGGGAGGAGAGAGACATGGGATAAATAAATGAGAATTAAAAATTCTCATGGGAAGGAGAGTCAATATCTAAAAAGGAAAAAATGGAAGAATTGACCAAAAAGTGGTGCTAGAAATAGCTAATGACCTTGGTTAAGGTTGTGCAAACATTGGATTAGGCTAATTAATGGAGGATTAGAGGCAAGTGGAAAATGTAGGAGGATGTGACATTAATCTCTGATTAAGAGAATGCACCTCATAATCATGAATTAATTAAATTAATTCAGATTAGAGCAAGGTTATGGAGGATGTGACAAGGAGAGAGAAAGTGAGGAATTTTAAATTGATCTTAAATCAAAAAGGTGAAAAATGACTAAATTAAATAAATTAGCGTATTTATTTAATTTAGAGAGGAATAAGGTGAAAGATAAAGTATTAATTATTACATTAAATACTTTACCGATGTGAGGCGAAAGGTGTAATATTAATTTAATAAATTAATATTAATATGATAGACGGAAAGGCAACAAATTTAATCATATGGAAGTGATTAAATTTAGATGTCTACATATATATATGTGGACATATGTATATATATACATGTATGTATGTATGTTACATGGTCGCAACATTTGCTTGTCTTGTTGCTTGAACAAATACCTAGGGGTCCCAAAAGTTTGGCAATCAGACATAATCACAACTAAGCTAAATATGATTAAGGCCCTGGAAAAGAAGCAACACAATATATTCGACACATTATATTGGGCACACATGAAAGAGAAAGGGAAGTTTTAAGAATAGAGAAGAAATGACACAACCCACCTTGAATCTTGGACATTCCTACAGACGTCTTCAAATGTAGATGTGCATCTAGGTCTAGTGCATGCAAAACTGAGACAAAGGTAACATTATGTTGTGTTTGAAATCTTGAACAAATTATTATTATTTGAGAAATTAATTATTAAAAATTCAAATTTTATTTAATTTTTCAATCCTCTTTTTATAGCGGAAAAATTATTTTCATTCCTCCCAAATGAAGAACCCCATGCAAGTGAAGAAATTGTTGTTACACCTTGTTGACATATTGATAGACTTTTAGGTACGTTTGAATGGGCTCCAAACTGAAAGTCTATTAGTATCTAAACAAGGTGTAACAACAATTTCTTCGCTAGCACTGTGTTCTTCATTTAAATTGTCCTTTCCAAAATAAATGTGACCAATAGAAAAGGTAGAAATAGATATGCATATGTATAGACCAGGACCATTGTGGCTCGAACTCCACAATGCAACAACAATAGACCAATAGAGAAATTGTATAGGAGCTATTGTATGAAAAATCCAATTCATGGTTGGGCTGGCCAAAGAAAAAACTACTAGAAACTTGACACTAATAAATCAAACATATAAAAGAGATATTGCAAAGAATAACACCTAACAACCACCAAACTAATTTTATCTTCAATATGTTTATCCTTTCATACTAAACCTCTGCATATATATGGTCACCAGGTTTTTTTATGACGACATGGACCTTGGTAATTACGTGGGTTGGTGGTGGTGGAGAATGGTGTCTTGGATATGGGGAAGGTGAATAGTAAGTGTTTGTTGGAACGAGGGCCAATGCATCTTGTTGTTGCACGATGGCGGCAGATGAAATTGAATGTTGGCGTGTGGGAAAGTATATATATATATACATATGTTAATGGGTGTACAACGAAAAAGATGCACAAAGATAGCTAAAACAATGAACAACATTCTATGATCTTCTTCTATTCAATGTTGATTTTTGAACAAGTGACATGTTCCTATGGTTCACAAGTGTCTCCCTAATTGTTCTTTTCATAGTGTCCCTATTTTTGTTTCATGCGTGTTGCTAAATAATGTGGCTCAAAGTATATTTGATAAGGCAACTGTTACATAGATTGCTTGGCTTCTATCAATATGTTTCGTGATACTCTTTTTCCCATAACAAACTGTTCATTATCATTATTTAACTTGAATGTACTTGCACAGCCTATGAGTATACATACAAGCTCAAGCACATTAACATATATGAATTTACACGTATAACCATAGATATATGTAAAGTAGCAATTACACATAAGCATATAACAAAATATATATGTGTATCCATGCATATATAATTCTATATCTATGAATGATTAGAAAAGTGATAGGATGCTTTGAACGTTAGAATATATTAAAATCTATACACAAAGATTTTATAGTTTTTTGTGCTAGCACAGTTTAGTCTTCATCGTAATATATGTATATGTATATGTATATATGCATGTGCAATAAAAAATGTTAAGTCTTTTTAGATGGAGGCTGGAACAAAGGAAGTTACGATGCACAAGCATAGGCAACAACAACATTACACTCTTCTTAAAAGAGAGTGTATCGTACCTTCCATTTGTTACAGTCTCCATTGAAAATACATTGCAAATGCATAGATACATTTGCAAATAGTTTTGCATATACATATGCTTTGGTTGTTGTTGAGAAGTCACTATTGGAAAAAGTATTTTGTGAGGGTGGTTTTCTCCCCTCCATGCATATACAAATATCTTTTCAACTTGCCAAATCAATCATTTAGGCCCAACTATTAGTGATGATACTTATTTTCTTTACGCTATGGAAAAAAATATATGATGAAGCAATCTCTACAAAATGTCTTTGATGGATTTTAAGTGTTTTTCTAATAGTTCTTTCATTTGTTCAACTTTATATCTTTAGCCGATAGGTTGTTTGTTTCAAATTTATATTTGTTAAGAACAAAGCATTTAATCGTGCAATATGTGTAAGATATTCATAATGGCAGAATGGCTATTATGATAATGCAACTGCATCAATATATTTTCTTGCATATTTTGGAGCACATATTTGTTATGCCAAAATGGCTAGTCTGACAATGCAACTAAATCAAAATATTTTCTTGCATATTTTGGAGTATACTTTCCCACATTGCAATATTCAATATTACATTTACTTCTTGCTACGCTATTCCACCACAATTGGTCTATATATACATATTCAATTTCCTATTTTATATTCAAAGATATACATATACGCAGACATATAGTTGCCCTATCAATTCAAAATTGGAGTTACATTGTCTAGCATCAAATATTATAGAAAAATAGAGAAATTGTAAAATAGCTGTTAGAGAAAGACCGAAGGTTGACAAGTAAACAAGAGATGACTGGAAAACCACATTAAGAAGAACCTTAAAGAGGTACAAAAGAACACACAAAGGGAAATTGTAAGCATCCCAAAGGTGCAGTCTGGTAACAAATAGAGTAATTGTATAAGAGGAGCTACATAATCTGCCATTTAGTATTATGGAGAAAAAGGGAAATTGTAACAGAGCTATTAGTAAAACATACATACATGTATGTATACATATGTATACATATGTATACATATGTATATATATATATATATATGTATGTATGTATGTATGCATGTATACATGCATATATATATATATGTTGTTCACCTATTCTATTTTCTATGTTTCAATATGTTTTACTTGGCATGGCACTTTACGAGTCTCTTATTCCACATGATCATCATGTTGATTACATGCTACATATACGTCTACTTTAGCACGCCTGCTCCAAAAAAAAAAGATCATCATTGCCAGCCATATAATGCTCTTGTACTAATAACCCACTATTATTTTTGAGCCTTTTCCCATTTATACTTTTATACTTTCACATAGCACAATATGGAACACTGCGTTTACTGTCTTTTGTGCCGCTATCCAACAACAATGACATGCATTAACCCTTGTGCAAACAAACACTTGCCATTCCTCGTAGCAAGCATGAGCTTGATGCATAGAGGCTTCATGAAACAATTGATGTAATTAAGCAATAGCGTCTCAAGAGCATGGAATGCTTTGTGAAGCCTCTGTTCATCAAGCTCATGACATGCAATTCATAAACATGGAACTATTTTCGCCTAATGAGCATGCTCTTTTTGCAGATACAAATCTAGATAATTGTTAATTTCTTTCCTCCTTATCTGTTTCAACTTCCATAGAATAGATTGTTCTTCATCACATCCTTTCTTCCAGCTGCCTATAACAAACTGTTCATTACCATAGTTTGGCTCTTCTATTCTCCATATTTTAGAGCTAATTTTAATGTAGAGAAGAATAGACTAGACTTTTTTTAAAGAATGGAAGTCTTAGGAGAATTTTAAATCTATGAATTAAGAAAACTATTAGCAACACACTATTATTTCTATTTCAAACATGGATATACAAATGTATATATTGACGAAAAATAGAGTAATTGTATGAGAGGCATTAGAATAACACTTATTCGCTAGTAAATATTATAGACAATAATTGGCACTAAAGATTAAACACAAACAAGGAAATTGCACAAAGAACTCTTAGGGAAACACTTAAGGCCCATATGAAAATGGTAGAACTTGAGGCATAGAAAGAGGTTTAGACTAAGATATAAGATTTTGAGCTTATGGCGATAATTATGTATAGGAATCTCTTTATCGACATATTCATCTTATAAAAAGTTATTGAATGAAAAATATAGTACAATATAAGAAATTATATATGAAACAACAAAATTTACCCTACTTCGTCATTGTTTGATATATGGTATGGCTCCATTGATTTTTTTATGGGCCTTGCATACTTTTCTTGCTCTGGGGTTTTCCTAGAGCCCATGAGGCTTCATGATGTCAATATGGTAGGGAGGAGAACGGGCATGGGTTTTGTGGTTTTTCCTTTGACCGTCATACATTGGCTGCTACAAATACACGACATATTCTATTTTGTTGACTACATTTATCCACTCATAGAGCTATCTTTTCAACATGCTAGATCAACTATATTAAAAGCTAGTTCTTTATGATAATATGTACTTTCTTTAGGTTATGACAATAATTATATGATGTGAATCTAAATCTTTTTATGTAAAAAGGACCTTGCCCATTTCTTTAAACTTATACATGTAGATAACAAAATCTAAAACACATTGATACAAGATTCAAGCTACATCCTTTGCTGGTAAATATTGAAGAAAAATAGAGAATTGTATAAAAGTTATTAGACCTTATGATGAAAATTATCTATAGGCATCTCTTTATCAACATATCAATCTTTAAAAACTTGTTGCATGGAAAAAAATAGTCCATTAGAAGAAATGATATATAGCAACAACAAAATTTCCCCTACTTCACTATTGTCTGATGTATGATATGGCTCCATTAAATTTTTAATGGGTGTTATACATTTTTCTTTCTTGGGGGTTTCACTAGAGCCCATGAGGCTTCATGATGTCAATATGGCAGGGAGGAGAACGAGCATGGGTTTTCTAGTTTTCCCTTTCATCGTCATACGTTGGGTTCTACAAATGCACAACACATTGTATTCTGCATATTGCATTTCCCAACACTCATAAAGCTATCTTTTTAGGTTGCTAATTGAACTCTTGAAACTTGGTTCTTTATGGTAATACCTACTTCATGTTATGGCAAGAATTATATGATGCAACCGTAAATGTTTTTATGTAAAAAAAAACCATGCCCATTTCTTTAAACTTATACACAACTAACAAAATTTGAAACATATTGATACAACATTGAAACTCCATGGTTTGGTGATAAATATTGAAGACACATAGAGAATTGTATAAGAGCTATTGGAATAAAACTAATTTGCTACTAAATATTCACAACAATAGGATGTGTTGTAGACTTAGAGCTATCCTGCAACATGCAAAAATCTTTTGCCACAATCTCTGGTAAAAAAGTGAAAGCAGTGCAAAGGTACATGTGAATGTCATCTTTCTACTGTATACCAATCTACAAAATTTGAGAGTTTTGAAACTTAAAAACAATAGTTCTATTATAGTTTCTCATTTTTTTCTATAATATTTCTTAATTTATATACTATCTGCCAATTTTACACATGTTTGCCACATTAAACTTCAAATCTACCTTGTCACTAACTATATGTGATTAAAACCATTTTAGATTGCAAAAATTGTTAGTTGTAACTGCACACATGTCCACAATACTAAATAGGTTTGTCATTGCATGTTTGCAATGGTGTAAAAGGTCCAACTACATTCTATTTATATAGAAGGTAAGCCTATATGTCCTTTATTCCATCTCTTATTTCATGACTACATGTCAAATTCTTTTTCATAAATGATATAACTACATATATTTTTAAAAATGTATAGCATTGATTTCAACTAAATAAAATTGTCAGGTTAATGCTATCAGATATCCACAATCTATGATGCTTGGGAATTGTTATTTTTGGATATTTGATTGTGTTTCAGTTTTGTGGGCGGGCAATGTATGTTCTTGCTTGGGCATTAGGTGACAACCCATGAGGCTACATGGCCCAATACGATAGGGTGGAGAGCATAACTTCTTTCTTTCTGTTCAGACTACATCCAATTGCAGCTACAAGGTATACATAGATCTTATCTAGCACTTTTGTTTTCCAAATATCCATGTAATTTATTCCTATCTTTCCATATATATATATATATATTCAGACATTCACTCAAATTCTATGTTTTTGATTTTAATATGGTGCCATCTCTTATTTTATGACTACGTGTCAAATCCTTTGTCATAAATCATACAAATATACATATTTAAAAAAAAATGTATAGCAGTGATTTCAACTAAAGAAAATTCCCAGGTTAATGCTATGAGATTTCGACAATGCATTATGCTTAAGATTTGTGGTCGACAGAGTATGCTCTGGGTCAGGGATTTTGTCACAGGCAATGAGGCTGCGTCACCCAGTATGGCAGGGTGGAAAGCACGCCTCCTTTTCTTTTGTTCATACTACACCCAGTTGTAGCCACAAGGTATGCCTGCATCCTATCTAAGACTCCTATTTTGCAAATATGAACGTAGTATATTCCTATGTTTCCATGTATACATTTGCACATTCATTAGCCTCCTATGCTTTTGATTTTAATATGGTGCCCAAGTTCTTTTTACTCTGCTAACAAATAGAGTAATTGTATAAGAGGAGCTACATTATCTAGCATTGAGTATTATAGAGAAATAGGGAAATTGTAACAAACCTGTTAGTAAAACATGCATACATGTATTTATGCATATATACATATATATACACATGTATATACATATATATATATATATATACACACACACACACATGTATACATGTATACATGTATATGTAAATATATACATATATACATGTATATGCATACAATGGGAAAGGCCTTTTTTACATAAAAAGATTTTGGATCACATCATATAATTGTTGTCATGACCTAAAGAAAGTAGGTATTATCATAAAGAACCAACTTTATACACTTGATTTAGCAAGCTGGAAAGATAGCTTTATGAGCATGGAGAAATTTCAATATTGGATTTACTTTTTTCGCCCCCATCGTGCAATGACAGGATGCATTGGCCCTCGCACAAACAAACACTTACCATTCACCTTGCCCATATCCAAGACACCATTCTCCACCACCACCAACCCACGTAATTACCAAGGTCCATGTCACCACAAAAAACCCGGTGGATTAAGTCTGTGGTATTTTGTATATATATATACATAAAAGCAACACACCAAAGGCTAGCTGAATGATTACATATATGTACATACATATATTCTAGATTCGGGCTCCATTATTTTGCACTAAGTATTATAGGGAAATAGGAAAATTGTTAAAGAACTCTCCATCACTGCCAACCCATGTATTCGTGAAGCTCCACGTTGCCATAGCAAAACCTGATGAACTCCCCTACGACCGGTGCCACCCTCATCGCCATCAAATCCAAAATAGGACTTGTGTTGCAATAGGTCTGTTAAAATTTCCCTCTTTGTCTATAGCATACAACCCTAAACCCTACACACAAATAACTACAATTCCTCCTATGGTAATGGCTACAATGCCAAAGATACACACAGATAACCAAAACAATAGACGAACAGTGAAATAAAGAATATTTAACTACAATTTCTCCTATGGTAATAGGTATAAAGCCAAAGATGCACAACCATAACTACAAACAAAAAATGAAGGCCACAAAAGTTACAGGGCCCAACCATATTTTTTTGATGATAGAAAGAAGATTTAATTGCAACTTCCCCAAAGCGACATTAAATAGAGCTTCTAAACCCAATACATAACAATAATTTGTGCAGAACGAGCACAACCCCACACACTTCATTGAAAATTTGAGCTACATCACTTGGCACTAGATATTATAGAGAAATAGAGAAATTGTAAAAGAGGTATTAGAATAACACTCAACAACCAAAAATTAGTAACCCTAACCATATTTTTTTGACGAATCAAAGAAGATTTAATTGCTATTTCTCCATGGTGAGCTCCCCCCCGACCGACCACATCTTCATTGCTAGCAAATGCAAAATAGGACTTGTCTTGCAATAGGTCTGTTACAATCCCTCTATTTTCGTATACATAGAGATATTAGAAAGAATATCTCTTAACAACAACCATACTATTTTCGTATACATACATGTGTGTATACATCTGTGTATATATATATATTTGTATATATAGATATATACATACACATGTATATATATATGTATATGTATACATAATGCTGCAGGCTTAATCGAAGATTGAAGCTACATTCCCTCAGACTAAATATTATAGACAAATAGAGAAATTGTAACAGAGCTATTACACGACAAGTTTTATTCACAGTTGGGCTAACGAAAATCCTGTTTGAAACTTCTAACAAAACAATTTAATACTTAACAAGGATGAAACTAATTTCGTATATATACACATCTGTATACATGTGTGTATATATATATATATTTATATGTATACATGTATATATGTGTGTATATGCATACATGTATATATATATATATATCTATATGTATACATGTATATATATATGTATATGTATACATATATATATATATGTTTATATATATATATGTCTCACATGGGTATTTTGCATAAATGATTAATTTTTTGTTCATGCTTCTCATTCTCTCCTTATTTTTTCTTTCAACAACAGGTTGGAGGGTTTTGACAAGTTGATGTGCTGCAAAATGTTCAACAAAGTATATTGATTAAATTGCATTGTTGAAAGAGCCATTTTCAACGGATAAAAAAGCTACTAGAATAACAATTAAAAGCCACTAAACTATTTTTCCCTTGCACACGTATACATATATCTTTCCACCTTGCCAAATCAATTATTTAACCCCAATTCTTAATGACGATGCTTATCTTCTTTGGGCTATGACAACAACTGTATGATGCATCAATCTCTACAAAATGTGTATTGTGCCAAAGACTTAACTGTGAATTCAAGCTACATTGCTTCACATGAAATATTAAATACACAAAACATTTATGCAAAAAACCCATGTAAAATGACTTGTAGCAAATAGTTCTTATTTTAACACCTCCTATACAATTTCTCTATTTGTCTTCACTATTTATGAATAAAGAACATAGCTTGAATCCTTTATCAATATGTTTTTATGAGATTATTTTTTCCCTGATCTACTTGAAGATCCCTCGAACAAACTACCCAAGTTTGCTTATGTAAGTGGGAAAGCTTGCAAATTATGTGGGATCACACTGTGTTACATCAATATGTTTCATTGTATTATTTCTTCCTCATTTGTTTCAACTTCCCCAAACAAAATTATTCTTCTCCCAATTAACTCTATGGAATTATAGCCATTTTGTACAGATTATTGTTATCCATTGCCTTTACAAGTTTTGATTAATGTGGGCTTACTATCAAAGAATGCAGTTCAAATTTTGAATTGATAGGTCAACTCTAACATACACTACTTGTCTTGTATGAATATGTTTACTATGGGTTTTTGATCATTTGTCATTTAGCTTTTATTCTTAAGCAATCTACAATAATCAAGGGTTTGCTATGATGAACTCGGGAAAAGAGTATCATTAAGAATAGTTTTTTATCAAGTGGTTCTTATGTATACTCTTAATAATTCTTCTACAATTTACCTATTTGTCTATAGTGTTTAGTGCCAAATAATGTAGCTTGAATTTGTAATTGAGAAGCCAACTGTCACATATATTTTTTGTCTTCTACCATTATGTTTCATTGTATTTGTCCAAGGCTTCATGATGCTAATATGGTGGGAACGAGAGTAAGCATGGGCATATTGCGTTTGCCTTCCACCATTGTCTATTTCTTGCTGTTTATATACATGGATACAATTTTTTGACATGTACTTCCCTGCTAAACATAGGCTCTATACTACATTGTTACATTGTTTATCCTCAGAAGCACATGAGAATGGTGTTTGTTGCTCCTTTCAACAAAACCATTTACAATGTCATGGTTGACTTGGTTTCATTTTGAGTGTAACTACAATTTTTGCCTTCAAATCCCATGCTACAATCATTGCATTTCTCATTGTTTCCACAAGTCTCTTTTTAACTTCTCCTATAGATTACTTACAGAAAATCCCTTGCCAAGATGCCATGCATTCAAAATATTCCACTTTATCTGTTTCTATTCACAAAAAATACTAGTAACCTCTTTTATTGTATATGTATATTATTTTGTTTAGATTACTGTAGAAATATAATATGCATTCAAGAAAATTAGTGTATTGTACACTCTCTATTTCAAATTCTTTCATGCTCCTACGACTCAGTCCAATGCAGCTCATCCTTCTTGAACACAATCAACAGTGTATGTAAGTATGATACTTTCCCATTGTCAATAGATAGCTTTGGTTAACTAATTGTAAAAATTATTCCCTATTTTTTAGGCTCACATTGTATATATTAATTTTACTCGTATACTTTCTTTTTATCCTTCCTTTTTTCATTTCCCTTGGTTGTCCACTAACATACCTTTGTATTCCGTTCATTCAAAAAAATTAGTGTATTGTACACTCTCCATTTCAAAGTCTTTCATGCTCCTACAACTCAGTCCAATGCAGCTCATCCTTGTTGAACACAATCAACAGTGTATGTAAGTATGATACTTTCCCATTGTCAATAGACAACTTTGGTTAACTAATTGTAAAAATTATTCCCTATTTTTTAGGCTCACATTGTATGTATTAATTTTACTCGTATACTTGCTTTTTATCCTTCCTTTTTCATTTCCCCTGGTTGTGCACTAACATACCTTTATATTCCGTTTGCAGGAACTACGTTTAAGCATGAAAAGGGATTCGAAAACCAAGATACATTTTTGCTTTCAACTTGCCACATCAAAGAAAACACAACAATATCATATATTATATATGGAAACAACAGAGTTTGCCCAAGATTTCTATTCTACGATGTATGATGAAACTCCACAACATCTCCCGCAAGCGTTTCATCCTTCTCTTGCTCAGGGGTTTGGCTAGAGTCCATGAGGCTCCATGATGCCAATATGGCAGGGTAGAAAATGAGCGCGAGTTTTGTGGTTTTACATTTCACATCATCTATTTGTTGTTACACACATACATGTGTGCACAAATTCTTGTATAGATTTACTGTCATGTTTTCCATATTGCCTCAAAAAAAGGCATACCTTCTAATTCAATTAAAACAATAATGTATGTTGAATCTCCATGGTATCTCCTGTGCGCGTTTCATTCTTCTCTTCCTCGAGGGTCTAGATATAGTCCATGGGCCTTCATGATGCCAATATGGTAGGGAGAAAAAACGTGGGTTTTGTCATTCTATATTTTTAATGCCATACATTTTCTCTTGCATACATACATGTGTACACAAATCGTTCTATAAATTTAGTAACATCTTTCTAATGTTCCCTCCAAACAATGTGTACCTTCTAATTCAATTAAAATAGCAATACAAAGTATGTGTATCATTTCATCGCATTCCCAAAATTACAGAGTTGATACTACTTATAACATCTTTGCTTTTCACAAAACTCATTTGTGATCACCATTACAACTAATATTCAAATGAAAAAATAACTTTTTAAAAGAATACTTTTTTATTCAATCTTACTAATAAAAGACATAACTATACTAATGAAATCACTTTTTCAAAAGCATACTTGTTAATTTGATCTTAGGAATATAACACATGATGTACTATTTGATAGCCAATTTCCAACTGATAAATTTTCATTTCGAAACAAAAAAACCATTCTCCCATTGCAATAAATCTAACGATCGATTAACCTATACAAAAACATCAAATATAGATACTATTAAACTAAAATATATAATGCCTTAAATTTTGGACAAAAATTATTATTATTAACAAAACTAATAATTTACAAATTTAAATTGTATTCAATTTACAGAATGTGATTTATTAAGAATTTTTTTATTCAAAAATCATTCTCCTAATATTATTCATTCAAATCATTGATAATTAATTAATTGAGATTGCGAATAATGGATACATTGTAAATAATGAAGACGACCTACAATTTTATTTTACATTTCCATAATCATTTTCCAACTAAAAATAATTGATGTGGAAATGCAACAATCAATCTCCTGATTTATGCAAATGCTTCTTAATCTCTCGTGCATTGCTTGTCACATAACAATAAAGAAGTGCACTATAACATGGGGTTTAAAACGTCTTACAATGCTCCAAATAAATATAGAGATATAAAATAATTTCTTCACCAAATTTAAGTGCTTTATAACATCTTCAAGTTACATAAGCCATATTCATATTTTTTACTACACAAATAGCTTTGCTTTAATCAATCTATCCATCTAATTATGCTTTTCAAATATCTTTGTTTGTTATAATGTACTCTATGGATCTTTTTCTCGATTAAATCCTAGGTCAAAATATTCACCCCCTACTATAAACCAACCTCCCATTTTTTCCATATTGAATAATTAACATGTTCTCCATTTTCAACTCACTCAAACAATTGCAAATATTTCTCAACATTTACACTTCACTTTGCACTGCAAAAACAAGCTTTCTCCTTTTTTCCCATTGGGTTGCCATTTGCGGTGGACCCCTATCAGCGGCTGATCGTTGTATGCCTGTGCATGCGACTGTATAATATATATCTTACACCACCATTTAACTTTGTTTATACACTATTTTACCTTGTTCGCAACTGATTTTTTTTTTTTTTTGGGCTATTTCTAGAACTTGGTCTCTTGTCTTTTGTCAACTTATAGTGAAACGACATATCTCTATTATGGCGACTGGTCAGGAGGTTAGATTAAGCCTGAAATGGTTAAGGTCATCACTCAAAAAGAAACCCACAAGAAAGCTAAACAAACCCAAAAACCTGTGCAGAACAGTAGCCATATTACTCTTTGGATTGTTGCTCAAATCCCCATAAAAGAAAATAAAATACAATAGTCAAGGAAATGCAAATGATTAAGATTATTAATGCTTATCCTGTCTAGACTACAACCGCCTCAGCTTTTTTCAATGGAGGAGCAGTGTCTCGTATTTTATCTGGGCATACACTGCTGAAGATGACGTGTCTTTGTCAGTGAAAACATGTATGGCATAAGATAAGCTTGATAATTGTCGGTCCTTTCATATTCAATGTGTGACCGCTATGGGCCCTGTCTATCTATCCAATAAATGGAGTCTACAACACTCATGATGAAACTTGCTTAAATCCTTACATGGCTTAATCCACTCTGGGAATGGTGTGCCCAATGTCGATCCCATGGATACAATTATCCCTCCAATCGAGGAGTATTAAATTAAAAGATTATGACCATGAGGAACATGTGGTTCAATAAAACTTTGTGTAAGAATTTGTTAATCTATCTAATATTAAAAGTTATACAATTGGTAAATATGTTCATAAATTGTTCTTTAATAAATCAAATGGATTAGAGATCTTACAAGTTGTTAGTGTTAAAGTTGTTCTCTCTAGTTTTCTTATTTGTACATCTGCCATCCCTCTTGCACCCATGAACATGTTTTCTTTTGTCATTACCCCATCTCATGATGTATCTTCCTCCCACTTTTTACCTAATTTTGTTCCTCAATATGACCTACATCCTAATTTTAATTCTCTTAATCTGCTCACATCACATATATGTAAATATTCACATCCACGTCTCCTCCTTCTCAGCCTACTACTACTTCCATAACTCCTAACACTTCAATTACCTCTACCACATCCATTGTTCCTTCTTACAATATGGATCCTTCTCATTTCATTTTCTATTACATTCCCCCTCTCCCTATATACTCACCTTATTGCATATTCTCATTTATTCCCATACTCCATCCCATTCTTCATTCCACCCTACTTACCCAAACTCATTCCTATTATGTATCTTTTACATACACTCATCCTCTTGATTTCCAAACCTTTCTTTTTATCATTCCTTCCTCCACCCTAGATGGACTATTGTAAAATATAGATAAAATTGAAAGAAAAGTTGATGCTATACCTAGGAAGCAAGAGACTAATGAGTTTATGGAAGCCATCCACATAACATTACCATTTCCACTCATTAGTTTTGTAGTGCCTCATTTAAAAAGCATGATGGAAAATGTTACCCATATCCTTAGAATTTGTGTATGAGGGTAAGTTGATGGATAAACTATTCTCAAGGAGTTTATTGCAATTGGAAATGAACTAATTATTATCTAAAAATACAAGGTTAAACAACATATAATATACTAAAATATGGTCAATATTATAGCTTTTTTTACCTTGCTTAATTTTATTGTAGGAGTTCTTAGGGTTCCTTTTCCTTAGTGTGATTAGCTTTTTAATTAAATTTAATGTGGTTCCCAAGCCTTTCCCTTTGAATATTAATGTTAAAGTGATATGAACTATAACAAGAAATGGTGTTTCTTATAAAGAAGCCACACAAGTTCATTCTAAAATTGTCCAATAGTTATAGGCATTGGAAACCCTTTAGATATTGTTCGTTCGGTTTTGTATTTTGATGATGTCTATAAGTGGCTAGATCATTTTATTCTTATTGGTTACTTTGTAGGTCATATTGTCTAAAAGAATGCTACATGTCTCGGTTAATATTGTTTTTATTTCAATTAAAATGAATGTTATCTATAATTTAACCAAAGGTTTCTTCCTCTTTCAATTTATAGAAGATTATCATGGGGATGTAGTCCTTTAAAACACCGCCCAAGTTGATATGTTCACAAATAATTATTAGTTTCCCCCTTGGACAAAGAATTTTATTTTTTTAGACCACGAAGCTCTTAAGGTGCATGTAGGGGATATTTTATTTGGTTTTTCTTTTCCTTGTCAATTGCTCTCAAATTGTAAAACCCTCTCTTCAAATAGTGGTCTATACTTAAATGGAAAAACTTTATTTGGATCATCTATAACATAGGGTCTATGTAGAGATAAACATCATAAATGACTTAGAATAAACCATTGATAAATAGGTTGGTGAAATGCACCATGTTTTATAAGTCAATATTCCTAACACTTGTTTTAGGTGTCAATTCCATGAACATAAAATAAGAAGATTGTTCTCTTGTCACCCACAAGCGAAAACCAACCTCCAAACTAGTGAATGATATGGATAAGAATGAGGATGGTTAGGATAATATTGTCAATTGTAAAGTGGGTCACAATGGGTCCAATAATTTCTCTAAGTCTAACAATATTGGAAATGAAAATGGTTAAAATCATAAAGCCTTGTCTCTAGTAGTTCTTTCTTGGCTTAATGCTAGTGATGAAATCTAGTAGGTGGTGATAAATTAACTACAGATCGACTATCCTTTTGATAAACCTTCCAAGGAGAAATCAGTAATATCCATTATTTGAGAATGCACTCCTTGCAAGTGTTTTATCCTCTACAAGTTTGGTGGTTTAAATTATTGAGGAATTTATCATTGAAAAGTGAGATAAAATTTGGATAATTATCTCCAAAAAATCATAGAAAACTTATGCATGACAAACTATTTCATTGCAAGGGTCGGATTCTAATGAAATTTAGAGCCTTATTCTTCATGAACTAATCTCATGGAATTTTAGAGGTTTGATTGACCCACGTTGCAAGTTTACTATGTTGGATTTTTTTAGAAATTTTCTCTTCTTAACATTTTTTTCTTCTTCAAGAGATCAAGGTTGTTTCTTTTAGGATGTCAATTATGTACTATTGCTTATGACTAGTTAGTATCTATTTCAACATTAATCATAAGGAATGGTGGCCCCAAGATGTGGTATCTAAATCATAGACACCAAGTGGTACTCTTTCTATGTTATTAATATGCATGGTTACTGTAGACGTACAATTTTGATCACTTCCATATGATCAAACGCGTCTCCTTATTCATCCAGTTGCTCATCCCCTCTGTCAATATTAATTAAGCCAATTGTTTAATTAATACCTTGCATCTTGCACAAAGGTCCTAAAGTATTCAATTTAATACCTTTCCCCTCTTTCTCCTCTAAATTGAATAAATATGCCCTTTTATTTAATTTAGTCATATTCCCCTTTTGAATTAAAATTCATTTTTTAATTCATCTTTTCTCTCTCATGGTCACATCCTCCAACTTTTGCAAGTTGGTCCCTAATCCATTTTAATTATTTTCATCTTCTTCTAATTAACCAGGGTTAGCATGTGCACACCCTTAATCATCATTAAGGTCACATCCTCCATAATTTCCCACTTGCCTCTAATCAGTCATTAGTCCATCTAACTGAGTACTTGCACAACCTTAATCATTTGATTAGCCTAACCTAATCCTCATCCTATTTATGGCACATGTCCTTGAGTCAACCTTATTAAAGGCTTTCTCCTTTTGGACAAGGCATCCCCCTTCCCCATGTGAATTTTTAATTCACCTTTTAATCCCCCAAGGCACCTAAAAGGAATTTTTAATTCCTTCACTTCTCCCCACATGTCCTCTATTCATTCTTTATTCTTTCTCTCATCCCCATGAGAATATTTGAGGAATTTTTAATTCCTCACATGTCCTCTCACCCACATGGGGACAAGGACCTCCTTTATGAGGAGATCTTGTCCAATCCCAAGGTACTTTGTACCCCTCTCCATGTCATGTCCTTCTCCTTCCACCTCATGTCCACTTCACCTTTTAGGGCTATCTCACATGCCACATGTCAAGATGTGAGGGCTTGTGAGTTCTCAACTCACCTTAGCCCTACATCTTGATATTTGGTGGATCAATCTCAACCGTCCATTTCCCCTAGGATTTCCCAAAAATCCTATAAATACCCCCTCTTTTCTCTCATTTTAGAGGGATCATTTGTGCTAGCCAAACTCTTGCAGTTTTGTTTCTCAACCCATACTTAGCCTTTTTCATGCTTTTATCCATTTGCACTCATCCTCACAACATTTTTTAGCTTGCATCTACTTGCCATCCAAGGAGCATACACAACCAAGATCGAAGGGCCAACCAAAGGATCGACTCAACGCAAGGTATAAAGTTCCATTTCGTTGCTTTGTTTTGCATTGTTTCCAACTTAGGCTAATCTTGAGGTGTAGGTTGTTTTAAGTTGTTTATTTGCACTCTTTTAGTTGTTGCTTGCTTTCTAACGCTCTATTTTGACCTATCACAGTTACAACCCTTCTAACATGGCCTTGTATGTCCTTTTCAACATCAACAACACAACCTTGGCATTGTTAATATCTATGTAGAAAATGATGCATTTAAAAAGACACTATTTTGGAGGTGGCTTGTAGATGATTTTCCTGATTTCCATTATATTTTTAATGGTGAATTTAATATGGTTGAAATAACATCTAATAAGAAAGGCCATTTGTTGAGATGAGATGGAAAAATAGTGAAAGGGAGATGTTATTTTAGTTTCTCTCCCTTCGACTAGGGATTTTATTTTGTTTGACCACAAAAATCTTAAGGTTCATGTATGGGATATTTTTTTTGGTTTTCATTTGGCTTGTTAATTTTTTTAATTTGTATCATCTTCTTCCTTTAGATGGTGGTCTATGTTAAAATAGACAAGTTTAATTTGGCTCATTTATATCATAGGGTCTAAATAGAGATAAAACTCTCAGATGATTTCAAAGAAAGCATTGATAAATAGATAAGTGATGTGCATCATGTGCAATTCTTTCTATATATTAACCTTCCTAATACTTGTTTTAGGTGTCAATTCTCTAAGCACAAAATAAGAGATTGTCCTCTTGTCATTTGTAAGCCAAAAAAAACCTCCAAAATAGGGAATGATATGGCTATAATGAGGATGGTTAGACTAATGTTGGCAACTGCAAAGGTGGTCTCCATGGGTTCAATAAAGGGTGAAAGTTCAAAGTTGTGTCCCACTTAAGGCCAATTTATTAACATACATAAATTTATACATTTCTAACTAAAAACCAATTTTGGTCAAACATATGTTCTAATTAGATTCATTCTAGCTAGAAATTAGATTTGATCCATAACTATTCTAATTGGAAGTGTCCACTAAATATATATGTAGCATCAATTTGGAGATAGTTTACAAAAACGATAATTTTTTTACAAAACTTGATGTTCTCACAACTCCTACTCACGTAAATAGCAATTTAAAACAAATTTTAAAATGCCCATTTGTAGATCTATAAGTGTAGTTTAAAAAAATATATATTTAAAATATTTTAATTAGTGTTTATATTTCTTTTATATGTTTATTAAAAGTAGGTAATTAAGACCAAAATATAAGGTTGATTGTCTTCTCAAGTAAAATACCAAGTTTTTTTTTTAAATGATATACTAGAAGAGAGGTTACATGTTGAGATGATATAATTTTTCTATTTTGGATAGATTATTAAGATAGAAAGTTACATCCTATCAAAATCATCATGTTTTCAATACATGCAAATTTCAAGATTTAGTTAAAAATTTACTCATTGAAATGAGAAAAAAAAATCCATACACCATAATTTCAAGTTATAAATACAAAAATAAAATTATTGTAGATTTTTTTAAAATTATAGTAAAAGTTGAGTCCCACTTAACCTCATTGTTTGGAAATATATTAGCAACTAAATTAGAGTGACATTTAAAAAAAAAAAACATTCAAATAATTTTACAAAAAATGTAAAAATAAAAATACACTAATTTTTTTACATTTCATTAAATTATGTCATATTTTCAAATTCAAAAAATATATGTTACTTTTTAGTGCTTCAAGTAAAAAATGTTAGATTAGTGTTGACCATTTTCCTTATAAAAGTGGGAAACAACTTTGAGCTTTCACTCTAAAGGATCTTACTCCATCAATGTCAGAAACAACAACAGTTTAGGTTCCAAAGCCTTAACTCCAATAGATTCTTCTTGGCCTAATGCTAGTGATAAAGGAAAGCAGGTTGTGAAAAAATAGCTAGAGACCAACCATCTTTTTGATAAACCTTCCAAAGAGATTAGTATGCTCTATTATTCAACAACCACACTCCCTATAAATATTTTACCCTCTATAGGTTTAGTGGTTCAAATTGTTTCTCCACTAGAGGGTTTAAGGCATTCACAAATTCTTCCTCATGAGGTTAAAAAGAAGGGGAATTTGTCACTAAAAAGTGGCACCTAGAATTTGGAGAATTCTCTCCAGCAAACGAGAGCCAATTTATGGATAACATTTTTTTTTGCATTGTAAGGGTTGGACTTCAAGAAAATTTTCTTAGACTCTTATTCTTCTTGAACTAAATCTAATGAAGGTTTAGGGGTTTTATAGACCCATATTGACAGTTCATTGTGTAGGATTTTGGTAGAGATTTTCTCCCAACTAGACATAAACAATCATCTTGATTGTGCTATGATTGGTAGAACCCTAATTCCCCTTTGGTAGCTGCCATTATATAATTATTGAACCCTTGTTATATTGTGTTCTTTTTAACTACTCTCCAATTTTGTTTTCAATTGGAATTATTTTTTAATGAACAAGTTATGAACCATATCCATCAATTGTGTAAGACTTTTAGTATTAGCTAGATTAGCAAGTTTTTGCAAGTAAAGCCTTATTGGGGCACATGATCCTCACAATCATACTTCATCTTCATGCTCATCAATCAGATAGCCAATTATATTTATAGGATTGTGATTAGACACATCATTTCTAATGGATTGAACCATATTAAGATTTAAGTGTGCAATCCCTCACAAGGGGAGATGAGCTGAAAGAGATTTTGGCATGCAAGTAACACTCAACCCTAAAAGATAAAATGATAGATAAAAATGACCTAAGGGTTAATAAAAAATCAATTAATAATCAAATCTAAGACAAGTATGGAATGCAACTCTAAAAGCCAATGGAGGGGTGGGTAAGGTGGTGAATAAGATCAACAATGGCAAGAAAATACCTTAGATGAAGTAGAGCAATGAATGCTCATCACAAAAGTGCAATCAATCTTAAATAAATTTGATATATGAAAGATGAGAAAAAATAGAAAATGAAAGATGCATAATCCAATGAAGAAAGAAGAAAAATCTAAGGGGAAACCTTAGGTTGTGTAAGAAAATGTCAAGTTCACCATAAATGTAAGGAAATAAAATTCATGTTCAATAAATATGGGGTAGATAAATAAATGTAAATAAATAAGCAAACAATTACCCTAGATAAATCATAATTCAATTTAATAATTATAATAAATGTACAAAAATCAAACGTGAAGGTTAGGAGTACTTAGTTTTAAAGTTGATGATGAAAGAATGGCGCTAAAGTTGTGCAAAATTTATTTATTGTTGTCAAATAATTGATTCACATTGTCCATCTATTACTTGAATTTAATCACAAGTGTCCTAAGACTCCATCTATTACATAGATTTAATACATGTTTTTGAAAAAATGATTTTGATGGAATATGCACTTGAAAAAACCTTTTCGACTTAATTTTTTGAGATAGTTGAATTTGTGGTGTCTAAAGATGTTTAGGAGTTTGCTGACTAAATAGGTAAACACGTTCTCCTAGGTTAAACCTCTTTGGTAGGTTATATTAATTTGGCTACGAGTAGTATTGAAGATAACATACACATACATATAGATAGCATATATGATGAAAATGTAGATTTAATTCTTTATTGCTTTTTATTTATTCTCTTGAAATTAAGTACACATTGAATATTTTTAAATATGATAAATAATAACAAACTTCTTAAATATTTTGATTAAAACTTTAATAAATAATATCTTCCCCACAGTACGGTACAGTAAAGTAGGTATTGCGTATTGTTGTGAGAAAATGAAATCAAAGATAGGCAATCTTCTGAAGAAGATTGCAGAGGGTAAGCGGTTGTGAAAAGAAAGGAGAGTGATCGCTGCCTTCCAATTGGAATACTCTCTCAGGAGGATTCTGTGCAATGGTGTAGTCCTGGTCTTGGGGAAGGAACAGCTTGTCCTCCTCTGTCCTCACGTAGAATCTCTGCACGCTTCCATAGTTTTGGGGAGTCAACTGAAGGACCTCCTCTGCCACTGAATACGGCGTTGGTGTCAGGAGTAACTTGCTCAGGCTCACATCCTGCAAAATTATTTCATTAGCTTACTTCGCTATCTAAACAACACATCAACTGTTTACTGTCAGCCATCGGCATGTCTTCTAGCTTTGTTTTCACCATTATAATAGCAAAGGGAACCTCACCTCTTCTGAGCTCTCGTTGTACAGGTAATCTTTGACGTTGTCTAGATTGAAGGAAGCAGAGATGGGCTGTTCTGAGCTCTTTCCTTCGCTGTAGTTTAACTTCACTACTCCATTCGCCAACAACCTTGGAAACACCTGTACATAAATGAATGTATTCCTTGGTCAGAACTCAGACTGCCCTCAAGTAATAGGATCAATTGAAACAAAAAGCAAAGTGTAAAATGGAAGGTGCCTGAGGGAAAGAGGAGGCCAGGTAGCTCTGATTGGTGCGGGGCATGAAGGAGGCTATGAATATGGCCTTGGATATCTTGTGCGGATACATCTCCATTGCATATGATACAACACTTCCTGCTAGGCTGTGCCCCACAACAATCACCTACAAAATCCAATTACAGATTTCACTAAATATTTATGTGGATTTAATTGTCAAACATCAAAAGTGGTAAATAGTTCTCCAAGTTTTACTCGAGAAAAATTTACAGATAAGTGTGGAACCATTTAATGTTTATATCTTGTCAAATGCCAGAAGGATAATTACCGTGTCAGCACTGGGTATGGCACTGAGATATTGAAGAAGAGGATGAGAATATTGGGCAAGGGATTTGACTTCATGGGCAGGGGCTTCCCTGTTAGTGCCATTAGAAGTAAGATCCAAAGCTACTGCTCGGTGGCCTTGTCGCTGCAGCAAGGCAACCACTTTATACCAACACCAAGCTCCGTGCCCCAGTCCGTGAATCAACACAAAATGCTCCTGCTGCGTCATCTCCTCCACTTAAACTGCAGATAAAAGGCTGCAATAACATTTGAATGGCATTGGCACTCAGAGAAGCGATCTATAAACAAGCAACAAGTATGAAAAAGAAAAACAGCCAAAACAAAAATCTTACCGAAGTCGATATGTGATAGGTAGAAGAAGATGAAGTCAGATGCTAAAATTATAAGGTACGGGGGATGAAAATAAAATCGATATTTATAGAGGAGAGAGATGACCACCATAAATGTTCATTGCCAACAAATCCTTGCACGAGCCGCTTTTTTCTGTTGACCAGTGCGCGTATGCACAGTGATCACGTCGCCATGACACGCGCTTTCTAGACAGACGATTCACAATTGACCGTAATTTTTAACTATATAATATGGATAGTTTTGAAAATCCACAGACCCACTTCGTTCCACGTTGAAAAATGGAGCCACTGGGATGGAACCCAAAATGCAATTCCTTCAACGTTGAAAATGGATAAGCTCGCCATTGGAGTTGGATACCTCTTTATCTTTTATTGGGTCTGTATTGAATAATGGAGGTCAAATGAATCAGGCTAATTCATGTTGCAAGAATGAATGGTGGGGCAGATGAACAAACGCGCTTTATAGACACAGACAATGCCCAATTGATCGTAATCTTTAACTAGTGGGCATCCCGGCATTCAGTATGCTGGATAGACTATGCGATATGGATAGTTTTAAAAATCCACAGGCTCACTTTTTCCACATTGAAAAATGATGGAACCCAAATCCAAATCCTTCCACGTTGAAAATGGATAAGCTCGCCATTGCAGTTGGATACCTCTTTTTCTTTTATTGGGCCTGTGTTGAATAATGAGGTCAAATCAATCGGGCTAATTTCTATTAGCAAGAATGAATGGTGGGGCAGATGAACGCTGGCTTTTCCTCCCTTTTTTTTATGAGGAATTCAAGTGGTCGGTGAATATTGAATCTGTCATGAGCATTATTTCCTGTTTTGTTCAGCAACCTTTTGTAGTCAGAGGTTTAACAGTACGTAAATAGTTGCAACTTTTTTCAATAGAGAAAGTCATACGTATCCTAGAGAGGTTGATATTAAAAAAAAAAGAATTTTTCTAGATTAAAACTTTTTTTTATTACTTTTTAATTTTATTTGTGTTTTTATAAAAAATAAAATTGAGTCTCCAAGTATCATCTGGAGGATTAGATTAATTTTGAATTCGATTAGGACCGTATATTATTATGGATGATTTTTTTTATATAAATTAAATATATATTCATAATAAGTATATAATTAGTTTAGATTTAATTAAGTAGTTAGGTTGATATATTGGATAGATGTATTCAATTCTAAGAATAATGATGAAAAAATATTATTAATGTCACATTAAAATCATTTGTTTTAGGAATAGAAATTTACAATATTGATCTAGAAGAAGTCTCAAGCTCTATGTAGGTCCATAATTTGGTAAGATTCAAATTCGAGTACCTCATGTTCAAACCCAAACACTAAGACCTTGAATTGATGGGCATGTCTAGGGATGAATTTGGAAATAATTGTAGAAGAGATCTATTTTCCTTCACCTTCCATGTGCCTAACTCTATCAATGCAATGTTTAATACAAAAAACTTATGGGAGTTTGTTGCATCATTAGGTTTGAATTCCCCTAGGTCAACTCCTTATGCAAACTAACTTTACAGATGAGTGAATAATTGCAGATAGTATGCATAGACTTGGAGATGGCCTATATGATTTTGATGTAAATTAAGATTCTTTGTTCCTTTGAAAATAAAACATAATCTAATGTTTTCTCCTTTTAGTCTTGTAGTTGCTTCTAGTTCTAGCATTGGCTCTAGCTTTTACAACTTTTCCTTCCTTATTAGGAGCTTCTAAAATTTTAGCACTATCTTTGAGTTTTTCAATAAGAGTTTTCATTCCCATGGATATATATATATATACACATTCACTAACTTGGATAACCTTATTTGGTTTCTCCTTAATACTAGTCAACTCTTTTTTTGGCACCACTAACCTATTGTTATGTTCCTTCTTCAATTGCTCCAATTTTGCAACCATGGTAACACCTTTTTCTCTCAATTCATTAAGGCCATTTTCTATCATGTTTATATGAGGTAAGGCCTCCCAATTCTACAATTTATCAGCACCCTCCCCCCTTTGTAGTAGAGTTTTCTCTCACATATTTTTCTCTATGAAAGAAAGCTTCATATTGCTTGTTTACTTCCACAAATAAAAACTTAGTAAGGAAGTGCAAGGCATCTAATGCTTCTTGCATTGTCCTAAGAATTTTTGAAATATCATGTAGCAAAGATAGGTTTGACATTAAGAGAGAAAATCATTTGGAAAATAAAGACAAAGGTCTAGAATGGTAGGGAAGGGTCACATTGAGGAATCCAAAAATATTTTAATCTTTCTTGTATTTTTAGCCCTCAATCTTTCCATCCACTTAGGAATTTCCTACACATCATTAGCTTTCTTTTATCCCTTATCAAGAGTAACCTTGCTACAATGGGTATGCCCTTTAGCATAATCTTCTTTCTTTGTTAGGATTAAGGTGTCATCCACCTTGTAAATCCTATATATCTAACTATTCCATATACTTTTTTTATGCACCCATAAGGGATGTGGGGCCCACAATAGTTGAAAATTATTTAATTATTATATTTATAAGGTGATAAGGTAAAATCATGGTTAACTAATTTTCGGGGAGCTATGCAAATCTAAGAAAATATTTGCATAGCTATTATTCATCTATGACAACTTGTAAGAGTATCTCCTATTTTATAGGGATTGTATGACATGCTAAAATTAGTAGGATTATTTTACTCAATTATGGAAAACTTGTAAGAGAACCCCCTAATTTATAGGGAAATTGTATGACATGCTTAACTTAGTAGGATTGTGTAAGATTCATATAAGAAAATATTTTTAGCATATAAGGGTCATATGGATTTTTAACATGGTATTTTAGAGCCTTATTTTGACCCATGGTAATGCTTTTTATGGTGGTATTTTGGGCCTCCATAGTCAATATATTGAGGGCTTGAGATGAACACATAAATGTTGTTAGGTTGGATGTAGGATTGAAAGAATTTAAATGTATTGTAATCTCTTTCTAGATAAAATAAAATTATCATCTTTTATTATATAGATTTTTTTAATTAAAAGGGCCTTCTCTATGGAAATTTTTATGTTATGTGTATGGATCTTGGGTATTTCTATTTTTTTGTATTACTAGTTTGTATTAGTTTAAATATTGATTGATATTTTACAATTTGATTTCATATTTGCAACATAATTTTAGATTTCCATATTGTAGTGGTTTCCTTCATTTATAAAACTATCAAATTGGCAGTCCTAACCCTAGGACTTTGGAATTGATTGTTACTAGGATAACCTCTCTTCCTCTTACTCCTTAAGGCCTATCATCTTTACCTAGACCATCTCTCCCAATGCGAATGAGTCCCACCAGGCTTAAAAATCAGCATTTCTAGAATTTCATATTTTTTTCCAATCTTTAATACATTTCCAGGTGCACACTTTCTATTTCATAGCTTTCTGTTTTGCTTTATTTGCATTTGAAAGTCATTTTCTAGGCCATTTTGCATATCACACTGTGTTTTCCAACTCTTAATCTTTTCCAAGTTTACACATGGTGGTGAACCCCTCATTAGCTATTATCATTTCCCTATAACCTCCCCTTTATCATATTTCAATCCCCTTTGCATTTAAATCTCAAGGGTTTGTTCTTGAGTGAATAGGTGTTGTTTTGTCTCTCTCTTTTAGGTCCAAAACCCTAGAAGCGAAAGAGAGCCCACAAAATAATATTATTCATTTTGGTGAACCTGCATTTAGAATACCTTCTTTTCTGATTTGGAGTCCATCATCATCCTATATTTAGCTTGCATTAACATTGCATTGCATTTTGCATTAGTTAATTGACATTCTAGGATTTCAAATTTTTGCATTAGTGAAAGTGCATATAGGTTGCCTTTTTGCCTATCAAATCATTGAAAATCATATAAAATATATATTTTTATTTATTCTTCAGGTCATACAAACTAAGAAACATCAAAATCAATTAAAAATTTCTAATTTTTTTGAAAAAAAACCCTAACTAGGACTATTATTGGAAAATCAGTCCCAATCTAGATTTTAAACTATCTATTACAACATAAAAAACCTTATTTATATGCTTCCTAAGCCTCCTAGTAACATATACTATAAGTATGGAAAGTTTCAGGAACATCTATTTTATGCATCCAAGACAAAAAAATCAAGTTAGGGTACTCATTTCAATTACAAGCATCATCGGATATGAAAATGCTCACATTCTAAAACTTTTCATCACATGGATAAAAGTACTTTTCACTTTTGCATGTACAATGTTTCTACTCATAAAAATTTGCATAAGTTTGATAAAAGTGCTTTTCATTTTGGGATATAAATTGTTTGCATTCTTAAAACTTTACATACATTGGATAAAAGTTTTTTGCATATTTGGATATACATTGTTTACATTGTTGAAACATTGCATGAAATGGTTACAAGTGCTTTCCATTTTTGTTCAAACAATGTTAGTGTCTTACATATCTAGGCATGCTTAGAAAAATTTAATATCCCCTCCCCATGAGAGTGTTTTAGTGAAAGAGAATCCAACGTTGGACATTCCTAACGATCATATTTGTTCTTCTCCTAATATCTCTCCTATTGGCGAAGAAGATGTTTTGGTGTTAGAAGAACCAATCAATGAGAGTTTTGAGAATCCAAGTTGTTTCTCTCCTCTTACATCTCTTATTAGGAAAGAAACTACTAAACAAGAGGACATAACAATAAGTAATCATGATGATCACACAACACAACACGATACCATTGAAACATACCTATGTTCATCTCCCAACATCTTCTCCTCTTGTGATGGTGACGGGGATATGTTGGTGCTAGACAAGCAAGCCTTCAAGATCTATGACAACCCCCTTTATGATCCTTCCCCTACCTATCCTATTTTCGAAGACATTAGGGCACAAAGAAATGAACTCATAAAGGATCATGATAATCATACTTGTTCTTCTTTTGATATCTCTCATAGCTATGAAGGAGATACTTTGATGATAGAAAATACAATAGATCAATTTCATCAGAATCTTAGTTGTCCCCCTTCACCTAGGGAAACCCTTATTGAGCAAGAAAATTCAACCATTTATCATTCCCCTACTCGCGATGAAGTCCTTTTATAAGAATCAACCTTTGAATGTCAAGAACATTTGGTTTGTAGTTCTCTTAAAAACTCTCCTCCTAGAGGGGATATCATGGTGCAAGAAAATTTGAATATTGACACACATAGTGAGGATTCTTTAGGTGAAGTGACATTAGAATCCCCTTCACTAAAAAATCATGCAAATAAAGACAAGATTCTTGAGGTTATGATGAGACAAGTGGGATCTCCTTTAATTAGTGAGATTCCTAAGTCACCTCCCACTAGTGAATCACACAAAAAACTAAGAGATTTCTTGAAATCCATGATGCAATCTAATTGTAATGGTGTTTTGTAGCAACTGAGTTGTAACTTAGTTGCTCAAACATGTAGGCAACCACACATCCCTTCCACTCCATTACCTTTTTCTCAACATAGAGTACCTAGTGTTGAAGACCTTAAAAAGACTCCTGCTAATATATCTGTATGGCAACTCATTCAAGTGTCTATTTCAAGAAATGTTACAAATAAAGGAGGAGATCCAATCTTACATAAAATTGAATAATGTAACATCCCCCTCTTGTCCCATGCAAGTCACCCAGTCAAAAATCACATTCCCTAAACATGAATTACCCTCACTTGAGATTCAAAAAAAGAATGGTCCCTTGATAATAAAGGTGATCATTAATGAAACCTTAGTTAGGCACACTCTCATAGACAATGGAGAAGA
The DNA here is from genome assembly GCA_007258455.2 of Sequoia sempervirens. NCBI lineage: Eukaryota > Viridiplantae > Streptophyta > Pinopsida > Cupressales > Cupressaceae > Sequoia > Sequoia sempervirens. The sequence continues at coordinate 204,934,706 of VDFB02256132.1, forward strand.
AATTAATGTTTGTAGCATTGATATCCTAGAAAAAATTGGCATGGACAAGAGGCTTATTCAACTTAATGATGTTCTATTCGTGGCTTTGACAATGTTAATAGGAAACCACTAGGGATGATCACATTACCTATTAAGTTCGGACTTGTAGTGTTTCCTACCTCTATCCATATCATGCAAGGACCCCTTCCATACAATCTTCTCCTAGGGAGACCATGAATCCATGCTATGAAAGGAGTCCCATCTACTCTGCATCGTACAATGAAATTTGAGTACAACAACAGGATCTACATGGTTGACACAGATGAATGAAGCTATGAATCAATTGATCACAACATTTCCAACTCCCCTAATACTTTCATTCCTAGATCAAAACTTGAACCTATACAAGTTGATGCTAACCCTTCACCTACAACCTCTTTAGTGATAATTGGGGGTCGTTAGGTTCTACGCCTCCTTTCAATAAAATTTCCAAAATCTCACCCTCATGGTCCAAAGAGTCATATACAAATGCTTCATTTTCAGACACAAGTTCTAGTAACGATTGGGGTTTCACACCCTCCTTTAGGGGAGAGTGCAAAATATCACAACCTAAACCAAAACAACCTTGTGTTTTATATGCTCAACTTGGTTCTACATCAACAAAATTAACCTATGATAATGATGGTGGCTACCTAACTCCCATCCATCATGGGGAGACGACACATAACATTAAAAAGGATTTGTGTTCTTGTAAAGAAGTCGATCGTTCTCAGAAGCATAAACCCCCTTCATCTGACTTGGACGATTGTTATGGTATCAGATACAATCTCCCTCCTACACATGGATACAATGAACACATGAAGCAAACTGACATATCATACTATTTCAAGAAAGATATAGGGTTACCTCCCTTATCCCCATTTTGATCTAAAGCCTTATCATTTAGTGTGTGTATGACATCTTACACAACTAAAGGAACACCTGCTACTATTGATCAAGAGAATATCTTGTCGAGACTCCTTTAGGATCGCTTGATATCTCTCCCTCCAAAAACTCGAAAGAAATTTTACTACAAGACTTCATTCTATGAATATCATATAGATCATGGTCATTCTACTAATGAATGCAAGGCTTTAAACAACAAAATTCAACATCTCAAGGAGTGTGGTGCTCTTCCTTGTGTTGAAGCACCTAATTCCTCTAACTGATACTTACTTTCTTCCTATTTGACTCCTCCTTGTCCTACACTAAGTGGGGGCAAGGGGTTAGTTAGCCTTGTCCTCATATGTCACTTGTTGTTGCCTTTTTTGGCTAGTTGATCACCTTTCATGAACATATAAGAGCAAGCTTGGGATGTGGACAACATGCCTTAAGTTGGCTCACATGTGACATACTTATTCATGACACAACCTTACTCAGAAACATATGACTTGGCATAGGGCTTTCCAAGTGGGTTCTCATGTCTTCTCTCTTGTTAGCATTTTTCATTTGCTACTTCAAAGAAATTGCTCATAGCATGGAGTTTAGCAATTCCTTTAAAGTGGGGGCATACATTGGCATTATTCTTTTGCATCATTCTTTTTTTTTTCTTGGTTCTTAGTGCAACTTTCTTACTTCATACGATGCATTTATCACTTTGTGGATGACATTGGGTGTAATTTCCTTCATGAGCGTGATCTATCTTAGCATATTACATTCCTCTTAGTGGCTTGATGCAACACACTGCATCCCCTAAGTTGTGAATCTTCTATTCATTGATCGGTCCTCTCTTGGAGTTCCCTAAGTTAAAGACCTCGCATGGACTAAGCAAGACTCCTTTGAACATTTACATATTTTTTCATTTTGCATTTGTAATTATATGGCCACCTTGCATAACACAACTTGCATGCCTATGAAGCTATCGTGAATCAAAGGCTTACATATAATATAATTTGGCAACAAAAAAGGTCTTTATTAGTAGAGTTGTTAAGTTTGAGAAATATTCACAACTTATAGCAACATCTTCATTCTCTACAACAACAAATTATTTCCTTTTCAGATGTTTTACAAAAAAAAGGAGACTATATTGATGAGGTTGAGGTGTGCACTACTACAAATGAAGATAATACTATTGAAAATAAAAAACTAATGCTTGCGACCAACCTATTTCTATGGGTAGTGATGAAGAAGAAGATTTTTTAGCTAGACAAAAGACAAAGAGTGTTGAAAAGATACACATGCAAAGCTTGAAGATCCCAGGAAGGAATGACAATGCTCCCATGACCAAATTCATATAGACATGATCCGATCTCATATGAGCAAACTAGAGGGAAGAAAGAATGGGAGCAAGTGATGAAAGAAGAATTTGATGCATTGCTAAAGAATAAAACTTGAGAATTTGTACCCCTTCCCAAACATAAGAATGTTATTGGTTGTAAATAGGTTTACAAAATAAAATTTAAATAAGATAGAACTATAGAGAAACTCAAAGTTAGATTGTTTCCTAAGGAATTAATCATAAAGAGGGTGTTGATTATGAAGAACTATTTTCTCTTTTTTTTTAAATGAATATAGTTACAATTATTATTTCTTTGACTACTAGTCATGGGTGGGATATTAATCAAATGGATGTTAAAAATAATTTCATAAAAAAATATTTATATGAACAAATATATATGGATAAAACATCGAGTTTTGTACATAAAAAATATCATAACGTTTTTTATGATTAAAGAAGTCACTCTAAAGTCTTGAACAAGCATGAAGAGCATAGAACGAGAAGATTGATAAGTACTTTCAGCTTCACGAATGTAAATCAAATTCAAATCTTTATGCGAAGAAAGTCCAAGATGAGACTGTTCTTGTTGCACTTTATGTAGACAATTTACTCATTATTATACCAAATATTGGGCTAATCAATGATTTAAAATTTGATATTAAAAGGGCATTTCATATGAGTAGAGTTAACTAAACTACTTTTTTGGTTTACAAGTTTGTAAGCTATATGATGTATTGTTCATCTTATAATCAAAATATGCTTTAGATCTTTTAGGAAAGTTAAACGTGCATGAATGCAAGCCAACCTCTACACCCTTTTAATTTGAAGTCAATCTTACTAAAAAGTGTATTTCCAAGAGGGTAGATGCACCACTTTATATAGACAACTTGTTAGTAGCTTGGTTTATCTAACTCATTTTAGAAACCAAACATTTTTTTTTTGTCAATCTAGTATCTAGATATATACAAGAACCTAAAGAAAGTCATTAGTTGGTTGCAAAGAGCATTTTGTGATGTGTTCATGGAGCAATAAACTATGGCTAGAAGTCCTCAATTGCTTTGGTTGGCTTTGTAGATTCAAATTAGGGTGGCACTTGATATAAATAATAAAAAATCTACTAGTGGTTTTGTTTTCTAATTGAGACCATGCCCTATTACATGGAGTAGCATAAAACAAACAACTACATTATTGTCTTCATATTAAAAAAAAAATATAGAGCAGCAAGGAAAAAAATAGTTTGGATTCAAAATGTTTTATTTGAGCTTGGTCTTTTGTAATGTTATATTACTACTTTGTATTGTGACATTCAAAGTACCATACAAAATGAAAACAATCCAATTTTTCATGCTAAAACAAAGCATGTTGATATTAATTCACTACATTTGCAAGGTTTTGTTCAAACAACTATTGTCAATCTACAATTTTATCCAAGTGAAGAACGAACAACTGATATATTTACTAAGAGTATGATTGAAGCCAATTTGTTGAAATTGTGAGGAATCCTTTGTATGTTAGAGGTGGACATTAAGGTGGGATAGTAGTATAATATTCCCTTCTCCTTTGTATAAGGTCGTCTAAGATTATTCCATAGAACAATTCCCGAAAAATGAAACTTTTTCGAATAGAACTATCCAGAAATTAAAACATTCCAGATAAAGATTCTTCTAAAAATTGAAGCTTTCCAAATTTGATCTTGTATGCTGAAACTTGAAATATATAACTATACATAACGATTGTAATAAAAACTAAATCAATATACTATTTTTCATTCACCTATTTATCTCTGTTTTATGCTCTATTTGACCATGTATACAGCTGATCGTTATATATTTTTTTTCTTGTTGTTTTGGGCCTATTTCTAGAACTTACAGTAGAACGATATAGCTCAATTATGGCGACTGGTCAGAGGTTAGATTAAGCCTGAAATGGTTAAGATTATCTCTCAAAAGGAAATCCACAAGAAAGCTAAACAAACCCAAAAATCTCTTTGGGTTGTTTCTCGAATTCTGATAAATGAAAATGAATTACAACAATCAAGGAAATGCAAATTATTAAGATTATCAATGCTTATCATGTCTAGACTACAACCGCCTCAGTTGTTATCAATGGAGGAGCATGTGTATCTCTATGACTTTATCTGGACATACATTGCTGAAGACGACGGGTCATTGTCAGGGAATATATGTATGGCCTAAGATAAGCCTCATAATTGTTGGGCCTTTCATATCCAATATGCGACCGGTGCATGGGCCCTGTGTATCCAACACAGTGCATCATGAATGCATGGATAATAATAATATTTTTTAATTGCTGGAGCTAATAAGATTGTTTTTATTACTTTAATAATGGGGTTTGAAGAACAATAATGATGATGTATTATTTTAATTTGGTGCAATAAAATTGTTTTTCAAGTTTCAAATGTTAATGAAAGATTTGATCATCAAAGTTAACATATGAGAATGAATCAATAATTAGAAGTTTTAAATTCAAATAATCTCGTCTCTTTTTATTAGTTAAAATAAGTCAACTTAACATGTATTTAAGTAACATGTTGGTAAGTCACTATATTTCAAAATATTTAATGTGTATTTAATTTCATATGAGAGAACAATTAGAACACACTTTGAATTAGAAAAAAAAAATAAAGAATTAGATCTACATCATCATCATGTATAGGTCATTTGTATATTTTTATATGTTGTCTTCAATATCACTCATTGCCAAATTAACTCAAACTATCAGAAGGGTTCGACTAAGAGAAACCATTGACCTATTGAGTTAGAAAATTTCTAAACGTTATCTTTAGACACCATCTTAGCAAAGTTAGCTATCTAGAAGATAAAGGTGGACATATTTTCTAGCACATACTCTATTAGATTGATTTTGCATCACAAATTACATCTATGTAGTAAATGAAGTCCACAACGCTCATGATGAAACTCACTTAAATCCTTACATGGCTTAATCCACTAGGAATGTTGTGCTCAATTTTGATCCTGGATGAACAAAATTGTCCAATTGATGAGCATGAAAATAAAATATTATGACCATGAAAAACATGTGGCTCAACAAGACTTTCTATTTAAGAATTTTCTAGTCTAGCTAATACTGAAAGTTGCACAATTAGTGAATATAATCATAAATTTTTCCTTAAGAAACTACATGGATTAGAGATCTTACAAGCTATTGGAGCTAAATTTGTTCTCCCTTTCTCTCTAACTTTTTCATCTACCATCCCTCCTCCATCTATGACCATGTTGTCTTCTACTATACCCCATCCCATGATGTATCTTCATCTCACTTTTCACCAATTTTTTTCCCTCAATACCGCATACCTCCTAATTATTTTAATCTTCTTAAAATCTATTCACACCACATATATATAAATTTTCACATCCACCTCTCCTCCTTCTGAACCCACTACTACTTCCATAACTCTTATCACTCCCATTACTGCTTCCACATCCATTGTTCCTTCTTCCATAATGGCTACTTCCTAGTCAATTCCTCTCTCCCTATATACTCACCTCATTGCATATTTTCATCTGTTCACATACCTTATTCCATTTTGCATTCCACCCCACCTTTCCTACCTTATACCCAAACACCTTCCTATTATGTAGCTCCTACATACACTAATCGTCTTTGTTTCCAAACCTCTCTTGTTATCATTCCTTCGTCCACCCTAGATGCATTATTGTAAAAGATAGGTCAAGTTGAAAGAAAAGTTTTTACTGTGGCTAGGGAGAAAGACACTAATGAGTTTATGGAAGCAAACCACACGCGATTAGCATTTTCACTCATTCATTTTGTGGTACCTCATTTAAAAAATGAAATACTTGATGTTCTCACAACTCCTGCTCATACAAATAACATTTTTTAAAGTAAAACAAAATTAACTAGTGTTTATATTTTCTTTTATATTTATGCTAAAAGCGTGTCATTAGAACAAAATTATGAGTTTGATTATTTGCTCAAATAAAATACTAAAGTTTATTTATTTATTTTAAAATGATACATTAAAAGAGAGATATCATGTCAAGATATAATTTTTTATTTTGAATAATTTGTTAAGACAAAAGTTGCATCTTGTCAAAACTATTTTGTTTTTAGCATATGCATCTTTCAAGATTTGGTTCAAATAAATATTTATTGAAATGTGAAATAATTAATCCATACACTAATGTTTTAAGTTATAAATACAAAAATAAAATTGCACTTGTTAAAGTTATATTAAAAGTCGAGTAACACTAACCTCATTTTATAGTATTTTATTAGCAATTAAATTATAGTGTCAATATTACAATAAATATATTCAAATAATTTTTTTAATGTCAAAAGAATTGCACTAAAAAGTATGCATTTCATTAATTTTTGTTATTTCAAAATCCAAAAAATATATGCCACTTTCTAATTATTCAAGTTAACAAGTTAGATTAGTGTTGATCATTTTCTTTAGAAAAGTGAAACAACTTTGAAATTACACCCTAAAGGAGCTTAGTCCAACATTGTTGGAAATAACAATGGTTTAGGTTCCAAATCCTCAACTTGAATAGATCTTTCTTGACCTGATAGTAGTGATAAAGGCAAGCAAGTGGTGGAAAATCAGCTAGAGCCCAACCATATTTTTGATAAACCTTCCAAACAAATTAGTAAACTCTCATATTAATTCACATTGGATGATGACTATCTAAAGTTCTATATCATTTTAGAAAACTTTTCAACTCATTCTCTAGCTATTTCTTGGATTTAATCACGATTGTTGTAAGAATTCATCTATTACATGGATTTGATTGTGATGTACACAATTAATTTTGATGGGATATGCACTTGAAAACCTATTCACATTGATTTTCTAGATAGTTGAATTTGTCAAGGTGGTGTCTAAAGATGTTTAGGTGTTTGTTGCCTATATAGGTAAACAAGTTCTTTTAAGTCAAACTCCTTTGATAAGTTAAGTTAGTTTGATTATTAGTAATATCGAAGATAACATACATAGACATATATATAGTCTCTATGATTATAATGATGATCTAACTCTTTATTGCTTTTTAATTATTCTCTGATATGAAATTAAGTGCAAATTGAATGGTTTTCAATACAATTCAATATAACAACATATTATACAAATATTTGATAAGTTGGCTTATAATAACCAATGGACAAAAATGAGAATGTTCAAATTTATAATTTCTAATTTGAATTTCATTTACACATATTAACTTAGAGAAACAAATATGTGATTAACATAAATAATTTTTTTTTTTAAAAATAGATAATACATCATTATTATTCCTCAAGGGAAAAAATAAAGACAACATATATTAATTTTAAAAGTTAAAGTCAAAGACAATTTTTTTTTAATTTATAATAGTATTTTTTATTTTATTTTTTGCCATTTTACCTTCTATTAATTATTTATGATAACATACACAATCAAAGGTATAATGAATTCTTGCTAGAGTGCTGGCTACACTAAGTATTGCGTATTATAGATGTGAGAAAATGAAATCAAAGGAAGGCGATCTTCTCAAGAAGATTGCAGAGGGTAAGAGGTTGTGAAAAGAAAGGAGAGTGATCTTTGCCTTCCAAGTGGAATACTCTCTCAGGAGGATTCTGTGCAATGGTGTAGTCCTGGTCTTGGGGAAGGAACAACTTGTCCTCCTTTGTCCTCACATAGAATCTCTGCACGCTTCCATAGTTTTGGGGTCAAGTGAAGGACCTCCTCTACCACTGAATATGGCATGAGAGCTCGAACAAAAATCTTACTGAAATCAATATTATGATAGGTAGCAGAAGATGAAGTCAGATGCTGAAATTACAAATTACAGACTAGACATTTATAGAAGAGAGAGATGAACTACTTGAATTATATCTGTCTACGTACAATTCCTTGCATGTAGTCGCTTTTTTGTTTCAACATGCACACTTTCTAGACATAGGCAATGCCCAATTTATCGTAATTTGTACTAGATACACAATACCATATTGCTATTTTTAAAAATCAACATACCCACTTCGTTCGTTCCACCTTGAAACATGGAACCCGAACTCCAATTGCTTCCATGTTGAAAATAGATAAATTGCTTCCACGTTGAAAATAGATAGGGGAAGTATGTTTCTGTTCATTCCTTGCCCACTAAGTAATTCTTCAAATAAAAAAAATTAAATTTGCAAATGCATTAATACATTTTTCACATGTGAATATCAATCAATGTAAGCAATTACATATGTAAATTCATTTTTAATATAATCTACAAGTTGTTCCAAAATACTTACTTTTATAATATCTTGAAATTTTGAATGTTTACAATAACCACCAATTTGCATAAGGTGCAATACTCATGACAAATTATAATTATGTTTACAATAACCACCAACTTGCATAAGATGCAATACTCATGACAAATTATAATTATGCATCTTCGTGCACAACTATTGGATTGTATTTGCTTGGGAAGAGTGCAGTGGAAGGGAGGAGTAGGCAACTGAGTAGGAGAAATGGTTTGAAATTTGGAGAGGGAGATTTCGATGGTGCCTCTGAGTCTAAAGAAGATGTGAATGTGGATGGTGAAGAGGATGCACAGGCAGTTTCCTTTGCTGCTGGTTCACTCTCGGGCTTGCTGGGAACTCTGTTGTTGCAACTTGATCCTCTCTATTTGGTAGAAGATGGGGAGGAAGATTTTGTGGATGGAGTTGGTGTTTGGACATTTATAAGTGGGTTTTATGGTCCTTTTTTGGTATTGCTCAACTTGTCGCTGGTTGTGCTAATATTGTGACCCTTGTTGCTACCTTTCCTACCCTGTGGCAGCTGGAGGCTGCTCTTTTTTGGAGCGGGGCTTCTTTTTTAGCTAGCTTGGCTTTCTATTTGAGGTTTGGAGCAACTTTGTTCATTTTGGCTCATTTCTCTGCGATCCCGTTTTCCTGTTTGCTATCCCTTGGTTCTGTGGGGGTATGGTGTGGAGCTTGTTGCTTCCCTAGTATTGCATGGAGGACTTTGGTGGTGTGTGGTTGAGGGGTTTTCTCCTGTGAGGTGGATTGGTTGAATGATTGGTCGTTTCTTGGTCCTATTCGACGTAATGGGATGTCTTGGGGGATCTCTTTGCTAGCTTTTTTTTTAACTAGTTCCTTTTGGGTTTCCTTGAGCCATCTTTGTTTTCCTCTGGGTGGTGCTATGGTGGTATTTTATGCCTTGGGTGTGTGGGTGCTCCTAGTTTCCCTTTTGTGGACTGGTGGTATTTCCAATGGGTTGGATCTATGGAGATTTGGCCTATCTCTGGCTTTGACCGGTGTGTTGGGGTAGCTTGGGGGTTTTATGGTTTGGCCGTCTCTCAATGTCCTTCTTGTTGGGGCTCCCTTTTCCCTTTTGAGGCTGGTTTGCTTCTATTTTCCTTGGGCTTGGTTCTCTACCCGGTTTGGTTCTTTGGTGTGTAGATTGTGGTTTTTCTGCAGCTGGTTGGGTTATATTTATGGTGCTATCTCTGGGCCCAGTTGTGTGCTTTGTTTGAATAGTTCCTTGATTTCTCTCAATTGTACCTGATGCTTGGGTTGCCTTGGGATGTGGTGTCTTTCCTCTCTGTTGATTTCACTATCTACTGGGATCTACGACTTCAGTCTTCTATTGAGGGGGAGATTGTTCCTTTCAAGGTGGATCCTTCTTCTATTGAGGTGGAGTTGGTAGCTATTGTTTTGCTCGGTAGTTATTCTCCTTTATGCTGGCTCTTATTGAGGTGTTTCTGGTGTAAGGAGAGTGGTTTTTTCAGATGTTTTGGGTTTCATTTCATTCTTTTTGTTGGGGGTGAGCCCCCTCCTCTTGAGGTGGAGGTTGGGTTGGCGCCCTTGTTGGGAAGGTGCTATTGGGAGGCTACAATTAGCAATTTTGTGGGGTGCTGGTGTAAAAAAGTTGATTTTTTGAGGATTTTTTCTTCCCTGGCTCAACCTTGTTATTCTTATATTGAGGTAGAGAATTTGGACGGGCTAGTTGCTCTGATTGGAAACTTTGGTTGCCCTTGTTTTATTGGTTCTGATGGGAGTTGGAGTTGCTCCAGTGATGTCTTTCCTGAGTAGATGGTTTGCTGTTGCCTAGATGGTGTAGGCGAGTTCAATGTTCACTTATGGTTTCTAGGTCCTTGTTAAAATTTGGTTGTTTGGGGACTGTGTCCCTTGTTATTTGATGCAACTTCTATTGTCATGTTTTCTTGTTAACTACTGCTGACGTTTTGCTGATAATTGTATGTGATTTATCATTTTTGCAACTTGCTTGCCTTGGACAGGGTTTCAGAGCCCTTCAAAACCAGTTGTAATGGGTTTCAGGCCCCATCAAAACTTGCTTTACCTCTAATAAAAAACATTGGATCGTTATTTGTAATAAATTCAAACTCCTACCAACTTTATGGGCTGACAAGTGTACATTCTCTCATGTAGACTCTTACATCCACATGGGTCAACTCCATTTACTGAAGGTACTGACACAAACAATAAATGGTGTAAGGCTCCCCTACCAAACAACAAACACAAAATAATTCAAAATTCAATCATGTTATTGTTCAATTCATATAAAAATTACAACTACATATTCAAATGATCAAATACTACTGAATTAATCCAAATTTCAAACTCAACAACTCAACAACTAGAATGAATGCATCCATTTTCAAATTTGAATTGATCATAAGAGGGAAAATATGCAACGTCATTCTCATAATGCAATAGACTATTAGTTTTGTCAAATTTTTTTGCTAATATACTTAGCAATATACAAAACATCAATTTCCTTCAGGTTTTTAGTTAATATCCTCTATGCTATACAAAGCATCAATTTCCTCTAATTTTTCAATTAATATCCTTTGCATTATATAGAACATCACCAATCATCCTCTCCACATTCCTCAACTATCCACGCATATTTAGGTTCGTACATCATATTCTCATTGCCTTATTAACGTATGTTATTTTGTAAATGAATGAATTTTTACATACATAGTGATATATGTAGTAATTAATTTCATGTTTTCATAAGTAGAAATACATATAAATTGTTACACAAAGGTGGGCTTAATATATATTGTCTGTCAATACTATATACAAACATATAAATAAAACTTTGTACAAATATCAACATAGTCAAATCTCTTAATATATAGTCTATATAGTCATGTATTCTATGGAGGGTTTCAATTTTTACCACTATTATAATTTCAAGGTTATCTTTTCTCATGGGTTTTGAAACATAAATTTTTGGGGATAGGGGCTCTCTTACACTTCTAGGGTTTTGCCTTAAAAGGAGAAAGGTATCCCAAAAATCTAGGTGGTTCATCAAGACTAATGCAAATATGATTGAAATATGTCTAAATAGAATGTCCTAGATGCAAAGAACTGATAAAAGAAATGAATTATAGCAGAAAGATAGATTGAATGCAATGTAAAACAAGATAAAGGAGTCAAATAGAAAAAGAGCACCTGGAAACTGACAAAGGTTGGGGTGAAGACTATAGATGTCTCTGAAATTCTAGAATATTTGATTTTCTGGCCAATTGGGACACTTACGCCATTCTAGGCAACTTAGCTGTCCCAAATATGGAAAACTGCTCCGGAGCCTGTTTAAGCCAAATGGGTATCTAGATATAAAGAAACTTCTAACAAACATGTGTAATGGGACTAAGTCGCAACTGATGGTGACTTAGTCCACTTTGGATTTTCTGAAAATTCGAAAGTGGAAATGGAAGCTCTTGGTCTGCACTTTGTTCTCCGACTGAAACCCGGATCCGAATCTACAAAAACACCTACAAAACATAATATAATTTGGTTTCTAATGGGGGGTTCACCTCGGTCAAACCCCTAGTTGGTATTTAAACCTTGAAAGAGATAATGAAATATGTTGTAAAACCCTAGCCCTATGTGCATCTAAGACTAGGAAATTTGAAGCAATATGCAAGGTTGGACCTATTCTAACATGCAAGAATAAGATGCATTAATGAAACTACAATGATGCAAGACTCATTCCAAGATACCCTAAATCACATTAGAAATGAATCTTAATAACATGCAAACCTTCCTTGGGCTAAAAATAGAGAGAAAATGGAAGATGGAATCACTTAGAAAACAAGTCCCTGGGCTTGGCTTGATGGCTAGTTGCATCTCCCCAACCTAGAATTCTTCATGATTCTCCATAGGCATCCATGATCAACCCTAAACAATGAAATATCTTGGACAAAAAGTGAGCTTGAAGACCTACAAAAACCTTATCTTGCTGCCCTAAAGCTTCAACTTTGCTATAGATAGACTAATGAATCTTGTTGTGAAAGATATTCAACACTTGAATTTTGAATTTGTTTGTTGAAATGACTAAATGTTGTGAAAATTGAACCTAAAAACTTATATTTATAGCAATTCATACCTAATTATGCATTATTTAGACCTCACAGGCTAACATCCTTCATAAATTTGAATTAAGTTGGTGATTTTCTCGCTCAAAATTGAAAAATCCCCCAAAAGGGACTAAGCCGTCACCCTGGGTGACTTAGTCCCACCAGAGGTTTTTGAGGTGGGTTTTCTGAAATTTGAATAATTTGAATGTTATTTGTTAGGATTCGTATGATTTTTGAGTGGAATAAGCCTCAAGGTCCAAAATAATGAGTCTTAGGGGCTTATAAATGGTAAGTTTAAGGAATGATTAATGCAAAGATACCAAAATAGGTTCAAATTAAGCATGAAATTGCCTCTTTCTTCAAGAGTATACAATTTCTTACGCTACATTTTTCCCCCACTTTAGTGCCCATATGACTCTATGTGCATATGCAAGCTAAAGGATTCTAAATAGTACACTTTACTTCATAAAAGGATACTCATTCAAAAGATGGGAGAATGAAGCCCCTTGTGTATCATTAGGAACCACATCCTACAACATGAATTTTTTAGTTGTCCAAAAATCCTCTTATGCAAATTCTAAAAATCAAATTCAAGGGTAGATGTATGCCCCCCCTTGATTTTGCTTGCTTTATGGAGGTGGAATCATGGTAGCAATCTAGCCACATTGAATAAGAAAAACCATATCGTAGGACATATCTAAGTACCATACCACATAACGATAGATGATTGATGATGTTGGGTGTGAAATCAACGATTCTAACATAAAAAATGGTGTCAAAAATGGAGTTCTCTAGCATGTATTATGTTGTTTTGAATAAAAAACACTCTATTAACTCTTAAGATAGTAAAAACCCTAATTCCATACATAAAAGTGAAAAGAGTTATAAGAGTTAAAAATGAAGTAAATTGCCACTTACTTTGTCATTTTACCTTCTTATAGCTTTGAGAGTGATGAGAGAATAGTGAAAGATACTGAGCAAATGGGGCTACGAGACCAAGTGGCACGCAATGAGCATCATCACAAGGTGAGTCGATTCTGCTACCTTCGCTTTGTTTATACCTAGTTATTTGATGATTTTTATGCATTTCTAGGTTAGTTTAGGATCTTGGAAATTTTATTCACAAAGTGTCCCCTCTTTTCGTGAAGTGTCCCATTTGTTTGCAAAGTGTCCCATTTGTTCGCAAAGTGTCCCTTTTATTCGCAAAGTGTCCCAATTTTTCACAAAGTTTCCCATTTCTTCGTGAAGTGTCCCAAAAGGGTTCTAAAGTGTCTAGGGCCTTTAGGAAAGCACACTAGATGGAATTTAGTACACTTTTATGATTAATAATGTAACATTTATAGATTTGAGATTGCTTATAGGGTGTATTTTTACTTTATTGATAGGTACCAACCTATTTGTGTCAGCGTCTGGGCGGTAGACAACTTAGCTTTCTTAGAGATCCATCCCTTGCGCTTTTAGTAGAGGACATAGAGTACCTGCAAGTTGTTGGCATATATTGGGCATACCTCATGTCCCCCATGAGGTACCATGATGCTATGTTGATGGCCCTAACTGAGTGTTAGGATGTAGAAACCTATACATTCCACCTTCTGACTAGTGAGATGACGATTACTCTAGAGGATGTCCATAGTATCCTTCGAGTTCCTATTTAGAGAGAGCAGGTACGCTTCCAGAGAGATCATAAATTTTATTAGCAAAAGGCTGGTATGTAGTATTGTCTAGATGGGCCAATGCACGATGAGTGGGTGAGAGGACAGATCGATCTTGTGATGTTATATTCACGAGCTCCGGTGGTGAGATGGATTATGATGCACATAGTTGCACTAGTACTCATCCCAAATGGGCGTGTAGTGCACCTAGAGGGAGGAATAGTTCACTTGATATGTGGGATGGTAGAGTATAGGTCAGTATACACTTGGGGGCATTGTATCCTAGCGCATCAATACTATGATCTTGGACGGTTCATGTTTTGGGAGGTGGATATAGTGATCTTGGACGGTTCGTGTGTATGTGTCTCACCTTTTTGGGGGCTCACCTACTGGATATTAGATTCCATTAGCCCATGTCAGCATGTGTTTTATTTGCATAGTGGACCTCATGTTCCACTTGTTAATGTTTTTGGACAAATAACTAAGGCTTGATCCACATCGAGATGGAAAAATAGTCAAGGCTTGATCCACCTTCTCTTTTTCCTTTTCTTTCTTGTTTATGTCTTTGAAAGTGTATGATTGTATCTTGTTGTTGCTTCATACATCATTCACATGTGTGTTCTTTTGTGCCTATGTTAGTTTTCCATAGGATCTTGATCCTGGGGGCTTGATCATCCCTCTTGATCGTTGTCGTCCTATCTCATTAGCATTGGTACACTTGGACCCCTCTTGATGCTACTTTATTGTGAGTTTGACACAAGGTCATCCTCTCACTAAAGTGGTGGCTAAATGTAGTGCAAAAAAATGTATTCCTTTTTATTTTCACACTTATTTAGGTCCTACCTCTTGAAATTGGGTTTATGCTTTAATTGGTCCTATTTTGCACCCACAAGCCTAATTAAATGCATTTTTCGAAGGATAATCTTGTCATTTAACAAATGGTAAATCATAACTTAATGTTTTTGGTTGTGTTCTAGATCTAGGTATCTAGGAATCATACGCCCCTTTGGGTGTATGGTTCCCACCTAGGTCTCGAGACCTGATTTCAAATTTCACATTGAACATAACACTTCTCAAAGTTTGTGTCCCGGGTTTAAGCCTCTAGGACTCATATGCCCAACCTGGTGTATGAGTCCTGCTTTAACCTATGACCTATTTAAAATCAATTTCTTGGTAGGACTTTATTATCCTTAGATTCAAATTTTGAATGTTGGCTTGTAGTGTTGTAATTTTGAGAAATTAGGCATAAACAAGTATAAATACAAGGCTATTTCACATAATTTCTCCTAACAAGAAAATTCAAGTAAGCTATGCAAGTAATCTAAGAGACTTCAAGTATTCATTCAAGAGAATTCAAGAGAAAATCATCAAGCATTTGGAGCAAGATTCAAGATTCAAGCATCATGTCAAAGTCTTCATGCATCATGTGTGTTTGTGAGCTAACGTTTGTGATGTAGGTTTCATGATTCAAGCAAGCATTCAAGACAAAGTTTCAAGAATTCAATCAAGAGTCAAGATCCACATCCATTGATGCCATTTCACACAAGTTTGCTACCTCCATTTCAAAGGTTTGGTGAGTTGCAACATAACATTTGTTCATTCATCATTCCTTCATGCTTTTCTATTTCATTTCACGGTTTAATTACCAAAATGGGGTTTGACTAAGGAAAACCCCTATTCCTAACTAATCTACATTTTTCTCTCTTGATGTGTGTTTGAAAATCTAGGTGAATTGGAGCTCGAAGATCCTTTGTAGACAAAGTTGCAAAAGTTGTGAAAGTTGGCAAGAAGTTGTCATCTTCACAAAAACTCACCTACAGACCAGAATTCAAACTTTTGAACTTGAAGATTAGAAAGAAGGAAGCTAAAAAACATCACTAGAGGCTACATAATTATCAGTCAAACCTTAGTAACAAGACTAAATTTCCCTATTGGGCGTATTAGTCCCAATGTACCATTTTTTCCAACTTTCTACAAATCCATATCAGTCACTAGAAGATTCCAGATTCTGCCCCGAAACCCTATAGTAGGACTAAATTTCCTAGCATTGCATATTAGTCCCAGTGCACTTCAAAAAATAGATTTTCAGAGTTGCAGACCTTGCTTTGATTCCATCATTCTTCTAGGTACCTTTTATGTTTCATTCTATTTCTTAATATGATTTCATGCTTTCAAGTTTCTAGGGTTTTTTGCAGAAGTGTTTGTATTTCTCCTTTAAAACTTCATTTAATGGTTAACCACCGCCCAATTACATAAGGAAAACCCTAGTTCATCCCTCAATTGAGTCACTTGGTTGAGGGATCTTTGTTTCCTCATGAACTTAAGTGAAAAATAGGTCTGAAGTTCCATCTCCCAAAAGGTGGACACCTATTTCCCTTGTGTTGAATAAATATGTGAGTGTGTGTGTGTTGAGAAAGAAGACATGGGCAGCCCAAGAATAGAATAAACCAATACAAAAATACAATGAAGCATCGTAAGAACAAACCCAAAAACTATCTTTCAGACATCCTTTCAGTCAGGGTTTGGGCTACTATTGGTTCCTACTTTTCATCATTATTGATTGTAGCATCTACTCTCACATGGATTGTGGGTTTTCGAATTGGGCTACTAAAATTTGGTGAAAATTTATCCACCCTCCAACTTACATCATGGCTCCTACTAGATCTTTTTGGATGTTGTGTGATGATAACACCCTACTAGTAGAGGTCTTGTCCACTATTTTTCTGCCAAATCATGGAAACAACTATATCATTGCCTCTTTTATTAAATTTTTACCCACTAATTCAACTATTGAGAAAGGTAATTTTTTTTTCTTATTCCACTACCTTTGTAACTCTATGCCAGGGGGTCCTAGGAAAAGCTCAGAGCCATTTTTTGTGTGCCTTTACGATAGAATGTTGTGATCTGGAAGCTCTTTAAGGAAGCTGGTATGATGCCATTCTTTGTGGAGGTGCGTAGGTACAATGCCAACATTACTGCTATGTTTTAAAATTCATGGAGAGAGGATAGAGTTCAGATTGTTAGTATAGGGTTTGAAGTGTCCCTCAGGTTGATTGTAGTTGTGATGGGTATTCAGTATAGTGGCCTAAGGGTGTCCAAAAATAAGCAATGAAAATTACCAAAGGTTCATGGAAAACTTCCTTAAAGGTGATGAGAAGCTAGAGAGATGTCAAAATGGCTATGATAGAGAGCATCTCCCGGTTCCTTATGGGGTCATTAGTGTTCATATCATGAAGTATTTCACCTTGGAAGGGCGCTACATGATTGTCCACAGGTACCATTTTCCCTTTCTATGTCATATACATAGGAATGAGAAAATTAGCATAGCCTTTCCTTATGTTTTCATCTTTAAAACAATGTAAAGCTAAGGGCGCCTTGCCCCCTCTCCACCAAGGTTTGATCTAGTGTCTTTATAATTATGTTGTTGCTATTACCCCTTGCTAGGACCTCCCGGTGATATCCCTACTAGTTTTGTTGCCCCTATTTCTCATGTAAAACCCCTCCTTGGCCCTTCTCTAGATATTTCTTCTAGTGAGGGTACATCCTCTATGAGCCCTCCCATAAAAAACCTAGTTGTTCCTTCTAGTTTAAAACAATCTTAAATTAAGGGCCTTCTTAACAAGGGAAACCTTGCTACTCAAAACCTAAAAGGAAAAGAGTCTTGCGTTAACCCCCCAGGTAACTCTGCCACTAAAAGGAAATCCCTTGAGAGTCTTGAGCCAAAAACTTCCAAAAAAGTCACCATAGATATTAGCGATGAGGAGAAGCAAGGTAAATTGGATGATTCTAGCAGCAGGAGGGGTGAGAGGAGGTCGGCTAGGCTTTCTAGCCAGTCTGCCAAAGGGAAGAAACTTTGTTTTGAAGATCCTGGGGATGACCCTGAAAAGGAATCTCCACCTCCCATTAATTTAACTAAAAAGGAGTTGTTGGTTGTTTTGGGAGAAGATCTCTCAGATGATTCTACTAGTAGCTAATAGGATGAAGAAATGGTTGGTGATGACCAACCAATGGTTGAAGACTCAGAGGGTGAGGAAGAGGAAGGGATTCAAAATATTAAACATGAAATTGAGGATGTGGTTAGGGAAGTCATGAAGGGGATGGATGATCAACCAATGAAGGAAAATATTGGGGTGATACAGGATAATGTTAGACCCTAGATCCCTATGCTTCTCAAATCTGTGAGCTTCAGCTGAAAGTGGATAAGATGGACATGGCCTTCAATAAGTTAATAGTTATTACTTTGGGAATAATGCGATAGTCCATCTTTGGTGCGGTGAGTGGGGTGAATAAGGCTAGAAAAGGCCATCAAAAGCAACAAGCCTCTCGGGCCGTGGAGGAGCAACTAGAAGGAGTGACATGATCAATGGAACAGTACAGTGGGGCGATGGAATAGCTCGAGAATGAATGGAACCTTATCTGCCATCCGAAGGAGTAATTGGGTCTATTGGTATGTGTTTTTAGTTTTTTCTCCATGCTCTTAACGGGTCTATGTGCCCTTTGAAATGATAGTTTTGGTTATATCTTTAGGGTTGTTGTTCTTTACTAGTTATTTTTGCTATTTTGAGTTGCTAGGTGTCGGTCCTGTTGCAGGGTGTAGTTCTTTTTTTGGCCCCTGCTATTCTTCTAGGTTTATTTTGGTGGCCTCTATGCCTTATTTTTCTCTTTGGTTTGGTTCAGGGGCCCTTTCCCCTGCTTCTGTTAAAAAAAAAAACTGAAAAAATAATGAAAAATAAAAGTAAAATAAATGCAGAAATATAAAAACAACCACAAGAAACTAAAAATAAATGACAAAGACTAAGGACTTAAAGAACAAAGAGAATAAAAGGGAAATGTGGAAGGACAATCCTACAAAAGATAATACTAGAATGAACACAAAATGGTCAGATAAATACCACATAAATAAATGAAAAAAGAAAATAAAAAATTTGTAAATGTTTGTTATCCAATAGAGCTATGGAAATTTTCATTTTTTTTTTTAATAAAGATGCAAATATTGCGAGCATTTTTAATAAAAGAAAAAAAATTGGTGAAATTAGATTTAGATAATTTTTTTAAAAATGATTAAGTTCTTTATTGAGGCCATATATTTAAATTCTTAGTTAAAGAAAGTGGATTTTGAATTCACCAAAAACTTCCAAATAATTGCAATGGTTGAAAGAAAGCTTCCCAACTTTACTAGGTACTTAAAGAATTAAGGAAAATAGATATTCAATTAAAATCCAATTCCCCCAACACACATTTGATTAATCTTAGTAATTCAATTTTGGATGAAGAAATTTAACATATTAAAGAAGGATATACTAAGAATAATTTAATGTATATGCAATTTAGGATAAATAATTTTTAGATATGTTGATGAAAAGAATAATTGGAAACGCTACAACAAATTTTGAAATAATAATGGATCTAACCAATTTTCTAAAAATGATGGTGGAGTAAAGCAAGCATGAAGAAAATCCATTATTTGCAAGAATGAAATGTTTAAGGATGGAAAGATGGATAAAAATTGTTTGATGGTAATTTCTTTCAAAAAAAAATAATAGAAATAAAGTGTGGAGGTAATTTCTACACAAAAAATATATCTAATTTATTAAAGGGGGGAACATTTTTTTAGACTCTAATAAAGAATAGATTTTATATTTAGGATGATTCGTTCACATGATTGGAGATAGATATTTGTTTATTAATTTTTATGAAGAGGGAAATTTAGATCAAGAAATTACTATTGGCAATAAAATTTAACTTCTAGTTTTATGAATATGGATTGAATAATGTAACAAATGGGACATTGAAAAATATTTTACTGGTTGAATGATTAGGGGCGAATCTTATTTTGGTATATAGAATTGCTCAAACTATTTATGAATTTGTTGTCATTATTAATCAAGTCATTGTTAGCTCTATACAAAAAAATCTGGAAGTAATGTAATTAATATTGGAAGAGTTGATCATAAAGAGATTCTTTAATTTTTTGGGCTTTACAATTGATGATGAATACATACTTTCTCATGCTTTTATTGCTCAAATTGATTATATGGAAAACTTTGGCATGCTATCTAATTAGACATAAAAATTATAAAAGTATACAAGACATAGTTAGAATGAATATACTTATAGGGTTAAAACAAATATTTTAGCTTTTGAATGCGTGTGAAGGATTTGTTAGGTAAACACCATCAAGATCCTTTTGAATTAGAAAAAGTGTGAAGAGTTCAGTCATTCCTACAACTCATTGATAGCAATTTATGTGAAATAGGTTATCCTTCACTCTTAGGTGTCAAGTAACTTCTCATTTTCATTGATGATTATAGGGAGTGGGTATGAGCTTAATTTATTTAATGGAAAGGTAAAGTATTTGAGTTTTTTTCAAAATTTAAAGGTATTAGTTGAAAACGAGAGTGAGAAAAGAATTAAATGATTAAGAATGGATAGTGGAGGTGAATACTGCGATTATGCCTTTGCATTATTTCATAAAAAATATGATATTTATTTTATAAAGAATAATTTCATATACCCCTCAACAAAATGGGGTGGCTAAATAGATAAATAAAACCCTTTTAGAAATGGTCTATTATATGTTACATTTTAAAGGTTTAAATAATAAAATTTAGGGTTTCATTCTTTCTTATCCAACTGTATATTGTGAAAATAATCCCCACCAAAATACTCACACATGTCACCCTGAAGAAACACGGAGTTGGAGAAAGCATCACATTATTTATTTTGAAGCATTTGGATGTATTGCTTGGACAAACATCCTTGATGAAAAGATGAAAAAGTTAGAACCAAAGAGTTTTAAAGATTTTTATGGGTTATAGTGACGAATCAAGGGCTTACATGTAATATAATTTGGCAACAAAAAAGGTCTTTATTAGTAGTGTTGTAAATTTTGAGGAATAATCACAACTTATAGCAACATCTTCATTCTCTACAACAACAAATTATTTCTTTTCCAAATGTTTTACAATGAAATGGAGACTATATTGATGAGGTTGAGGTGTGCACTACTACAAATGAAGATAATACTATTGAAAATAAAAAACTAATGCTTGTGACCAACCTATTTCTATGGTAGTGATGATGAAGAATAATTTTTGGCTAGACAAAAGACAAAGAGTGTTGAAAAGATACACAGGAAAATCTTGAAGATCCCAGGAAGGAATGGCAATGCTCCTATGAAAAAATTCATATAGACATGATCTAATCTCATATGAGCAAGCTAGAGGGAAGAAAGAATGGGAGCAAGTGATGCAAGAAGAATTTGATGCATTGCTAAAGAATAAAACTTGAGAATTTGTACCTCTCCCCAAACATAGGAATGTTATTGGTTGTAAATAGGTTTAAAAAATAAAATTAAAATCAGATAGAACTATAGAGAAACTCAAAGTTAGATTGTTTCCTAAGGAATTAATCATAAAGAGGGTGTTGATTATGAAGAAATATTTTCTCTTTTTGTTAAAATGAATATAGTTACAATTATTATTTCTTTGACTACAGTCTTGGGTGGCATATTAATCAAATGGATGTTAAAATAATTTCATAAATAAAGATTTATATGAAGAAGTATATATGGATAAAACATCGAGTTTTCTACATCAAAAACATAATTTTTTTATGACTAAAGAAGTCACTCTAAAGTCTTAAACAAGCATGAAGAGCATAGAACGAGAAGATTGATAGGTACTTTCAGCTTCACAAATGTAAATCAAATTCAAATCTTTATGCAAAGAAACTCCAAGATGAGATTATTCTTGTTGCACTTTATGTAGAAAATTTACTCATTATTAGACCAAATAGTGGGCTAATCAATGATTTAAAATTAGATATTAAAAGGACATTTCATATGAGTAGAGTTAACTAAACTAATTTTTTGGTTTACAAGTTTGTAAGCTATATGATGTATTGTTCATCTCATAATCAAAATATGCTTTAGATCTTTTAGAAAAGTTAAGCATGCATGAATGCAAGCTAACCTCTATACCCTATTTATTTGAAGTCAATCTTACTAAAGAGTGTATTTCCAAGAGGGTAGATGCACCACTTTATATAGACAACTTGTTAGTAGCTTGGTTTATCTAACTCATTTTAGAAATCAAATATTTTTTTGTTGTCAATACAGTATCTAGATATATACAAGAACCTAAATAAAGTCATTCGTTGGTTGCAAAGAGCATTTTGTAATTTGTTCGTGGAGCAATAAACTATGGCTAGAAGTCCTCAATTGCTTTGGTTGGCTTTGTAGATTCAAATTAGGGTGGCTCTTGATATAAATAATAAAAAATCTACTAGTGGTTTTGTTTTCTAATTGAGACCATGCCCTATTACATGGCGTAGCATAAAACAAACAACTACATTATTGTCTTCATATTAAAAAAAATATAGAGCAGCAAGGACAAAAATAGTTTGGATTCAAAATGTTTTATTTGAGCTTGGTTTTTTGTAATGTTATATTACTACTTTGTATCGTGACATTCAAAGTACCATACAAAATGCAAACAATCCAATTTTTCATGCTAAAACAAAGCATGTATATTAATTCACTACATTTGCAGGGATCTTGTTCAAACAACTATTTCCAATCTACAATTTTATCCAAGTGAAGAACGAACAACTGATATATTTACTAAGAGTATGATTGAAGCCAATTTCTTGAAATTGTGAGGAATCCTTTGTATGTAAGAGGTTGAAATTAAGGTGGGATAGTGGTATAATATTCCCCTCTCCTTTGTATAAGATCATCTAAGATTATTCCATAGAACAATTCCCGAAAAATGAAACTTTTTCGAATAGAACTATCTAGAAATTAAAACATTCCAGATAAAGATTCTTCTAAAAATTGAAGATTTCCAAATTTTATCTTGTATGCTAAAACTTTAAATATATAACTATACATAACGATTGTAATAAAAACTAAATCAATATACTATTTTTCATTCACCCATTTATCTCTATTGTATGCTCTATTTGACCCTGTATACAGCTGATCGTTATATATTTTTTTTCTTGTTGTTTTGGGCCTATTTCTAGAACTTACAGTAAAACGACATAGCTCAATTATGGCGACTGGTTAGGAGGTTAGATTAAGCTTGAAATGGTTAAGATCGTCTCTCAAAAGGAAATCCATAAGAAAGATAAACAAACCCAAAAATCTCTTTGGGTTGTTTCTCGAATTCTGATAAATGAAAATGAATTACAACAATCAAGGAAATGCAAATTATTAAGATTATCAATGCTTATCATGTCTAGACTACAACCGCCTCAGTTGTTATCAATCGAGGAGCATGTGTATCTCTATGACTTTATTTGGACATACATTGCTGAAGACGATGGGTCATTGTCAGGGAATATATGTATGGCCTAAGATAAGCCTCATAATTGTTGGGCCTTTCATATCCAATATGTGACTTGTGCATGGGCCCTATGTATCCAACACAGTGCATCATGAATGCGTGGATAATAATAATATTTTTTAATTGCTGGCTAATAAGATTGTTTTTATTACTTTAATAATGTGGTTTGAAGAACAATAATGATGATGTATTATTTTAATTTGGTGCAATAAAAATGTTTTTCAAGTTTCAAATGTTAATGAAAGATTCGATCATTAAAGTTAACATATGAGAATGAATTAATAATTAGAAGTTTTAAATTCAAACAATCTCATCTCTTTTTATTAGTTAAAATAAGTCGACTTAACATGTATTTAAGTAACATGTTGGTAAGTCACTATATTTCAAAATATTTAATGTGTATTTAATTTCGTATGAGCGAACAATTAGAACACACTTTGATTTATAAAAAAAAGAAAAAGATTTAGATCTACATCATCATCATGTATAGGTCATTTATATATTTTTATATGTTTTCTTCAATATCATTCATTGCAAAATTAACTTGACCTATTAGAGGGGATCGACTAAGAGAACCCATTGACCTATCGAGTTAGAAAATTTCTAAACGTTATCCTTAGACACCATCTTAGCAAATTTAGCTATCTAGAAGATAAAGGTGAACATATTTTCTAGCACATAATGTATTAGATTGATTTTGCATCACAAATTACATCTATGTAGTAAATGAAGTCTGCAACGCTCATGATGAAACTCACTTAAATCCTTACATGGCTTAATCCACTAGGAATGTTGTGCTCAATTTTGATCCTGGATGAACACAATTGTTCATCCAATTGATGAGCATGAAAATAAAATATTATGACCATGAAAAACATGTGGCTCAACAAGACTTTCTATAGGAATTTTCTAGTCTAGCTAATACTGAAAGTTGCACAATTAGTGAATATAATCATAAATTTTTCCTTAAGAAACTACATGGATTAGAGATCTTACAAGCTATTGGAGCTAAATTTGTTCTCCCTTGCTCTCTAACTTTTGCATCTACCATCCCTCCTCCATCTATGACCATGTTGTCTTCTACTATTACCCCATCCCATGATGTATCTTCATCTCACTTTTCACCAATTTTTTTCCCTCAATACCGCATACCTCCTAATTATTTTAATCTTCTTAAAATCTATTCACATCACATATATATAAATTTTCACATCCACCTCTCCTCCTTTTGAACCCACTACTACTTCCATAACTCTTATCACTCCCATTACTGAGCTACCACATCCATTGTTCCTTCTTCCATAATGGCTACTTCCCAGTCAATTCCTCTTTCTCCCTATATACTCACCTCATTGCATATTTTCATCTATTGACATACCTTATTCCATTTTGCATTCCACCCCACCTTTCCTATCTTATACCCAAACACCTTCCTATTAGTTAGCTCCTATATACACTAATCCTCTTTGTTTCCAAATATCTCTTATTATCATTCCTTCCTCCACCTTAGATGTATTAATGTAAAAGATAGGTCAAGTTGAAGGAAAAGTTTTTACTATGGCTAGGGAGAAAGACACTAATGAGTTTATGGAAGCAAACCACACGTCATTAGCATTTTCACTCATTCATTTTGTGGCACCTCATTTAAAAAATGAAATACTTGATGTTCTCACAACTCCTACTCATACAAATAACATTTTTTAAAGTAAAACAAAATTAACTAGTGTTTATATTTTCTTTTATATTTATGCTAAAAGCGTGTCATTAGAACAAAATTATGAGTTTGATTATTTTCTCACATAAAATACTAAAGTTTATTTATTTATTTTAAAATGATACATTAAAAGAGAGATATCATGTCAAGATGATATAATTTTTTATTTTGACTAATTTGTTAAGACAAAAGTTACATCTTGTCAAAACTATTTTATTTTTAGCATATGCATCTTTCAAGATTTAGTTCAAATAAATATTTATTGAAATGTGAAATAATTAATCCATACACTAATGTTTTAAGTTATAAATACAAAAATAAAATTGCACTTTTAAAAGTTATATTAAAAGTCGAGTAACACTTAACCTCATTTTATAGTATTTTATTAGCAATTAAATTATAGTGTCAATATTACAATAAATATATTCAAATAATTTTTTTAATGTCAAAAAAATTGCACTTAAAAATATGCATTTCATTAATTTTTGTTATTTCAAAATCCAAAAAATATATGCCACTTTCTAATTATTCAAGTTAACAAGTTAGATTAGTGTTGATCATTTTCTTTAGAAAAATGAGAAACAACTTTGAAATTTCACCCTAAAGGAGCTTAGTCCAACTTTGTTGGAAATAACAATGGTTTAGGTTCCAAATCGTCAACTTGAATAGATCTTTCTTGACCTGATGGTAGTGATAAAGGCAAGCAAGTGGTGGCAAATCAGCTAGAGCCCAACCATATTTTTGATAAACCTTCCAAACAAATTAGTAAACTATCTCATATTAATTCACATTGGATGATGACTATCTCAAGTTCTATATCATTTTAGAAAACTTTTCAATTCATTCTCTAGCTATTTCTTTGATTTAATCACGAATGTTGTAAGAATTCATCTATTACATGGATTTGATTGTGATGTACAAAATTAATTTTGATGGAATATGCACTTGAAAACCACATTAATTTTCTAGATAGTTGAATATGTCAAGGTGGTGTCTAAAGATGTTTAGGTGTTTGTTGTCTAAATAGACAAACAAGTTCTTTTAAGTCAAACCCCTTTGATAAATTAAGTTAGTTTGATTATGAGTAATATCCAAATTAACATAAATAGACATATAGATAGTCTATATGATGATAATACAGATCTATCTCTTTATTACTTTTTAATTATTCTCTGTACAAATTGAATGTTTTACAATACACTGATATAACAACATATTATACAAATATATGATAAGTTGGCTCATGATAGCCAATAGAAAGAAGTGAGAATGTTCAAAATTAGAACTTCTAATTTAAGTATTGCGTATTATAGATGTGAAAAAATGAAATCAAAGGCAGGCGATCTTCTCAAGAAGATTGCAGAGGGTAAGAGGTTGTGAAAAGAAAGGAGAGTGATCGCTGCCTTCCAAGTGGAATACTCTCTCAGGAGGATTCTGTGCAATGGTGTAGTCCTGGTCTTGGGGAAGGAACAGCTTGTCCTCCTCTGTCCTCACGTAGAATCTCCGCACGCTTCCATAGTTTTGGGGAGTCAAGTGAAGGACCTCCTCTGCCACTGAATATGGCGTTGGTGTCAGGAGTAACTTGCTCAGGCTCACATCCTACAAAATTATATCATTAGCTTATTTGGCTATCTCTGTTAGAAGGACTTAAACAAACGATGCAAATGTTAACTGTAAGCCATCTGCATGTCTTCTAACTATGATTTCACCATTATAATAGTAAAGGGAACCTCACCTCCTCTGAGCTCTCGTTGTACATATAATCTTTAACGTGGTCTAGATTGAAGGAAGCAGAGATGGGCTGTTCCGAGCTCTTTCCTTCGCTGTAGTTTAACTTCACTAATCCATTCGCCAACAGCCTTGGAAACGCCTGACAATTCCTTGGTTAGAACTCAGACTACCCTCAAGTAATAGGATCAATTGAAACAAAAAATAAAGTGTGAAATGGAAGGTGCCTGAGGGAAAGAGGAGGCCAGGTAGCTCTGATTGGTGCGGGGCATGAAGGAGGCTATGAATATGGCCTTGGATATCTTGTGCGGATACATCTCCATTGCATGTGATACAACACTTCCTGCTAGGCTGTGCCCCACAACAATCACCTGTAATATCCAATTACAGATTTCACTAAATATTTATGCGGGTTTAACTGTCAAACATCAAAAGTGGTAAATAATTCTCCAAGTTTTACTTGAGAAAAATTTACAGATAAGTGTGGAACCATTTAATGTTTATATCTTCACAGTTGGCAGAAGGATAATTACCGTGTCAGCACTGGGTATGGCACTGAGATATTGAAGAAGAGGATGAGAATATTGGGCAAGGGATTTGACTTCATGGGCAGGGGCTTCCCTGTTAATGCCATTAGAAGTAAGATCCAAAGCTACTGCTCGGTGGCCTTGTCGCTGCAGCAAGGCAACCACTTTATACCAACACCAAGCTCCGTGCCCCAGTCCATGAACCAACACAAAATGCTCCTTCTGCGTCATCTCCTCCGTTTACACTGCAGATAAAAGGCTGCAATAACATTTGAATGGCATTGGCACTCAGAGAAACAATCTGTAAACAAGCAACAAACTAGGAAAAAGAAACAGAGACAGAACAAAAATCTTACCGAAATCGATATATGATAGGTAGCAGAAGATGAAGTCAGATGCTGGAATTACATACCAGATATTTATAGAAGAGAGAGATGAATTACTTGAATTAGATCGTAAATGTTCATTGCGTACAATTCCTTGCATGTAGCCGCTTTTTTGTTTCGACACATGCGCTTGTCGACAGACACGCCGCCACGGCGCGCGCTTTCTAGACATCGGCAATGCCCAATTGACCGTAATTTTTAAGTAGATACACAATACGATATCGATAGTTTTAAAAATCAACATACCCGAAATTCGTTCCACGTTGAAAATAGATAGGGGGGAAGTATATATCTGTTCATTCCTTGCCCACTAATTCTTGAAATAAAGAAAATTAAAATTTGCAAAACATGCACTAATACATATTCACATGTGAATATGCAGTTGGTCAATGAATGTATCAACTTCATATGTAAACTCATTTCTAATAAAAGACAAGTTGTTTCAAAATATTCATTTTTTAATATTTTGAAAATTTGAATGTATACAATAACTACCTACTTGCATAAGGTGTAGTACTCATGAGAAATTATATTTGCACATCTTCATGCACAATTATTGGATTCTAATCTGATCTAAATTCAAACTCCTACCAACTTTATGGGTTGACAACTACACATTCTCCCATATAGACTCTCACATCCACGAGTCAACTCCATTTATTAAAGGCACTTGCACAAATAATAAATGGTGTAGGGCTCCCCAACTAGAGAACAAACACAAAATAATTCAAAATTCAATCATGTTATCGTTCAATTCATTTAGAACGCACAACTACATATTCAAATGATCGAATACTACTGAATTAATCCAAATTTCAAACTCAACAATTCAACAACAAGAATGAATGTATCCATTTTTCAAATTTGAATGGATCATAAGAGGGAAAATAAGCAATTCCATTCTCACAATGCAATAGACTATTAATTTTGTCCAAGTTTTTTGCTAATAGTCTCAGCAATATACAAAGCATCAATTTCCTCCAGGTTTTTAATTAATATCCTTTGCATTATACAAAGCATCACCAATCATCCTCTCCACATTCCTCAACTATCCATGCATCTTTAGGTTTGTACATGGTATTCTCATTTCATTATTAATGTAGGTTATTTTGTAAATGACTTCATACATACATAGTGATATATGTAACAATTAATTTCATGTTTTCATAAGTAGAAAGACTAATAAATTGTTACACAAAGGTGGGTTTAATATAATATATTGTTTGCCAATAATGTATACAAATGTATAAATAAAACTTCGTACAAATATCAACATACTCAAATCTCTTTGTATATAGTCTATATAGTCATGTATTCTAAGGAGGGTTTCAATTTTTACCACTATTATAAATTCAAAGTTATTTTTTCTAATGAACTGTTTAATTAATAAAACCATCATTTATATTCATGAAACTGTGTGTGTGTGTGTATAGTTTGTGTGCTTTCGAACTTAACACAACAATAAGTTCACTATATATATATTGTGGGGATCCATATTTAACTACTTTTTTAAATTCAAAGTCCTCTTTCTCTTACGAGTTAAATTCCAGATACCCTCGTTTATATCCATGAAACTCTGTATAACTAGTATGCCATATTTCGCTTACCAATTGAACATATCTATGTTAGTATTAAGCCATTTTCCAATATTAACAAGTATAACTAGTATACCAATATGTTATTCAAACAAATATTATAGTCCAATCATTCATTTTCATCATTTTCATTATGCATCGCTCTTGGCCAACTACATTCTCCATAATACTACATGCCTATAGGATACTCTTCATAGATTCAGGTAACATCAAGCTATCATTTGTCCTTTCAATTTGCATAAAATGATATTTTGAATCTATTCGACTATAGTAATTGTATTTTTCTCCCATCATTGTGCAATTTGTGTAGGGGTTCATTCTCATTACCCATTTCCCTCTTTAGGGTGATATAATGAAAAGACCATCTATAATCTAAGACCCTCATCATTTAGGGTTTGATTCTAAAAATATTTGTTTCCTTTCATCAACAAACGATCTATAATCATCACAACATACATGTTCATTATTATATATATGCTTGTCTACATAGGGTTTTTTTTGTTTTATATATATATATATGGTATATATTAAGGGTTTATATATTACAAATATACATATATACTATCAAATTAAGTTTTAAGCAAATATTTTTTCCACTATGTTCCTTAAAAAACTAGTACACTTCATGCATATGTTTTCTTACCATGTATGTTTATATTTTTGTTTTTGTCATACATATATCTACTTTTGTCACAAGTATAACTAGTTATATTTTTTATAATTCTTTCATACACATTCATTAACAATGCTACAAGTATTGCTACTATTTGCTTCTCATGCAGGTTCAGTGAAAAGTATGGCACAAGGTAAAAAGGGAAAGGGAACATCTAGAAGGTGCACAATTAAAGTGACTCATGGAGTGAAGTTCACTGAACTACATAATTTTCCGTCAAAGATACAATAATTCCCAACAAAGAAGATGTTGTTCATGAATATGCATACCACTTAACACATGGTTTAGGTTTAAAACCGCATGTTAATGTTGGTCAATCAGGTTTGGAACCACTTGTTAGCAATGCTCAATCAGGATGTGAGTCACGTAATGATATTGTTCAATTTGATTATGTACACTTGGGGTCCTTAAATATCTCCAAAACTCATAGGTCTCTTTCTAACATCCATAGTGTAGTAAAAAATATTGAAGATGACCATATAACCATCAAGGGTGCAAAAATCAAGTGGGGAGTCCTCCATAGTAGTTTGAGGGCATAGTTGAATGGAGTTGCCACCACATAATAGAGGGGTCCACGAACCATATTATCCTAAAGATGAGAAGGCAAAAATTGTTCATTAGTGAAAGGATATGGCTGACATTGGCCATGGCCTTCAAGTTTCTGAACTCAAATCAACAATGACTCAAATTATTGAATGTAGGACAAACCCATTCAAAGAAGGGAAGTCAAGGAGGTCATGGTGAGATGGTTTTCAAAATAGACATCCAAATTTGATAATTTAAGTATTGTAGAAGGTGTGGACACAAATAGATCAATTATGATAAGGCCCTCCATTATCACATCCTTTTATGACAACTTGGAGAACTTATACAACAAGCACTAATATATGTGTCAAGAAGAATTTACAATTATGATGAAACTAGGGTATAAGCTAGCATAAATTATGGCATTTGAGTTATTGCAAGAATGGGTTCTAGATGTGTTCCCTACTTAATCTCTAAAAGTGGGGAGTGGATCACAATTTTATCATGTGTGGGTGTATTTGGAATGAGTATCCTTGGATTCTATATCTTTAAATAAAAAAAGCATGTATGAAGAATTATATTTATAATTGTGATTTGGGGGTATACATACTTTCCCAAGAACATGCCTAGATGATAAAAAAGTTAATTTTCAATTGGTTGGAACATTTTTTTGCATCAAGCCCGGGCGGGGTGTCACCCACAAACATAGCACTTCTTATTTTTGATGGACATGGTAGCCATGTGGGATTCAAGATAATAGAGGAAGAAAGAAATGTATAGGAATTGACTTACTTACCCTCCCTGCACATACCAGTCACAAGTTTTAGCCCTTGAATGTGAGTGTCTTCTCTCCATTCAAAATTTATTTCAAATAAGAAAGGACCCCATGGACAGAAAGCCACCCCAAATTGAAATAGGAATGGAAGAGTTGACAACTCTTGCCCGCAAGGTATTCCAACAGGCACTCACACCATGCAATATCATGAGTGGCTTCCAAAGAATAGGAATTTGGCCATTAAATCATACAACACTTGACAAGGACATGAGGCCAAGTGAGGGATTTGTAGTTCAAGAGGAAGTAAACATTGTTGGAGGTGAAGGTGATGTCATGAAAGTGGAGGATGATGCACAATATATTGCAATTGAAGCTTGTTTGCACTTGGATGGATATAATGAGGATCAAATAGATGAATTCATCCAAACATACAATCTCAAGATAATATTGATAATGATATTAAAATCTTTTTTTGTTTAAAGTGGTTGCAATGGGGCCACAAACAGTGGATAACATCCAATTTTTCCAACAAAGACAAGCCCACCATAGTGGTTGAAAGATGCAACTACAAACCTCGAGGTGCAAACAAATTTCAGTCAATTGGATGCTAGTCTTTCAATGTTATTAGCCTCACAAAATGACCTAGTAGAGGTTATTCAATAATTTACCAATGCAAAAAATTGGGATGTATAAAATGGGGTAGAATGTGAAGGTGACAATGCTTTAAGTGAATAAGACACTAAATTTGTGTCATGCACACAAGACAATGACCAAAAAATAAGAATCTCATTGAATAAATTTCTTAAGGCTTGCAATTTAAAGTGTCTAGTAACATCATATGGAGGTCATATCGTGGTGCTTCATATAAGTAGACAATCATATATATTAATATTAGATGCATACATTGATACTCTTAATGAACAAGTGAAAAAGGAAAAGTGAATAGAAGAATTGCAACTAAGAAAAAGGGAGAAGACATGAGAGAGAGGAAAGAAGAACAAGAAGAAAACCATATAGAGAAGAAAATAAATATTGGAGAAGCAAAATATAAGATAGGAAATGGCATCAGATAAATGTAAGCTAGAACAACAAAGAGAGGTTCAATGAGAACATAACAAGATTTATCATCAATTGAAGACAACCTTAAGGATGATAGATAAAGCACAAAAAGATAGATATATGAGTTTAAAAATCTCTCCTCTACCACCTTAACATCCTTCTTTAATGGACATGTTTGACATATTGTCCCCAATTTTTGTAGCTCTAAGCAATCTGCAATTTGGCTCTACCCATGGATGCATAGAACAGTTGCAGCTAAATTTTGACAAAAATCAAGCTTTGCTTGCCTATATAGCAAGTACCCTACATAATGTTCCATGTTAAAAATCGCATCAAATCCACTGGGAAATTATTGTGATGCTATATAATATGAGCATCCAACACCTTTTCCTAGCTTCATAGAAAATTTATTACGATGGTGGAGGATAATGCTTATTATGATTAATTTAAAAAATATTGGGAATTTGTTATGCAGATTAGAATAGATCATTATGTCTTACTATTTTAATTTTTTTTTATAGTTTGTCAATCTCACAATAAGGTAAGTACAAAAAGATGGGAGGCCAAAAAGGGGTCTTAAGTGGCCACTTTTTTTTGAAATCAAGAAATATTGACCTTGGATGTGAAATTGAGGATAGTTACACTCAAAAATTTTGGATGCAACAAAAAAATGATTGTAGTGGTCCAAGTCTACTTTCTAAACTACTATTTTTTTTTAAATGGTAGAGATTAAGGGGTTCAAAAGAGGGAGCCAAAAAAATTGGTGTTTTTTTTGTCAAAAAAAACATAACATAGCGACTTTTGTGGCTCCCTCAAAAGGTTAACTTTTTTTGGCATTTTTAAAATCAGTTTGGTGAGAAATTAGCTAACAGTATGTAGTTTATGCTCGATTTTTCTAATAAATTTTTAATGAATATTTAATTTTTTACTAATTTTCAAAGTGGACACTTCCTGAAAGAATAGAATTTTGGTTGTGCCACCCCATAAATTTTGAAAACTAATTGAAAATCATTTTTTTTAATGTGTAGAATGGAGTCTAGTTTCTAAAAATGTAATTTATTTGCAATTTCAAGATGAATGATTAATTTATAAAGAAAAAATACCAAACACTGGTTTTTTTCCAAAAAATAGACACACAAACAAAAGAAATTAAAGATGAAAGGCTTAACATTGTCAAAATGTGAAAAAAAATACATTGTTAGATAGCTAAGAGAGAGCCTAACATTACCCAGGTGTTTTATTTGTTCAACCTTGAAACACATGCAAACCTGATGCTTAGCATGAACACGATTATGTGAAATATTATAGAATTTGAAAAAACACGTCTTTGGATGTTGGGAAGGAACTCTAAGCCTTTGGGTTGGTATTCCAAAGCAAATACCAAGCCTTGGGGATTTCCAAAGCAAGAAATAATGCAAGCACATTATAATGCAAACATATTATAATGCACTCATGTTACTTCATAACTTTTTGACATATTTTTTTTGTGTTTGTGCTCAAGTTTCCTAAGCAAGACATAACGTGAGCACGTTATAATGTGCTCGTGTTATGTCTTGCTTTGTGTTAAATGCTAGTCTACTAAATGTATGTACATATATTTGTATGTATGTGTGCATGTATGCTCGTATGACATGTATGTATGCATGCTTGTATGTAAGTATGTACACTTGTACATGTATGTATGTAGGCATGTATGCCTATATGTATGTATGTATGCATGTATCAGTATACGCATGCATGGATGTATGTATGTCTGTATGTGTGTCGCCAAAAAATGTATAGTTGATATTTTTTGTGCTCACTTGAGTCTCTCTTATGGACTTTGGCTTGATTTTTCCTAGATTTAATGTTGTAATGTGGCCAACACATTCACATTAGGTCTTTGACCCTTGAGAATCATTAAGACTTCTAGGATGTCTTGTAAAAGTGTTGTGAAGTGTTGTAACACACTTTCACACTTTTCTAGGACCCCTTTATCATAATTCACTTAAATATACCCTTTTTATCACTAACCAAGTTTTATTTCAAAGTGTTGTAAAAAGTTGTAACAAACTCACACTTTTCTAGACTTATCATCACTAATTCAACCCTTTCTTATGTTTAAATGACCCCTTAATGCACTTTTTGGCCATACTTAAGTGTATTTTTGAGAATATTCCTATTAAACATTATTAAATGCACTTTAATTCCTGACACCCAGTAAAATTTCCCTAGTTGGACCAAGTCGCCACCTGGGGTGACTTAGTCCCACTGGGCACAAAAATCAAAATAATTTTAATTTCTTGGTAGGATTTTATTCTCTTACCCTTGAGGTCAGCCTGTGATGTGTTATTTTTGGGAAATAATGGAAAATCGAGTATAAATAAGGGTTTTTCCTCTCATTTTAACCCCAATTCATTCAAGTATTCATTCATCTAATCATTCAAGCAATTATCAAGCATTCAAGCACTCTAAGCATAATCAAGTCATCCATTGGAGCACTTCATTGAATATCTTTAGATTTCAATGTTATCAAGGGTTGGTGAGTTTATGAAATTGCATGTTTATTTATCAATCTCTTCTCATTTCATAGGGTTTGATTACCAAAGTGGGGTTTGTCCAAGGCAAACCCCTATACTCTAATCCTTAACCCTTTTCCCCCTTTTTGTATGTGTGTTTGTAGACCTTGTATGTAGATTTGTCAAAGAGTTTGGTGTCAAAAAGTAGTCAACAATCCATCAAAGTCAAAAAATCCCTAATTGAAGTTTGGAGACCTCTTTCAACCCATTTTTTTCCGAATTAGGATCAGACACTTGTTAGAAAAGAAAGTGCAAACCGGAAGCTATAGAATCATAT
Source organism: Sequoia sempervirens (assembly GCA_007258455.2). Classification (NCBI taxonomy): domain Eukaryota; kingdom Viridiplantae; phylum Streptophyta; class Pinopsida; order Cupressales; family Cupressaceae; genus Sequoia; species Sequoia sempervirens. The sequence goes on from VDFB02256132.1 coordinate 204,970,128, forward strand.
TCCAAAATTCTAGAAATTCCCAGGTGGACTAAGTCATCATATGTGGCAAATTAATCCCACTACCAGGCCTGAAAATTGATTTTTATATTTTTTGAGTACCCATTTAGCAAATTCCCGTTCTGGTAGATTTTCCCTGAAACTGGACTAAGTCGCCCAACTTGGCATAAGTGTCCTAGTCAACATTTCCAGTCAACTCTATAGGATTCTAGAGCCTCTCCACATCAGATTTCAGATTCTAGGTGCACCTCTCTAGTTTTTTTAATTCTTTCATCATTTACTTGCATTCTTAGGTGTTTTTGCATACATCACTGTGTTTTCCAGCACTTTGCATTTCTTAGGTTTAGCATCAATAAATCATATTTCTTTCAGTTTCTTGCATTAGGAAATCATATTTAGATACATTGCATCCCGTTTACATTATATTAATCTTTAGTGTAGACATTAGCATTTTGGGCCCGTTTCTCTCCTTTTAGGTGAAAAACCTAGAAGAGTTAGAGAAACCTAGGGTACCAAAATCATTGTCCACATTTTGGTGAGCCTAACTTTTGAACATTTATGATTCTGATTTCAATAGCATCCTAGGTTTAATTTGCATTAGCATTGCATTAGGTGTTGCATTGTTTAAATTGCATCCTAGGGTTTTAAAAATTGCATTAGTGAAAAGCTCATATAGCTTGCATTTTTTCAATTTATTTCATTAGAAAACAACAAAAAATTTGCATTTTCATACTGTAGCTGCATCTATGCATCTGAAAAACATCAAATTGCATTCAATTTTTTTGAAAAATAACAAAAAAATCATCACTGGGATGAATTCGCCACATTGGGCGACTTAGTCCTCCTACACATTTTGCACTATAATTTCTGACATTTTTTGGATGTTTTCTAAATTTCTGTTTTCTATTCTTGCATCTCTATTACAGTTTCTAGAATTTCTGTTATTAGTATTTTATTACTCCTATTTTGCATTTCATTTGCATCCACCCCACCGTTTGTAACCTTTGTATGAGTGTTTGGTGCCCTATTAACAATACTTTAATAGTGAGAATAAGTTCATGACTCATGGCATCCTGTGATAACACACTCGTTGTGGACCTTGGGTTGTCCCGAGCTACTACTCCTGGTATTGACAATAGTGTATTAGGCATGGACCCTACCTTTAACAATACTATGCCTTCCAATAACATGCAATTTGACACACAAAACAATCATATTACGCAAGAAAAAATCATTAACATTCATGAGGATCTAGCACATTTGCAACAAAACATGTGTCTTGAAAACATTTCAACCACTGCAATTCTTGCTATAGACAACATCCATGTTTTGCTCGAATGTAACGAAGGCTTAGACATGTTATGAAACAAATTGTTGAGATATACCATAAACATATTCCTTCCATCTCTAGTACATATCAATCAACAAACACTGTGGTTAGTTAAGGAGGACTTCACACTACTCCTTCCATAGTAATATCAATACCTACCTACACCACTCCACACGTCACAGCCACAATGCAACATGTTAGCAATGTGATTCCTTCCTCGACTATTCCTGCTAGCATTCCTAAATCTTCTATGGCATCAAATGATTGTATCTTGTTGTTGCTTCATACATCATTCACATGTGTGTTCTTTTGTGCCTATGTTGATTTTCCATAGGATCTTGATTCTGGGGGCTTGATCATCCCTCTTGATTGTTGTCGTCCTATCTCATTAGCATTGGTACACTTGGACCCCTCTTGATGCTAATTTAGTGTGAGTTTAACACAAGGCCATCCTCTCACTAAAGTGGGGGCTAAATGTAGTGTAGAAAAATGTATTCCTTTACATTTTCACACTTGTTTAGGTCCTACCTCTTTAAATTGGGTTTATTTATGCTTTAATTGATCCTATTTTGCACCCACAAGCCTAATTAAATGCATTTTTCTAAGGATAATCTTGACATTTAACAAATGGTAAATCATAACTTAATGTTTTTGGTTATGTGTTCTAGATCTAGGGATCTGGGACTCGTACACCCCTTTGGGTGTATGGTTCCCACCTAGGTGTCGAGACTTGATTTCAAATTTCACATCGAATAGAGCACTTCTCAAAGTTTGTGTCCTGGGTTTAAGCCTCTGGGACTCATATGCCCAACCTGGCGTATGAGTCCCGGTTTAACCTAGGACCTATTTAAAATCAATTTCTTGGCAGGATTTTATTATCCTTCTAAGATTAAAATTTTGAATGTTGGCTTGTAGTGTTGTAATTTCAAGAAATTAGGCATAAAAAAGTATAAATACAAGGCTATTTCACATAATTTCTCCTAACAAGAAAATTCAAGTAAGCTATGCAAGCAATGTAAGAGCCCTCAAGTATTTATTCAAGAGCATTCAAGAGAAAATCATCAAGCATTTGGAGCAAGATTCAAGATTCAAGTATCATTTCAAAATCTTCATGCATCATGTGTGTTTGTGAGCTAACATTTGTGATGTATGTTTCATGATTCAAGCAAGCATTCAAGATAAAGTTTCAAGCATTCAATCAAGAGTCAAGATCCACATCCACTGAAGCCATATCACACAAGTTTGCAACCTTCATTTCAAAGGTTTGGTGATTTGCAACATAGCATTTTTTCATTCATCATTCCTTCATGCTTTTCTATTTCATTTCAAGGTTTAATTACCAAAATGGGGGTTGACCAAGGAAAACCCCTATTCCCTAACAAAAGAACATTTTTCTCTCTTGATGTGTGTTTGCAGATCTAGGTGAATTGGAGCTTGAATATCCTTTGTAGACAAAGTTGCAAAAGTTGTCAAAGTTGGAAAGAAGTTGTCATCTTCACAGAAACTCACCTACAAACCAGAATTCAGACTTTTCAACCTAAAGATCAGACAAGAAGGAAGCTATAAAAGATCACTAGAGGCTACAAAATTATCAGTCAAACCTTAGTAACGAGACTAAATCAACCTACTAGGCGTATTAGTCCCAGTGTACCATTCCAACTTTCCGCAAATCCATATCAGTCACTAGAAGATTCCAGATTCTTCCCCGAAACCCTATAGTAGGACTAAATTGCCCAGCCTTGCATATCAGTCCTAGTGCACTTCAAAAAATAGATTTTTAGTGTTGCAGACCTTGCTTTGATTCCATCATTCTTCTAGGTACCTTTTATGTTTCATTCTATTTCTTAATATGATTTCAGGCTTTCAAGTTTCTAGGTTTTTTGCATAAGTGTTTGTATTTCTCCTTTGAAACTTCATTTAATGGTGAACCCCCATCCAATTACATAAGGAAACCCCTAGTTCATCCCTCAATTGAGTCACTTGGTTGAGGGATCTTTTTTTTCTAATGAACTTAAGTGCAAAATAGGTCCCAAGTTCCATCTCCCAAAAGGTGGACACCTATTTCCCTTGTGTTGAATAAGTATGTGATTGTGTGTGTGTTGAGAAAGAAAACATGGGCAACCCAAGAATAGAATAAACCAATACAAAAATAAAATGAAGCATCATAATAACAAACCCAAAAAACTATCTTTTAGACATCCTTTCAGTTAGGGTTTGGGCTACTATTGGTTCCTACTTTTCATCATTATTGATTGTAGCATCTACTCTCCGATAGATTGTTGGTTTTCGAATTGGGCTGCTAAAATTTGGCAAAAATTTATCCACCCTCTAACTTACATCATGGCTCCTACTAGATCTTTTTGGATGTTGTGTGATGATAGTGCCCTGCTAGTAGAGGTCTTGTCCACTAGTTTTTTCCAAATCATGGCAACAACTCTATTATTTCCTCTTTTATTAATTTTTTACCCACTAATTCGACTATTGAGAAAGGTAATTTTTGTTTCTTATTCCACTGCCACTATAACTCCATGGGGGGTCCCAAGAAAAGGCCAGATTAGTTATTTATGTGCCTTTACGATAGAATGTCGAGATTTGGAAGCTCTTCGAGGAGGCTGGTATGATGCCATTCTTTATGGCGATGCGTAGGTACAATGACAACATTACTGCTAAGTTTTACAATTCATGGAGAGAGGATAGAGTTTAGATTGGCAGTATAGGGTTTGAAGTGTCCCCCAGGTTGATTGTAGTTGCGGTGGGTATTCAGTATAGTGGACTAAGGGTGCCCAAAAATAAGCAATGACAATTACCAGACGTTCATGGACAACTTCCTTAAAGGTGATGAGAAGCTGGAGAGATGTCAAAATGGCTATGACAAAGAGCATCTCCTAGTTCCTTATGGGGTTGTCAGTGTTCATATCATGAAGTATTTCACCCTAGAAGGGCATTACATGATTGTCCATAGGTACCATTTTCCCTTTCTATGTCATTATAGACACATAAAATTGACATCACACATATTTAATTAAATCATATTCACCCATCAATCAAATAAATCAAGTTTATTTGATTGATCTCCTAAGGTTATCTTTTTAATTAAATAAATCACTTTATTTAATTATCTCCTAAAGTTTCTTAATTTAATTAAATCAAATGTATTTAATTAAATGGATAGTGCATCAATTTCCTCCCTTTTGATTTAAATAAATCCAAGTATCTAAGTCAAAAGTCAAAATCACCTAATCATCATCTTAAATTAATCAAACCATGATTAATGCTAATCCTAATCCTCTTTTCTCTAGATTTTGTAACTTGTGCACATAAATTAATTTAATTGATTTATAAATTCATCATTTTCATTCAAAATGACATCTTTGAGGGAATATTCCTCCAAGTTTGAAAATCCCTCCAAAAGGGATTTGTCCTTCCAACAAAGAATTTAAGAGCTCTTACATGTCTCTTGCACAAGTCAAACTTAGCATTTAACTCATCTTTTCATCAAATTCAAATTTTAAATCTCCCCCTCTTTGGCACATTGACCAAAATATTCTCATTCCTCAACCTCTCACATGTTGACAAGTGGCATCTTGTCATTGGTGGATCTTTAGTCCCACATCCTCCATGTTTGGCATTCTTCTATCCTTCTTGGTTATAAATAGAGGCCTCCTCTATTGTATTACTCCTCCATAACTCATACAAGTTAGCATTTTATCTTGATCATCATCTCCACAATCTTAGGCAATTGGATACACATTCATCTTGCACTTGATCACTTATCATCTTGTTCATCATATCATCTAGAAGCTTATCAAGGATTGGGAAAGGGCTTATTTCCACATCAAAGAAGCACCAAGCCACTATGAGATAGGGTTCGATTCATGTTATTTATATGCTTATTTACCTTTCTTGTTGTTTTAATGTCTTATTAAAATATCTAACATGATGTAATATTTCATAGGGATATTGGATTTGTTATGTTTTACTTGAATTCCATGAAAATTATATGCTTGTCAAAGTCTAACATTTTGCAGATTTAGCATCCACATAAAGGCAGTAGAAGGAGGGCATGAACCCACAACCACGTCTTGTTTTCATACGTTACTGAAATTTCTAAATTTGATTGATGTTTCATTGTTTCTAAATATCATCTATTGATTTGAAAGTTGGTCAAATATATATAGCACTATGCATGCATAGTAGAACATTATAATCTTTAGAGTTGAGCTTGGTCTTTTGCACATTATATCTTTGTACCTGCGAAGATTCATATCTTGTGCAGAGTGCATATCTCTCTTTTGAGTTAATTTTTCTTCTTGAATTTACTCATAGGAAGTTGCTACATCTAAGTAAGGCTGGTAGCTTTGTTTTCATAGAAACGTATGCACACAAACCAATGCACACTGCTCTCCCAGAATCTCCATTTATATTGTAGGCCCACTAGGTAAGTACCAATCAATTCCCTACAAGGAGTAATCAAAAGAGACTGGTAGTGGGGGATTCAAACCCATACATGCACAAGTCAATGCATTTGTTGAATGTGTGCTCATTGTTTATGGTCATTTAAGAAATTATTAAAACTTCTCGTTTGTGTTCATTGAGTGCATCTATAGGCGTGCGAAGTCCATGATCATGTTGATAAAATAAAATATTTTTATAGAAGGGACATCGTACTTAAGGCGGGTCTTTTCTTTATTTCACTGTGAAATATTTATTTGTGTGACATCCTTTTTGGGATTTGGTCACTAATAATTGTAGAATTAGAGATCAGGCATCTACAAGTCTTACAGTCATTGCATTTTGATTTTTAGAAATCATCATACACTTGTGGAATTTAGTTTTACACCTACCAATTGCATTCGCTTGACAGTATTTGAAAGCCATTAGTCACTGCTATAAATTCTCCAATATCATTTTGACATTTGAGTGAATCCCCTTAATTATAAAGGAAAGTGTCGTTTGACAATATCATTGAAAGAGTGGGGCCAATTGATTGTAAGACTGTATTGTTTTCACTACTGCCAACTAGGAAGGAATTGAGGTTTGGTGGCCTCTTCAAGTACCTTTAGCCTCAGTTTTATGCACATATGTCTTCTTAGCTTAGTCGCCCCATTATTTGTCATGCTATGCAAATATCAATGCCCATCCCTCTCAGCTGAAGATTAACTATGGGTGGTTGTGAAAAGAAATTGATATTGATTGAGAGAGAATTATATATTCAGTGGTCTATTTTGAAATCCTCTTATTAATGGAGTTGTAGAGTGTTGGTTAAGCCATGCATAACTGATAGGTGCAAAAAAAGTTAAAGAATTTCAAAGCACTTTAATGTCTGGTCGATTTCTCCTTATCCCTAATTTATTTTTGCTTGGGCAACACGTGTAAAGGCACAAAAATAGAGGGGCAGTCGTTCAATTGAGAGGGCATTGAACAACATTGAATCATTTGTTTATTGCATATTCTTGATCTAACAAAACATTTGTTTGTCTATTGCCATCGAAGACCAAGTTAACCAAAATTTGTAGGCCCATAGTCTTTTTCTACATGGTTTTTCATGACATAAACTCCATTCAAATTCCACCCTTAGTTAAATTTGGTTTTGATGTAAGATCTCATAAATCCTAGGTTCTATCTAAATATATTAGAGGCACATAGTGCAATGTTGTTTTAGCTTTTCAATAGATTCATTTGTTTTTGTGTTTGACATATTTCTTTGTGCAACTCATACCATGAGATTCTACAGCTTTGGAGTCATGGTGACTGAATGATATTCACAAAGAGATTTAGAATCATTGTCAGAATTTGGAATCATTGTCATCAATTGTAGGTTGGCATCAAGAAATGATGATGGTTTCTCTCACGTAGGAATCAAATAACGACAGATTTGAATAAAAAAGTGGGCACTTGAACTTGGAAAAATAATTTTTAAATGCTTATTGTAATAACCTAAGAGCTTCCATTTTTTGTTTTACACCAACTGAGTTTCGTTTTGGGGTTTAAAATTAACCATTGATTTGATTTCTTCAAGTTGGTTAAAAAAAAAAACACTAGAAACTCACAAGCTTTTTGGATTTGGTTAAAGAATTGAACAAAACAACTTCACATTTAGCTCAAGTGGTGCTTTAAAATGAATTCATCATTACTTTGAGGCTATAAAACGAACAAGTGCTTGAATTGTGTGATCTTGTCTTTGGTGCATTTTGAGTGCCTATCCTCTCCCCTTGCACTTCATGTGATTTGGGGTGCAAGAGAAACACTCAAAATGCATTTTATTACTTTGAGTCACCTTTAAGAGAGGGATTACTATGAGAAACACCTCACAACAAGAAACTCATAGGAAAGTCCTTGCAAGGACGTTTACCGGTGGGCTATATCAAAGGGTGTGAAATTGTGAGAAATTAGCATCAATTCGTGCCAACAATAGACTGCACCTAATCCCATGCCTTAAGTGAAACAAGAATGGTTGAAGAGCCTTAAGTGGCCAAGAGGGTGAGTGTTGGTTCCAGTGTTCATGGTTTGTTGTCATTAAGAACCTTGTTTGTAGTAGCCAACCAGTCCATCCAACGAGTTTATCAAAGTGGTACATTGAACTTAGATTCCAAGAAGTTACTTTCCATGTCCGATCTTGGTTAAAATATAAAGGTTAAGACTTCATTCTTAACATACCTTTATACTCTCAAATCAACAAGTTAATCAACAAGTTAAGGAGTGATGGGAGCGGGAACAGGAGCGGGCGAGCGGGAAAAGTCTGGTTTTGAATCTTCGAACAATGTAGCGGGCGGGAGTTCGAGGGAATCTCAGGCGAATGCAGAGATTTCTTCGAGTTCTGAGAAAGGTAAGTCAGGCTCTGTTGAAAAGGACAACCATGAAAAAATCCAGGTGGACCCAGGTGGAAAGGATGGGAGTTCTGAACCCAAGGATGCCATGGAAATGTCAGAAAAAGGGGATGAAAAGGGTAAAACGTGGACTTCGTTGTTTGGTGTTAAGCCAAATGACAAATCATCTTTTCCCCCTGTGCGTATTCTTTCTGACCTGGGGTCTGGAAAGTTTTCTATTTCTGTCCCGGATGAAATCATAGACCATAATATTGCAAAGATGGAAAACGTTTTGGTTGGAAAAATTTTGGGTCCTAGACCTAATATTGAAGTCGTAAGGGAGTTTGTTAAGAATAAATGGAAAACCAGTGGACTGGTTTCGGTGGCGGCGCTTCCTAGAGGATTTTTTGCCTTTCAGTTCACTTGCAAAGAGGACTCTAGGGCTGTCAGGAGCAGTGGCCCCTGGGTTATCAGAAAGTCTTCCTTGGCCTTGAAGAAGTGGTCTTCTAGGGTTGATCTGTCTGACTCCATCTTTGAAATGGTGCCAGTCTGGGCTAGATTGCCTGGTCTTCCTTTGGAGTATTGGAATACGGATATTTTCAATGGGATTGCTAGTTCTTTTGGAGAACTTTTGTCCATTGACTCAATGACGGCGACTAGAAAGCGTTTGGTCTTTGCTAGAATCTGTGTTGGGGTTTCTCAAAATGCTGATCTTCCTTCTTCAATTGACATCCAATCCAAGCTGGGGGTTTGGAAGCAAGCTATTGAATTTGAGACCACACCCTTTGTTTGCTTTAAATGCCGAAAGTCTGGGCATTGGGCGAAAAAGTGCCCGATTAATAATAAAAGTGAAAAGGAGAAAGTTGCTAACCCTAAGACTGTTTGGAGAAAAAAATCAGAGGAGGAGAAGCAATTTTCTGTCCCAGGTGCGAAGGAGAATCTTGAAAGACACACTTCTGCTCAAGATCTGAAGGAGAACCATAGATGCTCACAAAAGGATGCTTGCCCTGGTTTAGATTGCACTTGCTCTTCAGATCCTAAGGATCCCAAATACTTGATGTCACCACAGGTGGATAGAAAGGAAGAAACTTATTCTATGGAGGGAGCCCAGGATACTCAGAAGAAGGCTGAAATAAGAGGTGAAGAAACAGGTTTTGTTTCGCCATCACCTTTGGTGATGGTTGGTAGTATGAATGTACCTGGCCTGGAGGAAATACCCATTAAGGGATTGTCCCTGGAGATAGGAATACCTATCCCTTCTCATTGTCCTGTTGATAACCATTGCTCAAAAGGGGTACAGGAATTGGAGAACGCCACCTCGGAAGTTGTGAGGGATACTTATGAGACCCAGAGCATGAAAATGAAAACTCCTAATGCCAATACTTCAGAAGCCAAGAATGGCTTAATGGATACCCTTCCTTGGGATCAGAGGATGTTTCCTAAGAAGGACAGGGAATCAGGAAGAGAGCCAGAAAGCTAAGATGAGACTGAATGGGAGGAGGTTATGTCACATTCAAGGTCAAAGAGGAAAAAAAGAGAGGATGGAAACCTCAAGTGGAATGATCACCAGAACTAGGGCCAAGGCGGACTGTGTGATTACTAAGCATGGCAAGGGAAGGAAATCATAAAAATGGCAAAGGGAACAAGGCAACCTTCAGGATATAGCGGATGGGATCCAAATGACCATCCCAAAGATACTTCAATCCCCAGGTAAGAAATGAAAATCATGTCATGGAATATAAGAGGGCTGAATAGCCGTCATAAAAAGGATGTTTTGCAAAATTTTGTTAGGGACCACAAACCTGATATTCTTCTTGTTCAAGAAACAAAAATTCCTAAAGATAAAGTAGAATGTTTTAAAAATTTTCAGAACTGTGGGGCTCACGGAAATAGTTTTGCGGGTGCTTCGGGGGGAATTGTTACTTTTTGGAACAAGTTGTTTATTAAAGGTGAGCCCTTAATGGAGAATGGTAATTTAGTTGCCACTAGATTTACCCACATAAGAGACAATTTTTGCTGGATTCAATCCAATATTTATGCCCCGAATTGTAAGAATGCTAGAAATTCCTTTTGGTGTGAGTTGTCTGGTTTTCAAAAATGTTTTGCTAATGAGCACTGGGTGGTCATGGGAGACTTCAATACTCCTCTCTTGAATGATGAAAAATTTGGGGGTTCTCAAATTAATTGGGATAGTATTTCAGGTCTCTCTGACTTCATTAATAGTAATGCCTTGATAGACCTTGACCTACAAGGTGCTTCTTATACCTGGACTAATAGGAGGGTTGGACCTGATTTGATCCAAGTTAGACTCGATAGGGCCCTTGTTTCTAGTCAATGGTTTATATACTATTTTTGTGCTTTGAGAGCTTTATCAAGGGTAGGATCTGATCATTTTCCCATTTGTCTAATGGCGGATCCTACTAAGGTGAAAAAGAACTCCCCATTCAGATTCAAAAAATTCTGGTTATCTCATCCTCAAATCTTTGACGAAATCAGTAGATGGTGGAATATTGATATTATTGGCACAGCTATGTTCAGGATTGCTAAAAAATTAAAGGAAGTGAAAATTAATTTGAGGAGATGGAAAAAGGATGCCTTTGGGAATATTTTTGGAACTAAGACGGAAATTTAGGGTAAAATTCAAGAGATCCAGGCTAATATCTAGAAATGGGGGTACATTGATAATTACAGAGAAAAGGAAAATGAACTTGTCATTCAATTGCATGACATCATTGCTAAAGAGGAAGTTTTCTGGCGGCAAAGATCTAGGGTGTCATGGTTGACTGAGGGAGATAGGAACACCAGATTTTTTCATCTATCTGCTTCGAAACATAGGGTTGCTAACAGAATCACTTACATAAATGTTAATGGGACGAGGTTTGAGGAGGAAGATGATATCAAGAAACAGGCTGTCCTTTTTTTCAGCAACCTTCTCTCTTGTAATGGAGAGATTGTTCTTGAAGCTAAAGAATCCTTAATTGAGGCTATACCCCAGGTGATTGGTCACAATGAAAATTCTATGATCACTGCTATTCCTTCCAAGGCTGAAATTAGGAAAGCTGTTTTCTCTTTTGATGGCAACAAAGCTCCTGGACCAAATGGTTTTCTCTTATTCTTCTTCCAAGTGTTTTGGGAAATTTTTGAGATGGATGTTGAGAATGCTGTCAAGGAATTCTTTGGATCAAGATTTCTTTTGAAAGAACTTAATGCTACTTTTGTGGTCCTTATTCCAAAAAAACCTGGGGCTTCAGAGTTTCAAGCTTTTCGGCGAATCAACCTGTGCAATTCTATCTATAAAATTATTTCGAAGGTTCTAACTACAAGAATGCTTTCTGTGCTTCCTCAAATGATTGCTCCGTAGCAGAATGGTTTTGTGCCAGGTAGGTACATTCTAGACTCTGTTATCACTGTTCATGAGAATTTACATTCTTTAATGGAATCGAAGACTGAAGGGTTCATTCTTAAATTGGACATTTCCAAAGACTATGATCGGGATGGAAAGGAGCTCTACTCAGTCAAGCTGGAAAAATCCAGCTCCTAAAGGCTTCTTTGCAAAATCTTCCTGTGTATGCTCTTAGTTTATTTAAAATTCCTGCTAAGTATGCTGAGGCCATTGAAAAAATTCAGAAAAGGTTTCTCTGGTCTGGTGTGGAGGATAAGAAGAGAATGCCACTCGTTGGATGGGATCTAGTCTGTAGACCTAAATTGAGAGGGGGCCTAGGTTTAAGGAAAATAAAAGTGTTGAATTTGTCCCTTCTTGCTAAACAGCTTTGGAGAACTCTTACTTTGAGAGGGGAATGGCGTGATACCTTAAAAGCCAAATATTTTAGCAACTGTGAGTCTCTTAATGAGGTTATAAATTCTTCTCTCTTACCTCGTGGGTCTGTTTACTAGAATGATATGAGCAGAGGTAGAAAGTTGCTGGAAATGGGAACTAGTTGGCTGGTTGGAAGAGGAAATTATGTTAGGTTTTGGAAAGACAGATGGCTTTTTAAAGATCCATTAATCAGAAATGAGAATTTCAGTAAATGGATGAATGATTGTAAAAGGGAATTCGGGGTCTTGGTTAAAATTACTGGAGGAATGGGGGTTGGGTTGATTTGAAGACTATCAGTCAGGATCTTAGCCCTATTCAGTCAGCCTTTAGAGCCCTAAGACTAGCTCAACACCAGGTGGAAGATCTTCCTGTTTGGTTAGACAATCCGTCTGGCATTTTCTCAGTTTCTTCTGCTACTTCTATGCTGGCTAGTCCGATGGAGCCTCCGCCCTTCTGGGCTAAGGCCTGGATTAATTACCTAATTCCTAAAATCAATATTTTCTATTGGATAATGCTACAGAATAAGATTCTCACTTTGGACAATCTTGGAAAAAGAGGAATTCAATTACCTAACAGGTGCTATATGTGTAGGAACAATGCTGAGACTGTTAATCACCTTTTTCTTCATTGCCCTTTTGTTTCGCACATATGGGGTAAAATTTTTGAGCTTCTTGATTTGGTTTGGGTTTCCCCTGCTTCTGTCGAAGACTTTTTCTTGCAGTGGAAAGCTCCTTCAAAAAATCCTTTTGTGCGAAAGCTCTGGTCTTTTGTTCTACCTTTTGTGTCTTGGAATATTTGGAAGGAAAGGAACAACAGAGTGTTTAGAGAAAAAGAGAAGTCAGAGGGGGACTTGTATGAAAAAATCGTAAGGGCTATAAAGGAAAATTTATCTTTAATCCCAAGAAAAATAGTTGATAAAGCTAATTGGTCTCCTTTTGATATTGCTACGGCAGAAAAGTGGAATTCAAAATTAGTAGTGTTAAATGTCCCCACGCCTGATGTTTGTGGGAGGGAGAATGCTAGTTGGTCTTTGCCGCCTTTGGGTTGGTTGAAAGCCAATTTTGACGGTGCTGCTAAAGGCAACCCAGGGAAAGCTGGCAGTGGGTGTGTTTTAAGGGACAACGCGGGGGCTTTTATTGCGGCTTTTGCTGTGGACATCGGCACCCAAACTAATCATGTTGTGGAAGCGGTTGGGGCTTATCATGCGGTTAACTTAGCTTTGAAGATAAACACGAAATGTCTTTGGTTGGAGGGTGATTCAATGAATATAATAAATTGCATTCTTGGGCTTACCCCTCCCTCGTGGACCATTAAAAAGTGGATCAAAGATACAAAAATATTATTAAGGAAATTCGATAAAGTGAAAGTGTCCCATGCCTACAGAGAAGCCAATAAGGTGGCAGATTACTTCGCCAATGAAGGGGTTAAGAAGGGCGGGGAAAACACGTGGAGGAAGAATGACTACCTCCATTCTGAGGTGAAAGCGCTAATTTATTATGATTCAATGCATGGAAGAGAAGCTTGTCTTCGTCATGATGAAGAGGATAAAGATTAGGTACGTCGATTTCATTAGATTTGATGGGACCGACGTCATTTTCTTTTTCAAGAAGAGTCGCCGGCACACTTTCTGGGTGTTTGATAAAATATGCTTAAACGGGACCCAAAGCAACTGTAGGGTGTGGTATAACAGAGCTTTGAAGATGGGGGGAGAGAGAAAACGTGTGGAGCCGAGCAGCTTTCAAGAGCATAGAAAGAATGCTAAAGCCTGGGAAAGAATTGAAAAGGGAGGTTTAGTCCCGTTTTTGGAAAAACTCCATGGTACTGACGAGGGGATGCTGGACTATTTTGCCAAAAATTGGAAAAATGGTGAGATTGTGTTGTTTGGTAGGAATGTTAAGCTGAATGAGGAGATAATCGGTGAGATTACTGGTCTTTCGACTGAGGGTGTGAAATTTTATCAGGACCGTCGGTTCTCTGATGAAGCGGTCATAAGATTTCCTAAAAAAGACAAGGAGAAGGCTAAGTTGGTTAAGGTTGCCAATAGCTACTTTGATGTGGAGTCCATTAAATCAATCTGGAGGAAAGTTTTAAGAGTAATAATGGAGTATATCACGGTTGAAGGGCGTATGGTTATCACTTTGCCATTCTGAACCATTTCCATCACAAGGTTCATATCTCTTTGCCTTTTTACTTATTCTCTTCTTTAAAGAACTGCCTTGATGATGTTGAAAGAAACCCTAGGAGGAATTCTATTATTCACCCTGGTCTTGTCAGGCTCATCTATGAGCATTATCAAAATTTACCTGCTTTGCCTAAAATTGTTGATATTGGGGATTTGGATGATGAGGATATTGAAAGTAGCAGGGAGAACGACCCCCTGGCCCCTCCTTGCTTGTACCCCTGCTGGTCCTAATACCATTGCTCCCCAGTCCTTGTCTTGTCGAAATGCCCTTATGGATTCTATTCCGCCTTCATGTCCTAATCTGCAGCCTTTGCATGATTGCCCTATCCCGGGTCTTGCCTCGCCACCCTGTCTTAATCCCCATCCATCTCCTGGCTGCCCCACCCCGGGTTTGGTCTCTGGTTTTAAAGGTACCTTAGTTACGAAATTAGTCTCGTACTCTGGGAATACTATGGAAATTCTTTCTGATAAACCTATGGTCAATAAAGAGTCGGCCCCTGGTACCCCTGCATCTGGAAGATTTGGGAATGCCCCTAATGATTCCCCTAATCAGGATGAAATTAATTCTGCCCTGAATAAGCTCAAGCCTGAGGACATTGTGAGTGTGGTGGAAAAAAGTACAGATGGCTTTTTCACTGTTCTCAAGTGGACCCAGAAGGATGTCTGTGATTTGAAAGGCCGTAATAGAGATCTCAGCAATAGAATCATGGATTTGGAGCAGAAGATTAGCTGGAGTCGTAATGAGAATGAGGGACAGGAAACCCCCTTACCAAGGAAAAGACAGCATTCGCAAGAGGAAAGATTGATTAGGCTCGAGTGCAATATGTCCAAGATAGGCCAAAATATTAGGGCCACTGTGGCGAATAATCTCAAAATTGCCAGGCATAACACCATTATCATTAATGCTATGGTGGAAAAGCTCAAAAAAAATCAAAATGGATCACTGGTTGTGGATTTGGATGCGGACAGAGGTTGCAGCAGATCGGCTGTTGAAGGGATTTCGACTCGCACCCGGGCTAATATGAAGAGGAAGACCCCGATTTCCTCACATACGATGCAAATCCTCAAGCAGGGGTTACAAGATATGAAGGATGTTGAAAAGGAGGCCAAGGAGTTGATGAACACCTTGGAGTAGTGCGGTGGTGTTTGTTTCTAGTTTTTTTGCGGCCCTTTTTTGGACCCTGTTGTCTCTTTGTGCTGTCATTTCCTTTTTGGGACAGCTGTCTGTTTGTCTGGACTTGTTTTGATCTATCTTTTGTTGTTTTAACTTTGCGGTTTTAGGTCCCTGTAAAACCTATTTTTTCCTTTTCAAAAACATACCTTTATACTCTCTCCTTGGTTGCATGTAAAATCATCTCTTCTACCATGAAGGGCATGAGGCAATCCCACCAAGAAAAACATACCAATTGAGCTAGGATGTTATATTGCTTGTGAGTCAGTTCGAAAACACAGTGCCTGGATCCAAAACATTGAGAAAAACATTAAACAAATCATCAAAATCTCAAAATCTTTAAGAGGAACAAATACCTTTGAAAAGTCCACGTATTACTGCTTGTCCCTAGGGGTTCTTATCCCTATAAGGCTTCTAAACACTAGGACCTATACTCAATTTGTTCATTGCAAAGTCAACAATAGGAAACTATGCTCTTGAGACCTTATTTTTCACATAATGGACCTTGTGGAATGGAAAGGAATTGAGACATAGACATTTAGTTTGAAAACTAAGCAAGAAGTATGTTTGTGGTAAAAGCAAGTCATTAACCAAGATTAACTCAAATTGAACCCAACACATGTGCTTGTTTATCTTTTTATCATCTTTCGATCAAACATTGGTCTTTTGGTTTGAAATACTCTTAGAGAAAAGCATGTTCTTCAATGTCTTGATCTAGTAAACAAAGTCTCTCTAAGTCTCTTAGGATCAAAATCAAAATCACCTCACAAACAATTCTTGGAAATCTTGAAAAAATCCCTCATGCTAAACTTTGGGAAAATCATTTGAACCAAATCAAAATTATCTTGGTTGATTAGATGTGTGTAGAGGAATTCTTCTCCACATATTTAGTCAAATTGTCAATCCTTGTGAACAAGTCTATCCCTTGATAACATCTAACATCTTGTGGTTTATGAGTTCACTATCCAAAATCCAAAATCAAATCAAAATCATCTTGTTTGGTTAGCTGTGTCTAGATGAATCCTTCTTTACACATTTAGTCAAATTAGCATCTTGTGGACAAATTTACTCTAGGACAACATCCAACCTCTTAGAGTTTATGAGTTCACTATCCAAATCAAATCAAACCAATCCCAAATCAGATCAAACATCAATCCAAGTCCTAAAGTTTAGTATCCTCTTCAAGGTTTCCTAAGAGTTCCAATCATTCACCAATCATCCATATTTCATATCTCATCACCATCCTTTTGATCCTTAAAATCTTAGACTTTCTTTTTTGTACCTAGAGTTTGGATCAACCCAAAGAATTAGAGGTTCACCTCCCACATTCTTGAAAATTCATCCTTATTTTACGGTCCAAACTAGACCTCAACACAAGAAAAACATGGAATATAAAATTCCTCCATACATCATGAGTAATTCAAATCAACTGAACTTTCAAAGCCTTACAATGCCGATTGATTATCAAAAATCATATTTATACAATCCGTACATGGGATCATTATCTCCTACAAACCTCAATGGTACAACAAATGTGAGTATGCCCATTCAAAAGTTTGGAACACCTTTCCCGATGGTAGATTTAAATCCAAGTACAAACCTACAAGTCTATCAACCGAACAATGAATGCATGAGCCTTCAAACAAACAACATCATCCCATCAAATCCCTACATGCCAAATGAGAATGTACCAAGTACAACTTTACCAAACATGAACATTTTGAGTCCAAACTTGGTAAACTTTGGGTTGGATATGTTTGCAAATCATATAAATGTTGTTCAAAGTCCAAACAATGTTAACAACTCCGTGCATTAATCCAAGTCAAGGTAACACCATGCAAAATCAAAGTTACCTAAATCAAGGCAATATGATCCCCGACACCAACAATGTTCAATTTCAACCTATCATGCCAAATCTAAACATCATGTTCCAAATCAGAACATTGTTCAAAATCAATTTTCCCATGATCCCATACAAACACCACCAGCATGTACATTCCAAATCCGCTTGAAAAAAAGTAAAACCAACTATATCAAGGGTGCCAAGATCAAAATCAATCTTACCAAGTTTTGCTAGACCAAATTGCTTCACTTGACAAACTAACTGAAGCCTTGAAACAAGAGACATTTTTACTCCAAAATCAATACACTCTTCCATTGGTTGAAACATGTCATTAGAGTGTTGAGTTGTATCCAAAAACACATCAAGAACAACATCTCCAATGCCAAGAGGTTAGAAACCACTTGAGATCAACAACATGAACAACCAACCCATTCACCACGTCTCCAAAATCAATCACCACAAGGTCAAATCTCACAAGGTAACAAATGAAAACACACACCACTTGGGGTACCCATCAAATCAATCATGCAACAGTTAGCACAAGAAAATCTCATTAAACTCCCTATTTATGAGGATTATCAAGAGCCCTTAGTTAAACCACCAGGGTATAACGAGAAGCACTTTTGTGGCTTCCACAAAACAAAGGGACACACAACATCGGATTGTATTTGACTCAAAAATCTCGTCCAAGACCTTATTGATCAAAAGATAATCACTATTGGGGACAATGATCAAGATCTATCCATTGACATACATCAAGAGTCACTTTTTAATCATGATCAAAATCCACCAACAATACCCAACAATGATCCAATTCAAGAAACGTCAACATCATTTGACCCTATGGTTGAAGACATTGACAATCTCTCCACCACAATTGTTGAAAACAATGTTCAAGATCTCTCCATTAATGAGCACATTGAAGATGTTTCTACCCCATTTGATGATCAACTCACCATACATTAAGAGCCACTTTTTAGTGATCTATTTCAAGGAGTGTTATAATTATTTGATCCTATTGACATAATCCATGACCCATCGACTAATGATCATGTTGAAAATGTATCTAAATCACCTAATGAGTTAGAGAACATATCTCAAGAATTTATTCAAAAGCATGATTGACATCTTTCACCAAAGTCTAGCAATGGTCCTTCCCGAGAAATATTGACATCCTTTGACCTCATGGTTACAGATACTAAAGGAATCCTCAAATCAACATTTGATCCAAGTCCACTCAAAGATCAAGCATATATTGAGCCATTCCCCATTCCTAATGACGATATCCAAGAACCCTTTGTAAGAAATCCATCCTTTGAAGCTGACCCATGTCAAGAAACTGATCCAAAGCGTGTCAAAAGCAATCCCAAAATTAATCAAGATCAAGAATTTTTATCTCTAAGGTACTATAATAATCTAATGGACACTCTCCTATCTATACAAGATGTCGCAAATGATGATCATATCCACATAACACATACTCCTCCATCTACCCATGAGATGATTTCTTTGGATGGACACATAGATGATCTGCATTTAGAACAAGATTCCTTTACTCCTGACATTATCACACAAAAAGAACAGGTTATCAATTCCTACAGTAAAATTGAGTTATCAACATCAGGATCAGATATATCCCAAATTCAAACTGAGGACATCACAAATAAACATATCCAACATTATCCACTCAAGGAAACATGTAAGATAGAACAGGACATTCTAGGGTTAGCAGAGCAACGAATTGAAACAACATCATCTGTAGTGGTCATTTGTCAAAGAGTGCTTACTAAAAAAGACATCTTAGAACAAGAAGAATCAAAGCATGAAGGTAATAATTCCACAATACTGGAGGCAACTATGTCTCAAGAAAACATCAACATAGGGAGCACGAAGAATATTTATGGTGAAACCAATGCCAATACTACAACCACCCACATCATGAATCTTCATCCACCCATCACCCGATCCACGAATTGGGACCAACATCAAAAGAAAGATTTGAATCAAACCACATAGAACATTATCAAAGAAAAAGAAGCTAAGAAGCATATCAGACAAATCAAATACAAGTCGATACTAAAGAATACAAAGAAAGATTACCCCTATCAAACTCCATCAGTCAAAGAAACTATGGGGAAAAATAAAAAAGGGAAAAGTATCCATCAAAAATGTCCACAAAAGAAAAAGTAGGATTTTCAAGCGACGTACAAAGTGTATCAAGCAGTTGGTCCTAATTCCATGCACACTTCCATATCCACCCATCATTGCTCATCTTCCCGAGTTTAGAGAGTCAAAGGTTCCAAACTGTCAACCAATCCATCTGTTATCCCTAAACACACTCCATCCATGCCTCCATGCATGATATCCAATTCTAAAATTGGCCATGTATTGGAAAAAACCCTTCATCATAAGGATTCTGAAGGCACTCTATCGCGATGTGTGCACAGAGACAAAGTTAACCTCGGTATTAATAAAGCAGATCAAGAATCCCAAAAGTTGCATTCAAGTGCACATATCTTAGCAAAGAAACTTCTTCAAGCAGGCTATCAATGGAACATCATGACAAAAGCATCTACATCGACACCACAAAGTGATTCAACATGAGCTTAAAATCTTTCAAAAAAATAAAAAAAATAAAAAAAAATGAAAATCCAAAAAAAATAGAAAAACAATTGAAAAAAATAAAGAGAAAAAAAATTGTCCTCCAGTGAAAACCGCATGGGTGATACTTTCAGAAAGTATCATGATGAAAACCTAGAAAACAGGCGTCATGTGTAGAATCGAGTATCTGCATGCACTATTTCAGGTGGAAGCATCTCATCCCATTGATAATAAATCCAATATTCCATCCATCTTATCCATAATAAATCCATTCGTCCATAAACCATTGATCCAATCCATTTTCATCCATCTATATCTATCATCCAAGTTATCTTGATCTTGATGAAAGTTTGGGGCACACTTTACACTTGCTTATGGTAAACATCTTGACATGGGTCGTTTTCATTGATCCTATCCTACCCAGTATTATCTAAGCCATGAAGCATTATCCAATGAGCTTTCTTTATGGGAACACCTTATCTTATCGCAAGATAATCCTTGGAATCCTTTGCATGCTTACCATATCCATCCATCCATGCACCTATCCAGGCATCTATCCATGTCATTCCATACATTGCTAGACACTAGGGAAAAATATTTATATCTTGCTTCGGGAATAAATCTTTACACATATCCTCCAACTTATCTAGTGATCCAAACATTGGAAAATCAAATTGGTCAAGTAGCTGTGATCCAAAATCCAAATCACTATCCCATGGAATATTTTGAGGAGAAGACATTCCTTATCAGACTTTATCTTTCATCGAACATCAATCCAAACAATCACTATTAGTCGCATCTAATTTGCACGTCAAATGTCACATCAAATCATTCAAACAGATTTTTTTCCAAATCAAGCTTCAAAATCTTGATCAATCAAATCCAATCAATCCATCATCATCTTGGGATATCCATCTTAATCCTTGTGTTTCTTAACACTATCCTTGCATTGTTGTGTATCCTCGACAATGTTATCATATCAATCCCTCATCATCTTGGGATATTCATCCTAATCCTTGTGTTGCGTAACATTATCATTGCATTGTTGTGCATCCTTAACAATGTTATCATCATCAATCCATCAATCTGATCAATCAACCTTAGCTTGGTTTTCAAGAAAATCCCAAAATAGATCACTGATATCGTCACACACACCCATATCCAAATCGTCAAAATCATGCGAAAAATCCAAAAACATTCAAAAAATAAAATAACGTCAAAAAACTATGGAATCTGAACTACGTCGTCTCTGAGCTTAAATTTAGGAAAGGATAATCTTTGATGAGCCCTTGAGACATCAAAATCCAAAAACATTCAAAAAACAAAAAATCCAAAAACATTCATAAAATCTCAAAAAACCCCAAAACATTCGAAAAATAAAAAATCAAAACATTTGTAAAATCTTGAAAATACCAAAAACAACCTCAAAACATTCCAAAAACGTCAAAAATATCCAAATGTTTGAAAAAATCCATCCATCTCATCTCGCTTTCACTTGAAATAATCAATCATCCATAATAAACTGATCGTCACCTTCATCCTTTGGCAACATAAACAAAAACGATCACAACAATCAGCAAAAGAAAACTTCAAACACAAAAACAAAATCGAAACAACAAACCTTTAAACACAAAATGAAACCTTCATCATTTGCAAACATGTCAATCAACCTTGTATCAACAACCTTTCGAACAAACCTATCAACTTGCCACCATCCACTAACATGTCCTAGGATGTATCCTTCCTACAATGGGCATTATCTTTTGGAAAAACACTTTGGATAAAAAAAATGATGTGCCACAATCCACTAACATGTCCTAGGATGTATCCTTCCTACAATACGTTATCGATAGTTTTAAAAATCAACATACCCAAAATTCGTTCCACGTTGAAAATAGATAGGGGGAAGTATGTATCTGTTCATTCCTTGCCCACTAATTATTGAAATAAAGAAAATTAAAATTTGCAAAACATGCACTAATACATATTCACATGTGAATATGTAGTTGGTCAAGAAATGTATCAACTACACATGTAAATTTATTTCTAATAAAAGACAAGTTGTTTCAAAATATTCATTTTTGTAATATTTTGAAATTTTGAATGTATACAATAACCACCCACTTGTATAAGGTGTAAATTTATTTCTAATAAAAGACAAGTTGTTTCAAAATATTCATTTTTGTAATATTTTGAAAATTTGAATGTATACAATAACCACCCACCTGTATAAGGTGTAGTACTCACGAGAAATTATATTTACACATCTTCATGCACAATTATTGGATCCTAATCTGACCTAAATTCAAACTCCTACCAACATTATGGGTTTGCAACAACACATTCTCCCATATAGACTCTCACATCTACGAGTCAACTCCATTTATTAAAGGTACTTGCACAAATAATAAATGGTGTAGGGCTCCCCTATCAGAGAACAAACACAAAATAATTCAAAATTTAATCATGTTATCGTTCAATTCATATAGAACACACAACTACATATTCAAATGATCAAATACTACTGTATTAATCCAAATTTCAAACTCAACAATTCAACAAGTAGAATGAATGCATCCATTTTTCAAATTTGAATGGCTCATAAGAGGGAAAATAAGCAATTCCATTCTCACAATGCAATAGACTATTAATTTTGTCCAAGTTTTTTGCTAATAGTCTCAGCAATATGCAAAGCATCAATTTCCTCCAGGTTTTTAATTGATATCCTTTGCATTATACAAAGCATCACCAATCATCCTCTCCACATTCCTCAACTATCCATGCATCTTTAGGTTTGAACATGGTATTCTCATTTCATTATTAATGTATGTTATTTTGTAAATGACTCAATACATACATAGTGATATATGTAACAATTAATTTCATGTTTTCATAAGTAGAAAGACTAATAAATTGTTACACAAAGGTGGGTTTGATATAATATATTGTCTGCCAATAATGTATACAAACGTATAAATAAAACCTGTGTGTGTGTGTATAGTTTGTGTGCTTTCCAACTTAACACAACAATACTCACTATAATATTTATATATATATATATATATTGTGGGGATCCATATTTAACTACTTTTTTAAATTCAAAGTCCTCTTTCTCTTACGAGTTAAATTCCAGATACCCTCATTTATATCCATGAAACTTTGCATAACTAGTATGCCATATTTCGCTTACCAATTGAACATATATATGTTCTAGTATTAAGCCATTTTCCAATATTAACAAGTATAACTAGTATACCAATATGTTATTCAAACAAATATTATAGTCCAATCATTCATTTTCATCATTTTCATTATGCACCGCTCTTGGGAAACTACATTCTCCATAATACTACATGCCTATAGGATACTCTTCATAGATTCAGGTAACATCAAGCTATCATTTGTCCTTTCAATTTGCATAAAACAATATTTTGAATCTATTCAACTATAGTAATTGTATTTTTCTCCCATCATTGTGCAATTTGTGTAGGGGTTCATTCTCATTACCCATTTCCCTCTTTAGGGTGATATAATGAAAAGACCATCTATAATCTAATACCCTCATCATTTAGGGTTTGATTCTAAAAATATTTGTTTCCTTTCATCAACAAACCATCTATAATCATCACAACATACATGTTCATTATTATATATATGCTTGTCTACATAGGGTTTTGTTGTTATATATATGGTTTATAAATTAAGGACCTTTATATATTAAAAATATGCATATATACTATCAAATTAAGTTTTAAGCAAATATTTTTGCCACTATGTTCCTTAAAAAACTAGTACACTTCATGCATATGTTTTCTTACCATGTATGTTTATATTTTTGTTTTTGTCATACATATATCTACTTTTGTCACAAGTATAACTAGTTATATGTTTTATAATTCTTTCATACACATTCATTAACAATGCTACAAGTATTGCTACTATTTGCTTCTCATGCAGGTTTAGTGAAAAGTATGGCACAAGGTAAAAAGTGGAAGGGAACATCTAGAAGGTGCACAATTAAAGTGACTCATGGAGTGAAGTTCACTGAACTACATAATTTTCCATCGAAGATACAATAATTCCCAACAAAGAAGATGTTGTTCATGAATATGCATACCACTTAACACATGGTTTAGGTTTAAAACTACATGTTAACATTGGTCAATCAGGTTTGGAACCACTTGTTAGCAATGCTCAATCAGGATGTGAGTCACCTAATAATATTGTTCAATATGATTACATACACTTGGGGCCCTTAAATATCTCCAAAACTCATAGGTCTCTTTCTAACATCCATAGTGTCATAAAAAATATTGAAGATGACCATATAACCATCAAGGGTGCAACAATCAAGTGGGGAGTCCTCCATAGTAGTTTGAGGGCATAGTTGAATGGAGTTTCCACCAAAAAATAGAGGGGTCCATGAACCATATTATCCTAAAGATGAGGAGGCCAAAAATTTTCATTAGTGAAAGGATATGGTTGACATTGGCCATGGCCTTCAAGTTTCTCAACTCAAATCAGCAATGACTCAAATTATTGAGTGTAGGACAAACCCATTCAAAGAAGGGTTGTCAAGGAGGTCATGGTGAGATGGTTTTCAAAATAGACATCCAAATTTGATAATAAGTATTGTAGAAGGTGTGGACACAAATAGATCAATTATGATAAGGCCCTCCATTATCACATCCTTTTATGACAACTTGGAGAACTTATACAACAAGCACTAATATGTGTCAAGAATAATTTATAATTATGATGAAACTAGGGTATAGGATAGCATAAATTATGGCATTTGAGTTATTGCAAGAATGGGTTCTAGATGTGTTCCCTACTTAATCTGTAAAAGTGTGGAGTGGATCACAATTTTATCATGTGTGGGTGTATTTGGAATGAGTATCCTTGGACTCCATCTCTTTAAATAAAGAAAGGCATGTATGAAGAATTATATTTATAATTGTGATTTGGGGGTATACATACTTTCCAAAGAACATGCCTAGATGATAAAAAAGTTAATTTTCAATTGGTTGGAACATTTTTTTGCATCAAGCCCGAGCGGGGTGTCACCCACAAACATAGCTCTTCTTATTTTTGATGGACATGGTAGCCATGTGGGATTCAAGATAATAGAGGAAGAAAGACATGTATAGGAATTGACTTACTTACCCTCCCTATACATAGCAGTCACAAGTTTTAGCCCCTGGATGTGAGTGTCTTCTCTGCATTCAAAATTTATTTACAATAAGAAAGCCACCCCAAATTGAAATAGGAATGGAAGAGTTGACAACTCTTGCTAGCAAGGTATTCCAATAGGCACTCACACCATGCAGTATCATGAGTGGCTTCCAAAGAATAGGAATTTGGCCATTAAATCATACAACACTTGACAAGGACATGAGGCCAAGTGAGGGATTTGTAGTTCAAGAGGAAGTAAACATTGTTGGAGGTGAAGGTGATGTCATGAAAGTGAAGGATGATGCACAATATATTGCAATTGAAGCTTGTTTTCACTTGGATGGATATAATGAGGATCAGATAGATGAATTCATCCAAACATACAATGTTGATAATATTGATAATGATATTAAAATATTTTTTGTTCAAAGTGGTTGCAATGTGGCCACAAACAGTGGATAACATCCAATTTTTCCAACAAAGACAAGCCCACCATAGTGGTTGAAAGATGCAACTACAAACCTCGAGGTGCAAACAAATTTTAGTCAATTGGATGTTAGTCTTTCAATGTTATTAGCCTCACAAAATGACCTAGTAGAGGTTATTCAATAATTTACCAATGCAACAAATTGGGATGTATAAAATGGGGTAGAATGCGAAGGTGACAATGCTTTAAGTGAATAAGACACTAAATTTGTGTCATGCACACAAGACAATGACCAAAAAATAAGAATCTCATTGAATAAATTTCTTAATTCTTCTAATGTAAAGGGTGTAGAAACATCATATGGAAGTCATATCGTGGTGCTTCATCTAAGTAGACAATCATAGATATTAATATCATATGCATACATTGATACTCTTAATGAACAAGAGAAAAATGAAAAATGAATAGAAGAATTACAACTAAGGAAAAGAAAGAAGACATGAGAGAGATAAAATAAGAACAAGAAGAAAACCATATAGAGAAGAAAATAAATATTGGAGAAGCAACAAATAAGATAGGAAATGGCATCAGATAAGTGTAAGCTACAACAGCAAAGAGAGGTTCAATGAGAACATAACAAGATTTATCATCAATTGAAGACAACCTTAAGGATGATAAATAAAGCACAAAAATATAGATGTATGAGTTTAAAACTCTCTCCTCTACCACCTTAACATCCTTCTTTAATGGACATGTTTGACATATTGTCCCCAATTTTTGTAGCTCTAAGCAATTTGAAATTTGGCTCTACCCATGGATGCATAGAACAATTGTAGCTAAATTTTGACAAAAATCAAGCATTGCTTGCCTATATAGCAAGTACCCTACCAAATGTTCCATGTGAACAATCACATCAAATCCACTTGGAAATTATTGTGATGCTATATAATATGAGCATCCAACACCTTTTCCTAGCTTCATAGAAAATTGATTACGATGGTGGAGGATAATGCTTGTTATGATTAATTTAAAAAATATTGGGAATTTGTTATGTAGATTAGAACAGATCATTATGTCTTACTATTTTTAAAAAAAAATTATAGTCTATCAATCTCACAATAAGGTAAATGAAAACATATGAGAGGCCAAAAAGGGGTCTTAAGTGGCCACTTTTTTTTGAAATCAAGAAATATTGACCTTGGATGTGAAATTGAGGATAGTTACACTAAAATTTTTTAGATGCGACAAACAAAAGGATCATAGTGATCCGAGTCTACTTTCCAAACTACTATTTTTTTTTTTTAAATGGTAGAGATTAAGGGGTTCAAAAGAGGGAGCCACAAAAATTGGTGTTTTTTTTGTCAAAAAAAACTTGACATAGCAACTTTTGTGGCTCCCTTAAAAGGTTAATTTTTTTTGGCATTTTTAAAATTGGTTCGGTGAGAAATTAGCTAACAACATGTAGTTTATGCTCGATTTTTCTAATAATTTTTTAATGGATATTTAATTTTTTACTAATTTTCAAAGTGGACACTTCATGAAAAATATAATTTTGGCTGTGCTACCCCATAAATTTTGAAAACTAATTGAATTTTTTTTTTTTAATGTGTAGAATGGAGTCTAATTTCTAAAAATGAAATTTATTTGCAATTTTGATGAATGATTAATTTATAAAGAAAAAATAACAAACACTGGTTTTTGCCAAAAAATAGACACAAACAAAAGAAATTAAAGATGAAAGGCTTAACATTGTCAAAATGTGAAAACAATTACATTGTTAGATAGCTAAGAGAGAGACTAACATTACCCAGGTGTTTGATTTGTTCAACCTTGAAGCACGTGCAAACCTGATGCTTAGCACAAACACGATTATGTGAAATATTATAGAATTTGAAAAAACACGTCTTTGGATGTTGGGAAGGAACTCTAAGCCTTTGGGTTGGCATTCCAAAGAAAATACCAAGCCTATGGCTTGGGGATTCCCAAAGCAAGAAATAACGCAAGCACATTACAATGCAAACACATTATAATGCACTCATGTTACTTCATAACTTTTTGACATATTTTTTTTGTGCTTGTGCTTGAGTTTCCTAAGAAAGATCACATAACGTGAGTGCATTATAATGCACTCGCTTTATGTCTTGCTTTTTGTTAAATGCTAGTCTACTAAATGTATGTACATATATTTGTATGTATGTGTGCATGTATGCTCGTATGGCATGTATGTATGCATGCTTGTATGTAAGTATGTATGCTTGTACATGTATGTGTGTATGCATGTATGCCTATATGTATGTATGTATGTATGTATGTGTGTCACCAAAAAATGTATAGTTGATATTTTTTGTTCTCACGTGAGTCTCTCTTATGGACTTTGGCTTGATTTTGCCTAGATTTAATGTTGTAATGTGGCCAACACATCCACATTAGGTCTTTGACCCTTGAGAATCATTAAGACTTCTAGGATGTCTTGTAAAAGTGTTGTAAGCCACTTTCACACTTTTCTAGGACCCTTTTTTTATCATAATTCACTTAAATATTCCCTTTTTTTATCACTAACCAAGTTTTATTTCAAAGTGTTGTAAATAGTTATAAAAAACTCACACTTTTCTAGACTTATCATCACTAATTCAACCCTTTCTTATGTTTAAATGACCCCTTAATGCAGTTTCTGGCCATACTTAAGTGTATTTTTGAGAATATTCCTATTAAAAATTATTAAATGCACTTTAATTCCTGACACCCAGTAAAATTTCCCTAGTCGGACCAAGTCGCCACCTGGGGTGACTTAGTCCCACTGGGCACTAAAATGAAAATAATTTTAATTTCTTGGCAGGATTTTATTCTCTTACCCTTGAGGTTGGCCTGTGATGTGTTATTTTTGGGAAATAATGGAAAATCAAGTATAAATAAGGGTTTTTCCTCTCATTTTAACCCCCAATTCATTCAAGTATTCATTCATCTAATCATTCAAGAAATTATCAAGCATTCAAGCACTCTAAGCATAATCAAGTCATCCATTGGAGCACTTCATTGAATATCTTCGGATTTCAACATCAAGGGTTTGGTTAGTTTATGACATTGCATGTTGTTTATTTATCAATCTCTTCTCATTTCATTTCATTTCATTTCATAGGGTTTGATTACCAAAGTGGGGTTTGTCCAAGGCAAACCCCTATACTCTAACCCTTAACCCTTTTTCCCCTCTTTGTATGTGTGTTTTCAGACCTTGTATGTAGATTTGTCAAAGAGTTTGGTGTCAAAAAGTGGTCAACAATCCATCAAAGTCAGCAAATCAATAATTGAAGTTTGGAGACCTCTTTCAGCCCATTTTCTGCCAAATCAAGATCAAACACTTGTCAAAAAAGAAAGTGCAGACCGAAAGCTATAAAATCATGTTCAATAATTCTAGAAATTCCTAGGTGGACTAAGTCACCATTTGTGGTGAATTAGTCCCACTACCAGGCCTTAAAATTGATTTTTATATTTTTGAGCACCCATTTGGCAAATTCCCGTTTTGGCAGATTTTCCCTGAAACTAGACTAAGTTGCCCAGCTTGGTGTAAGTGTCCCAGTCAACATTTCCAGTCAACTCTATAGGATTCTAGAGCCTCTTCGCATTAGATTTCAGATTCCAGGTGCACCTTTCTAGTTTTGTTTAATTCTTTCATCATTTACTTGCATTCTTAGGTGTTTTTGCATACATCACTGTGTTTCCCAACACTTTGCATTTCTTAGGTTTAGCATCAATAAATCATATTTCTTTCAGTTTCTTGCATTAGAACGTAATATTTAGATACATTGCATCCCTTTTACATTATATTAATATTAGTGTAGACATTAGCATTTTGGGCCCATTTCTCTCCTTTTAGGTGAAAAACCTAGAAGAGTTAGAGAAACCTAGGGTACCAAAATCATTGTCCACATTTTGGTGAACCCAAATTTTGAACATTTATGCTTCTGATTTCAATATAATCCTAGGTTTAATTTGCATTAGCATTGCATTAGGTGTTGCATTGTTTAAATTACATCCTAGGGTTTTAAAAATTGCATTAGTGAAAAGCTCATATAGCTTGCATTTTTGCAATTTATTTCATTAGAAAACAACAAAAATTCTACATTTTCATACTGTAGCTGCATTTGTGCATTTGAAAAACATCAAATTGCATTCAATTTTTTTGAAAAGTCACAAAAAAATCATCACTGGGATGAATTCGCCACATTGGGCGACTTAGTCCTCCTACACATTTTGCATTGTAATTTCTAACATTTTTTGGACATTTTTTGAATTTTTGTTTTCTGTTCTTGCATCTCTTTTACAATTTCTAGAATTTATGTTATTGGAATTTTATTACTCCTATTTTGCATTTCATTTGCATCCACCCTTCCATTTGTAACCTTTGTATGAGTGTTTGGTGCCCTATTAATAATACTTTAGTGAGAAGAAGTTCACGACTCATGGCATCCTGTGATAACACACTCGTTGTGGACCTTGGGATGTCTCGAGCTACTACTCCTAGTATTGACAATAGTGCATTAGGCATGGACCCTAACTTTAGCAATACTATGCCTTCCAATAACATGCAAGTTGACACACAAAATGATCATATTCTGCAAGAAAAAATTGTTAAAATTCATGAGGATCTAGCACATTTGCAACAAAACATGTGTCTTGAAAAGATTTCAACCACTACAATTCCTGCTATAGACAACATCCATTGTTTGCTTGAATGTAACAAAGGCTTTAAAGATGTTATGCAACAAATTGTTGAGATATACCATAAACATATTCCTTCCATCTCTAGTACATCTCAATCAACAAACACCATGGTTAGTCAAGGACTTCACACTACTCCTTCCATAGTGACATCAATACCTACCTACACCACTCCACATGTCACAACCACAATGCAATAGGTTAGCAATGTGATTCCTTCCTCGACTATTCCTGCTAGCATTCCTAAATCTTCTATGGCATCAAATGATTGTATCTTGTTGTTGCTTCATACATAACTCACATGTGTGTTCTTTTGTGCCTATGTTGGTTTTCCATAGGATCTTGATTCTAGGGGCTTGATCATCCCTCTTGATCATTGTTGTCCTATCTCATTAGCATTGGTACACTTGGACCCCTCTTGATGCCAATTTAGTGTGAGTTTAACACAAGGTCATCCTCTCACTAAAGTGGGGGCTAAATGTAGTGTAGAAAAATGTATTCCTTTACATTTTCACACTTGTTTAGGTCCTACCTCTTGAAATTGGGTTTATTTATGCTTTAATTGATCCTATTTTGCACCCACAAGCCTAATTAAATGCATTTTTCTAAGGATAATCTTGACATTTAACAAATGGTAAATCATAACTTAATGTTTTTGGTTGTGTTCTAGATCTAGGGATCTAGGACTCATAGGCCCCTTTGGGTGTATGGTTCCCACCTAGGTGTCGAGACTTGATTTCAAATTTCATATTGAATAGAGCACTTCTCAAAGTTTGTGTCTTGGGTTTAAGCCTCTAGGAATCATATGCCCAACCTGGCGTATGAGTCCCGCTTTAACCTAGGACCTATTTAAAATAAATTTCTTGGTAGGATTTTATTAACCTTAGATTAAAATCTTGAATGTTGGCTTGTAGTGTTGTAATTTCAAGAAATTAGGCATAAAAATGTATAAATGCAAGGATATTTCACATAATTTCTCCTAACAAGAAAATTGAAGTAAGCTATGCAAGCAATCTAAGAGCCTTCAAGTATTTATTCAAGAGCATTCAAGAGCAAACCATCAAGCATTTGGAGCAAGATTCAATATTCAAGTATCATTTCAAAGTCTTCATGCATCATGTGTGTTTGTGAGCTAACATTTGTGATGTATGTTTCATGATTCAAGCAAGCATTCAAGATAAAGTTTCAAGCATTCAATCAAGAGTAAAGATCCACATCCATTGAAGGCCATTTCACATAAGTTTTCAACCTTCATTTCAAAGGTTTGGTGATTTGCAACATAACATTTTTTCATCCATCATTACTTCATGCTTTTCTATTTCATTTCAAGGTTTAATTACCAAAATGGGGGTTGACCAAGGAAAACCCCTATTTCCTAACAAAAGAACATTTTTCTCTCTTGATGTGTGTTTGCAGATCTAGGTGAATTGAAGCTTGAAGATCCATTGTAGAAAAAGTTGCAAAAGTTGTCAAAGTTGGCAAGAAGTTGTCATCTTCATAGAAACTCACCTACAAACTTGAATTAAGACTTTTGAACCTGAAGGTCAGACAAGAAGGAAGCTATAAAAGATCACTAGAGGCTACTGAATTATCATTCAAACCTTAGTAACGGGACTAAATCACCCTACTAGGCACATTAGTCCACGTGTACCATTTTTTCCAACTTTCTGCAAATCCATATCAGTCACTAGAAGATTCTAGATTCTGCCCCGAAACCCTATAGTAGGACTAAATTGCCTAGCCTTATGTATCAGTCCTAGTGCACTTCAAAAAATATATTTTTAGTGTTGTAGACCTTGCTTTGATTCCATCATTCTTCTAGGCACCTTTTATGTTTCATTCTATTTCTTAATATGATTTCATGCTTTCAAGTTTCTAGGGTTTTTTGCATAAGTGTTTGTATTTCTCCTTTGAAACTTCATTTAATGGTGAACCCCCATCCAATTACATAAGGAAACCCCTAGTTCATCCCTCAATTGAGTCACATGGCTGAGGGATCTTTGTTTCCTAATGAACTTAAGTGCAAAATAGGTCCCAAATTCCATCTCCCGAAAGGTGGAAACCTATTTCCCTTGTGTTGAATAAGTATGTGAGTGTGTGTGTGTGTTGAGAAAGAAAACACGGGCAACCCAAGAATAGAATAAACCAATACAAAAATACAATGAAGCATATTAATAAAAAAACCAAAAAATATCTTTTAGACATCCTTTCAGTCAAGGTTTTGGATACTATTGGTTCCTAATTTTCATCATTATTGATTGTAGCATCTACTCTCACACAGATTGTGGGTTTTCGAATTGGGCTAGTAAAATTTGGAAATTTTTTATCCACCCTCCAACTTACATCATGGCTCCTACTAGATCTTTTTGGATGTTGTGTGATGATAGTGCCTTGCTAGTAGAGGTCTTGTCCACTAATTTTTTCCAAATCATGGCAACAACTATATTATTTCCTCTTTTATTAATTTTTTACCCACCAATTCGACTATTGAGAAAGGTAATTTTTGTTTCTTATTCCACTACCACTGTAACTCCATGGGGGCCCTAGGAAAAGGTTAGAGTCGTTATTTATGTGCCTTTATGATAGAATGTCGAGATTTGGAAGCTCTTTGAGGAGGCTGGTATGATGCCATTCTTTATGGCGACGTGTAGGTACAATGACAACATTACTGCTAAGTTTTATAATTCATGGAGAGAGGATAGAGTTCAGATTGGCAGTATAGGGTTTGAAGTGTCCCCCAGGTTGATTGTAGCTGTGGTGGGTATTCAGTACAGTGGCCTAAGGGTGTCCAAAAATAAGTAATGACAATTACCAGAGGTTCATGGACAACTTCCTTAAAGGTGATGAGAAGTTGGAGAGATGTCAAAATGGCTATGATAGAGAGCGTCTCCCTGTTCCTTATGGGGTCGTTAGTGTTCATATCATGAAGTATTTCACCCTAGAAGGGTGTTACATGATTGTCCACAGGTACCATTTTCCCTTTCTATGTCATTGTAGACACGTAAAATTGACATCACACATATTTAATTAAATCATATTCACCCATCAATCAAATAAATCAAGTTTATTTGATTGATCTCCTAAGGTTATCTTTTTAATTAAATAAATCACTTTATTTAATTATCTCCTAAAGTTTCTTAATTTAATTAAATCAAATGTATTTAATTAAATGGATAGTGCATCAATTTCCTCCCTTTTGATGTAAATAAATCCAAGTATCTAAGTCAAAAGTCAAAATCACCTAATCATCATCTTAAATTAATCAAACCATGATTAATGCTAATCCTAATTCTCTTTTCTCTAGATTTTGCAACTTGTGCACATAAATCAATTTAATTGATTTATAAATTCATCATTTTCATTCAAAATGGCATCTTTGAGGGAATATTCCTCCAAGTTTGAAAATCCCTCCAAAAGGGATTTGTCCTTCCAACAAAGAATTTAAGAGCTCTTACATGTCTCTTGCACAAGTCAAACTTAGTATTTAACTCATCTTTTCATCAAATTCAAAATTTAAATCTCCCCCTCTTTGGAACATTGACCAAAATGTTCTCATTCCTCAACCTCTCACATGTTGACAAGTGGCATCTTGTCATTGGTGGATCTTTAGTCCCACATCCTCCATGTTTGACATTCTTCTATCCTTCTTGGTTATAAATAGAGGCCTCCTCTATTGTATTACTCCACAACTCATCCAAGTTAGCATTTCATCTTGATCATCATCTCCACAATCTTAGGCAACTTGATACACATTCATCTTGCACTTGATCACTTATCATCTTGTTCATCATATCATCTAGAAGCTTATCAAGGATTGGGAAAGGGCTTCTTTCCACATCAAAGAAGCACCAATCCACTATCAGATAGGGTTTGATTCATGTTATTTATATGCTTATTTAGCTTTCTTGTTGTTTTAATGTCTTATTTAGCATATCTAACATGATGTAATATTTCATAGGGATATTGTATTTGTTATGTTTTACTTGACTTCCATGAAATTGCTTGTCAAAGTCTAACATTTTGTAGATTTAGCATCCACATAAAGGCGCTAGAAGGAGGGCATGAACCTACAACCACATCTTGTTTTCATATGTTACTGACATTTCTAAATATGATTGATGTTTCATTGTTTCTAAATATCATCTATTGATTTGAAAGTTGGTCAAATATATATAGCACTATGCATGCATAGTAGAACATTATAATCTTTAGAGTTGAGCTTGGTCTTTTGCACATTATATCTTTGTACATACGAAGATTCACGTAGAGTGCATATCTCTCTTTTGAGTTAAGTTTTCTTCTTGAATTTACTCATATAAAGTTGCTACATCTAAGTAAGGCTGGTAGCTTTGTTTGCATAGAAACGTATGCACAAAAACCAATGCACACTGCTCTCCCAAAATCTCCATTTATATTGCAGGCCCACTAGGTAAGTACCAATCAATTCCCTTCAACAAGTAATTTGAATCTACCAACTAGTATCTGTGTCTAAAGGAAATAATAATACACAAGAATAAGCTTGTCAAATGTATGCTTAACCATGCTATATCGAAATCCAAGGCAACTTGCATAGGGTAGGTGCGAGCCTAAGTATATGTGACTTAACCATTGTCCTTTTTTGTGCTTTTTCTGATGGAAATGGGTAGATATCTAAAGATGCCAAAAGATTGATGTCTTTTCCTCATATATATGGCATGTTGTAATGCCTCTTATCGAATGAATTTTCTATATTAGCATTGTTGCATGTCACCTATGTTTACACCTACTAATTGCGTTAGCTTGAAAGCTTTTTTTTATTAAAAAAAAGAAAAGCATTTGTTCGCTGGTCTCTTTTCTTTACTCTTGTCAACTACATTTTCTCCAAAGTGTCTAAAGCCTTTTTAGTGAATCTATGTTGTGTTTATGCTGCAATAATTGATGTCTATAAATACCACGTCTATCAAACAGTTCACGTGTCTGTTTTATATCTTTGATATTGTGATTTATTGACATTTTGATGTAGATTTGAAGAATCAATTTAATGCAATAAATCAAAAGAGACTGGTAGTGGGCGATACAAAATCCATACATGCACAAGTCAATGCATTTGTTGAATGCGTGCTCATTGTTTTTGGTCATTTAAGACATTATTAAAACTTCTCGTTTGTGTTCATTGAGTGCATCGATAGGTGTGCAAAGTCCATGATCCTGTTCATAAAAAAATAAAAATTATAGAAGGGAAATCATACTTAAGGCGGGTCTTTTCTTTATTTCATTGTGAAATCTTTATTTGTGCGACATCCTTTTTGGGATTTGGTCACTAATAATTGTAGAATTAGAGATTAGGCATCTAAAAGTCTTACAGTCATTGCATTTTGATTTTAGAAATCATCAACAATTGTGGAATTCAGTTTTACACTTGTCAATTGCATTCACTTGATAGTATTTGGAAGCCATTATTCGCTTCCATAAATTCTCCAATATCATTTTGACATTTGAGTGAAGCCCCTTAATTGTAAAGGAAAGTGTTATTTGACAATATCATTGAAAGAGTGGGGCCCATTAATTGTCAGACTGTATTGTTTTCACTACTGCCAACTAGGAAGGAATTGAGGTTTGGCGGCCTCTTCAAGTACCTTTAGCCTTAGTTTTATGCACATATCTATTCTTAGCTTAGTCGCCCCATTATTTGTCATGCTATGCAAATATCAATGCCCATCCCTCTCAACTGAAGATTAACTATGGGTGGTTGTGAAAAGGAATTGATATTGATTGAGAGAGAATTATATACTTAGTGGTCTATTTTGAAATCCTCTTATTAATGGAGTTGTAGATTGTTGGTTAAGGCATGCATAACTGACAGGCGCAAAAAAAGTTAAAGCATTTCAAAACACTTTAATGTCTGGCCGATTTCTCCTTATCCCTAATTTATTTTTGCTTGGGAAACATGCGTAAAGGCACATAAATAGAGGGGAAATCATTCAATTAAGAGGGCAGTGAACAAAATTGAATCATTTGTTTATTGCATATTCTTGATCTAACATAACGTTTGTTTGTTTATTGCCATCGAAGACCAAGTTAACCAAAATTTGTAGGCCCATAGTATTTTTCTACATGGTTTTTCATGACATAAACTCCATTCAAATGCTACCCTTAGTTAAATTTGGTTTTGATGTAAGATCTCATAAAACCTAGGATCTATCTAAATATATTAGAGGCACATAGTGTAATGTTGTTTTATCTTTTTAGTAGATTCATTTGTTTTTGTGTTTGACATATTTCTTTGTGCAACTCATACCATGAAATTCTACAAATTTGGAGTCATGGTGACTAAATGATATTCACAAAGAGATTTAGAATCATTGTCATCAATTGCAGGTTGGCATCAAGAAACGATGATGGTTGCTCTCATGTAGGAATCAAATAACGACATATTTGAATCAGAAAGTGGGCACTTGAACTTGGAAAAATCATTTTTAAATGCTTATTGTAATAACCTAAGAGATTCCATTTTCTGCTTTCATTTTTTGTTTTACACCCATTTAGTTTCATTTTGGGGTTTAAAATTAACCATTGATTTGATTTCTTCAAGTTGGTTAAAAAAATGAACACTAGAAACTCACAAGATTTTTGGATTTGGTTAAAGAATTGAACAAAAAAACTTCACATTTAGCTTGGTGCTTTAAAACGAATTCATCATTTCTTTGAGGCTATAAAATGAACAAGTGCTTGAATTGTGTGATCTTGTCTTTGGTGCATTTTGAGTGCATATCCTCTCCCCTTGCGCTTCGTACAATTTGGGGTGCAAGAGAAACAATCAAAATGCATTTTATTGCTTTGAGTCACCTTTAAGAGAGGGCTTACTATGAGAAACACCTCGCAACAGGAAACTCATAGGCAAGTCCTTGCAAGCATGTTTACCGGTGGGCTATATCAAAGGGTGTGAAATTGTGAGAAACTAGCATCAATTCATGGCAACAACAAACTGCACCTAATCCCACACCTTAAGTGGAACAAGAATGGTTGAAGAGCCTTATGTGGCCAAGTGGGTGAGTGTTGGTTCTGGTGTTCATAGTTTGTTGTCATTAAGAACCTTGTTTGTAGTAGTCAACCAGTCCATCCAATGAGTTTATCAAAGTGGTGCATTGGGACTTAGATTCCAAGAAGTTACTTGCCATGTCCGATCTTGGTTAAAATATAAAGGTTAAGACTTCATTCTTAACATACCTTTATACTCTCTCCTTGGTTGCATGTAAAATCATCTCTTCTACCATGAAGGGCATGA
Source organism: Sequoia sempervirens (assembly GCA_007258455.2). Classification (NCBI taxonomy): domain Eukaryota; kingdom Viridiplantae; phylum Streptophyta; class Pinopsida; order Cupressales; family Cupressaceae; genus Sequoia; species Sequoia sempervirens. Next base: position 205,007,457 of record VDFB02256132.1, read on the forward strand.
GGCAATCCCACCAAGAAAAATGTACCAATTGAGCTAGGATGTTATATTGCTTGTGATTTAGTTCAAAAACACAGTGCTTGGATCCAAAACATTGAAAAAAACATTAAACAAATCATCAAAATTTCAAACTCTTTGAGAGGAACAAATACCTTTGAAAATTCCACATGTTACTACTTGTCCCTAGGGGTTATTATCCCTAGAAGGCTTCTAAACACTAGAACCTATATCTCAATTTGGTCATTGCAAAGTCAACAATAGGAAACTGTGCTCTTGAAACCTTATTTTTCACATAATGGACCTTGTGGAATGGAAAGGAATTGAGACATAGACATTCAGTTTGAAAACTAAGCAAGAAGTGTGTTTGTGGTAAAAGCAAGTCATTAACCAAGGTTAACTCAAATTGAACCCAACACATGTGCTTGTTTATCTTTTTATCATCTTTCAAGCAAACATTGGTCTTTTGGTTTGAAATACTCTTAGAGAAAAGCATGTTCTTCAATATCTTGGTCTAGTAAACAAAGTCTCTCTAAGTCTCTTAGGATCAAAATCAACACTTTCATTCATCCCCAAACATCAAAATCAAAATCACCTCACAAACAATTCTTGGAAATCTTGAAAAAATCCCTCATGCTAAACTTTGGGAAAATCATTTGAACCAAATCAAAATTATCTTGTTTGATTAGATGTGTGTAGAGGAATTCTTCTCCACATATTTAGTCAAATTGTTGATCCTTGTGAAATGGTCTATCCCTTCATAACATCCAACATCTTGTGGTTTATGAGTTCACTAGACCCAAAATCCAAACTCAAATCAAAATCATCTTGAAATGGTTAGCTGTGTCTAGATGAATCCTTCTTTAAACATTTAGTCAAATTAGCATCTTGTGGAAAAATTTACTCTAGTAAAACATCCAACCTCTTAGAGTTTATGAGTTCACTATCCAAATCAAATAAAACCAATCCCAAATCAGATCAAACATCAATCCAAGTCCTAAAGTTTAGTATCCTCTTCAAGGTTTCCTAAGAGTTCCAATCATTCACCAATCATCCATCTTTCATATCTCATCACCATCCTTTTGATCCTTAAAATCTTAGACTTTCTTTTTTGTACATAGAGTTTGGATCAACCCAAAGAATTAGAGGTCACCTCCCACATTCTTGAAAATTGATCCTTATTTTACGGTCCAAACTAGACCTCAACACAAGAAAAACATGGAATATAAACTTTCTCCATACGTCATGAGTAATACAAATCAACTAAACTTTCAAAGCATTACAATGCCAATTGATTATCAAAACTCATATTTATACAATTCGTACATGGGATCATTATCTCCTACAAACCTCAATGGTACAACAAATGTGAGTATTCCCATTCAAAAGTTTGGAACACCTTTCCTGATGGTAGATTTAAATCCAAGTCCAAACCTACAAGTCTATCAACCAAAAAATCAATGCATGAGCCTTCAAACAAACAAAATCATCCCATCAAATCCCTACATGCCAAATGAGAATGTACCAAGTACAACTTTACCAAACATGAACATTTTGAGTCCAAACTTGGTAAACTTTGGGATGGATATGTTTGCAAATCATACGAATGTTGTTCAAAGTACAAACAAGATGTTAACGACTCCATGTATTAATCCAAGTCAAGGTAACACCATGCAAAATCAAAGTTACCTAAATCAAGGCAATATGATCCCCAACACCAACAACATTCAATTTCAACCTATCATGCCAAATCTAAACATCATCCCAAATCAGAATATTGTCCAAAATCAATTTGTCCATGATCCCATACAAACACCACCAACATACATTCCAAATCCACTTGAACAAAAGTCAAACCAACTATATCAAAGGTGCCAAGATCAAAATCAAGACCAAGTTTTGCTAGACCAAATTGTTTCCTTGAAACAAGAGACATTTTTACTCCAAAATCAATACACTCTTCCATTGGTTGAAACATGTCATTAGAGTGTTGAGTTGTATCCACAAACACATCAAGAACAATATCTCAAATGTCAAGAGGTTAGAAATCAAGATAAACAACATGAAAAACCAACCCAATCACCACAAGGTCAAATCTCACAAGGTAACAAACAGAAATACACACCACTTGGGGGGCCCATCGAATCAGTCATGCAACAGTTAGCAAAAGAAAATATCATTAAACTCCTTGTTTATGAGGATTATCAAGCGCCCTTAGTTAAACCATCAGGGTATAACGAGAAGCACTTTTGTGGCTTCCACAAAACAAAGGGACACACAACATCGGATTGTATTCGACTCAAAAATATCATCCAAGACCTTATTGATCAAAAGATAATCACTATTGGGGACAATGATCAAGATCTATCCATTGACATACATCAAGAGTCACTTTTTAATCATAATCAAAATCCACCAACAATACCCAACAATGATCCAATTCAAGAAACATCAACATAATTTGACCCTATGGTTGAAGACATTGACAATCTCTCCACCACAATTGTTGAATTTAACAATGTTCAAGATATCTCCATTAATGAGCACATTGAAGATGTTTCTATCCCATCTGATTATCAACTCACCATACATCAAGAGCCACTCTTTAGTGATCTATTTCAAGGAGTGTTAGAATTATTTGATCCTATTGACATAATCCACGACCCATCGACCAATGATCATGTTGAAAATGTCTCTACATCACCTAATGAGTTAGAGAACATATCTCAAGAGTTTATTCAAAAGCATGATTGACATCTTTCACCAAAGTCTAGCAATGGTCCTTCCCAAGAAATATTGACATCCTTTGACCTCATGGTTACAGATACTAAATGAATCCTCAAATCAACATTTGATCCAAGTCCACTCAAAGATCAAGAGGATATTGAGCCATTACCCATGCCTAATGATGACATCCAAGAACCCTTTGTAAGCAATTCATCCTTTGAAACTAGCCCATGTCAATAAACTGATCCAAAGCATGTCAAAAGCAATCCCAAAATTAATCAAGATCAAGAATTTGTATCTCTAAGATACTATAATAATCTAATGGACACTCTCCTATCTATACAAGATGTCACAAATGATGATCATAGCCACATAACACATACTCCTCCATCTACCCATGAGATGCTTTCTTTGGATGGACACATAGATGATCTGCATTCAGAATAGGATTCCTTTACTCTTGACATTATCACACAAAAAGAACAAGTTATCGATTCCTACAATAAAATTGAGTTGTCAACATCAAGATTAGATATATCCCAAATTAAAACTAAGGAAATCACAAATAAAGATATCCAACATTATCCACTCAAGGAAACATGTCAGATAGAACAGGACATTCTGGGGTTAGCAGAGCAGCAAATTTAAACAACATCATCTGTAGTGGTCATTTATCAGAGAGTGCTTACTGAACAAGACATCTCAGAATAGGAAGAATCAAAGCATGAAGGTAATAATTCCATAATATTGGGGGCAACTATGTCTCAAACAAACATCAACATAGGGAGCACGAAGAATATTTATGGTGAAACCAATGCCGATACTACAACTAGCCACATCATGAATCTTCATCCACTCATCACCCCATCCATGAATTGGGAATAACATCAAAAGAAAGATTTGAATCAAAGCACAAAGAACGTTATCAAAGAAAAAGAAGCTAAGAAGCATATCAGACAAATCAAATACAAGTGGATACTAAAGAATACAAAGAAATATTATCCCTATCAAACTCCATCAGTCAAAGAAACTATGGGGAAAAATAAAAAAGGGAAAAGTATCCATAAAAAATGTCCACAAAAGCAAAAGTAGGCTTTTCAAGCAACGTACAAAGTGTATCAAGTAATTGGTCCTAATTCCATGCACACTTCTGTATCCACCCATCATTTCTCATCTTCCCAAGTTTAGAGAGTCAAAGGTTCCAAACTATCAACCAATCCATCTCTTATCCCTAAACAAAATCCATCCATGCCTCCACGCATGATATACAATTCTCAAATTGACCATGTATTGGCAACAACCCTTCATCATAAGGATTTTGAAGGCACTCTATCGCGATGTACGCATAGAGAGGGAGTTAACCCCGGTATTAATAAAGCAGATCAAGAATCCCAAAAGTTGCATTCAAGTGCACATATATTAGCAAAGAAAATTCTTCAAATAGGCTATCAATGCCACATCATGACAGAAGCATCTACATCGACACCACAAAGTGATTCAACATGAGCTTAAAATCTTTCAAAAAAATCAAAAAAATCAAAAAATATAAAAATTCAAAAAAATTAGAAAAATGATTGAAAATAATAAAGAGAAAAAAATTGTCCTCTAGTGAAAACCGTATGGGCGGCGCTTTGGGAAAGTACCATGACGAACACCTAGAAAACAGGTGTCATATGTAGAATCGAGCATCTGCGTGCACTATTTCAGGTGGAAGCATCTCATCCCATCCATAATAAATCCAGTTTTCCATCCATCTTATCCATAATAAATCCATTCATCCATAAACCATTGATCCAATCCATTTTCATCCATCTGTATCCATCATCCAAGTTATCTTGATCTTGATGAAATTTTGGGGCACACTTTACACTTGCTTATGGTAAACATCTTGACATGGGTCATTTTCATTGATCCTATCCTACCCAGTGTTATCTGAGCCATGAAGCATTATCCAATTTGAGCATTCTTTATCAGAACACCTTATCTTATCGCAAGATAATCCTTGGCATCCTTTGCGTGCTTACCATATCCATCCATCCATGCACCTATCTAGGCATCTATCCATACCATTCCATACATTGCTAGACACTGGGGGTAGATATTTATATCTTGCTTCAAGAATAAATCTTTACACATATCCTCCAACCTATTTGGTGATCCAAACATTGGTAAATCAAATTGGTCAAGTAGCTGTGATCCAAAATCCAAATCACTATCCCATGGAATATTTTGACGAGAATACATTCCTTATCAGGCTTTATCTTTCATTGAACACCAATCCAAACAATCACTATTAGTCGCATCTAATTTGCACGTCAAATGTCACATTAAATCATTCAAACAAATTTTGTTCCAAATCAAGCTTCAAAATCCTAATCAATCAAATCCAATCAATCCATCATCATCTTGGGATATCCATCTTAATCCTTGTGTTGCTTAACACTATCCTTGCATTGTTGTGTATCCTCAACAATGTTATCATATCAATCCCTCATCATCTTGGGATATTCACCCTAATCCTTGTGTTGCGTAACACTATCATTGCATTATTGTGCATCCTCAACAATGTTATCATCATCAATCCATCAATCTGATCAATCAACCTTAGCTTGGTTTTCAACAAAATCCCAAAACAGATCACTGATATCGTCACACACACCCATATCCAAATTGTCAAAATCATGCGAAAAATCCAAAAACATTCAAAAAATAAAATAACGTCAAAAAACTATGGAATCTGAACTACATCGTCTCTGAGCTTAAATTTAGGAAAGGATAATCTTTGATGAGCCCCTGAGACATCAAAATCCAAAAACATTCAAAAAACACAAAATCCAAAAACATTCATAAAATCTCAAAAAACCCCAAAACATTCGAAAAATAAAAAATCAAAACATTTGTAAAATCTTAAAAATACCAAAAACAACCTCAAAACATTCCAAAAACGTCAAAAATATCCAAATGTTTGAAAAAATCCATCCATCTCATCTCGCTTTCACTTGAAATAATCAATCATCCATAATAAACTGATCATCACCTTCATCCTTTGGCAACACAAAAAAAAACAATCACAGCAATTAGCAAAAGCATACTTCAAACACAAAATCAAAATCGAAACAACAAACCTTTAAACACAAAATCAAACCTTCATCATTCACAAACATGTCAATCGACCTTGTATTAACAACCTTTTGAACAAACCTATCAACTTGCCACCATCCACTGACATGTCCTAGGATGTATCCTTCCTATAATGAGCATTATCTTTTGGAAAAACACTTTGGATAAACAAATCGACGTGTCACCATCCACTAACATGTCCTAGGATGTATCCTTCCTTCAATGGGCATTATCTATTGGCAATTGTTTTGGTTCTTATCCTAAACAAAACAAATCCCTTTAGCTAGAGGTATGAAGAACATTTACTTGTTTTTGTACTTGATCTTTTCTTTTGTTTTATCTTATTGTGCTCATTCCAATGACCTCTCGATGATGTCTAATCAAAGCGATTTAGAGAGAAAGGAATGGGGAATCGATCATTATCCTTTTGTTTGATGTGCTTGTTGGACATTCTTATCATATAACTTGGTGAATACTTGCTTTGTTAGGTACGTCCTAGCAAGGTTTCTGTATGTCATGTGTGAACAAGAATTCTCCTATTTGTTGTTGATTCAAAGTCCATTGCACTAGGTACAACACCATCCTGGTTCTTTATACCTTGATGCATTGTATCTATGTATGTTATCAAACATTAGGTAAGTAGCCCTTTTAAAGTCCCAATTCTTGATAAGCAAATCATCATCCATCTCTCATCATCATCTCTAATAAAGTCTTCTTGGATCATGGACATGTTGGATCCTCTTGTCTTCATCTCATTTCTTCTTTCTTCTCTCCATGCTAACATCATCATCGCTAATGCATCCACCCTACATCCACCACCCGCCATCATTCTGCATATCATATCACATCATATAGAAAACATGGTTCATCTCACATCCATTGCATAATCATACATGCATCATCACATCATCGATGCCATCCATTTCACATGCATTGCATAGTCATCTATGTTGTTTAGGATAATATAGATTGGTTATTCTAAGCATCTTAAAAAACCATCTCATTTGCATCATCATCATAACCATCCATACATCCATCTTGAACCTCTTTATCGTGAGAGCGATCCTCAAATTGAATCTTTTCGCTCGATCTCTCGAGGGCACAATGTACTCATGTACTTCTTTCCGCTGGGGCATCTGAAAAAATCAGAATTTTTTTTGAATTTTGATCGCGGTAAGTTTATTCTTTGAACCAATGCAGCAAGTACATTGCTTCAAAGAGGGGAAATATGCAGACAATTAAAATTGACATCACACATATTTAATTAAATCATATTCACCCATTAGTTAAATAAATCAAGTTTATTTGATTGATCTCCTAAGGTTATCTTTTTAATTAAATAAATCACTTTATTTAATTATCTCCTAAAGTTTCTTAATTTAATTAAATCAAATGTATTTAATTAAATGTATAGTGCATCAATTTCCTCCCTTTTGATTTAAATAAATCCAAGTATCTAAGTCAAAATTCAAAATCACCTAATCATCATCTTAAATTAATCAAACCATGATTAATGCTAATCCTAATCTTCTTTTCTCTAGATTTTGCAACTTGTGCACATAAATCAATTTAATTGATTTATAAATTCATCATTTTCATTCAAAATGGTATCTTTGAGGGAATATTCCTCCAAGTTTGAAAATACCTCCAAAGGGGATTTGTCTTTCCAACAAAGCATTTAAGAGCTCTTACATGTCTCTTGCACAAGTCAAACTTAGCATTTAACTCATCTTTTCATCAAATTCAAAATTTAAATCTCCCCCTCTTTGGAACATTGACCAAAATGTTCTCATTCCTCAACCTCTCACATGTTGACAAGTGGCATCTTGTCATTGGTGGATCTTTAGTCCCACATCCTCCATGTTTGACATTCTTCTATCCTTCTTGGTTATAAATAGAGGCCTCCTCTATTGTATTACTCCTCCATAACTCATCCACGTTAGCATTTCATCTTGATCATCATCTCCACAATCTTAGGAAACTTGATACACATTCATCTTGCACTTGATCACTTATCATCTTGTTCATCATATCATCTAGAAGCTTATCAAGGATTGGGAAAGGTCTTCTTTCCACATCAAAGAAGCACCAATCCACTATGAGATAGGGTTTGATTCATGTTATTTATATGCTTATTTAGAATATCTAATATGATGTAATATTTATAGGGATACTGGATTTGTTATGTTTTACTTGACTTCCATGAAAATGCTTGTCAAAGTCTAACATTTTGCAGATTTAGTATCCACAGTCATATACATAGGAATGAGAAAATTAACATAACCTTTCTTTATGTTTTCATCTAAATAAAACAATGTAAAGCTAAGGGCACCTTGCCCCCTCTCCACCAAGGTTTGATCTAGTGTCTTTATAATTATGTTGCTACTATTACCCCCTGCCAGGACCTCTTGGTGATATCCCTGGTGATATCCCTACTAGTTTTGTTGCCCTTGATTCTCATGTAGAACCCCTCCTTGGCCCTTCTCTAGCTATTTCTTCCAGTGAGGGTACATCCTTTGTGAGACCTACCATAAAAAAAACCTAGTTGTTCCTTCTAGTTTAAAATAATCTTCAATTAAGGGCATTCTTAACAAGGGAAACCCTGCTACTCAAAAGCTAAAAGGCAAAGAGTCTTGCATTAACCCCTTGGGTAACTCTACCACTAAAAGGAAATCCTTTGATAGTCTTGAGCCAAAAACTTCCAAAAAAGTCACCATAGATATTAGAGACGAGGAGGAGCAAGGTAAATTGGATGATTCTAGCAGCAGGAGTGGTGAGAGGAGGTCGGTTGGGCTTGCTAGCCAGTTTGCCAAAGGAAAGAAATTTTGTTTCAAAGATCCTAGGGATGACCTTGAAGAGGAATCTCCGCCTCCCATTAATTTAACTAAAAAGGAGTTGTTGGTTATTTTGGGAGAAGATCTCTCAAATGATTCTACTAGTAGTGAACATGATGAAGAAATGGTTGGAGATGACCAACCAGTGGTTGAAGAGTCAGAGGATGAGGAAGAGGAATGGCTTCATAATATTGAACGTGAAATTGAGGATGTGGATAGGGAAGTCATGAAGGGGATGGATGATCAGCCAATGAAGAAAAATATTGGGGTGATACAGGATAATGTTAGACCCTGGATCCCTATGCTTCTCAAATATGTGAGCTTTAGCTAAAAGTAGATAAGATGGACATGGCCTTCAACAAGTTAATGGTTATTACTTTGGGAATAATGTTGAAGGACATCTTTGGTGTGCTGAGTGGGGTGAATAAGGCTATGAAAGGCCATTAAAAGCAACAAGCCTCTCAGGTTGTGGAGGAGCAACTAGAAGAAGGAGCGATTGGATCAATGGAATAGTATAGTGGGGCGATGGAATAGCTCAAGAATGAATGGAACCTTATTTGCCATCTAAAGGAGTAATTGGGTCTATTGGTCTGTGATTTTTGGTTTTTTCTCTATGCTCTAAATGGGCTTGCATGCCCTTCAAAATGATAGTTTTGGTTATATCTTTAGGGTGGTTGTTCTTTACTAGTTGTTTTTGCTATTTTAGGTTGCTAGGTGTCGGTCCTACTGCAAGGTGTTGTTCAGTTTTTGGCCCCTACTATTTTGCTAGGTTTATTTTGGTGGCCTCTATGCCTTGTTTTTCTCTTTGGTTGGGTTCAGGGGCCCTTTCCCCCTACTTCTATTACAAATAAAAATTAAAAAAAAAACAAAATACTAATGAAAAATAAAAGTAAAATAAATGCAAAAATATAAAAACCACCACAAGAAACTAAAAATAAATGACAAAGACTAAGGACTTAAAGAACAAAGAGAATAAAAGGGATATGTGGAAGGATAATCCTACACAATATAATACTAGGATGAACACAAAACAACCAGAGAAATACCGCATAAATAAATGAAAAAAGAAAATAAAAATTTTGTAAATGCTTGTTATCCAATAGAGCTATGGAAATTTTTTATTTTTATTTTTTCATTTTTTTTTAATAAAGATGCAAATATTGCTAGCATTTTTAATAAAGAAAAAAATTTGGTGAAATTAGACTTAGCTATTTTTTTTAAAAAATGATTAAGTTCTTTAATGAGGCCATATATTTAAATTCTTAGTTAAAGAAAGTGGATTTTGAATTCACCAAAAAATATTTCCAAATAATTGCAATGGTTGAAAAAAAGCTTCCCAACTTTACAAGGTACTTAAAGAATTAAGGAAGATAGCTATTCAATTAAAATGCAATTCCCCCAACACACATTGGATTAATCTTAGTAATCCAATTTTGGATGAAGAAATTTAACATATTAAAGAAGGATATACTAAGAATAATAATGTATATACAATTTAGGATAAATAATTTTTAGATATGTTGATGGAAAGAATAATTGGAAACGCTACAATAAATTTTGAAATAATAATGATCTAACCTATTTTCTAAAAATGATGGTGGAGAAAAGCAAGAAAGAAGAAAATCCATTATTTGCAAGAATGAAATGTTTAAGGATGGAAAGATGGATAATTTTTTTTTTATGGTAATTTCTTTCAAAAAAAATAATAGAAATAAAGTGTGGAGGTAATTTCTACACAAAAAATATATCTAATATTAAGGGAGGGAGCATTTTTTTAGACTCTAATAAAGAATAGATTTTAGATTTAGGATGATTCATTCACATGATTGGAGATAGATATTTGTTTATTAATTTTTATGAAGAGGGAAATTTAGATCAAGAAATTACTATTGGCAATAAAATTAAACTTCTAGTTTTATGAATATGGATTGAATAATGTAACAAATGAGACATTGAAAAAGATTTTACTGGTTGAATGATTAGGGGCGAATCTTATTTTGGTATATAGAATTGCTCAAACTATTTATGAGTTTGTTGTCACTATTAATCAAGTAATTGTTAGCTCTAGACAAAAAACCCAAGTAATGTAATTAATATTGGAAGAGTTGATCATAAAGAGATTCTTTAATTTTTTGGGCTTTATTGATGATGAATACATACTTTCTGATGCTTTTATTGCTCAGATTGATTATTTGGAAAAAATTTGGCATGCTATCTAATTAGACATATAAATTATAAAAGTATACAAGACATAGTTAGAATGAATATACTTATACCGGGTTAAAATATATATTTTAGCTTTTGAATGTGTGTGAAGGATTTTTTAGGTAAAAACCATAAAGATCCTTTTGAATTAGAAAAAAGTGTGAAGAGTCAGTCATTCCTACAACTCATTGATAGCAATTTATGTGAAATAGGTTATCCTTCACTCTTAGGTGTCAAGTAACTTCTCATTTTCATTGATGATTATAAGGAGTGGGTATGAGCTTAATTTATTTAATGGAAAGGTGAAGTATGAGTTTTTTTCAAAATTTAAAGGTATTAGTTGAAAACTAGAGTGAAAAAAGAATTAAATGATTAAGAATGGATAGTGGAGGTGAATATTGCGATTATGAATTTGCATTATTTTATAAAAAATATGATATTAAGGTGCAAAGAATAATTTCATATACCCCTCAACAAAATGGGTTGGCTAAATAGATAAATAAAACACTTTTAGAAATGGTCTGTTATATGTTACATTTCAAAGGTTTAAATAATAAAATTTAGGGTTTCATTCTTTCTTGTCCAACACATATTGTGAAAATAATCCTCACCAGAATACTCACACATGTCACCTTGAAGAAGCACAGAGTTGAAGAAAGCATCACATTGTTTATTTTCAAGCATTTGGATGTATTGCTTGGACACACATCCTTGATGAAGAGATGAAAAAGTTAGAACCAAAGAGTTTTAAAGATTTTTATGGGTTATAGTGAAGAATCAAATGCTTACATGTAATATAATTTGGCAACAAAAAAGGTCTTTATTATTAGAGTTGTAAAGTTTGAGGAATATTCACAACTTATAACAACATCTTCTTTCTCTACAACAACAAATTATTTCCTTTTCAGATGTTTTACAAAGAAATGGAGACTATATTGATGAGGTTAAGGTGTGCACTACTACAAATAAAGATAATACTATTGAAAATAAAAAAATAATGCTTGCGACCAACCTATTTCTATGGGTAGTGATGAAGAAGAATTTTTTTTAGCTAGACAAAAGATAAAGAGTGTTGAAAAGATACACAGGCAAAGCTTAAGGATCCCAAGAAGGAATGACAATGCTCCCATGATCAAATTCATATAGACATGACCCAATCTCATATGAGCAAGCTAAAGGGAAGAAAGAATGGAAGCAAGTGATGAAAGAAGAATTTGATGCATTGCTACAGAATAAAATGTAATAACCCTCCTGGTTGTTAGTTGGACTCAGTAGTGTTATGTTTTGTTTTGATACTCAGACACTATGATGATACTGTTATTGTTTGATTTGGCTAGTTAGATGTTTGATGATGTTGTTATTTCATTATGGACATGATTACTTTATATGACATTATGGTTGGTTATATCAGTTGATTTTCTGAATTATGATATGATGCAGTGATTTAATTTAATATGTTATGAGATGATTGTTAGTTAGAAATGTAATTCATTGATTATATTATAATTGTTAGAATAGGTGTGATGAAGGACAATATAGCATCACTCGTTCGTGAGTGCCCTGTTATGTTGCGATTCCTTCTCACAATGCAATATTTTGATTTAATGCTTTGATGTTATGTATATATGCACATGTACACAACTTCGTTTGTATGCAGGATTGCAGGTACAAGTCTCGATTCCACCTACTTCGGCAGGACAGGGCGAGCACCAAATAACCCAACGGTTAAATGTAGAAACTGAGGAGGCGATGAAGTCCTTCCGTCCCATGATGTCAGATCGTCTCGTTTGATTGGTTTTGTCCATTTTTGTAATTGTCATCATTTGTGGATTGTGTGTTGTATTCTGTCGTCTTTTGATTAATGTTGGTACTTTTTATGTTGTGGTGTATTCGATTTAAATAATGGAAATAATTAGTTGTTTTAATGTTAGATTTAAATTATATTCGAATATTTAAATGATTTAATTATTTTTGAAAATCATATATTACAATTAAATGGTAATTATATATTAAATGTGTTTTAATTATTTTAATCAATTATCTGGTGGAGGATAATTATTAAAATAATTTATTTAAATTAAATAAGTAATGTGATGTGCAAGTAAAGCTTCAAAAAAATAGAATTTAAAACAATAAAACAAATAAAAGAATAAAAAGATTGTGTGAGCCAATAAGAATACAGATTTGAGTAAAAGCTGGCTTTTAAAGAAGTGTTTTATTTTATTTTTGATTTTTAGAGTTTTTGTGAGGGATGGGCAATATATTTTTATTTAATTAGGAAAAATTGCAAGTTTACACACACAGAGAATATTAGTTACAGAAGTTATTGGTGGGTATTATGAAATTTTAGAAAGGGAGTTTTCATCTGTTTCTGGTGATTGTCCTGGAGAGGGTTCTGAATAAGGAATCGGATTTGAGCTCGAGGGCGAAAGTTTGCAGAAGAGATTTGGAAGCATGAACAGGAAGCTCTTCGAGGTCATCAGAGTCAAGCAGGCAGCTTCAGATTTTCAAATAAACGTTGGACACCAGGTTCCACTCAAAGTCTCCTTCTCGTACCTTCTCTTTTATCTATCTGCTTTAGAAAAAAAAAAAAATTATTAAAAATGACTTTTTGTGAATATAGAAAACTACTATTTGAACTGAAAACTAGTGCAAGATATTAGATTAGAAATTTTAAAGAAGGAAGAAAATTAGTGAACTACTTCCAATCTGTCAACTCAAAAACCTTTAGCTTCTGAAATACTCAACTTGACAATAATAGCATTTAGAGAAAAATGATTTCCCTATTGAGAACAATACATTTGAGAGTTGTAAATATGTGTATGTGGGAAGTATGCATTGCTCTGTAATTTATTTTATTCTGTATGTACACAGAAAATTGTATTCCTGTGCTTAAAGATATGTATATATATATTATTATATATTATATATATATCTATATATATATATTATATACATATATATTATAGTTTTATATATATCCTCTATTATAAGTCATTTTATTCTGTTTAAAATTTCTTTTCATTTCATGATCTGTGCGGAATTGTGCGAATGAAATTCGCGTCCTTTGTTTCTGTGTTTTTTATGAAATCGAATGCATTTTAAATAAAGTTTAAATCGCACTTTAATAAAAGTTGTTTTTGATTATGTGGGGGGGGGAAAGGTTTGTACCTTTCCCCTGCCCCCTCCTTGCTGTGGGGACTGCGCCCCAGCAGTTCGCGGACTGCTGTGCGCGGCAGTCCGTAGGACTGCCGTGCGCAGTAGTCATGAGGACTGCTGTGTGCGCAGTCCTTCGTGAGCTGCGTACCGGCTGGCAGTAAATGAAGTTTGTTTAATTTTTTTTTTATTGTATATAAATTTCAGTGGGGTCATTTTTGGTTAATTCAATTTTAATGCTTATATATATATATGTATATATATATATGTAATTATAATTTATTTAATCCTGTGCTCTGTGTATATGCATTTTTTTTTTAACAGAAAGTGAATTTGTTCAGAACATCGTTGGTAAGGTAAAGTTAGTTAATTACAATAAAGTTGGATGATTAAATATAAATTATTAAAGCATTATGTATATGTAGAGCTGCAATATATATGTTAACAATTGTTGATTTTGATTTTTGGAATAATTATGAAAATTAATACAGATTTGTGTAATTAATAGGGTTAAATATTTTGTGGAAGGATTATAAAACTACTTGTGTTCTTTATCAAGTCTAGGTTGATGTGTTTCCTGTAATTGAGTGAATCATTTTCTTTAAACCTTGAAATCATGTGGTCTCGTTGTTGTTTTTCCTTTTTAAGTGGTTGTAAACTTCACTCGTGATGAGGGAACCCTATGGTCAAATTGTGAAAATCTTGTTCCAGAGGCTTGTGTTTTAGAGTGTTATTCTTCTCTTGATTATGCTTTTGAGCGTTATTGGTTTTATTTTGGAAGGGTTCAACAGTTTAGTTTAGACTTTTGATTAAGAATAATTGCGAGATGGTTAATGCCTCATGCATCCGGTTTTCGTTATGTGCTTTATATGTGCTAGTTCAACCCTTACCTGCTTTGAGATATGTTAGGGGTCATAGGAGGGAGAGTGGCTCTTCGTGGGCGCTGGCGCCTCAGGATGAGGAAGGGCTCAGGATAACCCACGAAAGAGTAGTAAACAAGTGATAACCTAAACAATAGAATCTAGGGGGTTGGGTAGTAAAACACACAAGATAATTAAAACATTGGATTCCTCGGCTCTGCATTAGGGCTACCATAGACTAGTGATAGACTGAGAAGGCCGTGGTCGGCATAGTCATAGTCTCATCTTCATGAGAGATTATTGGCTCCGCATTAGCTACCCTATGGTGCCGGCGCATCAGTTAGGAGGAAGGGCCAGGAGATCCATAGATGGGTGCCAGCGCCTCAGTTGGAGGAAGGGCCAGGAGAATCCCATGAGAGCTATGCGATGACACTCTCCACTTGACACCCTTGTGCTTTGTGTAGTGGCCTCTGGATATTGTATCTTTATGTGTTTTTGGATTCTTGTGAAATTGGTTTATGATTGTTATTTAGCTACTTGTTATATTGATGATACTGTGTTTAATTGTGATGAGTTTTTACAGTTTCAACTTGTTATGTGATTTGAGAACGTTGATGGTTTTTTATTATATGTTTTGAGTTGTACTTGTTTTTGTATCATATTGTTGTTGAGTCGGTTTGACATTCGTGGTCGGGTTCACTTCCTCGTCACCTCTGAGCACGGGGGGTGAGTTACTTGTAATTCACATGGTTGGGTGGAACGTGCTCCGCACCCGTTGGGTTCCCCATCATCATCTTGTCTTCTCAGCATTCCACAGTGGAGTTGTACCAGTGATCACTTGTATTTCATATTTCATTATTCTTGTATCAATCCCCATGTTGGGAAATCCAATGTAATTCATTTGTCAAAGAAAATTGTAATGTAATATTATAACGATGATGTAATAGTTAGGATCATTTGTAACTCTATCAAGAGATTTATCATGGATGTATTATGTGATGTTATTGTTCTCGCATCACGGTTATTGGATGTATCATTGTCTTTGGTTATTATAAAAGTAATGGTTATGTTGTAATCTTTATCTTATTTATGTTTAGTTGTTGCGATGTAACCTCGCGTGCCCCAGAGAACTAAGTGGGTTAATGTTATGTAATGTGATATATGTGATTTTGGTATAATGTATTTGCATGTTTAGTTTAATTGTTTTTTTAAAAAAATTATTTGCATTGTGTGTGTTCTCTGGGGTTTGCACGACGGGCGTTACATAAAACTTGAGAATTTGTACCCCTCCCCAAACATAAGAATGTTATTGGTTTTAAATAGGTTTACAAAATAAAATTTAAATCAGATAGAACTATAGAGAAACTCAAAGTTAGATTGTTTCCTAAGGAATTCGATCATAAAGAGGGTGTTGATTATGAAGAAATATTCTCTTTTTGTTAAAATGAATATAGTTACAATTATTATTTCTTTGACTACTAGTCTTCAGTGGCATATTAATCAAATGGATGTTAAAAATAATTTCGTAAACAAATATTTATATGAAGAAATATATATGGATAAACCAAATCGAGATTTGTACATCAAAAATATCATAACTTTTTTATGATTAAAGAAGTCACTCTAAAGTCTTAAACAAGCATGAAGAGCATAAAACGAGAAGATTGATAGGTACTTTCAGCTTCACAAATGTAAATCAAATTCAAATCTTTATGCAAAGAAAGTCCAAGATGAGATTATTCTTGTTGCACTTTATGTAGACAATTTACTCATTATTAGACCAAATATTGGGCTAATCAATGATTTAAAATTATATATTAAAAGGGCATTTCATAGGTGTAGAGTTAAGTAAACTATTTTTTTGGTTTACAAGTTTGTAACCTACATGATGTATTGTTAATCTCATAATCAAAATATGCTTTAGATATTTTAGAAATGTTTAACATGCATGAATGAAATCCAACCTCCACAACCTTTTAATTTGAAGTCAATCTTACTAAAGAGTGTATTTCCAAGAGCGTAGATGCACCACTTTATATAGACAACTTGTTAGTAGCTTGGTTTACCTAACTCATTTTAGAAAGCAAACATTTTTTTGTTCTCAATCTAGTATCTGGATTTATACAAGAACCTAAAGAAAGTCATTAGTTTGTTGCAAAGAACATTTTGTGATGCATTCGTGGAGAAATAAACTATGGCTATATTTCCTCAATTTCTTTGGTTGGCTTTGTAGATTCAAAATAGGGTGGCACTTGATATAAATAATAAAAAATATATTAGTGGTATTTTTTTTCTAATTGACACCATGACCTATGATATGAAGTAGCATAAAAAAAACAACTACATCATTGTCTTCATATTAAAAAAAAAATATAGAGCAGCAAGGAAAAAAATAGTTTGGATTCAAAATGTTTTATTTGAGCTTGGTTTTCTGTAATGTTATATTACTACTTTGTATTGTGACATTCAAAGTACCATACAAAATGCAAACAATCCAATTTTTCATGCTAAAACAAAGCATGTTGATATTAATTCACTACATTTGCAGGAATCTTGTTCAAACAACTATTGTCAATCTACAATTTTATCCAAGTGAAGAATGAACAACTGATATATTTACTAAGAGTATGGTTGAAGCCAATTTCTTGAAATTGTGAGGAATCCTTTGTATGTTAGAGGTGGACATTAAGGTGGGATAGTAGTATAATATTCCCCTCTCCTTTGTATAAGATCGTCTAAGCTTATTCCATAGAACAATTCCCGAAAAATGGAACTTTTTCGAATAGAACTATACATAAATTAAAACATTCCAGATAAAGATTCTTCTAAAAATTGAAGCTTTCAAAATTTTATCTTGTATGCTGAAACTTTAAATATATAACTATACATAACGATTGTAATAAAAACTAAATCAATATACTATTTTTCGTTCACCTATTTATCTTTGTTTTATGCTCTATTTGACCCTGTATACAGTTGATCGTTATTTTTTTTTGTTCTTGTTGTTTTGGGCCTATTTCTAGAACATACAGTAAAACGACATAGCTCAATTATGGCGACTGGTTAGAGGTTAGATTAAGCCTGAAATGGTTAAGATCGTCTCTCAAAATGAAATCCACAAGAAAGCTAAACAAACCCAAAAATCTCTTTGGGTTGTTTCTCGAATTATGATAAATGAAAATGAATTACAACAATCAAGGAAATGCAAATTATTAAGATTATCAATGCTTATCATGTCTAGACTACAACTGCCTTAGTTGTTATCAATGGAGGAGCATGTGTATCTCTATGACTTTATCTAGACATACATTGCTGCAGACGACGGGTCATTGTCAGGGAATATATGTATGGACTAAGATAAGCCTCATAATTGTTGGGCCTTTCATATCCAATATGTGACCTGTGCATGGGCCCTGTGTATCCAGCACAGTGCATCATGAATGCGTGGATAATAATAATATTTTTTAATTGGTGGATAATAAGATTGTTTTTATTACTTTAATAATGGGGTTTGAAGAACAATAATGATGACGTATTATTTTAATTTGGTCCAATAAAAATGTTTTTCAAGTTTTAAATGTTAATGAAAGATTCGATCATCAAAGTTAACATATGAGAAAGAATCAATAATTAGAAGTTTTAAATTCAAACAATCTCATCTCTTTTTATTAGTTAAAATAAGTCGACTTAACATGTATTTAAGTAACATGTTGGTAAGTCACTATATTTCAAAATATTTAATGTGTATTTGATTTCGTATGAGAGAACAATTAGAACACACTTTGATTTAGAAAAAAACAAGAAAGATTTAGATCTACATCATCATCATGTATAGGTCAGTTGTATATTTTTATATGTTGTCTTCAATATCACTCATTGCAAAATTAACTCGACCTATCAGAGGGGTTCGACTAAGAGAACCCATTGACCTATCGAGTTAGAAATTTTCTAAACGTTATCCTTAGACACCATCTTAGCAAATTTAGCTATCTAGAAGATAAAGGTGAACATATTTTATAGCACATACTCTATTAGATTGATTTTGCATCACAAATTACATCTATGTAGTAAATGAAGTCTGCAACGCTCATGATGAAACTCACTTAAATCCTTACATGGCTTAATCCACTAGGAATGTTGTGCTCAATTTTGATCCTGGATGAACAAAATTATTCATCCAAATGATGAGCATGAAAATAAAATATTATGACCATGAAAAACATTTGTCTCAACAAGACTTTCTATAAGAATTTTCTAGTCTAGCTAATACTGAAAGTTGCACAATTAGTGAATATAATCATAAATTTTTCCTTAAGAAACTACATGGATTAGAGATCTTACAAGCTATTGGAGCTAAATTTGTTCTCCCTTTCTCTCTAACTTTTGCATCTACCATCCCTCCTCCATCTATGACCATGTTGTCTTCTACTATTACCCCATCCCATGATGTATCTTCATCTCACTTTTCAACAATTTTTTTCCCTCAATACCGCATACCTCCTAATTATTTTAATCTTCTTAAAATCTATTCACACCACATATATATAAATTTTTACATCCACCTCTCCTCCTTCTGAACCCACTACTACTTCCATAACTCTTATCACTCCCATTACTGCTTCC
This sequence comes from Sequoia sempervirens, assembly GCA_007258455.2. Lineage (NCBI taxonomy): Eukaryota > Viridiplantae > Streptophyta > Pinopsida > Cupressales > Cupressaceae > Sequoia > Sequoia sempervirens. The sequence continues at coordinate 205,026,976 of VDFB02256132.1, forward strand.
ACATCCATTGTTCCTTCTTCCATAATGGCTACTTCCTAGTCAATTCCTCTCTCCCTATATACTCACCTCATTGCATATTTTCATCTATTCACATACCTTATTCCATTTTGCATTCCACCCCACCTTTCCTACCTTATACCCAAACACCTTCCTATTATGTAGCTCCTACATACACTAATCATCTTTGTTTCCAAACCTCTCTTGTTATCATTCCTTCCTCCACCCTAGATGCATTATTGTAAAAGATAGGTCAAGTTGAAAGAAAAGTTTTTACTATGGCTAGGGAGAAAGACACTAATGAGTTTATGGAAGAAAACCACACGCCATTAGCATTTTCACTCATTCATTTTGTGGTACCTCATTTAAAAAATGAAATACTTGATGTTCTCACAACTCCTACTCATACAAATAACATTTTTTAAAGTAAAACAAAATTAACTAGTGTTTATATTTTCTTTTATATTTATGCTAAAAGCATGTCATTAGAACAAAATTATGAGTTTGATTATTTGCTCAAATGAAATACTAAAGTTTATTTATTTATTTTAAAATGATACATTAAAAGAGAGATATCATGTCAAGATGATATAATTTTTTATTTTGAATAATTTGTTAAGACAAAAGTTGCATCTTGTCAAAACTATTTTGTTTTTAGCATATGCATCTTTCAAGATTTAGTTCAAATAAATATTTATTGAAATGTGAAATAATTAATCCATACACTAATGTTTTAAGTTATAAATACAAAAATAAAATTGCACTTGTTAAATTTATATTAAAAGTCGAGTAACACTTACCTCATTTTATAGTATTTTATTAGCAATTAAATTATAGTGTCAATATTACAATAAATATATTCAAATAATTTTTTTAATGTCAAAAGAATTTCACTAAAAAGTATGCATTTCATTAATTTTTGTTATTTCAAAATCCAAAAAATATATGCCACTTTCTAATTCTTCAAGTTAACAAGTTAGTTTAGTGTTGATCATTTTCTTTAGAAAAGTGAGAAACAACTTTGAAATTTCACCCTAAAGGAGCTTAGTCCAACATTGTTGGAAATAACAATGGTTTAGGTTCCAAATCCTCAACTTGAATAGATCTTTCTTGACCTGATAGTAGTGATAAAGGCAAGCAAGTGGTGGAAAATCAGCTAGAGCCCAACCATATTTTTGATAAACCTTCCAAACAAATTAGTAAACTCTCATATTAATTCACATTGGATGATGACTATCTAAAGTTCTATATCATTTTAGAAAACTTTTCAATTCATTCTCTAGCTATTTCTTGGATTTAATCACGACTGTTGTAAGAATTCATCTATTACATGGATTTGATTGTGATGTACACAATTAATTTTGATGGGATATGCACTTGAAAACCTATTCACATTGATTTTCTAGATAGTTGAATATGTCAAGGTGGTGTCTAAAGATGTTTAGGTGTTTGTTGCCTATATAGGTAAACAAGTTCTTTTAAGTCAAACTCCTTTGATAAGTTAAGTTAGTTTGATTATTAGTAATATCGAATATAACATACATAGACATATATATAGTCTCTATGATTATAATGATGATCTAACTCTTTATTGCTTTTTAATTATTCTCTGATATGAAATTAAGTGCAAATTGAATGGTTTTCAATACAATGATATAACAACATATTATACAAATATCTGATAAGTTGGCTCATAATAACCAATGGAAAGAAGTGAGAATGTTCAAATTTAGAATTTCTAATTTGAATTTCATTTACACATATTAACTTAGAGAAACAAATATGTCATTAACATAATTTTTTTTTTTTTTTTTAAATAGATAATACATCATTATTATTCCTCGAGGGAAAAAATAAAGACAACATATATTAATTTTAAAAGTTAAAGTCAAAGACAATTTTTCTTTTAATTTATAATAGTATTTTTTATTTTATTTTTTTCCATTTTACCTTCTATTAATTATTTATGATAACATACACAGTCAAAGGTAGAATGAATTCTTGCTAGAGTGCTGGCTACACTAAGTATTGCGTATTATAGATGTGAGAAAATGAAATCAAAGGAAGGCGATCTTCTTAAGAAGATTGCAGAGGGTAAGAGGTTGTGAAAAGAAAGGAGAGTGATCTTTGCCTTCCAAGTGGAATACTCTCTCAGGAGGATTCTGTGCAATGGTGTAGTCCTGGTCTTGGGGAAGGAACAACTTGTCCTCCTTTGTCCTCACATAGAATCTCTGCACGCTTCCATAGTTTTGGGGTCAAGTGAAGGACCTCCTCTACCATTGAATATGGCATGAGAGCTCGAACAAAAATCTTACTGAAATCAATATTATGATAGGTAGTAGAAGATGAAGTCAGATGCTGAAATTACAAATTACAGACTAGACATTTATAGAAGAGAGAGATGAACTACTTGAATTATATCTGTCTACCTACAATTCCTTTCATGTAGTCACTTTTTTGTTTCAACATGCACACTTTCTAGACACAGGCGATGCCCAATTTATCGTAATTTGTACTAGATACACAATACCATATTGCTATTTTTAAAAATCAACATACCCACTTCGTTCATTCCACCTTGAAACATGGAACCCGAACTCCAATTGCTTCCATGTTGAAAATAGATAAATTGCTTCCACGTTGAAAATAGATAGGGGAAGCATGTTTCTGTTCATTCCTTGCCCACTAAGTAATTCTTCAAATAAAAAAATTTAAATTTGCAAATGCATTAATACATTTTCACATGTGAATATCAATCAATGTAAGCAATTACATAAGTAAATTCATTTTTAATGTAAGACAAGTTGTTCCAAAATACTTACTTTTGTAATATCTTGAAATTTTGAATGTTTACAATAAACACCAATTTGCATAAGATGCAATACTCATGACAAATTATAATTATGTTTACAATAACCACCAACTTGCATAAGATACAATACTCATGACAAATTATAATTATGCATCTTCATGCACAACTATTGGATTGTATTTACTTGGGAAGTGTGCAGTGGAAGGGAGGAGTAGGCAACTGAGTAGGAGAAATGGTTTGAAATTTGGAGAGGGAGATTTCGATGGTGCCTCTGAGTCTAAAGAAGATGCGAATGTGGATGGTGAAGAGGATGCACAGGCAGTTTCCTTTGCTGTTGGTTCACTCTCGGGCTTGTTGGGAACTTTGTTGTTGCAACTTGATCCTCTCTATTTGGTAGAAGATGGGGAGGAAGATTTTGTGGATGGAGTTGGTGTTTGGACATCTATAAGTGGGTTTTATGGCCCTTTTTTGGTGTTGCTCAACTTGTCGCTGGTTGTGCTAATACTGTGACCCTTGTTGCTACCTCTCCTGCCCTGTGGCAGCTGGAGGCTGCTCTTTTTTGGAGCGGGGCTTCTTTTTTGGCTAGCTTGGCTTTCTATTTGAGGTTTGGAGCAACTTTGTTCATTTTGGCTCATTTCTCTGTGATCCCGTTTTCCTGTTTGTTGTCCCTTGGTTCTGTGGGGGTATGGTGTGGAGCTTGTTGCTTCCCTAGTATTGCATGGAGGACTTTGGTGGTGTGTGGTTGAGGGGTTTTCTCTTGTGAGGTGGATTGGTTGAATGATTGGTCGTTTCTTGGTCCTATTCGATGTAATGGGATGTCTTGGGGGATCTCTTTGCTAGCTTGTTTTTTAACTAGTTCCTTTTGGGTTTCCTTGAGCCCATCTTTGTTTTCCTTTGGGTGGTGCTATGGTGGTATTTTATGCCTTGGGTGTGTGGGTGCTCCTAATTTCCCTTTTGTGGACTGGTGGTATTTCCCATGGGTTGGATCTATGGAGATTTGGCCTATCTCTGGCTTTGACCGGTGTGTTGGGGCAGCTTGGGGGTTTTATGGTTTGGCCGTCTCTCAATGTCCTTCTTGTTGGGGCTCCCTTGTCCCTTTTGAGCCTGGTTTGCTTCTATTTTCCTTGGGCTTGGTTCTCTACCCGGTTTGGTTCTTTGGTGTGTAGATTGTGGTTTTTCTACGGCTAGTTGGGTTATATTTATGGTGCTATCTATGGGCACAGTTGTGTGCTTTGTTTGAAGAGTTCCCTGCTTCTTCTCAATTGTACCTGATGCTTGGGTTACCTTGGGATGTGGTGTCTTTCCTCTCTGTTGATTTTGCTATCTACTGGGATCTACGACTTTAGTCTTCTATTGAGGGGGAGATTGTTCCTTTCAAGGTGGATCCTTCTTCTATTGAGGTGGAGTTGGTAGCTATTGTTTTGCTCTGTAGTTATTCTTCTTTATGCTGGCTCTTATTGAAGTATTTTTGGTGTAAGGAGAGTTATTTTTTTAGGTGTTTTGGGTTTCATTTCATCCTTTCTGTTGGGGGTGAGCCCCCTCCTCTTGAGGTGGAGGTTGGATTGGCGCCCCTATTGGGAAGGTGTTGTTGGGAGGCTACAATTAGCAATTTCGTGGGGTGCTGGTGTAAAAAAGTTCATTTTTTGAGGATTTTTTCTTCCCTGGCTCAACCTTGTTATTCTTATATTGAGGTAGAGAATTTGGATGGGCTAGTTGCTCTGATTGGAAACTTTGGTTGCCCTTGTTTTATTGGTTATGATGGGAGTTGGAGTTGCTCCAGTGATGTCTTTCTTGAGTAGATGGTTTGTTGTTGCCTCGATGGTGTAGGCGAGTTCAATGTTCACTTATGGTTTCTAGGTCCTTGTTAAAATCTGGTTGTTTGGGGACTGTGTCCCTCTCTTGTTATTTGATGCAACTTGTGTTGTCATGTTTTCTTGTTAACTACTGCTGACGTTTTGCTGATAATTGTATGTGATTTATCATTTTTGCAGCTTGCTTGCCTTGGACAGGGTTTCAGAGCCCTTCAAAACCAGTTGTAATGGGTTTCAGGGCCCCATCAAAACTTTCTTTACCTCTAATAAAAAATATTGGATCGCTATTTGTAATAATTTCAAACTCCTACCAACTTTATGGGATGACAAGTGTACATTCTCTCATGTAGACTCTTACATCCACATGGGTCAACTCCATTGATTGAAGTTACTGACACAAACAATAAATGGTGTAAGGCTCCCCTACCAAACAACAAACACAAAATAATTCAAAATTCAATCATGTTATTGTTCAATTCATATAAAAATTACAACTACATATTCAAATGATCAAATACTACTGAATTAATCCAAATTTCAAACTACTAGAATGAATGCATCCATTTTCAAATTTGAATTGATCATAAGAGGGAAAATAGGCAACGTCATTCTCACAATGCAATAGACTATTAGTTTTGTCAAAGTTTTTTGCTAATATACTTAGCAATATACAAAACATCAATTTCCTTCAGGTTTTTAGTTAATATCCTCTATGTTATACAAAGCATCAATTTCCTCTAAGTTTTCAATTAATATCCTTTGCATTATATAGAACATCACCAATCATCCTCTCCACATTCCTCAACTATCCACGCATATTTAGGTTCATACATCGTATCCTCATTGCCTTATTAACCTATGTTATTTTGTAAATGAATGACTTTATACATACATAGTGATATATGTAGTAATTAATTTCATGTTTTCATAAGTAGAAATACTAATAAATTGTTACACAAAGGTGGGCTTAATATATATTGTCTATCAATACTATATACAAACATATAAATAAAAATTTGTACAAATATCAACATAGTCAAATCTCTTAATATATAGTCTATATAGTCATGTATTCTATGGAGGGTTTCAATTTTTACCACTATTATAATTTCAAGGTTATCTTTTCTCATGGGTTTTGAAACATAAATTTTTGGGGATAGGGGCTCTCTTACACTTCTAGGGTTTTTCCTTAAAAGGAGAAAGGTATCCCAAAAATCTAGGTGGTTCATCAAGACTAATGCAAATATGATTGAAATATGTCTAAATAGAATGTCCTAGATGCAAAGAACTGATAAAAGAAATGAATTATAGCAGAAAGATAGATTGAATGCAATGTAAAACAAGATAAAGGAGTCAAATAGAAAAAGTGCACCTGGAAACTGACAAAGGTTGGGGTGAAGACTATAGATGTCTCTGAAATTCTAGAATATTTGATTTTCTGGCCAATTGGGACACTTACGCCATTCTAGGCAACTTAGCTGTCCCAAATATGGAAAACTGCTCCGGAGCCTATTTCAGCCAAATGGGTATCTAGATATAAAGAAACTTCTGACAAACATGTGTAATGGGACTAAGTCGCAACTGATGGTGACTTAGTCCACTTTGGATTTTCTGAAAATCCGAAAGTGGAAATGGAAGCTCTCGGTCTGCACTTTGTTCTCCGACTGAAACCCGGATCCGAATCTACGAAAACACCTACAAAACATAATATAATTTGGTTTCTAATGGGGGGTTCACCTCAATCAAACCCCTAGTTGGTATTTAAACCTTGAAAGAGATAATGAAATATGTTGTAAAACCCTAGCCCTATGTGCATCTAAGACTAGGAAATTTGAAGCAATATGAAAGGTTGGACCTATTCTAACATGCAAGAATAAAATGCATAAATGAAACTAGAATGATGCAAGACTCATTCCAAGATACCCTAAATCACATTAGAAATGAATCTTAATAACATGTAAACCTTCCTTGGGCTAGAAATAGAGAGAAAATGGAAGATGGAATCACTTAGAAAACAAGTCCTTGGGCTTGGCTTGATGGCTAGTTGCATCTCCCCAACCTAGAATTCTTCATGATTCTCCATAGGCATCCATGATCAACCCCAAACAATGAAATATCTTGGACAAAAAGTGAGCTTGAAGACCTGCAAAAACCTTATCTTGCTACCCTAAAGCTTCAACTTTGCTATAGATAGACTAATGAATCTTCTTGTGAAAGATATTCAACACTTGAATTTTGAATTTGTTTGTTGAAATGACTAAATGTTGTGAAAATTGAACCTAAAAACTTATATTTATAGGCATTCATACCTAATTATGCATTATTTAGACCTCACAGGCTGACATCCTTCATAAATTTGAATTAAGTTGGTGATTTTCCTGCTCAAAATTGAAAAATCCCCCAAAAGGGACTAAGCCGTCATCCTGAGTGACTTTGTCCCACTAGAGGTTTTTGAGGTGGGTTTTCTGAAATTTGAATAATTTGAATGTTATTTGTTAGGATTCATATGATTTTTGAGTGGAATAAGCCTCAAGGTCCAAAATAATGAGTCTTAGGGGCTTATAAATGGTAAGTTTAAGGAATGATTAATGCAAAGATACCAAAATAGGTTCAAATTAAGCATGAAATTGCCTCTTTCTTCAAGAGTATACAATTTTTTACGCTACATTTTTCCCCCACTTTAGTGCCCATATGACTCTATGTGCATATGCAAGCTAAAGGACTCTAAATAGTACACTTTACTTCATAAAAGGATACTCATTCGAAAGATGGGAGAATGAAGCCCCTTGTGTATCATTAGGAACCACATCCTACAACGTGAATTTGTTAGTTGTCCAAAAATCCTCTTATGCAAATTCTAGAAATCAAATTCAAGGGTAGATGTATGCCCCCCCTTGATTTTGCTTGCTTTATGGAGGTGGAATCATGGTAGCAATCTAGCCACATTGAATAAGAAAAACCATATCATAGGACATATCTAAGTACCATACCACATAACGATAGATGATTGATGATGTTGGGTGTGAAATCACGATTCTAACATAAAAAATGGTGTCAAAAATGGAGTTCTCTAGCATGTATTATGTTGTTTTGAATAAAAAGCACTATTAACTCTTAAGATAGTAAAAACCCTAATTCCATACATAAAAGTGAAAAGAGTTAAAAGAGTTAAAAATGAAGTAAATTGCCACTTACTTTGTCATTTTACCTTCTTATAGCTTTGAGAGTGATGAGAGAATAGTGAAAGATGTTGAGCAAACGGGGCTACGAGACCAAGTGGCACACAATGAGCATCATCACAAGGTGAGTCGATTCTGCTACCTTCGCTTTGTTTATACCTAGTTATTTGATGATTTTTATGCATTTCTAGGTTAGTTTAGGATCTTGGAAAAAAAGTTCACAAAGTGTCCCCTCTTTTCGTGAAGTGTCCCATTTGTTTGCAAAGTGTCCCATTTGTTCGCAAAGTGTCCCTTTTATTCGCAAAGTGTCCCAATTTTTCACAAAGTTTCCCATTTCTTCTTGAAGTGTCCCAAAAGGGTTCTAAAGTGTCTAGGGCCTTTAGGAAAGCACACTAAATGGAATTTAGTACACTTTTATGATGAATAATGTAACATTTATAGATTTGAGATTGCTTATAGGGTGTATTTTTACTTTATTGATAGGTACCCACCTGTTCGTGTCAGCGTCTGGGCGGTAGACAACTTAGCTTTCTTAGAGATCCATCCCTTGTGCTTTTAGTAGAGGACATAGAGTACCTGCAAGTTGTTGGGATATATTGGGCGTACCTCATGCCCCCCATGAGGTACCATGATGCTATGTTGATGGCCCTAATTGAGCGTTAGGATGTAGAAACCTATACATTCCACCTTCCGACTAGTGAGATGACGATTACTCTAGAGGATGTCCATAGTATCCTTCGAGTTCCTATTTAGAGAGAGAAGGTACGCTTCCAAAGAGATCATACATTTTATTAGCAAAAGGCTGGTATGTAGTATTGTCTAGATGGGCCAGTGCACGATGAGCGGGTGAGAGGACAGATCGATCTTGTGATGTTATATTCACGAGCTCCGGTGGTGAGATGGATTATGATGCACATAGTTGCACTAGTACTCATCCCAAATGGGCGTGTAGTCCACCTAGAGGAAGGACTAGTTCACTTGATATGTGGGATGGTAGAGCATAGGATAATATACACTTGGGGGCGTTGTATCCTAGCGCATCGATACTATGATCTTGGACGGTTCATGTTTTGGGAGGTGGATATAGTGATCTTGGACGGTTTGTGTGTATGTGTCTCACCTTTTTGGGGGCTCACCTAATGGATATCAGATTCCATTAGCCCATGTCAGCATGTTTTTTATTTGCATAGTGGACATCATGTTCCACTTGTTAATGTTTTTGGACAAATAACTAAGGCTTGATCCACATCAAGATGGAAAAATAGTCAAGGCTTGATCCACCTTCTCTTTTTCCTTTTCTTTCTTGTTTATGTCTTTGAAAGTGTATGATTGTATCTTGTTGTTGCTTCATACATCATTCACATGTGTGTTCTTTTTTTCCTATGTTAGTTTTCCATAGGATCTTGATCCTAGGGGCTTGATCATCCCTCTTGATCGTTGTCGTCCGATCTCATTAGCATTGGTACACTTGGACCCCTCCTGATGCTACTTTATTGTGAGTTTGACAAGAGGTCATCCTCTCACTAAAGTGGGGGCTAAATGTAGTGCAAAAAAATGTATTCCTTTACATTTTCAAACTTATTTAGGTCCTACCTCTTGAAATTGGGTTTATTTATGCTTTAATTGGTCTTATTTTGCACCCACAAGCCTAATTAAATGCATTTTTCTAAGGATAATCTTGCCATTTAACAAATGGTAAATCATAACTTAATGTTTTTGGTTGTGTTCTAGATCTAGGGATCTAGGAATCATACGCCCCTTTGGGTGTATGGTTCCCACCTCGGTCTCAAGACCTGATTTCAAATTTCACATTGAACATAACACTTCTCAAAGTTTGTGTCCCGGGTTTAAGCCTCTGGGACTCATATGCCCAACCTGGTGTATGAGTCCTGGTTTAACCTAGGACCTATTTAAAATCAATTTCTTGGTAGGACTTTATTATCCTTAGATTCAAATTTTGAATGTTGGCTTGTAGTGTTGTAATTTTGAGAAATTAGGCATAAACAAGTATAAATACAAGGCTATTTCACATAATTTCTCCTAACAAGAAAATTCAAGTAAGCTATGCAAGTAATCTAAGAGCCTTCAAGTATTCATTCAAGAGAATTCAAGAGAAAATCATCAACCATTTGGAGCAAGATTCAAGATTCAAGCATCATGTCAAAGTATTCATGCATCATGTGTGTTTGTGAGCTAACATTTGTGATGTAGGTTTCATGATTCAAGCAAGCATTCAAGACAAAGTTTCAAGAATTCAATCAAGAGTCAAGATCCACATCCATTGATGCCATTTCACACAAGTTTGCAACCTTCATTTCAAAGGTTTGGTGAGTTGCAACATAACATTTGTTCATTCATCATTCCTTCACGCTTTTCTATTTCATTTCAAGGTTTAATTACCAAAATGGGGTTTGACTAAGGAAAACCCCTATTCCTAAGAAATCAACATTTTTCTCTCTTGATGTGTGTTTGAAAATCTAGGTGAATTGGAGCTCGAAGATCCTTTGTAGACAAAGTTGCAAAAGTTGTGAAAGTTGGCAAGAAGTTGTCATCTTCACGAAAACTCACCTATAGACTAGAATTCAGACTTTTGAACTTGAAGATTAGAAAGAAGGAAGCTAAAAAACATCACTAGAGGCTACATAATTATCAGTCAAACCTTAGTAACAAGACTAAATTTCCCTACTGGGTGTATTAGTCCCAATGTACCATTTTTTCCAACTTTCTACAAATCCATATTAGTCACTAGAAGATTCCAAATTCTGCCCCGAAACCCTATAGTAGGACTAAATTGCCTAGCATTGCATATTAGTCCCAGTGCACTTCAAAAAATAGATTTTCAGAGTTGCAGACCTTGCTTTGATTCCATCATTCTTATAGGTACCTTTTATGTTTCATTCTATTTCTTAATATGATTTCATGCTTTCAAGTTTCTAGGGTTTTTTGCAGAAGTGTTTGTATTTCTCCTTTAACACTTCATTTAATGGTTAACCCCCGGCCAATTACATAAGGAAAACCCTAGTTCATCCCTCAATTGAGTCACTTGGTTGAGGGATCTTTGTTTCCTCATGAACTTAAGTGAAAAATAGTTCCCAAGTTCCATCTCCCAAAAGGTGGACACCTATTTCCCTTGTGTTGAATAAGTATGTGAGTGTGTGTGTGTTGAGAAAGAAGACATGGGAAGCCCAAGAATAGAATAAACCAATACAAAAATACAATGAAGCATCGTAAGAACAAACCCAAAAACTATCTTTTAGACATCCTTTCAGTCAACGTTTGGGCTACTATTGGTTCCTGTTTTTCATCATTATTGATTGTAGCATCTACTCTCACATGGATTGTGGGTTTTCGAATTGGGCTGCTAAAATTTGGTGAAAATTTATCCACCCTCCAACTTACATCATGGCTCCTACTAGATCTTTTTGGATGTTGTGTGATGATAACACCCTGCTAGTAGAGGTTTTGTCCACTATTTTTCTGCCAAATCATGGAAACAACTATATCATTGCCTCTTTTATTAAATTTTTACCCACTAATTCAACTATTGAGAAAGGTAAATTTTTTTTCTTATTCCACTACCTTTGTAACTCTATGCTAGGGGGTCCTAAGAAAAGCTCAGATCCATTTTTTGTGTGCCTTTACGATAGAATGTCGAGATCTAGAAGCTCTTTGAGGAAGCTGGTATGATGCCATTCTTTGTGGTGGTGCGTAGGTATAATACCAACATTACTACTATGTTTTACAATTCATGGAGAGAGGATAGAGTTCAGATTGTCAGTATAGGGTTTGAAGTGTCCCTCAGGTTGATTGTAGTTGTGATGGGTATTCAGTATAGTGGCCTAAGGGTGTCCAAAAATAAGCAATGAAAATTACCAAAGGTTCATGGACAACTTCCTTAAAGGTGATGAGAAGCTAGAGAGATGTCAAAATGGCTATGATAGAGAGCATCTCCCGGTTCCTTATGGGGTCGTTAGTGTTCATATCATGAAGTATTTCACCCTAGAAGGGCGCTACATGATTTTCCACAGGTACCATTTCCCCTTTCTATGTCATATACATAGGAATGAGAAAATTAGCATAGCCTTTCCTTATGTTTTCATCTTTAAAACAATGTAAAGCTAAGGGCGCCTTGCCCCCTCTCCACCAAGGTTTGATCTAGTGTCTTTATAATTATGTTGTTGCTATTACCCCTTGCTAGGACCTCCCGGTGATATCCCTACTAGTTTTGTTGCCCCTATTTCTCATGTAAAACCCCTCCTTGGCCCTTCTCTAGATATTTCTTCTAGTGAGGGTACATCCTCTGTGAGACCTCCCATAAAAAACCTGGTTGTTCCTTCTAGTTTAAAACAATTTTCAATTAAGGGCCTTCTTAACAAGGGAAACCTTGCTACTCAAAACCTGAAAGGAAAAGAGTCTTGCGTTAACCCCCCAGGTAACTCTACCACTAAAAGGAAATCCCTTGATAGTCTTGAGCCGAAAACTTCCAAAAAAGTCACCATAGATATTAGCGATGAGGAGAAGCAAGGTAAATTGAATGATTATAGCAGCAGGAGGGGTGAGAGGAGGTCGGCTAGGCTTGCTAGCCAGTCTGCCAAAGGGAAGAAACTTTGTTTTGAAGATCCTGGAGATGACCCTGAAAAGGAATCTCCGCCTCCCATTAATTTAACTAAAAAGGAGTTGTTGGTTGTTTTGGGAGAAGATCTCTCAGATGATTCTACCAGTAGCTAATAGGATGAAGAAATGGTTGGTGATGACCAACCAATGGTTGAAGACTCAAAGGATGAGGAAGAGGAAGGGATTCAAAATATTAAACATGAAATTGAGGATGTGGTTAGGGAAGTCATGAAGGGGATGGATGATCAACCAATGAAGGAAAATATTGGGGTGATACAGGATAATGTTAGACCCTAGATCCCTATGCTTCTCAAATCTATGAGCTTCAGCTGAAAGTGGATAAGATGGACATGGCCTTCAATAAGTTAATGGTTATTACTTTGGGCATAATGCGATAGGCCATCTTTGGTGTGGTGAGTGGGGTGAAGAAGGATATGCTAAGAATAATTTAATGTATATGCAATTTAGGATAAATAATTTTTAGATATGTTGATGAAAAGAATAATTGGAAACGCTACAAAAAATTTTGAAATAATAATGGATCTAACCAATTTTCTAAAAATGATGGTGGAGTAAAGCAAGAAAGAAGAAAATCCATTATTTGCAAGAATGAAATGTTTAAGGATGGAAAGATGGATAAAAATTGTTTGATGGTAATTTCTTTTAAAAAAAATAATAGAAATAAAGTGTGGAGGTAATTTCTACACAAAAAATATATCTAATTTATTAAAGGGGGGAATATTTTTTTAGACTCTAATAAATAATAGATTTTAGATTTAGGATGATTCGTTCACATGATTGGAGATAGATATTTGTTTATTAATTTTTATGAAGAGGGAAATTTAGATCAAGAAATTACTATTGGCAATAAAATTGAACTTCTAGTTTTATGAATATGGATTGAATAATGTAACAAATGGGACATTGAAAAATATTTTACTGGTTGAATGATTAGGGGCGAATCTTATTTTGGTATATAGAATTGCTCAAACTATTTATGAATTTGTTGTCATTATTAATCAAGTCATTGTTAGCTCTAGACAAAAAAACTGGAAGTAATGTAATTAATATTGGAAGAGTTGATCATAAAGAGATTCTTTTTTTTTTGGGCTTTACAATTGATGATGAATACATACTTTCTCATGCTTTTATTGCTCAAATTGATTATATGGAAAACTTTGGCATGCTATCTAATTAGACATAAAAATTATAAAAGTATACAAGACATAGTTAGAATGAATATACTTATAGGGTTAAAACAAATATTTTAGCTTTTGAATGCATGTGAAGGATTTGTTAGGTAAACACCATCAAGATCCTTTTGAATTAGAAAAAGTGTGAAGAGTTAGTCATTCCTACAACTCATTGATATCAATTTATGTGAAATAGGTTATCCTTCACTCTTAGGTGTCAAGTAACTTCTCATTTTCATTGATGATTATAGGGAGTGGGTATGAGCTTAATTTATTTAATGGAAAGGTAAAGTATTTGAGTTTTTTTCAAAATTTAAAGGTAATAGTTGAAAACGAGAGTGAAAAAAGAATTAAATGATTAAGAATGGATAGTGGAGGTGAATATTGCGATTATGCCTTTGCATTATTTTATAAAAAATATGATATTTATTTTATAAAGAATAATTTCATATACCCCTCAACAAAATGGGGTGGCTAAATAGATAAATAAAACCCTTTTAGAAATGGTCTATTATATCTTACATTTTAAAGGTTTAAATAATAAAATTTAGGGTTTCATTCTTTCTTGTCCAACTGTATATTGTGAAAATAATCCCCACCAAAATACTCACACATGTCACCCTGAAGAAACACGGAGTTGAAGAAAGCATCACATTATTTATTTTGAAGCATTTGGATGTATTGCTTGGACAAACATCCTTGATGAAAAGATGAAAAAGTTAGAACGAAAGAGTTTTAAAGATTTTTATGGGTTATAGTGAAGAATCAAAGGCTTACATGTAATATAATTTGGCAACAAAAAAGGTCTTTATTAGTAGTGTTGTAAATTTTGAGGAATATTCACAACTTATAGCAACATCTTCATTCTCTACAACATCAAATTATTTCTTTTTCAAATGTTTTACAATGAAATGGAGACTATATTGATGAGGTTGAGGTGTGCACTACTACAAATAAAGATAATACTATTGAAAATAAAAAACTAATGCTTGTGACCAACCTATTTCTATGTGTAGTGATGATGAAGAATATTTTTTGGCTAGACAAAAGACAAAGAGTGTTGAAAAGATACACAGGAAAATCTTGAAGATCCCAGGAAGGAATGACAATGCTCCCATGACCAAATTCATATAGACATGATCTAATCTCATATGAGCAAGCTAAAGGGAAGAAAGAATGGGAGCAAGTGATGCAAGAAGAATTTGATGCATTGCTAAAGAATAAAACTTGAGAATTTGTACCTCTCCCCAAACATAGGAATGTTATTGGTTGTAAATAGGTTTACAAAATAAAATTTAAATCAGATAGAACTATAGAGAAACTCAAATTTATATTGTTTCCTAAGGAATTAATCATAAAGAGGGTGTTGATTATGAAGAAATATTTTCTCTTTTTGTTAAAATCAATATAGTTACAATTATTATTTCTTTGACTACAGTCTTGGGTGGCATATTAATCAAATGGATGTTAAAATAATTTCATAAATAAAGATTTATATGAAGAAGTATATATGGATAAAACATCAAGTTTTCTACATCAAAAACATAATTTTTTTATGATTAAAGAAGTCACTCTAAAGTCTTAAACAAGCATGAAGAGCATAGAACGAGAAGATTGATAGGTACTTTCAGCTTCACAAATGTAAATCAAATTCAAATCTTTATGCAAAGAAACTCCAAGATGAGATTATTCTTGTTGCACTTTATGTAGAAAATTTACTCATTATTAGACCAAATATTGGGCTAATCAATGATTTAAAATTAGATATTAAAAGGACATTTCATATGAGTAGAGTTAACTAAACTAATTTTTTGGTTTACAAGTTTGTGAGCTATATGATGTATTGTTCATCTCATAATCAAAATATGCTTTAGATATTTTAGAAAAGTTAAGCATGCATGAATGCAAGCTAACCTCTATACCCTATTTATTTGAAGTCAATCTTACTAAAGAGTGTATTTCCAAGAGGGTAGATGCACCACTTTATATAGACAACTTGTTAGTAGCTTGGTTTATCTAACTCATTTTAGAAACCAAATATTTTTGTTGTTGTCAATATAGTATCTAGATATATACAAGAACCTAAAGAAAGTCATTCGTTGGTTGCAAAGAGCATTTTGTAATTTTTTCGTGGAGCAATAAACTATGGCTAGAAGTCCTCAATTGCTTTGGTTGGCTTTGTAGATTCAAATTAGGGTGGCTTTTGATATAAATAATAAAAAATCTACTAGTGGTTTTGTTTTCTAATTGAGACCATGCCCTATTACATGGAGTAGCATAAAACAAACAACTACATTATTGTCTTCATATTAAAAAAAATATAGAGCAGCAAGGACAAAAACAATTTGGATTCAAAATGTTTTATTTGAGCTTGGTTTTTTGTAATGTTATATTACTACTTTGTATCATGACATTCAAAGTACCATACAAAATGCAAACAATCCAATTTTTCATGCTAAAACAAAGCATGTATATTAATTCACTACATTTGCAGGGATCTTGTTCAAACAACTATTTCCAATCTACAATTTTATCCAAGTGAAGAATGGACAACTGATATATTTACTAAGAGTATGATTGAAGCAAATTTCTTGAAATTGTGAGGAATCCTTTGTATGTAAGAGGTGGAAATTAAGGTGGGATAGTGGTATAATATTCCCCTCTCCTTTGTATAAGATCATCTAAGATTATTCCATAGAACAATTCCCCAAAAATGAAACTTTTTCAAATAGAACTATCTAGAAATTAAAACATTCCAGATAAAGATTCTTCTAAAAATTGAAGATTTCCAAAGTTTATCTTGTATGCTGAAACTTTAAATATATAACTATACATAACGATTGTAATAAAAACTAAATCAATATACTATTTTTCATTCACCCATTTATCTCTATTGTATGCTCTATTTGACCCTGTATACAGCTGATCGTTATATATTTTTTTTCTTGTTGTTTTGGGCCTATTTCTAGAACTTATAGTAAAACGACATAGCTCAATTATGGCGACTAGTCAGGAGGTTAGATTAAGCCTGAAATGGTTAAGATCGTCTCTCAAAAGGAAATCCATAAGAAAGATAAACAAACCCAAAAATCTCTTTGGGTTGTTTCTCAAATTATGATAAATGAAAATGAATTACAACAATCAAGGAAATGCAAATTATTAAGATTATCAATGCTTATCATGTCTAGACTACAACCGCCTCAGTTGTTATCAATGGATGAGCATGTGTATCTCTATGACTTTATTTGGACATACATTGCTGAAGACGATGGGTCATTGTCAGGGAATATATGTATAGCCTAAGATAAGCCTCATAATTGTTGGGCCTTTCATATCCAATATGTGACTTGTGCATGGGCCCTATGTATCCAGCACAGTGCATCATGAATGCGTGGATAATAGTAATATTTTTTAATTGCTGGCTAATAAGATTGTTTTTATTACTTTAATAATGGAGTTTGAAGAACAATAATGATGATGTATTATTTTAATTTGGTGCAATAAAAATGTTTTTCAAGTTTCAAATGTTAATGAAAGATTTGATCATCAAAGTTAACATATGAGAATGAATCAATAATTAGAAGTTTTAAATTCAAACAATCTCGTCTCTTTTTATTAGTTAAAATAAGTCGACTTAACATGTATTTAAGTAACATGTTGGTAAGTCACTATATTTCAAAATATTTAATGTGTATTTAATTTCGTATGAGAGAACAATTAGAACACACTTTGATTTAGAAAAAAAAAAAAGATTTAGATCTACATCATCATCATGTATAGGTCATTTATATATTTTTATATGTTGTCTTCAATATCACTCATTGCAAAATTAACTCGACCTATCAGAGGGGATCGACTAAGAGAACCCATTGACCTATCGAGTTAGAAAATTTCTAAACGTTATCCTTAGACACCATCTTAGCAAATTTAGCTATCTAGAAGATAAAGGTGAACATATTTTCTAGCACATAATCTATTAGATTGATTTTGCATCACAAATTACATCTATGTAGTAAATGAAGTCTGCAACGCTCATGATGAAACTCACTTAAATCCTTACATGGCTTAATCCACTAGGAATGTTGTGCTCAATTTTGATCCTGGATGAACACAATTGTTCATCCAATTGATGAGCATGAAAAGAAAATATTATGACCATGAAAAACATGTGGCTCAACAAGACTTTCTATAAGAATTTTCTAGTCTAGCTAATACTGAAAGTTGCACAATTAGTGAATATAATCATAAATTTTTCCTTAAGAAACTACATGGATTAGAGATCTTACAAGCTATTGGAGCTAAATTTGTTCTCCCTTGCTCTCTAACTTTTGCATCTACCATCCCTCCTCCATCTATGACCATGTTGTCTTCTACTATTACCCCATCCCATGATGTATCTTCATCTCACTTTCACCAATTTTTTTCCCTCAATACCGCATACCTCCTAATTATTTTAATCTTCTTAAAATCTATTCACATCACATATATATAAATTTTCACATCCACCTCTCCTCCTTTTGAACCCACTACTACTTCCATAACTCTTATCACTCCCATTACTGAGCTACCACATCCATTGTTCCTTCTTCCATAATGGCTACTTCCCAGTCAATTCCTCTTTCTCCCTATATACTCACCTCATTGCATATTTTCATCTATTTACATACCTTATTCCATTTTGCATTCCACCCCACCTTTCCTATCTTATACCCAAACACCTTCCTATTATGTAGCTCCTATATACACTAATCCTCTTTGTTTCCAGATATCTCTTGTTATCATTCCTTCCTCCACCCTAGATGCATTATTGTAAAAGATAGGTCAAGTTGAAAGAAATGTTTTTACTGTGGCTAGGGAGAAAGATACTAATGAGTTTATGGAAGCAAACCACACGTCATTAGCATTTCCACTCATTCATTTTGTGGCACCTCATTTAAAAAATGAAATAGTTGATGTTCTCACAACTCCTACTCATACAAATAACATTTTTTAAAGTAAAACAAAATTAACTAGTGTTTATATTTTCTTTTATATTTCTGCTAAAAGCGTGTCATTAGAACAAAATTATGAGTTTGAGTATTTTCTCATATAAAATACTAAAGTTTATTTATTTATTTTAAAATGATACATTAAAAGAGAGATATCATGTCAAGATGATATAATTTTTTATTTTGACTAATTTGTTAAGACAAAAGTTGCATCTTGTCAAAACTATTTTGTTTTTAGCATATGCATCTTTCAAGATTTAGTTCAAATAAATATTTATTGAAATGTGAAATAATTAATCCATACACTAATGTTTTAAGTTATAAATACAAAAATAAAATTGCACTTTTAAAAGTTATATTAAAAGTCGAGTAACACTTAACCTCATTTTATAGTATTTTATTAGCAATTAAATTATAGTGTCAATATTACAATAAATATATTCAAATAATTTTTTTAATGTCAAAAAAATTGCACTAAAAAATATGCATTTCATTAATTTTTATTATTTCAAAATCCAAAAAATATATGCCACTTTCTAATTATTCAAGTTAACAAGTTAGATTAGTGTTGATCATTTTCTTTAGAAAAATGAGAAACAACTTTGAAATTTCACCCTAAAGGAGCTTAGTCCATCTTTGTTGGAAATAACAATGGTTTAGGTTCCAAATCCTCAACTTGAATAGATCTTTCTTGACCTGATAGTAGTGATATAGGCAAGCAAGTGGTGGCAAATCAGCTAGAGCCCAACCATATTTTTGATAAACCTTCCAAACAAATTAGTAAACTATCTCATATTAATTCACATTGGATGATGACTATCTCAAGTTCTATATCATTTTTGAAAACTTTTCAATTCATTCTCTAGCTATTTCTTTGATTTAATCACGACTGTTGTAAGAATTCATCTATTACATGGATTTGATTGTGATGTACAAAATTAATTTTGATGGAATATGCACTTGAAAACCACATTAATTTTCTAGATAGTTGAATATGTCAAGGTGGTGTCTAAAGATGTTTAGGTGTTTGTTGTCTAAATAGACAAACAAGTTCTTTTAAGTCAAACCCCTTTGATAAATTAAATTAGTTTGATTATGAGTAATATCGAATTTAACATAAATAGACATATAGATAGTCTATATGATGATAATGCAGATCTATCTCTTTATTACTTTTTAATTATTCTCTGTACAAATTGAATGTTTTACAATACACTGATATAACAACATATTATACAAACATATGATAAGTTGGCTCATGATAGCCAATAGAAAGAAGTGAGACTGTTCAAATTTAGAACTTCTAATTTAAGTATTGCGTATTATAGATGTGAAAAAATGAAATCAAAGGTAGGCGATCTTCTCAAGAAGATTGCAGAGGGTAAGAGGTTGTGAAAAGAAAGGAGAGTGATCGCTGCCTTCCAAGTGGAATACTCTCTCAGGAGTATTCTGTGCAATGGTGTAGTCCTGGTCTTGGGGAAGGAACAGCTTGTCCTCCTCTGTCCTCACGTAGAATCTCCGCACGCTTCCATAGTTTTGGGGAGTCAAGTGAAGGACCTCCTCTGCCACTGAATATGGCGTTGGTGTCAGGAGTAACTTGCTCAGGCTCACATCCTACAAAATTATATCATTAGCTTATTTGGCTATCTCTGTTAGAAGGACTTAAACAAACGATGCAAATGTTAACTGTAAGCCATCTGCATGTCTTCTAACTATGATTTCACCATTATAATAGCAAAGGGAACCTCACCTCCTCTGAGCTCTCGTTGTACATATAATCTTTAACGTGGTCTAGATTGAAGGAAGCAGAGATGGGCTGTTCCGAGCTCTTTCCTTCGCTGTAGTTTAACTTCACTAATCCATTCGCCAACAGCCTTGGAAACGCCTGACAATTCCTTGGTTAGAAGTCAGACTACCCTCAAGTAATAGGATCAATTGAAACAAAAAATAAAGTGTGAAATGGAAGGTGCCTGAGGGAAAGAGGAGGCCAGGTAGCTCTGATTGGTGCGGGGCATGAAGTAGGCTATGAATATGGCCTTGGATATCTTGTCCGGATACATCTCCATTGCATGTGATACAACACTTCCTGCTAGGCTGTGCCCCACAACAATCACCTGTAATATCCAATTACAGATTTCACTAAATATTTATGCGGGTTTAACTGTCAAACATCAAAAGTGGTAAATAATTCTCCAAGTTTTACTTGAGAAAAAATTACAGATAAGTGTGGAACCGTTTAATGTTTATATCTTCACAGTTGGCAGAAGGATAATTACCGTGTCAGCACTGGGTATGGCACTGAGATATTGAAGAAGAGGATGAGAATATTGGGCAAGGGATTTGACTTCATGGGCAGGGGCTTCCCTGTTAATGCCATTAGAAGTAAGATCCAAAGCTACTGCTCGGTGGCCTTGTCGCTGCAGCAAGGCAACCACTTTATACCAACACCAAGCTCCGTGCCCCAGTCCATGAACCAACACAAAATGCTCCTTCTGCGTCATCTCCTCCACTTACACTGCAGATAAAAGGCTGCAATAACATTTGAATGGCATTGGCACTCAGAGAAACAATCTGTAAACAAGCAACAAACTAGGAAAAAGAAACAGAGACAGAACAAAAATCTTACCGAAATCGATATATGATAGGTAGCAGAAGATGAAGTCAGATGCTGAAATTACAAATTACAGACTAGATATTTATAGAATAGAGAGATGAACTACTTGAATTAGATCCGTCTAGCATAAATGTTCATTGCGTACAATTCCTTGCATGTAGCCGCGTTTTTTGTTTCGACACATGCGCTTGTGGAACGCGCGCTTTCTGGACACAGGCAATGCCCAATTGATCGTAATTTTTACGAGATATACAATACGATATCGATAGTTTTAAAAATCAACGTGCCCACTTCGTTCGTTTGACGTTGAAAAATGGAACCCGAACTCCATTTGCTTCCACGTTGAAAATAGATAAATTGCCTCCACGTTGAAAAGAGATGGGGGGGAAGTATGTTTCTGTTCATTCCTTGCCCACTAAGTAATTCTTCCAATAAAAATAAATAAAAAAAATGCAAATGCATTAATACATTTTCACATGTGAATATTAATCAATATAATGAACTACACATGCAAATTCATTTCTAATATAAGACAAGTAATTTCAAAATACTCACATTTGTAATATCTTGAAATTTTGAATGTTTACAATAACCACCATGTGGCATAAGGTGCAATACTCATGACAAATTATATTTACACATCTTCATACACACTTATTGGATCCTAATCTGATATAAATTCAAATTTCTACCAACTTTATGCGCTGACAAGTACACATTCTCCCATATAGATTCTCACATCCACATGGGTCAACTCCATTTACTAAAGGTACTTGCACAAATAATAAATGGTGTAAGGCTTCCCTAGCAAGAACAAACACAAAATAATTCAAAATTCAATCATCTTATTGTTCAATTCATATAAAAAATTGCAACTACATATTCAAATGATCAAATACTACTAAATTAATTCAAATTTCAAACTCAACAACTCAACAACTAGAATGAATGCATTCATTTTTCAAATCTGAATGGATCATAAGAGGGCAAGTAGATAGCATCATTCTCACAACATAATAGACTATTAATTTTGTCCAAGTTCTCTGCTAATATTCTCTACAATATATAGAGCATCAATTTCCTCTAGGTTTTCAGTCAATATCCTCTACGTTATACAAATCATCAATTTTATCTAGGTTTTTAGTTAGTATCCTCTACATTACACAGAGCATCACCAATCATCCTCTCCATGTTCCTTAACTATCCACACATCTTCGGGTTGGTACATTGTATTCTCATTTCCTTATCAATATATGTTATTTTGTAAATGACTTCTTACAAATATAGTGATATATGTAGTAATTAATTTCATGTTCTCATACATAGGAATACTGTTAAATTATTATGCAAAGATGGGTTTAATATATATTATCTGTCAATATTATATACAAACATATAAATAAACCTTTGTATAGATATCAACATAGTAAAAAATCTTAATATATAGTTTGTATAGTCACATATTCTATGTAGGGTTTCAATTTTTACCACTATTATAAACTCAAGCTTATCTTTTCTGATGGGTTTAATTAATAAAATTGCCATTTATATTCATGAAACTGTGTATATATATTGTCTGTTTGCTTGCCAACTTAACAAAACAATACTCACTATCATATATATATATTGTAACATAGAAAAATGGGGTGTACCACAAATTAGATCAATCAAATGGATACACCTAATTTTTTCTTTGATGTTTCACTCAATTATGAGGGCCAAAACATGCAAATAAAAATAAGAAATTAACCCTAACTGCTATGGCAATGAAAAGGGGAGTTTTTAGAGCTCAAAATGATGTGCACCTTGCTACAAGAAGTCTATTTTTAGAGCACAAAGAACTCATTCGCCTTTAGTGGTGAATGGGTCCCTGTTAGATTTTCTAAAACTGAGATCTGGGTTATTTTCCTTGATGTCTGCATTTTCAAATTCTCAGTTGTCAGCTTCCGAAAACCTGTAACAAAATCTATAGCTTTAATTCTTTGTTCTTGGACTATGAAGGTCAACTTGCAACTTGACAAATTTTGTGACTTTGCTCTAAACTTCTTCTCCACTTGATCTTCAACCTGTAAATCTGCAAACACACAGTCAAGGGAAGAAAAACTTGTTGATTGTTAGTGAATAGGTGTTTGCTTAAGTCAAACCCCTTGTAGATAATTAAACCAAATGATGACAGAGGGAAATTGAAGCATGACACATGAAATATGTAATTGATGATACCTTGGATGTTGTCTTGGAGTGTAAATTTGCAATCTAACATGAAGTGGCCATGAAGAATGTAGATCTTGGATGTGAAATGATGCTTGCAAGCAGAGCCTCAATGCTACATCCACTATCTTAGCTCAACAACATCCACGAATGCATTAAACCCTTGGCCTAATGAAATGATCTTGAATTTTTGCAATAAACTCTTGATAATTTTCCTTGAAATGCCTTTGAAAATTCTCTTGAAGTCTCTATAATTCTCTCTCAAAGTTTCTAGGATGTCTTGTAAGCTTGCTAGGTGAAATAAGGTGAATTAACCCCATATTTATACTAAATCAAGAGATTAACCCAAAAATTCAAATAATTGAAGCCCACACTAGATCTGGAAATGAATATTATTAAAATCCTACCAAAATGAAATTCAAAAAGGGGGGTCGTCAGGTGATCCCACAATAGTGGTTTACAATTTTTGGCCAAACTAGACACTAATTTTTTTTTTTAACTAAATCTTCACATTCGAGCACCTATAGCGGTTAAACCATGAGGAATTTGAAGATGATGCAAACTAGAGTCTTGTCACATTTTGTCTGTAGATTCTGAAAATATTTTTTTCAAAATTTTTGGAATCATATTGCACTTCTTTTTCCATCTCCCACGAAAATTGGTTTTTTTCAAAAAATAGCATTTTTAAAAAGTGACGCACACCGTATAACGCATAACTTTTTTTCCTTGAAAGATAAAATTCTAATTCTTTTGAATTTAGATTTATAACTCCGATATCTAGTGCTTCCACTTGGTTAGATAGTTTTTTATTGAATATTTTTTCTTTAATCAAGTTTCAAAGTCAAATCAATTACAATTCAGACATAACGCGACCTTATAACGCATAACTTTTACTGTATCTATCCATTTTATTTTATTTTTTTGGTTGGATCAAGGACTCCAATATCTAGTGCACTCATATTTGAAATTTTTTTTTTTTATAATCTTCTATTTTTCCACATGTGCAGAACAAAGAGTTTTGTTTTCGGTGAAAACCCTATATTTAATAAAACTTAAAAAATAAATAGATAATATAATCAAAACATATTAAAATTATATTCGTTGGATAGCTCATTTTGAGGGAAACCTGATACTAGTTGGGTTTTTGAGATCTCCTCCATTTTCATTCTCAAATCGAGCTTCGAAGTGCAAAATTTTGAGCAATTTTGGTGCCTGAGAGGATGTGGGTGAAAATAAGTGGGTTCGGTTGAACAAAAAAATAATGTTCGGTCGAATGGGGGTTCGACCGAATCATTGTTTGACTAAACCCATTTAACATAAAATAAAAAAATAGATTTGAATGGGGTTCAGTCGAACATTCTAAAGATGTTCGGTCAAACCCCCTCTATTAAAAATTAATTTTTAATATTAATATAAATAATAAATATAAATTATATTCTTTTTAAATTATGACTTGAGAGAGTGATATGGAGGGAGTGGGAGAGAAAGGGAGAGTGGGGGTAGGAGGGAGATACTTGAGAGAGAGAGGGGGGAGTGGGAGAGAGATAAAGGGTAGGGGGTATAAGGGTTTAGGGTTTAAGGGTTAAGGGTAGAGGGAGAGAGGGAGAGGTGTAGGAGGGAGACTTGAGAGAGAGAAGGGGGGGAGTGGAGAGAGATAAAGGGTAGGGGGTCCTAGGGTTGAAGGGTTAAGGGTAGAGGAGCTCGAGAGGG
The DNA here is from genome assembly GCA_007258455.2 of Sequoia sempervirens. Lineage (NCBI taxonomy): Eukaryota > Viridiplantae > Streptophyta > Pinopsida > Cupressales > Cupressaceae > Sequoia > Sequoia sempervirens. The sequence goes on from VDFB02256132.1 coordinate 205,052,102, forward strand.
AGAGTGGGTAGGAGGGAGAGACTTGAGAGAGAGAGAGAGGGGGGGAGTGGGAGAGAGATAAAGGGTAGGGAGTAGAAGGGTTTAGGGCCTAAGGGTTAAGGGGTAGAGGGAGAGGGGAGAGGGGGTAGGAGGGGAGAGAGACGTGGGAGAGAGATAAAGGGTAGGGGGGGGTTGAAGCCAGAGGGAGAGGGGAGAGGGAGGGGAGGGAGAGACTTGAGATAGAGAGGGGGGAGTGAGAGAAAAAGGGTAGGGGTGTACAAGGGTTTAGGGCTTAAGGGTTAAGGGTAGAGGGAGAGGGAGGGGGGGTAGGAGGAGAGACTTGAGAGAGAGAGGGGAGGGAGAGAGATAAAGGGTAGGGTTTAAGGGTTTAGGGTAGAGGGGGGAGAGGGTGGGAGGGAGAGACTTGAGAGAGAGAAGGGGGGGAGTGGGAGAGAGATAAAGGGTAGGGTTTAAGGGTTACGGGTAGAGGAGCCAGAGAGGGAGAGTGGGTAGGAGGGAGAGACTCTCAAGAGAGAGAGAGGGGGAGTGGGAGAGAGATAGAGGGTAGGGGGTACAAGGGTTTAGGGTTATAGGGTTAAGGGTTTAAGGGTTAGGGTTTATTTTATTTGCATTGATTTATGTTTTATATATGTGTACAATAATTTTATAATTAGATAATACTTAATTTTAAAATTTACATAGTTTCCCATGGAACAATTCGATGGAACAAATTATATAAGTTGTATATAAGTGTATATAATATTCTTGAACTTAAGACTTCCTTGAAACAAATATAAGTTGTATATAATTGCAATTTAGGAAAAATGATTTTAAAAAACTTCACTATGTTTCAAATAAGGATTGAAAGCATATATATATGGGTTTACATGCAACCAAAAAAAGTGAGAGATGATGCTATCAAAGATTCTTGAACTTAAGAATTTTCCATGGAACAAATATGTACATATAATTGTAATTTACAGAAAATGATTTAAAACTATGTACAAGTTACTATAAGTTCTCATTTGAACATGTATAGGGTTACAAGTGAACTTGAAAACCATGGATATAATCTAAGTCAAAGATTCTGGTTCAACCTGCTCTTCAATAACATGTAGAATTTTTTGATGATCATCACTATCTAGTCTCCATTTTCTTCGGCCACGTGCATGTGGAACTGCATGAAGATGTAGAGTGGTAGCAATTATTAATTGGCTATATTGATATACCTTGTTATCAAGTTGATAGTCAACAAAATGAATCCCTATGCTGAACAACTTGACTTGTTTTAGATATGTCCCTTGCACTACAACATAACTTGCATGGTAAACATGAACCTAAGGTAAGACATATGAACGTGTGCAACATTTTCGCTGTCAAGGTTTGTACAATATATATTTAATGTTTATAATGTAATGTGCACATGTGAATACAATGTATATAAAATTTTAAATTCAAACTCACCCGTGGAAATGACATTCCATCACTTGTTTGTGTTTTGTTAGCTTATTCCTCTTCCCAGGCAACGCAATAAATAATAGCTAACACCTTTGATGTTTCCGTGCTCTCGCATGACTGCAAAAACATCTCTGTACAACAAATTTACACAAAAATTTAAAAATTAGAAATGTCTCTAAAGATCATTAACTAGATATATATAATATTTAAATTATTGAAAACTTACACATGTGTACCTTTTCTAACCAATCCTGAAATATGGTCATAATCAATTGAAATCAAAGGAATGTCTTCAAATCTTTAGAACTTCCTCATTTTCATCATATGTTTCTGAAACAACTAGTGGCACCGTATCCCATTTACCAACATATCCAAGTTCTTGATTGTTGCATGCATAATTAGAGTTTCCCTCAATGTACTCAGTGCAAAAACAAGAGTAATCCCTTGTGTCTAATATCCATCCATGACAACTATCTGAACTCCTAACACAATGCAAAGATCTTGTTTTATCTACCCTCTTTCATCCATGCATTGATCTTCTATCCACACCTAGATACATATTTACAACAAAAAACTTATGTGAACAAATATGTATATATATATATATATATATTTTAAATTTAAATAAATTCAAATTTTTGATTTAATGTAATTTATACATACCTGATATCTCCCAAAACACTCTATGTGGAATGTGTCAGTTTGTTCTTGAAGATGTACCGACCACATTTGATGCAAAGTGTTTCTTGCACCATTCAACAACATCATGTGCATTGTCTAGATGATCTTCCGGATAACTCATTTGATGATTTCTTAAAGCTCGTTTGATGCAAGCTCCTGCTCCATCATGCTCACCCTTTCCATACCCACTCTAAAAAAAACTCCAAACATGTGGTATTTTGTAGATTTTATGATATCTACAAAGTGCATAGAATGGCCGTGAAGATTTGAATTGTGCCACACATCCATTTGACCATACAAAATGATTTTCAAAATTTAGACCCCTGCTTCTCAAATTCTCAAAAAATATTGTAAAACAATGTTGGACAAAAGTGTGTCATGCTCTTTATCATCACTAATATAAAAGTGATATTCTTTTTTAATGACTTGTTCTTCATCTATACTCTCAACACCATCCAATTTGATTGTGCATGTTGATAACACACATGAACCATAATAGTGATCTTCTTTGAAAAGTAATACTGATTGAATCTCCTTTTGATGTACAAAGGAGTAATTTTCTGCAAAGTCAACTACCGATATAATTGTTCCACGTGGGAAAGTATCTCTCAATGCTTGGAATTGTTGTGCTTGCCACTTAGCAAAAAAGGAATGATGTGTGTATGGTCGTATCAATTTTTGAAAATCTTCCATAAATTTTCCAATGGGAATCTCCTCTTCTACATAGTTCAACCTTGTGGATTCTTTCCCAAAATTTGTTTGCAACTTTACATACTTGTACCTGTGTCAGTAAATTATGTGAATAACTAATAAACCACACTTGATCAATGAAACATTACATCAAAGAGAATCCAAATAACAATCTATGAGAAATTGAAACAAATAAACTCTCTAAAAATAATACTTACCTCTTGCAATGTCTTTGTTAGGTCAGTATCCTCAATTCTTGAAGGAAATTTAGCCAAATTTCCACATGTCTCACAAATTCCTTTTATGCAGTTTATTTGAGGTCCATTTTCATGATCACATAATATAGACTTTATGAACAAACTTGCCTGTTTAGGAGGTGCATTTTGAAACCCACATCTTTCTTCTCTCATCTTTCGAAACACCTGATAGTAGAGATCAAATTCAATATGATAACGACAACAACAAGTTTCAAAAAACTTGTTTATCTTCACATAATATGGCTTTAACCTTTGAAACATTGTTTCCCAATCTTTATATGAGGATATGCATTACAAAAGTTCATATACATCTCAAATTGTGTTATGTCTAGCCAATGTTTGATATGCTTTTCATAAATACTGGGTCCAATCCTGTATCATAACATCTCTAGTATTTGATGATGGACGAGTTTGATCATGCCAAAAACCCTGAGACCAAGTTCCTAACAACATCTTCAATCCTGTCAGAACGGGGAGCTCCACACATAATTTCCCATTTCCTTCTAAACTATCATCCAAAAACTTTCTCTTTTTCTCATATTTTATCAATGTGGTTCTACTATAACCAATTTCAGTTGAAAGTGCATACATTTTTCTTTTTCTTGCTATATCTTGATGTACAATAGATGTCAACATCACCCTTCTTGTAGTGGCCTTATCCACTAATCGAGATCCTTTCCCAATGGAATCTAAACCCTTTTTAACATTTTGAACAATATCCTTTTGTAATCCCATGTGTTTCTTCTTATTTGATGTCGAATGTACACCCAACAATTGTAATGACTCTTTGAGCTCATCATAAAGAAGTAAACGTGATAAAAATTGGGTTTTTTCAAGTGTATCAAGATGATTGAAATGATGATTGATCATTCCATTTACAGATTTAGTCATTGACCTCTTTCTCTTATTATAAGGCTGGTTGGCATAATATTTCAGTTTCTCCATATCCATTTCAAGTAAATGATCTAAATTTATATGAGAAATTTGTTTCCTCACCTTCTCAACTAGTTTTATATGCTCATCCATATCAGTAGGAGGAAGTGATCCCGACCCCTCTCCAACATGCATTGTTTGAACTTGTGCCTCCTCCCTATCTTCAAGGGCCATGCATTCTTGAGTGGATTCATTTGATCCAATGTCTAGATTTGGCTCGACTTGAGCATGGAAACTTCCTGCTTGTTGAGCCATTCCTACATGTCACAAAATATTTTGCAAACAAAAGTGAGAGATGATGTTATATAAGTGGAGTTTATGTATGCAAGCAAAAAAACTTCAATAAAACATGATGCTATAAGTGAGAGAAGTTTGTGTGCTAGTTTTATATTCTCATCCATACTAGTAGAAGGAAGTGATCTTGACCCCTCTCCAATAAGCATTGTTTGAACTTGGGTCTCCTCCCTAACTTCAAGGTCCATGTGTTCTTCAACGGATTCGTTTGATCCAATATCTAGATTTGGCTTGACTCCAGCTTGAGGAATCCCTAGAGCATAAAACATTAAAAAAAATTGAGAACATTGAAGTGATGAAAATAAAATAATTATTCCTTGGCACCATATAGCTTGAGTTTTGATGTATACATGTGTTAGTCTCTAGAAAACCTCACATTGCATTGGCTATAAGTATAATTTGAGTTCTAATTTTCAAATAATTCTAGAGCTTAGAATTGGGCATTTATTAAAATATTTAAAAAATATTTTTTTAAAGGAACTATTGATCATTAGATTAAATTCAATGGGAGTTTAGAAAAATATTACACTAATTAGATGTTGCAATGTAGATTGGATAGGGGATATTGATCACCAAATATCAACATTAGAATGCTACTTCATTGTACATGAAGGTGTAGTTTCATGAATAATTAAGAAAAAATAATGGTTTCTTTCAAAGTGAAAAGTTAGAATATATAGGAATTTGCAAAGCCATAAAATAATTAATGTGGTTGAAAAAATTATGAAAATCAAAGTGGCATAGTGAGGGACACAAAATTTAAGGTTTCATTGGAGAACTAAGCATGTATTGAAGTACACTATCATTTTCTTCATGAACAAAGTAAAGAGAAAATTGTGTAGATGCAATACTCAACAATGATAATGTGATGAAAAACATTAAACAAAGGTATTGGTAAAAGATAAGTGTAAGGTTTGTAGGGAAGGATTAATTAATGTACAATATTTTAGTTTAAGAGTACATTTTAAGTTGGGGTATTGCGTTGAAAAATGGTCATACATTAAACATTTATAATTTTAATAAGAAAGCCAATGCAAAATGTATGCACATACAATTTTAAACACACACTTGAGAGTGAGAGAGAGAAGAAACAAGCATGTACCTTGTTTCTTTCTATGATAATTTTCCAAGTTTTGTTCACGCCTCTTATGTTCTTCTTCTTTTGACAATTTTTGTTGAGATGCATTTTTTCTTTTTCTTTGTTGTCCCATTTTCTTCTTCAACTTAAAGATGACTCAAAACAAGTCCTCTACAAACTTAGTTAAATTATCCTCCAAATTTTTCCTTGATTGATAAAAATGAAAAGTTGTCAAGCTCCAATATTTGCCTCCTTGATAAATGTGCAAAAACTTCTTATCCAAAATCTTGCACTCCAAGTGATATAAATGACAATTAATCTTGCAATTTGATATCCAAAATAATGAAAAATAAGCTTCTATTTATATGCATATCCAGGATGGGAAAAAATTATTCTAGTGTACATGGAATAACTAGATCCTAGTTTAAATGAATCAAGTAGTAAACAAACAAGTTATTTCATTGTGGAGTTTGTTGTTATTTAATTCATAGGTATGCACAACATATCTAGTAATTTTAGAATTTTGTTAAAGTGTCAAAAATGTATATTAGAGGTATAATTTGAATTTAATTTTCTTAATTATATTTGAATTGAATTTCAAGTTACTTGTCAAAAATGTACAATAGAGGTATAATTTGAATTAAATTTTCTTCATTATATTTGAATTAAATTTCAAGTTACTTGTCAAAAACGTATAATAGAGGTATAATTTGAATTGAATTTTCTTAATTATATTTGAATTGAATTTCAAGTTACAAGTTTGTCAAAAATATTATATCTTGTTCTCAACTCAATGGTTCATGTTGCTTAAGTCATTTAAAAAAATATATTTATTGTGATCAACATGAATGAACTTAATTATAGAGTGGCATTGATTTCCCTAAAATTCTACTAGAGATCAAATGTATATTGAATATAAGGAAATGTAAGTTGTAAGAGATCATAAAATAAGAAAACATGTATGTATATTGAATATTTAAAGCAAATGCATGCATATATTATGTGTAAACATGTTTAAACCATAAGCAAACACATGTACATACAAGTAAAGGGATTCAATACATATAAACATAACACATATTATAAGCAAAGAGGCAAATGTATGTATATATAATATAAGGAAATATATGTACATATCATATAAGCAAAATGTAAATTAAAGATCATCAAATGTTGAATACTAAAGATCAATAAATAAGCAAATGTAAGTTAGAGATCATCAAATCTCAAATACTAAAGATCATCATGTATAAGCAAATGCATGTGGTAAAGATAAAAAATATAGTGTGCATGGCCTAATATGAATGTCTACTCCTAGTTGAATGGCCATCTAAATGAGAACAGTCCTGCTCTGATGGATGTGCTGAGCCTTGCAAATAAAATTGTGTACAAGATGTGTTAAATACATATAATTTATATTAAATAAATTTTATGAAATTTATTTTTAAATGAACTTGTATTTGTAAATATCAATCTAGATCTATGCATACATAAATATTGCATGTACATATACACATGTGATTATATAAAAATGAAAAACTCACATGTCCACTAGCAGCAGATTCATCCACAGAGTCACATCAATCATGCACACGATCTGGACCAAGGCTAGGAGTGGTATGAGGTATGTCCACCTGTAACAATATATACATATATATATCAACTTACATGAATATCTAGTTAAAAAAAATAATAACAATGAAAAAAGAATTGAAACATGCACATGCACACATACATGAATATCATATGATATCGGATGACCTAAGTCCTCTGAAATAGTCACCTCCACCATATCCACCAAACAGTCAAGTGACGAATCAACATCTGCATCCATCTGATCTATCCCATGTCATGCCAGAAATGATGAATGTAGAGGACTATGAAGGTGAGATGGCATCGACGATGATGAACTAGAACCAATCAACATATCAATAAAACTCATAGTCTGTGCAGCTGCCGAATGAACTGTAGGTGGAACCTGATGCACACTAGTGCTCGGCTAAGTGATGGGATCCTGGAATTGAACGACCTCTACATCTCAAATTCTCTCTAACATGCTCTATACCGATCCCATTGTCTGATGCAATGTTGGCATATGCCTCCAACAAGTCCTCAACCAAACAATGCAGAGTCATGTGTGACATATCTCTTGTAAGTGCATCAAGCTGTGTAGGAGTAGGGATGCCGACCACTGTAAAAGGATCCATGGTGGTCCACTATGCTAAAAATTTCGTGGATCGGGATGTCTGGACATAAAATACTAACCTACACGATCATCAGATATCCTAGTGGTGGCAGCCACAATGTCACCTACAGTGTCAATTGCTTCCTTTTGGGAAGCAATGACAACCTCATTTGCTATTGGGGGCTAGAGGTGGGGTGAGAGTAGGAAACCTCTCACCAACCAATACCCTAAACACTGGGGGTGGTCTATCTGCTTGACGATAGGTGGGCCTATCAGCAATCCTACCACGCCCCTGACCAGCATATGGTGGAATGTCCAAGTAGTTAACTTTGAGGCCCAAATGGACCTCAACATACAACTGTTGAACAAAATACAATGGAATCTGGTCATTGTTTGGGTATAGACCATGTGCTATGAGAAATCATGGGTAGATCGATGAGGCCATAGCATGATCGACACATCTAGTGACTTGGTATCCCCTAACCTTACACACATTTTGATAAAATGGAAAACAAGTGGTTTTTATCATTTCTTTGGTGACACTATCCTGTATTTGTTTAAGGGGAACGTCACCATGTACTTCTTCCTGCATGCAGGAAAGAATAGTAGTCACTCTATTTGAGGAATATGCACTAGTCCTCTCAAGTTCATCTTTTAGTTTTTCTAGACTATGCAATATTAACATGCATGGTTCACTATATATCCCTAGGTTTGCACCATGTGCTGATGAATCTCTCAATTTTTTAATCTCATTACTAGTATTTGCAAACAAAGAATCTGGCGCAGGTGGAACATGATTTTCATTTTCCATGTTATATATATATATATATATATATATAGTACACCTAAAAGAGCAATGAGACTTTGGTAAATAATATATCTAGATAAAGGGAATACAAATATAAAATAGTTGTAATAATTCATCTACTCATCAATAATATGTTCATACCATTAACAATTTAAAAATAATTGGAAGACAACTATAATCTATAACATAGCATCCTTAAATGGTTCAAATTTTAAATGAAACGATGAAAGAAAGAATAAGAATACAAAAATTAGTATAAAATTATTTGAAAATAATTGGGGATAAAAATATTTAATCTAATAGTTGTTAACATAAATGAACTTCAAAATAGGATTATGTAAGTGAAAAAAGTTCTATTGCCTTCATTGAACCTAAATTTATCTAGTTAAGATATGTCTAAAATTAAGAATTCACACTAGAATATCAATATTCCATAAGAATCTCATAAAGAGGATGAATTTAATGGAAGATAAATAAAATCCTCCATATGAGGATGAATTTTATCATTACAATATGAGTGAATCATCTCAATTATATAGCCAAGAACATAAAAAATTATAGATTGGAAAAAATAATCGACATTTATCATATTTTTATATGTATAAAGTTTAGATACCATCAAACTATTTAAACTTATAGATTGCATAAAGCTATAAATTGAATCGTTAAAACTAATTTATTAAGAATAAAATATAATAAATTTTGGCTTCATATTGCATACTTGTTATAAATATCTCACTAATCCAACCATACATTTTATATATGTTAAAAAATATATAATTGTTATGCCCATAATTTTTCACTATATCTTGACGTGGATCTCCTTCAACTAGATCAATTAAAAATTATTTGTAATGTTGGAGGAAAATGGATTTAATATCATTAGAGTTGTCATGGAACTACCTCTCTTGATCAGCGATAGATATTATCCACTCTCGAGAATGTAAATATGTTCGAGATAACTAAAAAATAATTTGTATCCCTTATATCCTTTCATCCAATGTAGCCTATCTCTTAATTGAGATCCTCTACCACAATTAAGTTCAAATCTTCTAAGTTTTATTTCAACGGATTCAATGGAAGCAACCACTCATTGTAGAAAAGTTATTAGTAAGTGCTAAAGCCAAAACAAGTTTTTTTTTTCTATTTGGATCCATATTTTTTTTCCATTCTAGATCTCTTTCTAGCCATTTTCTTATTTTAAGATCATAGTAAGGTAGTGCAATAGATTTAATCGCATCATTCCACAATTGTATCCACTTACCATTTTGATGAGATCTAGGAACATCAACCAAAGGGATATTAGGGAAGCAAGGTGATCAATTTGATTGAGGTGGGAAGTGTTGAGCTTGAAGGATAGATTATTAGGTATGAGGAATAAGAAGTTTGAAAAGTTTAAAGAATTTGGAGGTGATATGTGAGATAGGTTTAATAGAATCTACTTAAATAAGGGTGTTTTGTGGAGAGGGGACAATGGAAAGAGAAATAACTAAGTTTTAATCTATCAATACAACTAAGTTTCCCTTAGTTCACCATCTCTTTAGTTGGTCCAAGTGAACTAGTGATCAATATAAGAATATTTTTTGTCTAAAATGGGATCTAAACCCCTCATGGTATTTCTAGTTAGGATGTAGGAATTCAATTATTTTTTAGAGAGTTTATGAGAACTAAACCAACTTGTATCTTGGTTTTTTCCACCATATCATATTCACCTCCTTGTAGCCATTTAGTCATAGGGAGGGCATAAAAATCCATTCCCACAATTTAACTTGAGATGAGGAGTCATTAGGCATGTACAATAAAGAAAAAATGAATAGGTATTCCTTGGATTAGTAACTGTAAGCACTAAGCACAATTGTTGTTGGGATCCACTCCTCAATAGATGATAAACTTAGCCAAGTATTGGGAAAGGTGGGTCAACCTTGCATCCTAATATTTTGATTTATTATTTTGTCCTCATATTAGGAAATGAGGCATCTCACTTTGTGTTGGTAGTTATTTGTCATTTGTTGAATGCTTCAAGGGAAGTGTCTAAGATGTTCTAAATGCATATAATATTATTATAGCTTTATAAGATGAAACCCTCGTATGACATATTCTTATGAAATTTAAGAGCATGACTATAGAATATTTACAGTAAAGTATTGACCAACATTATGAAAAATCATAAGAAATCTTTTAAGAAATAGCAACAGTGTCAAGGAAAAAGATGTGGACATTTACAAGAACTTTTTTTTTAAGCAAAAGTGGGAGACCACTTATAATTTTATTTATATATAATATTTTACATATAGCTGGTTTAGGCGGACATATTGGCGGGAAAGAACTAGCAAGAAAACCTCCGGTTGCAATCCGAGTAACAAATTTTACAAAATATCAAAAAGACCAATGAGGTCCTAATACAAATGACCAATTATCTGATTACAATGTTACAAAAGCACATTGGTTGAATACATCAGTACATATGCACATTCTCTTGTGCACCCAAAATACCCAAAAGAAGACATCATACTAGATATACCTGTGACCCGAATACATAACACAATGGAGATTACAAAACCTTACTAAACATAAGACTAATAAGCTAGGAAGCCACTTTCAAAAAGATGTAGATTTTCCACCAACATGCTAAAAGCCATTAACCGAGCTTTCTTTTGTTTCCACTCATTTACCTTTGTGTTGGCGATCATGCTCAAATGAAGGTTTTGATTTGTTTTAATATTAGGCACATAACGATAACAAAATTTCTTTTTGGATGAAGATGGAAGTTGTAAATCATGAATGCAAACATGACTTCTCAAGAAAGAAATGGCATGATATTTTCTTTTTAAATCACCAATCTCCTCCATGGAAATGGAAAATCTGTATATGTTTAGAACTTGGTAGAGATGTGAAGAAGTGTCATGCATTGTGGATAATAACATGCCTTGGAATATGTGAACATAGGTCTCTTCTTATGAAACAAAACCTTCTTTGAATAATTAACATTAGAAATTAATACAGTTTGGCGAGCATATTGTATAATCACACTAGAAACCAACAATGGAAGATTGAGAGTCTCAACTAATAATTCCACCTTATAGATAACATTCATACTAGAAGCCAACAACAAAAGACCAAATTTCATAAATAAAGTCCATGTGTTATATATCATGCCTTTGAGGGGTCCACAAGTACCATGAGCCTTTTGAAATCCTTCTCCATCTAAATGCATCCATTCCAAGACCATTGGGAGGTGGGTATACAATATGAGCCAAGTATTAATTTCTAATGTTAATTATTGAAAGAAGGTCTATAAATTATTCGAGCATCTTAATTCTCATACAAAGTTACATCTTAGTCAATTTCTCAATGTATGAGTTCCATATATTTGTATTTTTTTCTTAATATAAAAACATATTTTATTTCATTAAAATTAACCTATCTATTCCATGTTACAAATGATGAGCCACTCTTATTTTAAATTATAAGTTTATAATTCAAAATTAATTAGTAATTTTCAAGATAGAGTACACACAATTTCTTTAGTTAAAATAAAATAATATTCTTATTTCCATGTGAGAGTTATGTAGAATGGTAGTTTGACATGTCTCAAAAATATTTCTTTCATATATACTAAATTTTTATCATTGTACATTATGAGTGAATCATCTCAATTATATATCCAAGCACATCAAAAATTTATAGAGTGGAAAGAAAAATAATCACACATTTATCATATTTTTGTAAGGTGTTTGAAAAGACTAAAAGTTTCCCTAGAAAGAACTAATTAAGGAATAAAAAAAATGGAAAGTGTCTACCTCATTGTATGTTGACCTTTCCCATATAAAAAGATCATGGAAATGCTAAATGAGTTGATATAAGAATTTTTAAGAATGAAGGCACAAAATTCATAACACTAATCCTAAAAGCAACAAGAAAGGCAATGAATAAAATCTTCCTAGTTATTTTGAAAGAAACTTTAAAAGGTTCTAAATCCCCTTCACACCCCTTTCTAAATGAAGATAAAATAAATAAGTTACCAAATATTTCTTAGAGAACTTAAGGTGGTGATTTTAATATGATTTGAGAATAAATAAGATAAATTAGATGAAATCAAGTTTTGTTGTAAAGGTGATGAATTTTGGGGGAATAAGATGAAAATAATTTTGAACCTAGTTGACTCATTAAATGGCAATAAGATAGATTTTAAAGGGGCTTTATTTAAAATATGTAATAGTTAGATATGGTAACTAATACATTATATTCTCTATTAGATAGTTATTTCTTCCATAAACATTTCTTACAATCTTATAATTTATTAATAATAGTGATGTGTGCATCCCTAGACACTCTTTGATAACCACACTATTAATGTTTCTATTTTTACTAGAGGATACTCTAATTGAAAAGCATGTAAAGAGGAAGGGTTAGTTAACCTTGATATTAATGCAATGAAAGGTGGGATTATCTTGATGGGTTATCTTAAAGTTGAATCTATCAAGGTTTTTCTTCTATGCCTGAACACATTTAGTGAAATATAATGAATATGTGTTATCCTAGAAAAATATGTATAGCATTAAGGATAAAATTTAGACTTTAAGTTGAAAGAAAATGTCAAATATTTAGAATAAAAATGGTGGGGATGGAATACAAGCTTCAAGAATCTCCTTGTAATAATTAATTGCAATAATAAATGATTAAAACTAAACACGAATGGATATGTCACCAATAATTTTTAGATAAAATGACTAAAATTAGAGCCAAGATATCTTAGCTCAAGTATCAGGATAAAGGTATCAAATTCTTATTCAATGTAAACATAGCTGAGTTTGATAGATAAAAAGTTTGCCCCATTAATACTAGGGGAGCATTGTCTAATGAGATTAAGTTGACACTATTCAATTTTTAGAAGTTAGAACCGTAACATTTATATGACGCTTGTAAAATAGAACCTTATTAGGAAGAGTAGGAGGGGAGAAATGAACCCATAATAATTATACTTATACAAATAAAAATAATAATAATGTTTAACCATTTCAAAATGTTAAATTTGTTTCACTATGATGATCAATAGCTAATTTGTACAAGGAGGCCACAATTTATAGGGAAATGAAGACTACATAAGAGGAGAATTTATAACATGTAGTAGCTTGGTTGTAGTTGTTTCTTTAGCATTAACTATTTTCTCTTTTTTCTTTTGTTGTTGAACATTTTATTTGATCTCTTAAAACTTATCAATGGTACTTGATCTTCATAATGATTATTTTCTTCTTTTTCAATTATTATCATCTTAGAAGGAATACCATTTCAATTTAGAGCAGGGAGAAATGTATTTTTCTTTTAAAGTATTTAAAATATTATATTTATTTGATGGTTCCTTCTTAGCCTCTTCCACTCCTTGGAAAAAATTATCCAACCACTTGAATCTCCTTATATTAATCAATTTACTTCTATGATTTATGTATGTGTTTTTAGTGATTTACTCTTTATCCTTTCAATTTATTCATGATATACTTTAATATAGTTATATGTTCAAGTATATAATAGTTTTTCATAATTGGATATGCCTTAAGAAACTCTTTAAACATGAAATTATTTGATGAGGGAAGATACAAATTAAGGTTATTTCTTTCTTACTTACCTCATGCTCATCCATATTTTTTGTCTATAAATATCTCAAATCAAATTGGATTTTGCAAAGAGGATAACTATATTTTAAATATTCGCTCTTAGTCAAAGTCATTTATTTCTTTGTACAAATTTAAAATTGATTTATGTAATTTAATTTTTAATAATTCTAACATGGATATATGAAGAATAGTTTTAAATATATATGTATAGTAAAGTGGACATATTTTTATATTTTCCTAATACTAGAAAATTTAATAATACCTTCATTCCTTCTAATCCTAATAGAACTATTTTATTATACATTTCATTCAAACAATCTAGTTTCTTTCCTCTAAATTTATTCTTCAATTCATACATTTAGTTCACCAACCATTTTTGGAGTAATGTCATAAGACTCAAAGGCAAAATATGAAGAATTTTATCCAAGTTTCCATTGTATGCACCCTAGAAACTTTATATCATTAACTATTTGATATAATTTCTCAAATAAATTTGTTAATGAACTGTTTGATATAATGCCTCAAATAAATTTTCAATAGTGTTTTTGACGGAGTATGATAGAAATAGTGTTTTTGATATAATGCCTCAAATAAATCTCCAATAGTGTTTTTGATATAATGCCTCAAATAAATTTGTTAATGAACTGTTTGATATAGGGTGCATACAATGGAAACACTATTTCTATCATACTCCATCAAAAATTACCATGAACTGTTTGATATAATGCCTCAAATAAATTTGTTAATGAATTGTTTGATATAGGGTGCATACAATGGAAACACTATTTCTATCACACTCCATCAAAAATTACCTTGAAATGTTTGATATAATGCCTCAAATAAATTTGTTAATGAATTGTTTGATATAATGCCTCAAATAAATTGGAGGTGCCCTGGTAAAAATGTATGCAAAACGTGGAAGCATAGACAAGGCATGTTAATTTTTTGACAGAGTAGAAATGTATCATAGAAATAGTGTATATTGAAAACTCTTTAGAAACTTTCAAACAAATGCAGTTTCAATTCAACAAATTTTAAAAAAATTGCATTTAGGGTTTTGAAATTTAACAAACAAATGCATTTTGAACTCTACAAAATTCGAATTTGACAAACCTGGTGCTCAATATTCAAGTTGGGTTGATGAACTTTGGAGAGACAAAGTTGAGTTTGCGTTCTCCGGAGAGATGAAGTCAGTTTGTTCACCATTTGCAGATCACGGTCTCGGTTCGCCACACGCACAAGCACAGGGAAAGCAACTGCATAAAGTGAAAATGACAGTCGAAAATGACATTGTTTTTTTTATCTCTTATTTAAGGGGGTTCGATCGAACCCATGTTCGACCGAACCCCTTTAAATTAGATTATTTTTGTTTAGGGTTTGGGGGTTCGGTCGAATATATAATGTGGTTCAGTCGAACCATTGGGTTCGACTGAACCCATTGAGTTTGGGGAAAAGGAAAAAAATGAAATTTCCTTCCTCATAAAATTTGTAAACCACTATTGTGGTTTGACTGCATCATTAAGGGATGACCCATTTTCCACCTAGGGTGAATGGATTCTGGTACAAGTTTCTAGGACCTTGCCTTCAGGGGATGAAAGAACATCAAAAACCCATGTAGAATATGCAAATAAAGGGGAGTCCTATAGAGGGAGGACCCATTTTCCACCTAGGGCGAATTGGTCCTAGCACCAATTTCTAGGACCACAAATTTTCCCAATTATTTTTTTTACAATTTGAATTATGGGTTTCAGGATAGATCTTCGGAAGGTGTCATAAATAAGGCTTAAATTTGAATTAAAGAGGCTAATTAACTCTAATTAATCATAATTAATTAAGAGGACCCTAAATGAGTGTGAAAGTGTGTTACAACACTTTACAACACCTAAATAAGGTACAAATTAAGTATATTTTATTAAAAAGGGGCCCAAAATTAATGTGAATATGTACAACACATTACAACATTAAACTTAGGCAAAATTAGGTTAATTCAATGAAAATTCTTCCCAAATCAAGTAAGGAAAAGGGATACTTTTTCTGGTACTACATATATATATACATCTATATGTATATATATACATATATATGTGTGTGTATGTGTATATATATATGTGTGTACATATATACATGTATATATATGTATATATGTATATATATATGCATATATGTATATGTATGTATATACATACATACATACGTACATACATATATATATATATATATCGATGGATTGATTTATAGCTTGTATATAATCATGTTTATTTTTTGGGGATCCATATTTAACTACTATTTCAAATTCCAAGTCCTCTTTCTCTTACAGGTTAAATTCTAAATACCCTCGTTTATATGCATGTGTGGACACCGAAAAAGTATCCCTTTTTCCTTGCTTGATTTGGGACTAATTAAGGATAAATTGGACTTAATATTGCCTTGATTTAATGTTGTATTAGGTCTTGGGCCCTTGCAAACTGAATAAAATGTATGCCTTGTAAAGGTGTTGTAAAAGACTTTCACACTTTTCTAGACTTTTATTAAGCATGTAAGTCTAATGGACCTATCTTTCCCTTAATTCAATATTGTAATTGTATTTTCACATTATTATAGAAGGCTTGTAAATTAAAATTAATTCTAATCTAGTGTTGTAATGTGTTTTACACATTCACATTGGATGTTGTGCCTTTCTAGGCTATGTGGACCTCATTTTAATGTTGAAGAGTGTATTTAATCACACTTTCACATTGAACTTTGTGTCCCTAGCCCTAATTACCCTTTACATCATCATTAATAGGCCCCCATGACCCCATATTGTGCATCCTGAGGCTTATTTCGATCAAAGACCCAATGAAATCAACATATAAACTAAAATTATTCACTCCTTGACAATCCAGCTGGCAAAAGAGCCCCTGTGGGACCCATTCGCTACTTTGGGTGAATGAGTCCCATCCAAGTGGGACTAAGTCACCCAGAGTGGTGAATTAGTCCCATTTGTGCCATTTTTGAGGTTTGAGCAAGAAAAATTGTGTTTTAAGTTTAAATTTCCTCCATGTTGGCCTTGGGGATCAAATTAACGGGTATTTTAGGTGGATTGCCTATATAAACAAGCTTTTAAACCCTAATTCAGAACTCATTCATCATTCATTCATCACTCATTCTCCATCTCAAGTCAAGCAAGCTAGGGTTAGGTCATTTAGAGAGTATTCAAGACCACTTCTAAGGAATTCAAGGGCATATTCTTCATCCATTTTTGTAGAAATTCAAGATCAATCATCATGGAAAGTTTCTAATTCCTTCATTTCAAGTTCTTGCTTCATCTTATTCCTTCATTTGGTTTAATTACCTAAAAGGGGTTTGACCAAGGTAAACCCCTATTCCCCAACATTCAACATTTCTCTTTCTTTCTTTATGTGTTTGCAGATTTAGGAACTTTGAAGGATTGGAAATCATTAAAGAATAAGTTGCAAACTTGTTAAAGTCATCTCCTTGTTGGAAAGGTCAAAATCCACACAAAAAGTCACTTTCAGCCTCATAAATCATGTTTTTCAATCTAGACACCTAGAGGATCATACGCCATTAGTGGCGTATGAGTCCCATTGTACCTATTTTTCATAAGTTTCTATAGATCTGGATACCCATTTGGCTGAAATGGGCTCTGATGCAGTCTTCTAGATTTGGGACTAAGTCGCCCAGAATGGTGTATGATTCCCAATAGGTCAAAATTTTAGAATTAGTAGCACTTCCAGTCTTCATTCCAGCCTGCACAAGTTTCCAGATGCACACATTCAGTTTTACAGTTTTCTATTTTGTTTGATTTGCATTTCTAGGTCTTTTAGTGTGTGTTTGCATATCACATTGTTTTTTCAAAAATTCTATGTTTTCCAAGTTTACACTTGGTGGCGAACCCTCATTTGCTGTTATCCATTCCCTAGAACTCTCCCTTTGTCAAATTTCAATCTCCTTTATATTGAAATCTCAAGGGTTTGTTCTTGAAAGAAGTGTTGATCAATGTCTCTCTCCCTTTAGGTGCAAAACCCTAAAGGTGCAAGAGGTGACAAAAATCTTTGCCACACCATGAAACTTTGTATAATTAGTATGTCACATTTTTGTTACCAACTAAACAAATATATGCTAGTATTAAGCCACTTTCCAATATTAACAAGTATAACTAGTATGTCACTATGCTACTCAAACAACTATATAGTACAATCATTTGTTTTCATCATTTTTCATTGTACATCACTCTCAACCAATTTTAGTATCCATAATGTAACATGCCTACATGATACTCTCCATGGGTTCAAGTAACGCCAAGCTATCATTTATCCTTTCAATTTGCATAAAATGGTACTTTTGAATCTATTTTGCTTTAGTAATTTTATCTTTCTCCCATCATTGTGCAATATGTGTAGGAAATTATTCTCATTATTCATTTTCCCTCTTTAGGGTGATATAATCAAAATACCATCTATAATCTAATATCCTCATTATTTAGGGTTTGATTTTAAAAACATTTGTTTCCTTTTATCAACAAACCATCTATAATCATCACAACAACATACATACTCATTATTATATATATGCTTGTCTATACAAGGTTTTGTTGTTATGTTTGTATATATTTTGATATAGGGTATATTGAAGGGAACACAATCTATTGAGAAGGGGGTGAATCAGTATATCCAAAAAAATATAACAATTCTAGAAACCTTCACAATTACTTTATAAATTTTTAACATGAAGAGCACCAAAACATACAAGCTAGTAAGTAAATCAATTAAAGCTCAACATAAGATAACACACAATACCAAGTTTTTACATGGAAACCCAAAATGGGAAAAACCATGGTGAGAGGCTCTCAAAAGTAGAAAAATGATAAGGAAATTTTACAATATGTAGTAGGCACCAACCTACCAGAGAGACCAATCCCCAAAAGATTTAGTAGGCACCAACCTATAGGAGACACCAATCCCCACCAAAACAAAGACACGAATCCCTATCAAAGAAATATAGAAGGTAGAAATCCAATCCTACCATAACAAAAATAATGGAAGATTTGAGATATGACATCAATAGACACTGTGATATTGGCACACTCTCTTTTCTTCATACTATGACATAGTTGTACATTCTACTCCTTGTACTTTCACTATAATCATTAATTACATTCGATGCACTTTGTTTCTTCAAGATACATCACATTACATAGTCACTCAATTCTCTCATATAATGCATCTGAACATTTGAAATATATACATGACACTTCATTAACATTCTACTATTTTGGCCAGGGATCTACACCAACCTAGACAACATAGGAGGAACCCAAATTCAAATTACATAAAATGTGTAATACAAAGGTCAAATATTTCTGCCAACAACACTTGACACCTTGTGTGACAAAGGGAACCTTAAGTAGTACCTATCCTCACTCCACATTCTTGAATTAAATTTCACATGCTTGTATCTGTTACCGCACATGCCTCAAACTTGGAATAGCTTGATGAAACTTTTGATACTTCAAACTCCTTGTACACTGATTTTTGCCATCAAAAACTCAAGAAACTAATCTAGAACTAGTGTAGGCATACTCTCCTTCCAAACCATAGACCTATAACACATTTCTGATAGAAATGCCACCCACATTAAGTGATCTCTCTATCCAAAAGATATCCTCCTAAACCACCACACACATTTATAACTACATACCTGACATGGTATAATGAATACATAAACTATCTAAGGACAGTCACACCATGAAAAACATGATACAAGATATGATAGATTAGATAGCCTACACACTATCAAACAACACACTACTGGAACCTTCAAAATGTTGTCAATACTTGCACTCCTACAATCTTCTTCATCTTTGACAACCTTCACATATGACAATTGTACCACTCTTTGATAACCACTGGAGGTAGCAATGACCTACTGACATTAGTTTGACATCAATGAAAACATTTTCTCAATAATCTTGCCCTTTGTCACTGATGGAAAACAACAAAATGTTGGGACCGCCAAAACACGCACTAGAATAGTAGAAAGAATAAGTCTAAATGATTCATGTTTTGTTCCATTCACTCCCCTTGTGAAAGATATGGCATTGAAGAAAAGAAAGAAAAAAAGTTATTCTTTCTGAGCAATTCAACATTCATCTTCTCTAGATTTAGCATTTCCTCAATTCAACTCTTTCTCCCCCTATGATGGATATATTTTTTCTGAGAAATTCAGCCTCTTGAACTCACTTTCTCCCAAGCTCACTTCCTCCCAAGATAGTTATTATTTTTTAGCAATTCAACATTTTGAACTCGCTTTCTCCCCCTTTGACATCAATGGAAAAGGATCAACAATATGCTCACATTCTCTGCCATACTGATACATTGCAACATCTAGAACCATGTTTTCGGATAGACTCCCCCTAAGTCCATGCACCACAACTTTTGAACAACACTTCACAAGAGCACCAACCTTTCTTGCAGCAAGGAGACCAAAGCCCCCCTCACCTTGTGCTTTCCTCTTGAATCAAGATAAGGGAGTAACAACTCCCAACTTCTACTAGAGAAACTCAAATGTCTCCTTAGGAAGTGGCTTTGTGAATATGTTTACAACTTTCTCCTTTGTATCCATGTATTCCAACCTAACCTATTTCTTGACAACATTCTCTCTCAAGAAATGATATTTAATTGCAATATGTTTTGTTCTTGAGTGCATCATTAGATTCTTTAAAAATTTTATTGCCATTGTGTTATCACAAAGAATAGTGATAGGATCTTCAAACTAAACCTTCATCTCTTTCAAGTTATGCTTCATCTAAATCACTTCTGTGCAACATGATGCTGCAATAATATATTGTGCTTCTGTTGTAGATAAAGAAACCAATTCCTGCTTCTTACTCAACCATGACACCAAACTATCTCCAAGGAAGAATGCACCACCATTAGTGATCTTCTAGTCATCTATAGATCCCACCCAATCTACATTTGTGTATGTTGTAAGAGTGAAGTTGTCACTCTTTGGATACCAAAGATCAAATTATTCAGTAGCCTTCAAATACCTAAAAAAAAATTTCACCACATTCACATGAGTCTCTTTAGGTGTTGTCTGAAATCTAGCAAACCATTCCAATAGCCTACATAATATCTGGTTTGGATGTTGCCACATACAATAAACTACCAATCATAGAATAGTACAACGTTTGATTTGTCAGAGTAGAGTCATCATCCTTGCTCAACTTACACCCCATAACCATAGGTGTTGCAACAAGTTTGCAATCTGCCATTCTGAACTTGCTTTACATGTTTTTTATGTATTTGTGTTGTGAGATAAAAATACCTTTGTCTGATTAGACAATTTGTAATCCCAAGAAGAAAGACAATTCTCCTAACATAGACATCTCAAACTCATTATGCATAGCCTTTTGAAAGTCTCTACACATTTCATCACTACTTCTGCCAAACATGATGTCATCAACATAGACCACAACTATCAACATGTTTTCTCCTTCTATTTTTATGTACAAATTATTGTCCACACAGCCTCTCTGGAATCCTTGTTGTTGCAAGTATCTATCGAACCTTGCATACCAAGCTCTAGAAGCTTTCTTGAGACCATACAAATCCTTCTTCAATCTACAAACATAATCTGGATTGTTAGTGCATTGAAATCCTTCTATTTTCTCAATATATACTCCCTCTTCAAGTTTTCCATTTAAAATGTTGACTTTAAACATCCATCTAATACACATTGAAATTCTTGTAAGCTAAAAAATCTAAAAGCATCCCGATTGTCTCCAGTCTTGCTACCAAAGCAAATGTCTCCTCAAATTTTATACCTTCAACTTGAGCATAACCTTTACACACAAGTATTTCCTTGTTTTAAATCACTTCACCTTCTTCATTTTGCTTATTTTTGAATACCCACTTGGTTCCAATCACATTTTTGTCTTTAGGCCTTGGGACAAGTTCCCAAGTCTCATTCTTCATTATCTAGTTTAGTTCCTCTTCCATAGCATCCATCCAACCTTGTTCATTACTTGCTTCTTTGAAAGTATTAGGTTCTATCTTTGATAGTAAAGAAAAATGTACCTATTATTTTAATCTTTATAGCATCATCTGGGTTAGAACCCCACTATCTTTATCACCATTTATTTGATCTACAAAATGATTTTTCTAAAAAATACATAGTTGGAGTCTTTAAAACAACTTCCTCTTTCGATTCTTCAATATTACTATGAACTGATTCCTCTTCATCTTCAACTTCTGGAATAGTAGTATTCTAAATAGTTTTGAATCAACCTTTACATTTGCACTTTCAACTATCCTCTTCAACCTTTTTTATAACATCTATAAGCTTTGCTTCTTAAAGAGTAACCAAGAAAAATACCTTCATCTGACCTTGAGTCAAACTTACCCAAATTCTCCTCATCTCTCTTGATGTAGAACTTTCTTCCAAAAATCTTTAGATGATTTATTGTTTTCAGTCCTCATTTCCATAGCTCATATGGAGTCTTTTCTATCTTGTGCTTGATCCGAACTCTATTTAGAATGTACACAAGTGTCTATGTAGCTTCTCTCTAGTACATATCTAGAAGATTTTCCTAACATAGCATAGTCCTTTCCATTTCCTATATAGTCGTGTTGTTTCTTTCAGGGACTCCATTTTGCTATGGTGTTCAAGGAGCAAAAAATTGCCTCCAAATTCGATGCTCTTCATATAATCTCTTATACTTCTTAGCTATAAATTCTCCACCTCTATTTTATCTTAGAACTTTGATTCTTCTTTTGGTTTTATTCTCCACCATAGCTTTGAATTCTTTTAACTTCTCAAAGGCTTATAATTTCTCCTTTATATATGTAATCCAAGTCATCATAGTATAATCATCAATTAAAATCATAAAATACCTATCTCCTTGTGGAATATTAGTCATCATTGGTAAATTTTTATGTACCAAATCCAATGTATTTGATGTGGAATATTCCTTAGCTAGATATTTGTTCCTTGTCTGCTTTCCTTCATGATATGGCTTGCAACTGATCGACTAAGGTTTCTTGATTCTTTGCATATTCCAAACCAATCCTTTTGAACTAACCTTGAAAATTTCATCAAAATTCATGTGTCCTAACCTTCTGTTCAAAAGCCAAATTTCATCCTTTTGTGCAATGAGACACGTTTTTCCATTCAACTAATTGAGACAATAAATATCACTATTTGTCATGATTCTTCTATAGTCAATTCACTGGTACTAGATTTTCTAATTTCACAACCATTAGCACTAAAGGATAACTTATATCCTTTATCACACATCTAAATAGAACTCAACAAATTATTTTTTAAGCCTTCCACATAAAAAACATCATGTCTCTTTGTCTTACCACCATCAAGACTTAATGTACCCTTATTGGATATTTTAGCAATAGAATTGTTTCAAGGGTAATTGAACCACCTTCAAGTTCTTTGAAATTCATGAACTTACTTTTATCTCCAATCATATGACTAGAGTAACCATTGTCAATAATCCATAGGTTCTTCCTCTCCTTTTGAGCATGTAATGTTGTTTGCACAATAAAAGACTTCTCAGACTTCTCTTCTAAAAGCTTCTTCTAGACCTTATCTGGAACATCATTCTTTCCTTTCTCTAGTAACGGGGAACTCACAAAATTGCTTCTACAATTCCTTGCAATATGTCCAAAATTGTTGCACTTGAAACAAATAACATTGAAATTGAATAGAGGTGCGAATGCATTATTACTGACAAAATTATTTCTTCTTACCATAAATCTTCTACAATCCATATCCTTATTACCATAATCATTACAACTAAAACAATAACCAAAAAATAAGAATTGATTTGGTATTGTATCCTTGTCCTCTAAATTTCCTTTTTTTTCTATAGTTGAAAAAATCCATCACTTTGAGTCATGCTTCCATTACTTGTCAATGTGTTCTTTGATTTTGCACTTCCAGAACTTGTCACCTCCAGACTTTCCGTAAGACTCTTCTCTAATTGTTCGGTCACCCTTTCCTTTTGATTATCAAAAATGACTTTGGTTTTGCCATGGAAATCTTTCTGACTTCCAATATCTAATCTAAGGTTTCAATACTTTTACTAACTTCAACTCCAACCGTTGATTTTCCTTCTCAAGCTCTTTTCTAGCTACAACAATCTTTGCCTCCAGTTTTTCACAATCTTTACCTCTTATAGATAACTTTTTTGTCAAAATTTCTTCAACTCTTTTTTGCTTCTTTTGCTTGAATCTTCATATTGACAATCATCTTTTCCACAAACTTTAGATATTTTTCTATTTTCTCTTTGGCTCTTAAATCCTCTATAATTTTGACATTCAACTTCTTGATTTATTTTCCATCTCATAACAAATTCTCCATCATATCTGCTTTTTCTTCACCTTTTTCTCTGGAACTGATTTCATTCAACATCACCACCACCAGTTTCAAAAGCCATGAACACAAATTTTCCATTTTCTTCACTGGATGCATCTTCATCATCTTCTTCTGTAGAATATTCTTCTTCTTCTTCATTAGTATAAAAAATTATATGCTTTCTCTATCCTTTGAATATTCTCTTAAAAGACTTTGTTCCATTAATTTGATCAACATTGTTAATATTCTTATGAGGACACTTAGCCATAAAATTTCCAACATCTCCACAATTAAAAAATTTGAAAGGTAATTTACCTTTGTACATACTAGAACCTCTTTGTAGCTTTCTAAAAAAAAATTGCTTCTTTCAGATTTGATCCACAATTAGAATCTTCACCAACCTGCTTCAGAGATACTCTAAAATAAGCTTCTTTTCTTATAGAATCCTCACTTTCAAATCTCATCTCAAATGCAGTTAATGTTCCATGCAACACAATCAACTTTAAAGTATTCATATCTTAGGTTCTTCAATAGTAGAAATTTTAGGATCAAACCTTCTAGGTAAGGATCTAAGTACCTTCTTTACAATAGTCTTTTCCTCCAAAGTTTAACCAAGATCTCGAATATGATTTACAATTTCATCAACTCAGAGCATGAATGTAGCAATGTTCTCATCTTCTTCCATCCTTAGACCTTCAAATTGAGATCTGTAAGTTTGCAACTTTACTTCTTTGACTTTTTCATCACCTTCATAGATTGTTTCCAACCTTTCCTATATTTCCTTTGTAACTTTCTACAATCTATCACCTTTGAAAACTCGGTGTTAGTCAAACCACATAAAAGAGAATTTCTAGCCTTGACATTGATTTCATAAGCCCTCTTTCCAATTTGATTCCTAGGAGGGTTTTTCGGATTGTGCACTAATCTGTGACACAAAAATGGCTCTTAAGATCCACTTTTCTTTTCTTTTCTTTTCTTTTCTGAAATCAACAAAGTCTGATGTTCATAAGAAAACGAAGATAGTTAAACTCAAAATTTGAAGATGCAACAAGAACAAAAGTTGAAGTGCTCTGAGTCTACTTTCTAAGCTACTAATTTTAAAAAATAAAATAATGAAGATTAAGGGTTTCAAAGAGGGGGGGCCAAAAGAGTTACTATTTTTATCAAAAAAAATAGCATAGAGTCTATGGGCCCCTCCCTTTTTCATTAACTTTTTTTTAGAATTTCAAAAATACGAACAATGATAAATTAGCTAAAACCATGTAGTTTATCCCAGTTCTTTGGGCTAATTTTTTAATGAATATATAATATTTTATGAATTTTCAATGTGGACACATCTTGAAAACCTAAAATTTGAGCATGCTCCCCCTAATTTTTTTGAAAACTAATCAAAATAATTTTTGTTCATTACATGTAGAATGGAGTCTAGTTTACAAAATGTAATTTGTTTCAAAATTTGATGGACAAGTAAAAAATCTATTCCAAAACTAACACATGTTATGGATAAAAACCTTAACATAATCAAAACATAAAAATAATTATATATTTAGATAGCAAAGAGAGAGCCTAAAGTCATCACATTTTTTTAATAAACTTGCATTGAAATATGTGCAAACATGATGGTTAGCACAGCCAAAAATATGTGAAATTTAGTTACCCTTTTAGAAAATTGTGTCCCTAATGCAGCTAATTTGGTGAGCACTAAATTTGGAGAGCGCAAAATTTGGAGAGCACTAGATTTGGTACTCTCCAAATGTTGCATTACATTTGGAGAGCGCCAAATTTGGCACTCACCAAATGTTGCATTACATTTGGCGAGTGCCAAATTTGGCACTCGCCAAATGGTGATGTATTGACAAAAACATGAACTTCACTACTTTCTATTTGTCTCTCACTACCCCACTATGATAAGGCTTAAATTTTACGGTTTATGATCAATGATGGATAGTTGAGGTTTTACCTTTCAGTCCCTCTTAACCAATACTTTCCCTATTCTCTCTCAACCATTCCTAGGTCTCTCCCACCCTTTATACCTTGCCTTCCCTCATTAACCCTATATCCATCCTTTCCTCCCTACCTCTCTCTTCTTTTGTCTCCCTTTGTTACTATTTCTCACCCATTTCTCTCTTTTCTCTCTATCCATACATCTCCCCCCCTCTCTCTCTATTCCTCCTTCCCTCTCTACATATCTATCTCCCCTCTCCCTCTCCTTCTCTCTCTCTCTACTCTCTATCTCACTTCTCTATGTCCCTACCTCTCCCTCCCTCCCTACCTCCCTCCCTCTCTCTATGTGTGTCTCTCTCTTTGTCTCTATCTCTATCTCTATCTCTACCTCTCTTTGTCTCTCTCTCTCTCTCTATTTATTTCTCCCTCCCTCTTTCTTTCTAACTCTTCCCCTCTTTCTCTCCCCTATTTCTCCCTCACTCTCTCCTTCCCTCTCTATTTCTATCTCTCCCTCCCCTCTTTCACTCTCACTCTCTCATTTCCTCTCTCTCACTCTCCCTCTCTACTTCTCTCTATTTCACCTCTCTGCCCCCCTCACTCCATCCTTCTCTAATTTTCTCTATGTCCCCTCCTCTATTTATATTTTTCTCTCTATATCTCTCTCTTCCTTCCTCCCACCCACCTTTCCTCTCTACTTATCTCTATCTAAACTATCCCTCTATACCTCTTTCTTTGTCCCTCCCTCACTCACTGCCTCCTTCCCTCTTTCAACCTCTCCACCTTCCTCCTTCCTTGTCTACTTCTCTCTTTATCACCTCTCTATCTCACTTCTCCTTCATTCCCTCTCTATCTCACCTCTCTCTTCCTACCTTCTCCTTTCCCCCACCTCTCTCTCTCTCTATCTTTGTATCTTTCTCTCTCTTTTTATCTCCCTCTCTTTCTTTCTAACTCTCCCTCTTTATCCCCTCTTTCCCACTCTCTTCATCCCCCTCTTTATCTCTCACTCTCTTTTCCTCTCTCTCTCTCCCTATCTTTCTCTCTCACTCTGTCCTTCCCTCTCCACTTTTGTCTATCTCACCATTATCTCCCTCTCCTTCCCTCTCTACTTCTCTTTGTCTCACCTTTCTATCCATCCCTCTCTATTTTTTTCTATTTCCTCGTCTCTCCTTCCCTCTCTACTTCTCTCTATCTCACCTCTCCCTCTCTAATTTTCTTCACTCTTTGTATTTGTCTCTCTATATCTCTCTCTTCCACCTTTCCTCTCTACTTATTTCCATATAACCTACCCCTTTGTGCCTCTTTTTTGTTAGATTTGGTTTTTGAAACCACCCAAGATCAAAATTATTGAAGGGAAGCAAGAAAAGAGATGAATAAACTCAACACTCCCGTAGCACTGAACTAGCAGTCTATATTCCTATCCAAGGGAAGGGGTGAGTGATGTTTATATAGAAAAATAATGGCAGATAATTCCAAGAGAAATAATAACTCCCAAGTGCCCATAATAGGTGGGAGTTTTACCTACTTGGTAAATGCTAGATTACATGGTTATTCCTACTCAGGTAAAGACAAGAAATGGTTATGAGAAGTGGCATAAGAATCCAAAGGAGGGTGTGAGACTTAACTACCCAAAAGTGGGTGTAAGTGACACATGTGAATGATGGATTTATTCCACATGTCCTCATCCTAACCATTCTAATATAACCTAAGCAAGCTTAATAATGTATGTAGGAAAACTAAATATTCCCTAACATAAGGAAAATAAAAAACCTACACTAACATTTATCTCTCCCAACCTCCCTCCTTCCCTCTCTCAATCTCTCCACCTTCCTCCTTCCCTATCTACTTTTCTATCACTACTCTCTATGACCTCTCTCTCTCTCTCTCTCACTTCTCACTCCCTCTCTCTCTTTCTCTATCTAACCTATCTCTCCTCCCTCTCCCTCCCTCCCTCCCTCCCTCCTCACTCTCCCTACTTCTCTCTATCTTGTCATTCTCTTTCTCCCCTATTTCTCTCTTACACTCTCTTTCCCTCTTTACTTATCTCTATCTCACCATTCTCTCTCTCTTCTCTCTCTCTATCTCACCACTCTCTCTCCCTTCCTCCTCCTTCCCTCCTCTCTACCTCCCCTCTCTCTCTCACACACCTATCTCCCCTATTTCTCCCTCCCTCTCTCTACTCTATCTCACCTCTCTCCCTCCCTCTCTCTCTCTCCTCTTTCTCTCTCATGTTCTCTCTTTATATATCTTCCCCTCTCTTTGTTCCTTCCTCACACCCACCTTCCTTGTCTACTTATCTCTATCTTGCTATTCTCTCTACTTCTCTCTATCTACCCTCCTTCCCTCTCTAATTTTGTTTATCTCCCCCTCTCCCTCTATTCTACCTCTCTCACATGCTCCCTCTTTCCCTCTCTACATTTATCTATCTCCCCTCTCCCTATCCTTATCTTTCTCTCTACTCTCTATCTCGTTTATCTCTCTTGTTACCTTTGCCTCCCTCCCTCCCTCCATCCCTCTCTATCTCTCTCTCTCTCTCTCTCTCTCTCTCTCTCTCTCTCTCTCTCTCTTTGTCTTTATCTCTATCCTTGTATATGTCTATCTTGTCTCTATTTATGTCTCTATGTCTCTATCTTTGTCTCTCTCTTTTCCCCCCGCTCTCGCTCTCTCTCTCTCTCTCTCCCTCTCCCTCCCTCTTTGTTTATAACTATCTCTCTCTCCCCTCCTCCCTCACTCTCTACTTCCCTCTCCACTTCTCTCTCTCCCTCACTACTTCTCTCTAGGTATAGGTGAGATAGAGGTAGGGAGTTATAAAGGGATATGTAGGTAGAGATATGGACAAGGGAGATGGAGGGAGAGGTAGGGATGGAGAGAGAGAGAGGTGAGAGATAGAAATAGAGACAGAGGTAGGTAGAGAGGAGGGAGAGGTAAATAGGGGATAGTTGAGATAGATATAATTGGAGAGAGAAAGGTAGAGAGAGGGAGAGGAGAGATAGAAAGAGGGGGAGAGAGAGGAGGAAGAAAGAGAGGGGGTGAGTGAGGGATAAGTGAGAGAAAGAGGTTATAGAGAGATGTAATAAAGAGAGAGAAGTAGAGAGGTAACAACAAAGGTCGAGAGATTGAGAGAGGGAAAGAGGGAGGGAGGGATAGAGAAAGAAGTATTAAGGGATAGGTTAGATAGAGAGAATTAGAGAGTGAAGGTGAGTGAAATGAAGAGATAAAGAGAGAGGTAGGAGGGTGGGAGAGAGAGAGGGGAGGGAGGGAGAGGTAAAGATGGATAGTTGAGATAAATAGAATTAGAGAGAGAGAGGTAGGTAGAAAGAGGGAAATGATAGAGAGGTTAGGGAGGGAGAGGTAAAGAGGGATACTTGAGATAGATAGAAGTAGAGAGAGAGAAAGAGGTAGGTAGAGAGAGGGTAAGGAGATATAAAAATAAGGGGGAGAGAGAGAGAGGAGAGATATAAAGGAGGGAGGGAAGGAGGGAGGGAGGGAGTGAGAGGTAGGGAAGGAGGGAGAGAAAGGTGAGAGAGAGGTGAGATAGAGATAAAGGCAGGAAGGAGGGATAGGTAGGGAGAGAGGTGAGATAGAGAGAGTAGAGAGAGTGGGGGAGAAGTGAGAGAGATATTTGATAGATAGATCTGATAGAGAGAATAATAGAGGTAAGGATGAATGTGGAGAGATTGAGAGAGGGAGGGAGGGAGGGAGGGAGGGAAAGAGAAAGAGGTATAGAGGGATAAGTTAGATAAAAAGTAGAGAGTTTAAGGGTTTAAGGGTTGACGGTTGAGGAATTAGGGTTTAAGGGTTGAGGGTTGAGGGATTATGGTCTAAGGTATACAGTTGAGGGATTAGGGTTAAATCTTGAGGGTTTAGTGTTAAGGGTTTAATATTTTAGGGTTTGAGGGATTAGGGTTGAGGTACATGTACAAGGATTAGAGTTTAAGGGTTGATGGTAGAGGAATTAAGGGTATATGGTTTAAGGGTTGAGGGTTGAGGGATGAGGGTTAGAGGATTGAGGGATTAGGGTTTAAGTATTTATGGATTAAGGGTTTAAGGGTTGAGGGTTGAGGGATTAGGGTTTAAGTGTTGAGGGTTTAAGGGTTGAGGATTGAAGGATTATGGTGTAGCGTTGAGTGTTGAATTTTGAGGGTTATAGGATTGAGGAATTAGGGTTTAAGGGTTGAGGGATTACTTTCTAAGGTATAGGGTTTAAGGGTTTAGGGTTGAGGGATTAGTGTCTAAGGTATAGGGTTTAAGGCTTTAGGGTTTAATCCTTCTTTTCCTCTCCATCCTTCAGCCATCTTTGCATCTCTCACTCCTTGTCTCATTACAACTCGTCTAGGTCTCTCCCACTCTTCTCTCTCATCATTTTCATTATTAGTAAAGCTCATTAAACATCTCCCTCCATCCCTTTGTACTCTACTAGGTTTCTCCTACTCTTCTCTCTCACTTGGTAAAGCCTAAAAACAATTCATTTGGCACTCAACTAATAGGAAACCTGTTATGTAACACATTTGATGAGCACCAAATGGCTTTTACTAAAAATGGATAAAAAATGAGTTGACCCGTAATACATGCCCACAATTTTCTTTCTATGTCTACTTTTGTGTATTATCCGACCACAAAATTCTTTTTATGCAATTGACCTCTTGTGGTACCATATTATTCATGCTCTATCACCTTTTGAGAACCAATTTGATTGTTGGACAACGTAAAAGAATATAATTTGAAGTTTCTACAACATATTTGATTACCTTAGGTATTATATTCATTTTTGTAGAATTGAAATGCTTATTTGAGTTTTTTTTTTAGTTTTGACAATATAGACCATTCCTTTCATAATTTTATTAATAATAATAGTTTTACATAGAATTCAACATTGAATAAGATATAAGTTTCATAAAAAAGTTAAATTTTTAGGAGCTTGAAGAAAAAAATGAAAAATCAAGACATAATTTAGATGAATTCATGTAAATTTATATAGAGGATTTCAACTTAACAAAAAATGCTTATGTATTCTATTTGCATTGCATATAGTGGTCCATTTCCATCATGGTTAGCGGAATTCACTTATTTTCATTCCATATTTTAGAAAATGGCCTTCTTTGTTGTAAGGAAAATAACCCACTTGGTTCTCTACATGAACAAAAATTTCACCAAAATTGTAAAAAATTTAAATCATAAATAAATTTATTTCTCCTAGAGTTGTAGTCTTCTCATATACCATGTTGATGGAACCACTCCTAAGTGACACCTTTTTTGAACTCAAAACCACATTAAATACCCCTCACAATCATATTAAAGGAGGTTGTGATGTAGAAAGATCGATATGAGTGGCCACTCAAATAAGTGAGCATTACTTACTGTAAGTAGTCCTACAACTACTCACACAGATTTTCTAGAGCCACACATAACACAACAATTTGATTTAGGTGACTTCATATAGCTTGTACACTCTACACTATTTTTATATACAACACAATAATGTACATTCAAATATATGCAAATACACACACATATACCTATTGTTCCTTTCCCACACACACCCTATTCTTCCTTAGAAAAAATAGGGATCCATTTGTTTCCTTATTTTTTCTTTCTTGATCATTTTCCTGCACTTATTTTGCTAGCCAAAATATAGTATAATCATTATAAAAAGTCTTTTTATTGTATATGAGGGGTTTCATACTAAGACAATATTTCTTGACTACCATCAATTTGTAATGTTATTTTAGGACATTCCTCTAATGTTTAGATTATGACAGTTGTAATGAACCTTGTATTTTAGGACATCCATCTAATTGTTGCTATCACCATTTCCATTCTGACTATATTTGGTCCATGATATCATTTCTTAGTCCATTTCCATCATGGCTAGTCCACTTCCATCATAGCTTTCATTGTTATACATATAATCCAACATTGAATTAGATGGAATGTAGTGACAAGAAAATGCAATTGGCAGTTGTTCCTAGTTATTAGATATGCAATGTGAAGTAATTGCATAATAGTTGCACTTAGGTTAAATTTAAAAAAAAAGGTTGTGTATAGTCATAAAATTGCACCCCTTGCAATTTCACATACATTCTTGCATCCAAATTAGTGTCCACTCCCTTATCATCTTGAGTAGGCTCATTTTAGCCCCTACATCAACCTTTTTCCCTCTCAGGATGCTCTAACACCCCTTTTCAGAATTCACCCTTGTGCATCCGCTTTCCATCGAACCTTGTGCTTCTCCCGTTCATGTTTTTTTTGTAGCATGATTTTTCTGGACACTAGCATGTCGCACAAACATCTACATGTTGCGCTAGTATCCTGTAACATTTTCAACGCTCAAACAATTGTCTTTGAGCATGCTTACCACTTGTCCTCACCTTTGGTCAGTGGTAACGACCCGATATGCCTTGTAATGGATAGAGAAGCTTCATTTCCCTCATTAAAATCTATCCTTTCAGTTCATTTTTCTCTCTAACTTCTTTAAGCTCCATTATTCCAACTTCTAGCTTCACTTCTAACTTCTCCTCTTCTTCTACCATCTTGTTCTTGCTTGCAAAAACCTCTCACTTGTTACAACACTTTCAAGCGCTCTTGGCTTCTCTCTTTGCAACACTCTCAAGCCCTTACAATGTTCCTTACAACACTCTTGGCTCTTGCAGCTCCATCTCCCCTATCTCATGCTTGTGAGCATCTTAGGATTACACATCTCCTTCCTATTGCATTTTTACTTTGTGATATGGGTTCTCCTCCTTAAGCAGGGATTGCTTTTATCACCTCTCTTGTGATACGGGTTCTCCTCCTCAAGCGGAGTTTTCTTTTATCACTCATACTTGGTGGTATGGGTTCTACTCCTAAAGCGGGTTTTGCTTTCACTGCACACTTTTTCCATTTCGGTTACACTCTCTATTTCTATCTGGCTGTCCATGGAGGTGGGAACATCAAAATGGGGGTTTGACTGAGGAAAACCCCTATACATCCCCAACACTATCTCTAGATATTACGCATGCAGGTTTTGAAGAAATTCACTTGCTGAAGGTTTCATCACTTGCATGGTTGTAATAATTTCCTTTATTCTTCTTATCTTTATTAGTTCTACTTCGCTCTATTTCAATTCTGTTACTTTCATGCATTCTAAGATTTCTTAGCAATTAGAGTAGAAGTAGCCACTTTGTCATTTTTTGTGATAAACTCACTTTCTAGTCCATACAAGATGTCGGTGCACCTCTGGGACACTACTGTGCCACGCTATCGTCCATATTATGTGTTGTCATCCTTTGGCCGAGAGCTTGTCAGTTTGTCTAGAAAATCTTTGTGACTTGCTCTTTCCAATTCTAAAACTTTCACATTGTGTCTGAGGTAGTTTAGGGAAGTTTTCCCCGTGAGGCTCTCTGAATGAAGAGAACTTATGAGTAGTGAATCCCCCTTCTCTACATTTTGGTGAACTAGACATGAAGAGAAAATCTTTTGAAAAAACTAGGAATTTATTTACCCTTACTTGGTGGGGTCATAACTTTTGACTTGGTGCTCGAAATTCAAAACCATTTGCACCATTGGAAAGGTATCCTAGAGAACTAGTTTAGTCCCTAAAATACAAGTGCCTTTGGTACTCAAATTTTAGGGACCGACACAAGTTTCAACCTCAAATTCCGCTCTGAAGACCTCTGAAAATGCAAATTACTAGAACATAGAACATGCATGTGAGAGTGACTTGGCTTTACCCATGTCACTTGATATCTTCGATCCTTCTCATGAAAGTCCTCTTGCTTTAGAGGATATTTTTTGGCAAGAAGATGAAATCATTGATACCTTTCTTAATGTTACTCTACCTTCTCTTCATTCCAATGCACTCTCTTCTAGAGATGATGCATTTGTGAATGATGAATCTTCTACTCCTTCCAATGCACTCTCTTTTAGAGACATTGCATTTGTGAATGGTGAATCTCATCTTTGTCCTAATGCAATCTCTTTTGGAGATGATGCATTAGCGAATGATGAACCTCCTTCCACATCTGATCCTCCTTGGATCGATGTTGAGAATATGTCTTCAAATAATTATTCTACTAGTTGTGATGATTTTGTAAATGTAATCTACGTCTCTGCAGCCCCTTAAAGGCCTAAGAGACTGATCATTTATGTGACTCCACCTAGTCCTTCTCCTAAAAGGATTTGTTCTATCGATAGTGTTCCATTTGATAGTGATTCTCTTGATCCTTCTATGGCTCCCTATTACAAAGTGGTAGCCCATACTTATGAGAATAGAAATAATAAACAACCAAGCCTTCCTTAAGCTCCTAAACCTACAGCTAAAGCACCCGGTGATAACAATCTTTCTAAGCAACTCCAAGTTAGTTCGGCTAAGATCTCACTGTGGGACTTGCTTTAGTCTGCTCTGATTTACCAAGGTATGCTTCAAGAATCCTTGCAAATGATAATATTGCCTTCTTGTGCTAGGCCGATGGATGCTAATGTGTTGATGGCGTATATTCAGGAAAATTTTCTGAATATTATGTTCTATCCATAGGAGCTAACACCTTTGGAAGTATAGAAGCAAGTAGATCCTCTAATGATTATAGTTAATATTAATAAAATTGGCATTAGACGTACTCTCATTGATGCCCATTTGGCACTCAACGTATGTAGCATTGATCTATTACCTAAGATTAATATTGATTGATCTTCTCTTAACCCTTCTTCTATTATGATTAGTGGGTTTTATAATGTTGTTCGACAACCTTTAGGCATGATAGTCTTGCCTTTGAGGTTGGGACCCATTACTGTACCTACCCTTGTATATGTCATGTCAAAAAAGTTACCTTATAACCTTCTTCTTGGTAGACTGTGGATTCATGCTATGGGTGCAATCCTGTCTACCTTGCATAAATCTATTAAGTTCATTTGTAACAATAAATTAGTCAAGTTAAGGCTGACCCTAATGCTATGCACTTATGTGAAATGGCAGCTTCCAGTCAGGCTTCGGTTGTGCCTACTATTATTCCTTCAGTTTCTTCTAATGTGTCAATGTTTACTCCAGCAGTACCTACTACAAAGGATACTCTTGAGATAGATGTCCCTAGGGAAGATCCTTCTAAAGGAAGAAATCTTAAGTCTACTATTTCTACTTATCAAAGGAATGCATGTCTTGGTGATGATTGGGGTTCTTTAGACTTTACAAAATCCTTCACTAGAGAATATAAAGTTGGCCTGATCCACTCAGACCTTTTGATAACATCATTAACACCCACTATCAAGGATGGTCATTCTTTTGTATCATGGCATAATGTAAATTGTATTGCTCTTAGTGTTGATCCTCCTTTTGAGGAAGATGATCACACTTCTATTAAAGAGGTTAATGTTGGTAGGCCTATCAAGAAGGCTAATGGAGATCCTGTAGAAGAGTATGATTCCCCCTAGCTAGAATAATACTCTCCATGAGGATCCTCCATTGTCTTCCATCTTCATACATTCTTCTTGTGAGCACTCAAGTATTTCTCCACAAGAGAAAGGGTTGCTTCCTGCTCCTCATTATTTATCTAAGCAAGAGTGTATTTTTTTGTAGCTTCTTAAAGCCTGCTTAATCACTCTTCCTCCTAAACACAAGAAATCTCATAAGCATGATAAAGAAAAACATCCTTTTTGTGCATACCATCGAATACCTAGCCATTCCACTAGTGAATGTAAGGCCTTGAAGGATAAAATACAACTTCATGATTTAGGTGTCATCACCCATTTATTTGCTAATGCACCTGCGCTTTTCTTCGCATGACAAGTGATATCAAGGTTTTACCTCTATCTTCTAAGTATCTTGCATTGTTTTCCTCCCTTGTGTGTTGGGGGTAGCATAACTTGTTTTGGAGATGTGCATCATTCTTAAGGACCCCCTCTCTTCTCTATATCTTTCAATTGGAGTGTCCCTTCAGTGGACCCCTTTTCTCTTTTGAAGGTTTCCTGGGGGACCCCCTTTGAAAGCTTCTCTTAAATAAAATCATTTGCATCTAGCTTGGGGGTAGCCTGACTAGACCTCACCTTTCAAACAACATGTCTCTTGAGTGGAATCCTCTTCTTTTGAAGGGTTCTTGAGGGAACCCTTTGAAAGCCTTCCAATTTTTTGATGGTCTATGTAACTGTTCACTTACTTGCCTATGTGGCCGCTTTTGCTTTGCAAGTGCGTCTGTGAAGCTAATTTTTGACTTTATGGAGTCCCCTTCCTTTGGTTTCCTCCATCTGGAAGATCTTGGGGGATACCTCCCTGTAGGTCTACGGGTCTGTAGGGCACTTCTTCTGAGCTTCCTCCATGCGAGAGATCTTGGGGGTGGCTCCCCAGCAAGTCTGCGGGTCTATAGGGCGCTTTCTTTGGGTTTCCTCCATGTGAGAGATCTTGGGGGATACCTCCTTGCAAGCTTGCGGGTCTATAGGGAACTTTCTTGAGTTTCCTTCATGTGAGAGATCTTGAAGGACACCTTCCCTACTAGTCTACAGGTTTGTAGGGTACTTTCCCGACTTCCTCCATGTGAGAGATCTTGGAGGACACCTTCCCTATAGGTCTGTGGGTCTTTAGGGAACTTTCTTGGGGTTTTCTTCATGTGAGAGATCTTGGAGAACACCTTCCTTGCAGGTTTGTGGGCATGTGAGGTGCTTGCATTCTTAAATTCTCTCTTCTCTTCTCTTATGTATATACTGGATCAAAGATCTATATCTTCTTCATCCTAAGTAGATGCCCTTCTTCTCTTCATCTTAAATTCTTCTAAGTGTGTTTTTTTTTTAAATTTGGGGATAATGTGTAATACTGAGACAACCTTCTATATCGAATTCAAATCCTTTAGCTCTTTATGTTCTAACATTGTTTTCCGGTGTAGGTTGTTCTTGTCTAATGCATTTGTTTTGTAGGTCTTCAACTTGGGGGCATGCTTTTGTGGTTCAAAGAGTTATATGCTTTCTCTATAGTATCCTTTTGGCATATGATTTTATTTATGTTTAGTATATTTCCTTTAGTGTGCATATTAATGTAGATTCATATGCCCGCTAAAGTGGGGGGAAAATGTATAGTCGTAAAATTGTACCCCTTGCAATTTAACATACATTCTTGCATCCACTTTATTGTCCACTCCCTTAGCATCTTGAGTAGGCTCATTTTAGCCCCTAAATTAGCCTTTTTCCCACTTAAGATGCTCTAGCACCCCTTTTCAGCAGTCACCCTTGCGCATCTGATTTCCATCAAACCTTGTGCTTTTCCTGTTCATTTTTTTTGTAGTGTGACATTTTTGAACACTAGTGTGCCACATGGACATTTGTGCATCGCGCTAGCATCCTGCGACATTTTCAATGCTAAAATAGTTGTCTTTGAGCATGCTTTCCACTTGTCCTCACCTTTGGTCAGTGGTAATGGCCTGGGATTCCTTGTAATGGCTAGACAAGCTTCTTTTCCCTCATTAAAAGCTATCATTTCAGCTCATTTTGCTCTCTAACTTCTTCTAGCTCCATTCTTCCAACTTCTAGCTTCACTCCTAACTTCTCCTCTTCTTCTACCATCTTGCTTCTACTTGCAAAAACCTCTCACTTGTTACATCACTTTCAAGCCCTCTTGGCTTCTCTCTTTGCAACACTCTTAAGCCTTACAACGTTCCTTACAAAACTCTTGGCTCTTGCAGCTCCATCTCCCCTATCTCATGCTTGTGATCATCTTGGGATTACACATCTCCTTCCTATTTCATTTTTACTTTGTGATACGGGTTCTCCTCCTTGAGCAGGGATTGATTTTATCACCTCTCTTGTGATACAAATTCTCCTCCTCGAGCAGGGTTTTATTTTATCACTCATACTTGGTGGTGCGGGTTCTACTCTTGAAGCGGGTTTTGCTTTCACCACACACTTTTTCCAATTTTGATTACACTCTCTCTTTCTATCTGGTTGTCTGTGGAGGTGGGAACACCAAAACGAGGGTTTGACTGAGGAAAACCCCTATATAGCCCCAACACTTTCTCTAGATATTACACATGTAGGTTTTGAAGACATTCACTCATTGGAGGTTTCATCACTTGCATGGTTGTCAGAATTTCCTTTCTTCTTCTTGTCTTTATCAGTTCTACTTCGCTCTATTTCAATTATATTACTTTCCTGCATTCTAATATTTCTTAGCAATTAGAGTAGAAGTAGCCACTTTTTCATTTTATGTGATAAAATTGCTTTCTGGTCTGTACAAGATTCTAGCGTGCCTCTAGGACTCCAGCGTGACGTGTTGTCGTCCATATTCTGCGTTGTCATCCTTTGGCCGAGAGCTTGTGAATTTGTCTAGAAAATCTTCGTGACCTACTCTTTCCAAGTCTAAAACTTTCATGTTGTGTCTGAGGTAGTTTAGGGAAGTTCACCCCGTGAGGCTCTCTGAATGAAGAGAACTCGTGAGTAGCGAATCCCCCTTCTCTACAGGTTGTAATTGAAATTTTGTCATCTATTAGCATCTAGGTATTAGTTATGCAATGTGAAGTAATGCTTTGAGTTTGAAAGATGTGCAATGTAATGTAATCAATGATATGACATGGCTAGCATATATTTTTTCCAAACATCCATAACTTTTTTTAAAGCACCTATGTTAGGCTTTTAGCCATAGCAACAAGGCAGTGATTTATTTGTTAAAATTATTTAGTACACATGTATGAAAAATGTGGTAGCATATACAAGGCAGTGAGCTGTTTGAAAAAATGCCTTAAATAAATGTGGTCTCATGGAATGCATGACAAGCATTTAGGCAATTGGTAACTACTCCTAGTTCATTGATAGGGTATGTGAAGTAACTGAATAATTTCACTTAATAGGTTGAGTTTAAAAAAAATAGATTGCAATCAAAAATTTTCCATCTATCATCATCTAGTTATTAGTTATGCAATGTGAAGTAATGCTTTGAGTTTGAAAGATGTGAAAATGTAATGTAATCAACGATATGAATATATATGTTTGATAAATTGGTAGACATTGAAAAATGTGGCAGCATAGACATGGCAGTGAGTTGTTTGAAAAAATGCCTCAAAGAAATGTGGTCTCATGGTGATGCATGAAAAGCAAATACAAAATGTGGTAGCATAGACAAGGTAGTGAGAAATTTGAAAAAATGCCTCAAAGAAATGTGGTCTCATAGAATGTATGAGTTTGAATAAAATTAAATTGCAATTGAAAATTTTTCATGGATATCAGCATCTAGTTATTAGTTATGCAACATGAAGTAATGCTTTGAGTTTGAAAGATGTGCAATGCAATGTAATCAGCAATATGAATATGTTTCATAAAATGATTTGGTAGGAATGTATGGAAAATGTGGTAGCATAGACATGGTAGTGAGCTATTTGAAAAAATTCCTCAAAGAAATGCGGTCTCATGGAACACATGAATTTGAATAAAATTATATTGCAATTGAAATTTTCTCATAGATATTAGCATCTAGTTATTATTTATGCAACATGAAGTAATACTTTGAGTTTGAAAGATGTGCAATGCAATGTAATTAGTTATATGAATATGTTTCATTAATGCTTTGGTAGACATGTATGGAAAATGTGGTATCTGGTAACAAATGCATGACCTATTATAAAAATTCCTAGTAATTACATGTGGTATCTAGTAAAACATTTTTGTCGGTATGGTTATGAAGGTTTTTATGAATATGGCTAGTGAACATTACTTACTTTTGTTCTTTGTGTGTTTGTGAACATGTAGCATTCAACATCATGCTGAGGAAATGAGAAAAGCCTCTAACATGGATGAACATGAAGCTAAAAATACAAGGAGAATATAAAAAAAAAGGAAACTTCGTGAAGAAAAGAAATTGCAACCCATAGAGGAAGAAATTCACATGGAATCTAAGAGAGATGTTGAATTGGAAGCACAAAGGGAATAGATGAAAAAACTTTGTGCAAGGAGAGAAATGAATCCCAAAGTTAGGGGAACATCATCAACCATAAGTGAATTACATTGCACACCATCTACAATATGTCATGTTCAAAGTACATCAACAATCACATCTCCAATTGAAGACAAACCATCAACATGTGGTTTTGAAAGTACATTAGCAAACTCATCTCTACTTGAAGAAACTCAACATACCACATCTCAAGTTAG
Source organism: Sequoia sempervirens (assembly GCA_007258455.2). NCBI lineage: Eukaryota > Viridiplantae > Streptophyta > Pinopsida > Cupressales > Cupressaceae > Sequoia > Sequoia sempervirens. The sequence goes on from VDFB02256132.1 coordinate 205,092,486, forward strand.
AGGTACAACATCATTTACATGTCAATCTCAAGGTACATCATTTATTTCACCTCTAATTGAAGGTACACCATCTATCCCTGATGTTGTTGAAATTCCTAATGTTGACACAACTTTACCTTTGAGAACTCCTCCTAGAGTTTTACATAGAAAACCTAAATACTTGATTGATATTGATGCCAATGTTTTGAAACCAATGGCTAATAAGATTCCAAAATGTACATGTCAAAGATATGCGAAGAGGATATGTAGTTTATTTTTTGAGAAGCTAAGTGAGGTTGGAAGATGTCAACTATTTGTTGAAATGATGAGGCAACTCAATTTTAGGCCCACCATGAAGATTCTTGGGCTAAGAACATCGGAAGACTCAAGTGAGAAATCCATTGTAAAGAATTTGATGAGTGCATATGAGAGTGTGGGTTCTACCTCATGCATGAAAGATAGTTGTGCGACACGACGTGTGATGACAACAACATTATTAAGCAGTCAAACTAGGAATAAGATGAACCTTTCAAAGACGAGCAAATCTTTGAAAATAAGTAGATCATCTCTAATGAGAGCCAAAAGAAGGCGTGAAAGAGTGGAGGATCCAAATAGTAAGGAGTTATGGGAATTCTCAGGTAGACTACCACAGAAAGATAAATAAATTGCTCAAGCCTTGAGATCTCTAATACAAGATTTTTGGAAGAATAACACAAGAGTCTCTCCCAATCAAAGAGATGTTGTAAGAAGGAGAATTGGTTTTAAAATCCATGAGCCACATCCGAAGTATTTTTTGGATACCACTCAAACCCAATTTTTTTTTAAATTTGTAGAGAGGTATCCTCAAGTTAAAATATGTCAAAGGTTTTTTGAAATGGTAAAGCCTTTTTATGTCAAAATAAATCACACACGCACTACTTTTTGTTGTAGATTACATATTGAGTTTTCTAACCATTGTGATTTTTAGCAATGTATGTGTGTAGATATGCATACTCAAATTGTTTTGCAAGAATGTTAACATAAGGCCTCCACCTAGATCTTCAAGGGATTTCTTATCTACCATTTTATGTGAAAGAGTGGATGGTCAAATTTTTTACAAGAAATCATGTTTGGATGGCACATGTGATCATTGTGGTGGCATGCAAAATTTTCCAATTTTCCAACACATGGCTAGTACACATACAGTTGGTAATGAAATTATGGAATTTGAAAAATACAAGACAGTGGCCTACAGTCTAAAAAATGGGAAAGAAGAAAAGAAGTGTGAATTGGTTAGTGATAAGATTCTAGTGTATCAGTTTATGGGAATTTTGCGTGATCATGTGGTCTATGAGTATGCAAGGCATACACATAGAGCTCAATAGTTGGACTCATAGTTCAAGTTATGCAAGGACACATTTCCACCTCATAGCATCATTTTAGTTGTTGACTTCATAGAGAACTACACACTACAACCACAATATGAGGTGCAATCACAATACTTCAACGCCACACAGATTGCTATATTTGTGCATACAAAATTCATTCATGAAAATGATAGTATAGAGGATAACAGGAAGGTATTGAGGGAGTATCACTTTTACATCAGTGATGATCGCACACACATTCTACAAAGTTTGTGGAAGGTTGTTGATGCAAGAGCATCACTCCATTCTATTTTTTTATGCTTCATTAGGGTGTTAGTAGTTTTTTTTGTGTTAGTAGGGATCTTGAAGGATCCATTAGGATCATTTAAGATGGTTTAGATAGCTTAGATAGGCCTAGGATTCAAATTATTGGGTTTCTTGCCAAAAAATGTCAATTTGAATTCCTAGGAGGTTTTTGGCTTGCTACAAGATTGGGGTTTGTTCTCAACTCTTTTTTTTGGTTTTTCTAAGCATAATAAGGTCTTAGAGGACCATGGAAATCATGTAAGGTTTTTTTTCTCATTTTGTTCCTTAGTTCAAGTTTGAAAGTTGCAAAAAAAGGCATAATTGTTAAATTTAGTGATATAAACATTAGGGTTATTGAGGAAAAAGGACATATCCTTAATTGGTAACTATTTTTTGGAGTTATTTCATGTTAATTCAATGAGAAACATGCTCCAAGAATTGAAATGAGAAATATTTCAAGAAAATAGCCCGTTATTTGCAAATTTATGATAGTCTTTTGAAAAAATAGTAAAATAACGGTTTGGTACGAACTTGCACGACATAGTGTCAAGTCTGGAGGTGGATGGGAACTTATTATTTTGTGGTATGGTTCAAATTCAAGTGATATGAAGTTATTTCATTGTGTTTTTCTATAGTTATAGTTAAAATACCATTGAAAATCCAGTGACAGACCTAGGATTTTTCAGTGAGCAAGAAAAATCCATATCTCTAGTTGTAGCCAGTGAAAATTCATGAAATTTGAAACATATTTTTTGCAGTTCCTTGTCCATGTTTCCACCAAATGTAAACTGAATACTCCTGAGTTTGTGTGATTTATAACAGAAAGTGTGTGTTTATTGGCATTAGGACTATTTGAAACCCTAGCCTTTTGAGGGTTTTGTGGAAAATACTTTGTTCTCAGTTAACCACCACCAAGAAGAATTTGAAGGAGCCCTCTGGAGTGTATGTGTTTAGGAGTCTAAAAAATTCAAAGCAATGAGTGTTGATCCTTTTTGAGAATTTGAATCTAGAAAACAAGCTTGTAGGATACTTTGCAGGGTATTGTTTGTCTCCATGGAAAGATCTAGGTAATATTATGCAGACTAATGCAAGAACCACATTTTCTTTGTCCTTGAGAGTCCTTGATCTTGAAGTCATTTTCCCTTTGCATCATTATTGGTATCATAGTTAGATTAAGCAAGAAATCTAATATAAGGGTTAAGAAAGAAAAAGAAAGATGCCTCCAAGAAATGCTAAAAGGGTGGAAAAAAGGATAGCAACACAGTTGGGAGAAGCCCTTGCTAGAGAAATGAGAGAGATGAGAGTCATTTTGGATGCAAAACTCAGTGCAGTTGAAGGTAACCAAAGAAGAGGAATGGTTACAGGGGATGCAAGTGACCAAGAAGAAGAAGTGGTGAATGAAGCACCTCAAGAAGAAACTCAAGAAGAGAGGGATGTTGATGAAATGAGGATAGAAAGATTGTTGAAGGAAATCAAGAGTGAAGGAACCAAAGTGAAGGTGGAACTTCCCATATATGCAGGTAGTTTGAATGGTGAAGAACTCCTTTATTGGATAGTTAGATAAATACTTTTAATTGGAGGAGGTACCTGAAGAGCAACAAGTAAAGTTAGCCAGGACCAAGTTGAAAGGTCATGCATCCCTATGGTGGGATTATGTTTAGTAAGAAAGGAAAAAGAAAGTAAAATCCAAGATTACTTCCTAGGATAGGATGGTGGCCAAGTTGTATGGAAAATTCATGCCTAGTGACTACATGACTCAATTGTATAGGAAGTTGCAAAACTTGAAACAAAAGGATATGGGATTGAAGGAGTACACCGAAGAGTTTTATAATCTGACCATCAGATTAGGACACATAGAGGATGATACTGACAAGTTTTCCATATACCTTAATGGGTTGAAGTATAGCTTTCAAGATGAGTTGAGCCTCACAAGCCCCAAAACAGTTGAAGATTGCTATCAAATAGTCTTAAAGCATGAAGAGAAGTTGAATAGGAAGAAAGAAAAGAAAAATAGAGGCAGAGGAAGGAAATTCAGAGGTAGAAGTTCATATGGTAGTAGAGGACAGTCACAAAGAAATCAAGGAGAGTCAAGCACCTCACAAGAACAAGTACCAAATTCAAGAAGGGGTTTTAGAGGAAGAAGGCCTAACTTAAGGGGCAGATTTGTACAAAGAGGAGGTGTTGAAATATTTTATACCACCCTTAGATATACACTATTTATATCCAATTAGAGAAATATTATGTGTTATAGCTTGCAAAAAATTCCCATACCACAATACTGTGGAGGTTTACAAAGGAGCCTATGGTTTTCCAATGAAGAAAACTCATTAACACTAAACTACCATACTGTAGGGGTATTATATGCAAGCGTGTGGGGTGGTGGTAGGAGCACCACCATACTGCAGTGGTGAGGTAAGTAATCCACGGGTTGGTGATAAGAGCACCGCCAAACCACAATGATCAAATGAAGATGGTGCAGGGTAGTGGTAGGAGCACTGCCATACCACGGTAGTCAAGTAGGTGATGTGTAGGATAGAGGGTAATAGTGGAGGTCAAACATGGATTGAGATTGAGGGTCTTTTTTAAATCTAGCATTGGAAATCTGATCTGATGGCCAACATTTAATTTTGATGACTATTTGGTCTTGTCCGTGGTAGATTTGAAAAAATTGAATGTTCAACGACATTTTCAGCTACCAGGCATTTTTTTAGGGTTTGAGGACAGTCTTATTACATTCCATGCCTTTGTAGGTGGATTTTACAGGTGCCATGCTCATTCATTATTGTTGCCTTATCTATTTCTAACATTCCCTTACCCAGATCGCTGATTTCATGAGGAATTTGGACGACTTCCAAGAAAAATTTTATGGCAGAGGGAATGGCATGTATCTTTGTTCTCTCTAGGCCTTTCTTGGCATAGTTTTCGCAATAGATATTTCCTAGACTAGATATTTCTTTAACTGTTAACCCTAACTGAGTTAGGGTTGGAGTTACATTCATTTTAGTTATGCTTGAACTGTAAAGGCAACACTTCTATTCATTTTTTGTAGTTCTTCTTTTTGGCTCGTCTCATAGATTTCTTTTATAGACACTAATTCATACATTCTACCATTGTAAAAATTGGCTTTATGCCTTGTATTAATAAAATATTGCTACTATCATAACTGTTTCTTACATGTCAAAGTAAAACTCTCTTACCTTCATGTTTGAACATTTGCTTTAGTTTTTTTATTGATATTTTATGAAATATGAAGTAAAGAAGAAACAAACTCTATCTTGGTGCATCACCTTCTTTACTTTTCATGTCTCCTTCTACCCTTTTCCTCTTGTGATCTGTTTGAATAGATTAGAATTAGGATTTTCATGTGTTGGGTTAGACCAACACATCTACACTTAGCTAGAAGAGGAAGCCGACCTTCCTCAGATATTCAACCTCAATTGCAAGGTCCCATACCTTGGGGTTGTTTCCATTGTGTCATTAGAACATTGAACTCTTGTTTAACAAGGTGTAGTTTTATGTGACAACAGTTTCTAGCACGCCCAGTGGGACTATCAGTAAATTTCCCTTCATTTTTTGTTGAGGAAATGGTGATGCTCTCAACATTCTAGCCTTCAAGAGGCTCTCAAACATGTACCTATCAACTCTTCTATCATAGAGGGACTCAACATATGAATTGGTGACTCTGTTGCTACCTAGAACTCCTAGTTCAAAGTTAGACCTCCAAGCTCATGCCAATGATTCATACAAGATCATCTTGTAGAGGTAATTTTCAATATATCCAACTCCCATTTTCTACTCCTAGAAGAATAAACAGACAATCCTTGTCACCTATAAGAAGGAATAGAAGTTTAGGTCCTTCTCTTGGAGCCCAATCTATGTCACCTGTGGGTGGATTATTTCTAACTAAAACACCTGCCACCCATATGAATAGGGAATCATTCCACTTGGATTTACCTATAAATCATCCCTTCGTGTCTTTTACCGGTGGTAGCCCCTTAATTTTGGCCCACAAGAATGATATACCAGTCAATTCCCTCATGAGTATTCCCCCTTTTACTGGTGAAATATCTACAATGCCAACAGAACACATCATAGATGTAGCAAATATATGCTCAATGCATGATGTTATAGAGGACAATGTGGCTGTCAGATTACTTGCCACTTCTCTTAAAGGAAAGGCACTGCAGTGGTATAAAGTTTTTCCTCCTAACACCATTCACATCTTGGATGAGGTAGGAGATAAATTATGTAAACCATTTGAAGACAAAAGTGACCATTTATCCTTGGTAGAACAATTAACCACTATTAAGAGAGCACCTCATGAATTTGTGAGTGATTTTAACTACAAATTTCAAAAAATGTGGGGTAGAATCCCTGCTCTGGTGAAACCTTCCCCTGACTATGCTTTCTTATATTTCTTAAGGGCTCTTAACAACGACATAGTTGTTATGGTTCAATCAATGGGAGGTATCACCTTACCAGATGCATATGATGTTGCTATAAGGGAAGAAAATTATTTAATTTAGGCTGGAAAGATAGCTCCTAGGCCACCAATGCCTTTATTTCCTGAGATTCCTTCATAGCCAATGGTAGCCCCTATTCTAGTAGCTCCTACTCCAATGGATTTAACACACCAACCTTCTAATTTTGCTACATTTCCAGAAGATTTGCAAACCTTGCTCCAAAGTATGAATAATGAACTAGGGTCAATCAAGAGGTAGTAAGCTCAAAACAATAGGCCTTATCGGCAAAATAGACCACCTTATCAAGGAAAAAATAAGTGGAATCATAGTAAGCCCATGAATAACATGCATTCGCCTACTACTAGCAACTCTAAGGCTTTAGTTCCTGTATAAAAAAATATAGCCTAGGAGTGGTGTTATCCTTGTGAACAAGCTCATAATCAAAATGCCTGTCAAAATGGAGAGTTTGTGCAAACTCTAGTAGCTCAAAATGAAAATTCTACTTCAAAGCAATTGATTAGCACAAGAAAATCAACTTCTAATAATCAAAATCATCACACAAGCAACAAGAGTTTGTAGAAGTTGAAAAACCAACTTCATAGTCCCCAAGAATCACTTGCAAGCAATCACCTATCCCATGCAACAGATATTCAGAACAAAATTTGTAAACCCTCAGAGCAAACTTGTCCAAGCTAAAACTAGCATAATTGATTATTGAAAGTAATTGTTTTACAAATAATACAAAATCCTTCAAAAAGGTAATGATGCAATAAAGCAAGAAAAAAAAACCCTAATCTTATCTTGACCAAAAAGATAGCTCAATAAGATAAGGATAAGAATTAACCTAGGAAATAAAATATGCCTAAGTAAACTTATGCTAAAGTGTAATTAAATAATTAATTACACCAACAAAGTTGACCCTATTACAAAGGTTCCTTCTAAAGCTGGTCAACTTCCTTTCAACATAGTAGATCAAATGAAGAAATTCAATCTGAATATTACTATGTGGGAGGCTCTATCTATCCCTTCACAAAGGGATTTTATACAACAAGCGTTAAAAGAACATAAACAAAATGGTGATGTAGAGAAAAAGGAGTAGACTACTCCATCAATCAGCCTGGTGCAACCCAAAGAAGAGGGAAATTCAAACAAAATCAGTAAGCCACCTCCCTTCTATCTTTCTCTAATTATTGGAAATCATATAGTGCATAATTTGATGATAAATTTAGGGGCAAGTAGTTCAGTCATGCCTAAGGGGATTGCTTACATGCTTGGTATCAAGTATGAACCAGTGGCTATAAAGGTGTTAAAATTAGATGACGTTGTTGTCAATACCATGGGGGTAATTAAAAATTTAAAGTTTTCCTTGCATGCATGTCCTAGTTGTGATGTGTGACAAGACATTTCAGTCATAGACCTCCCTTCTCACTTTGCCATTTGCTTATCTAGAGATTTCACTACCAAGATAGGTGGGTACTTATTTGCTGACTGGTCTCACATGCTATTTAGAACTAGATATGGCACTAAAGCAACCATCAAATCTGAGCCCATAGTAAAAGATCATCTAGAGCCCTACACTCCTAGTCTAGAAAACATGAACTACACATTGCATGATCAAAAGGAAGAGTGTTATGTTCATAAGCCTACTAATCCAATAGAGGAGGTCATGGAAAACTTTAGTGGTGAATCTTTTCTAATTGGCAAATTTTAGAAATCAGCCAAGTCAAAATTGGTGAATTAATCGCACCCAACAGGGTGTCCAAATCACCCAGATTTTACGAATTATCGGTCCAATGAAAGTCCATTCGTCAATGATTTTTTATGAGGCATATTTAAGAAACAAATTTTCCATAACAAACTACGTGTTTCGAATAGACCGATTAATATTTTCGCCTAGAATCCCGTAAGCATGTAATAAAACACCTACATATTCGCCAATACTATTAAAACAACATTGTATTAGGACCCATTTTGCCAATTAAAATTTACAAATAGTTGCTTGTGAAGACCCATTTCGCCAATTAAAATTTATAAATAGTTGCTTATGAGGACCTATTTCACCAATAACATTAAAAATAATTACATTTGAGGACACATTTCACCAATTGTCATGACATCTCCATGCTAATCGTAGGGCCATAATTTCCTTGAAAATTACAACGTATCATTGTATAAGCATGCAAGATTCGCCAAATTTTTAATATACCATTTAAAAATCCTGTAGAATTCGCCAAATATGGATTGATATAAATACAATCAAAACTATCATTTATTCTTACACATTTTGTCTAGTTCTCAATTTGGAAGTCAGTGAAAGTTGAAAACATAAACTTAAAGGTGAGTAATCATTTCTTCATAGTGTTATAAGATTTCTTTATCTCTTTTCCATTCTTGCTTCAATATTAAAGATGATATTGAGTAGGGAATGGGATCTATATTCTTTGTCTTTAAACAAGAAGACATTTTTTCCTAGATTTTATTCAAAGTGAGAGATCAATATGTCGAGCAGCAAGGGTAAGACTCCTTAGGGTGATGAAGGGACTGGGAGGCCATCAAAACACCCCAAATGTAGAGGTAACATACAGTCTTACTTTGGAATTGGCAATGCTTATGATCCATCAGATCAAGATGGAGCTACATCATCAACTCTTCCACTAAATATTAATGAAGAAGGCATTCACAATACCTCATCGCCATTGGAAGGTCAAGGTGAGATTGTCATTGAGTTCAATGTATCAAATGAGGATGGAAATACCATAGAATATGTTCCAAGGTATACCCTAGTTAGCCAAAATGAGATAATTAACTTGGATCAGGATGATGTTGGTAGCAAGAAAAGAAAAGGCAAATAAAAAACGGGGTGCGAGTGGGAAATGACAAGGGATTTTCAACTTGCTTGGTTGTCAAAGTACCCATTCATTGTACCATTGGGGATAGCAAATGATGTTCAAAGTGCAACAAAATGCATGTGTATGATTTGTAGTTGGAAATGTAAAAGAGACAAGAAGTTGCAGCTAAATATTGACACTATAGAAAAGCATATCGGTAAATTTTATGAAAAAAAATCATATACGGAAAGGAACGATCAGTTGTACGATGGAAATCAAAGGAAGAATGTCTTCATGTTAAGTATGCTGCGAAATATGAAGAGCATAACCAAAGAATTCCGAAGTTTGTTGCATGTCAAGGTACACTTGAGGCTCAATTTGGAACAACAAAGGAAGGAGCAAATCTGTCAAAAACTATTCAAATGAGTGTTTTTTTTCATATTTTGTCCAGAGGGCATCCTATGACAGACTACCCAAAATATTGTAATTTAATATCTTTTTTGGGTGTTCCTCACTTTCCTTTCTCACATTGGTTAGTAAATGTTGGATGGGAATTGGAAAACAATCTTGCTACAGTGGAAAAGCAAGATTTAAAGGAGAAAGTAAAAGAGGAAAACTTCATTGCATTATCTTTATATGAAGTTACTACAATAGACAATACTTCTTGGGTCTGTCTGCATTTGTATAATGTAAAACAACATGTCTTCCAAGCTCATCTTCTCTGTGTTTATAAAATGAAGGAGAGTTCAACATTGTAAAATCTATTTGAACTAGTCAAGAAATCTTTGAATGAAATTGCAGGTATGCATGAGTTGACAATTGCCAATTAGTTGGTGTGTGTAGGAGATGATGGAGCTACAGTGATGCAATGTCAAAGGAGCAGTGTTTGCAAAAAGTTACAAACTACTTGTGCACCATACATGCTTGGCATTCACTACATGGCCCATAAAATGAATTTAGCATTCAAAATTGTAAGAAATTTTTCTACAATATCAAAAGTTGAAAATCTAGTCTGTGAGCTCTATGCATACTTCTATCAAAGTTCCAAACGTTTCATAGAACTTCAAAATTTTCCTAAGGGAATAACATCAAGAAACAAGCTTCTCAAGGATGTCAATACTAGATGGATCTTCCTACATAGACCAGTGCAACAAGTTCTTTTAGAATATCAATCCTTGATTGGAATAATGTATGAGCATCGCAACACAGTAGACAAAGCTCCTAACCTCTTATATAGGTTAAGTGATATAGAGACACTCTTGAATTTAGCTAGTCTTCTCCCCATGCTGGATGAAATGAAAAATATTGTGAAGAAAGCCCAAGAAAAAACTATGTATATTTATGAATATGTCAAACTACGTAAACATACATGCTTGGCCCTCGATCATCTATATCTAGATCTAACACAAAAAATCCCAAATTATTTCATGTGGCAGAAAATTACTGATTTGAATAATCTTGATAATTATTTACAGTTTAATGTAAGCGGGAATTTACGTATCTGTGTACGTGGATATGAGATACCAATGTACCATTGTAAGATAGTCGGGCGCTCTAGCAAAGAAGTACATGTTAAAGAGGAAGATTTTAATGGTATTGTTAAATCTATTAGTGATAATTTCAAGGAAATTGCAAATCTCTTTCCTCAGAGATTCATGAAAGATTCCCTTGACATGAAATACTTGAAGCCACGGGTATTGTGTATCCTCAATTTTGGGTAAACCGAGATAGCCCAAAATATTTTCATGAGAAAGTAAATATCTTAATTGAACAATTTTTGAAAAGTGTAACATACAATGAGCAGACAATAGAAGGAATTTTAAATAAAGATAAGCATAGAAAATAATGTAATAATTTTGCAGTAGCTATGAGGGACTAGTATGATTCCATGAGCATGGAGAAGACCTTTGAAGCAGGATCAATAACAAAGGTTTGGACAAACTTAGGTCAGAATGAAATATTGTGTGGTATGATATTATAATATTTCAAACTTTTTAATTTATGTCAAACAATGATATTGGGGTCGGTGGAAGATGAGAGAGATTTCAGTTCATTAGCATTTTTGAAATCAAAGTTAAGAAAAAAATTAGACAAGAATTTTGAAAACTGCTTGAGGATGAAAGGAACTGCATATAATGTCAAAGTTTTTCCTTTTGAAAGGGCACTCACAATTTGGAGGTCCACGTGTAAAAGAAGAGGGACTAGGTTGTGCAACACTCCAATTCCAAATGTTGGTACTAGTGGCACTGGCAGTGATAGATTGACAAATGACAATGACACAATGAATGTTTAATATGAGACACAGGCCGAAGAAAATGAAGAGCAGACTTAGAAATAAGACGACTCTTTTAAATGTTGGTACTAGTGGCACTGGCAGTGGTAGTGGGACACATGACAAAGACACAATGAATGTTGAATATGAGACGCAGGTAGAAGAAAATGAAGATCAGACTCAGAATCAAGACAACTCTTTTACTTTATCTCAAGATGAATGTAAGATTTAGGACCTTGACTCCATTTGGGAAATGAAAATGAATTAGTAGCTTTTAGGTATTTATACTGCACTTCATGAATCAGTTTCCATTGTTCCAAACTATAGTTGATGATATTTTATATTGTATTCCATGAAATTGTGAATCATTGCACTTCATGATATTTTATTTTATATTGCACTTCATGAATCATATTCCAAACTATAGTTGATGATATTTTATATTGTATTCCATGAAATTATGATATTTTATATTTTATATTGTATTCTATGGTATTGAATTTGATATGTGATTTTGCATCATTTTTTAAGAACAACACTTATCACACTACTTATAAATTCATATTGCATTTCCATTCACACAATCTTTGATAAATAACTAAAAGGAATATTAATCCATTCCTTGAAAAGAAGCTAACAATTCAATATCAATAACTTATAAATAATCATTGATTATTTTGAGTTAGATGATAGTGAATGCAATACTGCAGAGCAAGATAGGTCGATATTATATTCAAAATTAAAGATATTATAGTGTTTTTTCCTTTTACCTACATTCTACTAATCTAATTCGAAGTTGATCGGGTTTTACCCGTTCCTGGTCTCTTAAGTCATATCTTATGTCTTTGTGTCCATTTACTTATTGGTTCCTTGAACCTAGTGTTTCTTATTGCTATCCGTAGAATCCTTATAAATCTTGCCTTGTCTTATGCGGATCATAAAATTCTTTAATTCTTGTTCTTTCCCTAATTTTGGGTTTTAATATTCGCTCAATATTGTTCATGTTATAAACCTAGGTAGGCAACCCCTTTTAAGTCATATAATAAGTGCACATGCTTATTAAAATCCTTTGTTATGCTTGGTGGGTCACATTGAATACTTTCTATTGGTTCCCCTATATCCCACGGGATTAAATTAATCAAATTAAGGAGCCAACGGGATACGGGCAAGCAACACTTGGACACCCTTTTGGAGGGTCCTACCACTACTTGAAGGCATTGATGACTAAAGGTGTTCAAATCAATGGTTACTATGGTTTTTGATAAACAAATCTTATCCATTCCCTGCCTCCTCGCTATCGTAAGAAGCACATGCATTAAACCCAAAGGGGAAGCAAGGAGGTTGACACATAGATAGTTTCAACACTTGTGGAGATTGTGGAGCCCGCAAAGTGACACAGAGATAAATCCACATGGCATTTTTCAGTTGGTCAATGGCGATAGTTGTTTGTAGTCAAAATTTCAAACTTATTTGACCAAATCTAAGCCATCTATTGGGCTATCTTACTGTGAGATCAATGGTTAAAATTCAAAGTTCAAGATTGAGGTAAATGAGCCATATTAGTCATTTTGGTTTGCGCGAGCGAACTATAATGGCAGATATGATGCAGAGCTACCAAATTTCCAATTGGTATATTTCAAAGCCATAAAATTTGCTTTAAAGTATAATTGCAAATTGTTAAAACATTTAACCCATCTAAGGAATCTGGCTGAAATTTTCAAGCTCTTTCGATGACAAGAATTAGGGTTTTCAAGCATCTGCAAAACCAATAAGTAAAATTTTTATCCTGCTTAGTGCTTCTCAGTTGTTTAAAAAATTTCTATAAGTGCTTGTTCTATCATTTTGTCATTAGGGCTTCTAGTTTTGTTGTATTTCTTTTAAGGTTTGATGTTCAATTCAAATGATTAGCCTATTTAGTCATGTTATTTCCTTGCATCAACATATACCCTAGTTGTAAGCTTGCAATTTGTTGAGTAGTAAACCCTAATTTGTACAAACTCTATTACTATGGCACTCAAAGTCAAAGCATTCATGTCAAAAGACCAAGCTTCTGAGTCGAAGCCTGCTAAAAGACCTTTGTTGCAGGGCTTAGCCGAACAATTGGTATCTTCAACCTCTGAGAAATCAAAGGGACAATGTATCTACTTTCACCATTGAACTAAATTTGGCATCATTGATTATTATTGTACAATTAAAGATGTTTCCCTACTGAACTCTGTCTCCAAATGGAGTCTTTTCCAAGGATGGTTTGGAAATAGGAATGTTGATATCCCTTTCTGCAACCCCTGGAGGTTGGACATGGGTAAGTTGGTTGTACCCAACATGTTCATAGATGTTGATCTTCTCAAAGAAATTGTTGTAAACTATGACCCTCTAGTTAGGGTTGTTAGAGCTCGTGATGGACAAAATATGGTATGGGTTAATAAGGAAGAAGTTGCATATGTGTTCAAGTTGAACACTTGGAACAATGACATGGTTAAGATTGATGAGCAGATGTTGAGGGAGGAATACAAAAGGGTAAAACACAACTTCAAGGTGTCAGTGTTGACCAAATTTATGATATCAATAGGGAAGGGAATCAACAAAAGGAAGATTAATTTGAGACCCTCTAATGTTGAGCTCCTCCCTATTAAGTATTTCCAAGCATATTTTCAAAAGACCTTTTACTCCCTCTACCAAATACTAGGGTTTGATCCTAGCTCTAGCATGCTAATGGCTCATATGTACATGGCTACGAGTATTTAACATCTTAACTTAAATACCTTATATGATTTTTCCACCTATATAGTAGGGGAAATTCACAAAGGATTGGTGGCCTTGAAGAGTGGGAAAATTGCTGTCATATTTTGGTGGTTTTGACTCTTTATGCATATGTTTGTTTTCAAAGGTGCAAACTATTTTGGTCGGGAGATGGAACTTAAAAGGGTTGTGGATGGTATTGAGATGTTGGTGCAATCATGGACCCCTATATTGGATAGGAATGAAGAAAAGATTGACTATGTGACTGTTACAAATCTTTTTTCCACAAAATTAAGATGGGCTCTAATAGTGGATGTACCTAGGATCCCCAAGAAATTACATGATTTTTTGAGGCTAGCTGAAAGGAGCCCTGATTTGAATATTACTCACAATTGGGGGGATGTAATCTCTTATAACAATTGTTCAGTTCTAAGGGTATTTGACACACAGTTGACACCCCGCGTACTCCCCAGGGAAGTACCTCTGAGGTTTGGGTTTTTTGAGGTGATATGGCAGCTAGGGAATGTAGACAATTTCTTCCTGGATGAGAAGCGAAAGGGAACTTTCTTCCCTACATACACTATGTTTTTTAATTTTTTCATGATTACATATGGATGGAGAATTAATGTGGAGCACTATCTCAGTCATTACAATATGAAGATCAGGGTTGTTGGTGTTCCAAATCGATGAGTCCAATGAATCCTATAGACTAGCCACTTTCTAATGATCAGACTAAATGGTGGATTTGGCCAACTGACAAGATTCAATCAAAGACTAAAATCTTCTAAACTTCTAGCTCTGCAAGACCAAGGTGGGTCAACCTCTACAATGCCTAAAGACTTTAATGCAACTATGCACAAACATTGCTTTTTATAGCAGATAACTCCCAATGAAAATAAACCAAAGAAAGCATTGACAACCTCAAATCTGGCTGCATTCTTGGTATTTCAACACTCAACAATTGGGAAGCCAAATTCAACACTAAATGTCAACCAAACAACAAGGATTTAAAATGAATTTGCATTTAAACTTGTTTCTAAGATGCTTTAAGTTGAATAACAAACCAATGCCTAATTCTAGGCCATGAAGTCAAATGTATAAAGAGAATTCACTAGCAAACAACCTTCAATCAGTGAATTTACAACTATTAATGCCTTACACCAACAAATCCACTCATGTTGTCAATCAAATTCTTCTTGCCAAATCCACCATGCACACTTAAAATCACTATTATCTACTCAAAGTAATTTAACCATTTATTTGAAATAGAACCATGAATAAATAACACAATCTCAAGAAAATTGAGATGACAAATTCTCAATACTTTGTATTATTGAATTCATATGACTAAATGTGTACAAATCTGAAGACAATTTGATGACATTCATGATTTATTTGCACAAACTGGTTGATATTTACTCATGAAATCAACAATTAAAGCTTATAGACTCAACTCTTGACTCAGACTTAGCATTTCTCTATCTACCCAACTCATACAGATATTCAAAACCCTTTACAATGAGAGAAGAATTAGAATAAAAAGAAACATAAGAGGCAAGAAAATCCATCAGATGATGCCACTTGGCAGCTCCCTTCTTCAATCCGGAGAAGCTTCTCTCATCTTTCTTCATTTTGCTAACAAAAAAAATTTGCCTCCATTTCTTGCCTTTGCTTTGCAATAGCAAATTCACTTCACCGTGAAAACTCTTCACCCTGGAACAATTGAAAAAATATTTCTTCCCTCCGTGGAAATCAACAACATTTTACCCTTGCAGTGTGAAAATACTTGTTTGCCGGTGAAAATCTTTATTTCTACTTTTTATTTGCTACACATTACACTTTCACTTCCCAGCCAATAGAAAACTCATATTTTAATGAAGGGACCCCTTAACAGCGAATATTTAATTCACTTTATCTGGGAGAATAAAAATATCACCCGTGCACTTAATGTTTGAAATCTTCCATTCAAAACATTCACCATTTTCACTTGCCATTGAAATATCCCACCTAGTGAATAATTATTCACTTTTAAAAAAAAACATACTCCTCGTGTCGTCATTTAAAATATGCCCCTATATGTTTAACCTTTTCACATTTACTAAATTTCCCTTTAAAAATAAAACCCCACCATCAATTTAAAAGCCCGCTTTTTAAAATGCAAAGGCTTTAGAAATAATTGGGCAAATGAATGATACCCATCCACTTTTATCACGCATATTTAAATCAATGTTTTGCCTTTTAAAATGTAAAAGGCCCACCTTTACTTACCCCACTCTCCCACAAGCTTCCAAGCTTGCATCATCAAACTCCTGCAAGACAACGGAGAATGGTGGGGATTTACCCACGTCTCCACTTCATTTAAAAACTTCATTTTAAAATGAAACTAATGGCCCCTTTTTGAAATATTACTCAAGCCACTTATTTGAGGAAAATGAATTGGGTCCACCTCTTTCCTTTTAAAATACTTTGCAACAAAGAATATTTATTTATATGAAAAGATTAAATATTCTTTATGAGGTGCCCACCACTTTCTTGCACATCTCACAAGAGATAAGAAGCAAACATTTTAGACCCGCGAGTTGGCGGGGAACGACGAAGATATGTCTGCATCTCACTTTTGTTTATGACCGTTGATCTCTCATTTCCCTGTTTTTCCCTAATCCTCTTTCATCGTATTCTTTGCAACTCTTGGTGAGCACATTCAAACCATTTTTATACATACTCAAGGCAATGCAAGCTGCGCAAAAATGGTGATATCACTGGGTCGTTTTTTACAGTGCAGAGGCATTTTAATAGTGGCAGGCACCCGGAAAATGACTAGAACAGCAGTGAAAGCATTCCCAACACATGTGGATAAGTCAAGGCCTCATTTGGAAGGTGAAAAACACCATTTGCAACACATATATACCTTCAAAAATCTGCCTCAAAGCCAAAAACGTGATTGCACTTTATTTTCTGCTCTCTCCACAAATTGAAAATCACATCCTCATTAATGAAAAACACATTGAAACATTGAATAAAATTTTGGAAACATTTTAGTTTCCACCCATAGACTCCATGCCTTCTTTCCCTCAATACCCCACAACTCCTTGTGTCATGAGCTTTCACTACCACAGGCAAGCAAGGAAAGCAAAAAAATAAAGTTTAACTTTATAAAGTTATAAAAATCAAACTTTTCCCTAAAATTTCCCCTTTTCACATGCATTTTGCCTTTGGATAATATTTAAAATATTTGAAATATTATGTTTTACGACTCTTAAGAAATGTAGCAATTTTAATTTTGGATGTCATCTAATAGGAGGAAATTCATTGTGAGCAAACTGAGACACCTAGACATGGAAAAATTTGTGTAGGGGCATCATCAATTATTTAGAAAAAACCTATTTTCTCAAAAAATTTCCAACCCTTAATATTCAAGTACCTCCTTTATAAACTGGCATTGGGAATGTGTTCGCTACAACAATTGTTCATTAAAATAATGCATCATATGACCTCTGATCTTGATGAAAATGGAGTTGTAGACATTTTAGACCAAAACAAGAAATGGGTTGTCATTAAAATTGCAAAATTTGACACTTTCTGAAACACCATTTTTGGCCATGTTGCAATCAGAAAGCAATTAAATAATCCATCCGAACTTATCCTGGAGATGCAAAATTGAACAAGCATGTAGAAACTTGACCCAAGAATGCAATGCAATAGATGTCTTGGAAAAAGGGATCATGAGGTGAAAGATATTAATCTGCAAAGTTGCTCAATCAAACTTTTTTGAAACTGTACATGTTCAAAACCAATTAGGGCTCACCAAGTCACCACTTTGAAATATGTCAAACCATCTTCTGGGAGGATGCCAATGGAAACACAAACTTATTTAGGTACATTGAGTAAGTGTGCAAGAGGGATTTCGTTCAACCATCAATCTTCATGAGATATTAGGAGTCAAAGTTGACCACCTTGAAAAGTTTCAGAAAATGCACGTGCAAAACTGAACAAATTGCATTTTCTTTTGACTTGAAAAAAATAGAAAATCAGCTCATGAAGCTCTGAAATTGAACAAGGGGTACATTTATATAAGGATAATGGATAGTAACAATCCTTTCGTCATGATGGTCATCTAGTTGCAAAATATTCACTTGAATAGGAGGCTACTTTGCAAAATTGAAGGTTTGCAAACAACAAAAAAGTGTCAAAACCCTCCAGTTTTGCTTTTCAAAACCCTGTCAAAACTCATCATGGGAAGCTAAAAATTTACATGCCTACTTACATAAGTCATATGAGTGGGTCCATAAAGGGGTTTTGGATGAAAATCAATAGGCTCCAAAATATGACCTTCCAAATTAGGTCACTTAGGCAGATTTTTCAAGTGTGCTTAAGAGTGTGCAAAGGAAATTTTTTTAATATGGGCACTTCAAATTTGCAAAATTTGATAGTCCCAATAGTGGCTTTGACTGGGGATGTATGCCCCCTATGGGCATATCAAGCATCCAGATCTCTAGGGAGTAGACCAAATGTTGAGTCCATTGGATGCTTTCAAACTGCTCCTTTATTCATCCTCTTTTTTCAACTTCACTTGGTGACCCCAGACCACCAAATGAAAAAGGGGAGTCAACATTTACCTCTATCAAATACCAATCTAATAAAAGAGCTAATCTCCCTCAACTCATGCTTGCCTCTGTCAAACCACAATAGCATGAGTGACTGCACTCTTGCAAATACTTAGGCTGCCTTTGTGCAAGTGGAAACTTGCTCTCTGTTAAGCTTTATCATCAAGTGACAACCAAATCAAATAGGCCACATCATTTCCACTCTCTTCATTCTTTGATTTTGTATCAAGTGGCAACATTTAAAAATGGCGATCAAGACCATATGAAAACATAGTCTGATCACACTCATTTGCCTGATTAAACATGTTGGCATCTTCCAACAGGAAATCATATACCACATTATCAACATATTCAAAATCATTATGCATCTGAAAGTTAGGCATACTCTCAAAATTCTGACTATCATGTGGCAACAACTTATCATAGTCATCATATAAACCATTTTTAGACTGAAAACAACTTTCTTCAATGTTTTGCACATTGCCACATTCTATGAAAACTTCTTCCAGCTGACAAAAATAACACTCACATTTTTCCATATGAGTGGTACTATTATGCTAAATTTGATTACTAGCTTGCATATCAAAGGTGAAACTATCACAAGAACTTACCCGAAGATTTTGCACATCATGCAAACTATCTCCAAGTGTATGCAAAGAGATACGCTCATACGTAGGCACACTTCGTAACTGTCCTCCATCATGCTGGTACTAAGATTCATCAAGGATTTCTAACTCATCCTCATCATCACTCAATTTGTTATCCTCTGAACACAACATATCATCATCTTCAACATCCCAAGCTTGCTCAACAATAAGCAATTTTGGTTCAAAAAGATAATTTGATTTCTCATTGAAATCAACATCCACATCCACATGAGAAGACTCATGTCTAGGCTCATTCAAGTCAACAAACAAAGACTTGTCCAATTCTGCATCAAAATTCTCAAGACTTGGCTCATTGGATGCACAAACCTCATGGTCATCTGCTACCTCAAACTCATCAAAACAGATTTGAGTTTGCATTAGCATGCACACTTTCATACTCATCATACAATACATCATAACAATCAAATGGCTACTTGTCTTCATCTACATTATCATCATCATGATCAGTTGGTTCATAATTGGAAGGAGAATAAAAAATGCATGCATCATACATTGCACAATAAAGATTATCATCACTGTCAAAATCAATGTGAGAAGCACACTACAGCTGAGGGTTATCTACGTGTACATTTCTGATATTTAGTGGTTAACAGATTTGAAATTTGTTCACAACTTAATGGATCATTGTTCTGATCCATTCTTTCAACCACTTCCTCTTCTTGACCTTCACTGGAATTGAATGCATTATCAAATTGTAAATCAGAACATGTCATGGTGTTATCATCATCAAAATCTGAGAATTCAATGGGCTGATCATAAACTGGATTTCCCCAATCATAGGAGATTGAATTGCTAACAACCTTGTTCAAGGCATGGTCACTATCCATCATAGAGAATAGGCTATCCATTTGTCCATTTTTGCTTACCACTGGGTTGTCATAATGGCAATCCACATCTTTTTGCATCTCAACATTGGACTGGGTGTCTTCATTGAGTTTGTCATTTACATCCTCTTGAGAATAGACAAACATTTTCACTGTCAAACTGAAAACCATCAATGGTTTCTTAATTGCAGTTGCTTATGGTTGATCTTGCTAACTGGAATTCATTAGACACTTTATCACTTGCAGCTGATATACTGACATTCTCAGCAGTATTTCTCAAATCAACAAACTCCTTAGTCTGAGCACGGAGAATTTCATCAAAGCTACACTCACTTGTAGAATTGACATGATCAATTGTATCATAATACTATTTATTGCACATATCCTCTACAAAAAATAAATCCAATTCATATCCCTCATCATGTTCTTGGCTCAGAAAACTTGGAATCCCATTGTTCTTTGCAACATCACACTGATTGCTTGAAGGGAAAATATCATCAACACAATTTGAATTGAGATGATCATTCAAGGAATTATTTGCATCATTTCAACCTTCAATTGGTACAAAAAAATTTCTTTCTATTTTTGCATTTTTAGAGCAAATAGAAGAAACTTCAAATGTTTCATTTATCTCATCATGTCTTTCATCATCATGACTACAATTTTCAGCTAGGTATATTTCTTTTGTATGTTGTTCAAAGAAAACCTCCCTATCACCTAATGATGCATCATTCTTGTTTTCTACCTTCTTAACTATGAATTTTTTTGAAGACCCTTGATCATTCGCATTCACACAGTTGGTACTAATATCAACATGTTTACCCACAATGGGAGACAACAAACTTTTCACATATTCATTCTTTCTCTTATCCAAATCATTTAGAAATGTGTAAGCCATCTGCATACTCAATATTCTATAATCCTTTAATAGTGCACTAGATCCCTCCTCAAAGGCTTCAAAATACATATGAATGCAATCTAGAGTACTAGGTCTGAAATTTTCAAGGATTAGTGAGAGGGCAGCAACAACTCTCTGGCTGAAATCAATGCTTGACTCTTCATTTTGTTTTTTAATCTGCTTTAACCTCGTGATAAGATTAGAAGGTTCTCTTGCAAATTATTTTCTATAAGCATCCATTAGTTTATCCCAGCAAGGAAATAATTTCTCAAGAAAACTTAGATACCAATGCCTAGCTCTTGCTTCAAGAGATCTGACAAAAAATCCCATCCACATATCCTGATATCTAAATGAATGTTTCTCTATGAAGCTGAAAAACTTTTGGACATGTGCATCTCCTTCACAAACATTGCATCCATTAAATCTAGGCATCTTCTTATAGACTTGATTTGACATACTTTTAGTTTTGTAATCAACCCATGACAAGTCTAATTGGTCATACAATGGATCAAACAAAAGGTACATTAACTTGGCAAGTAGGTACAATATGACTCTCTTAACTGGGCTTGTAGAGACATCCAGTGTATTTTTTCCATTTCTTTAATTCTCCTTTCAAATACAACTTTCCATTCCAACCTTATCTTAGGCTTGTACACTCTTGGGTTCCTATACTTTGGGGTGTCAAATGCTTGAGGATTATCATCCTTTTGAAACTTCTTGACAAGTTGTATCAAGGTGTCTACTGGTATGGCTATTTTATCTTGATGATCCATGGATACTTGCAAATCAAGACTTAACTAATTGTGCAAAATCTTTACCATGACCAAATGAAGGATTACTATGACAATTGTTGACATGGTGATAACCTGGGCTTGAAACATATGCTAATGCAAATGGATGGAAATGCCTAAGATATACAAATTCATTATAACCATCCATACTAGCAAATATTTGAACACTAGACAAAAATCTTTCAATGGAACTGCAATTGCATTTAAAATGACAGATCCAACAAATGGGAGTGAGCAAACTCAATATTACTATCCTTCCCTTTATTAGTGCTAATTCACTCAATAGGGAACCAATTTTTTTTCCTAAGACTTTCAAATATGGTTTTCACACACAATTTTCTTGAAAACCAAAAGTGAAGAATACCTGGAAATGTTGCAGCTGCTGCAAATTGTTTTTCTTGACTGGAAATATTGTAGATCTGGAACTATATTCACCTCTTCATCAGGTTCTTTTAACAAAGTTGCCACCTCTCTTATTAGAGGACTAAACTTCAAGCAGTATGAAGTTCTTTCACAAATAAATTTCTTTATGAATTTCTTTCATTACCAAAGCACCACAGATCATGAAATTTTTCAGGTTCATTACAACAAATTCTTTCTCTAGTTTTGAATTCCTTCAATATTTCAACCAAATTCAAAATAGAAAATAATATCACTCTATGAAATAACCGTATGCAACTAGAGATTCAAAATTTTCCTCAGCAAAGTTTCCATTCTATTGGTGTTCCAAATCGATTAGTCCAATGAATCATATAGACTAGCCACTTTCTAATGATCAGACTCAATGGTGGATTTGACCAACTGACAAGATTCAGTCAAAAACTGAAATCTCCTACACTTCTAGCTCTACAAGACTAAGGTGGGTCAACCTCTACAATGCCTAAAGACTTTAATGCAACTATGCACAGACATTGCTTTTTATAGCAGATAACTCCTAATGAAAATAAACCACGAAAAGCATTGCCAACCTCAAATCTGGTTGCATTCTTGGTATTTCAACAATCACTTAGCAATTAGGAAGAATAATTCAACACTAAACCTCAACCAAACAACAAGGATTTAAAATGATTTTGAATTTAAACTTGTTTTTGAGATGCATTAAGCTGAATAATAGATCAGTGCCTAATTCTAGGCCATGGAGTCAAATATATAAAGAGAATTCGCCAGTAAACAACCTTCAATCAGTGGATTTAAAATTGTTAATGTCTTACACCAACAAATCCACTCTTGTTGTCAATCAAATTATTCTTACCAAATCCACCCTGCATGCTTAAAATCACTATTATCTACTCAAGGTAATTTAACCATTTCTTTGAAATAGAACCATGAACAAATAACACAATCTCAAGAAAATTGAGATGAAAAAATCTCAATACTTTGTATTATTGAATTCATATGACTAAATGTGTACAAATCTGAAGACAATTTGATGACATTCATGATTTATTTGCACAAATTGTCTGATATTTACTCATGAAATCAACAATTAAAGCTTATAGACTCAGCTCTTGACTCGGACTTAGCATTTCTCTATCTACCCAACTCATACAAAAATTCAGAACCCTTTACAATGAAAGAAGAATGAGAATAAAAAGAAACAGAAGAGGCGAGAAAACCAATCAGATGATGCTACTTGGCAGCTCCCTTCTTCAATCTGGAAAAACTTCTCTCATCTTTCTTCATTTTGCTAACAACAAATTTTGCCTCCATTTCTTGCCTTTGCTTTACAACAACAAATTAACTTCACCGTGAAAAATCTTCACCCAACAGCTGAAAAAATATTTTTGCCCTCCATGGAAATCAACAACATTTTACCCTTGTAGTGTGAAAATACTTGTTTGCCTGTGAAAATCTTTATTTCTGCTCTTTATTTGCTGCACATTACACTTTCACTTTCTAGCCAATAGAAAACTCAGATTTTAATAAAAGGGCCCCTTAAATAGTGAATATTTAATTCACTTTATTTGGGAGAATAAAAATATCACCCGTGCACTTAATGTTTGAAATCTTCCATTCAAAACATTCACCCATTTTCACTTGCCATTGAAATATTCCACCAAGTGAATAATTATTCACTTTTAAAAAAAAACATACTCCCCATGTCATCATTTAAAATATGCCCCTATGTTTTTTACCTTTTCACATGTAATAAATTTCCCTTTAAAAATAAAACCCCACCATCAATTTAAAAGCCCGTTTTTTAAAATGCAAAGGCTTTAGAAATAATTGGGCAAATGAATGATACCCATCCACTTTTATAGCGCATATTTAAATCAATGTTCTGCCTTTTAAAATGTAAAAGGCCCACCTTTACTTACCCCGCACTCCCACAAGCTTTCAAGCTTGCGTCATCAAACTTCCGCGAGACAACAGGGAATGGTGGGGATTTACCCATGTCTCCACTTCATTTAAAGCCTTCATTTTAAAATGAAACATTTAATGGCCCCTTTTTGAAATATTACTCAAACAACTTATTTGAGGAAAATGAATCAGGCCCACCTCTTTCCTTTTAAAATACTTTGCAACAAAAAATATTTATTTATATGAAAACATTAAATATTCTTTATGAGGTGCCCACCACTTTCTCGCACATCTCACAGGAGATAACAAGCAAACATTTTAGATCTGCGAGTTGGTGGGGAACGACGAAGATATGGCTGCATCTCACGTTTGTTTCTGGTCGTTGATCTCTCATTTCCCTATTTTTCCCTAATCCTCTTTCATCCTATTCTCTGCAACTCTTGGTGAGCTCATTCAAACCATTTTTATACATACTCAAGGCAATGCAAGCTAGTCAAAAATGGTGATATCACTGGGTCGTTTTTTATAGTGCAGGGGCATTTTAATAGTGGCAAGCACCTGGAAAACGGCCAGAACAGTGGTGAAAGCATTCCCAACACATGTGGATAAGTCCAGGGCTCATTTGAAAGGTGAAAAACACCATTTCAACACATATACAACTTCAAAAATCTGCCTCAAAGCCAAAAACGTGATTGCACTTTATTTTCTATTCTCTCCACAAACTGAAAACCACATCCTCATTAATGAAAAACACATTGAAACATTGAATAATTTTTTTGAACATTTTAGTTTCTACACACAGACTCCATGCCTTCTTTACCTGCTCACCTCCCTGCATACCCCGCAACTTCCTGTGTCGTGAGCTTTCACAACCGCAGGCAAGCGGGGAAAGCAAAAAAATAAAGTGTAACTTTATAGAGTTATAAAAATCAATCTTTGTCCTAAAAGTTCCCCTTTTCACGTGCATTTTGCCTTTGGATAATATTTAAAATATTACAACTTTGGAAATGTAGCAATTTTAATTTCGGTTGTCATCCAATCGGAAGAAATTCATTGTGAGAAAATCGGGACACTTGGACCCCTGAAAATTTGTATAGGGGCATCATCATTATTTACAGAAATCCCATTTCCTCAATTTTTTCCCAACCCTTAAAATTTAGGTACCTCCTTTGTAAACTAGCCTTGAGAACATGTTCGCCGCAACAAACGTTCATTAAAATAATGCATCATATGACCTCCGATCTTGATGAAAATGGAGTTACAAACGTTTTAGACCAAAACAAGAAATGGGTTGTCATTAGAATTGTAAAATTTGACACTTTCTGAAACACCATTTTTTGCCATGTCGCGATCAGAAAGCAATTAAATAACCCATCAGAACTTATCCTGGAGGCACAGAATTGAATACGCATGTAGAAAATTGACCCAAGAATGTAGTGCAATAGATATATTGGAAAAATGGATCCCGAGGTGAAAGATATTAATCTACAAAGTTGCTCAGTCAAACTTTTTTGAAATTGTACCTGTTCAAAACTAATCAAGGCTCACCAAGTCACCACTTTGAAAAATATCAAACCATCTTCTGGGAGGTTTCCAATGGAAACACAAGGTCATTTAGGTACAATGAGTAAGAGTGCAAGAGATATTTTGTTCAATCATCAATCTTCATGAGATATCAGGAGTCAAAGTTGACCATCTTGAAAAGTTTCAAGAAATGCACGTGCAAAACTGAACAAATTGCATTTGCTTTTGACCTGACAAAAATAGAAAATCAGCTCATGAAGCTTTGAAACCAAACCAAGGAGTATATTTATATAAGAATAATGGAGAGAAACAATCCTTTCGTCATGACGATCATCCAGTTGCAAAATATTCACTTGAACAGGGGGCTACTTTGCAAAACTAAAGGTTTGCAAACAACAGAAAAGTGTCAAAACCCTCCAACTTTGCTTTTCAAAACCTTGTCAAAACTCATCATGGGAAGCTAAAAATTGGAATTCCTACTCTCATAGGTCACATGAGTGGGTCCACAAAGGGGTTTTGCATGAAAATCAATAGGCTCCAAAATACGACCCTCTAAAGTAGGTCACTTAGGCAAATTTTTCAAATGCACTTTAGAGTGTGCAAAGACAAAATTTTCAATATGGGCACTTCAAATTTGAAAAATTTGAGAGTCCCAACACGGGCATACAGGACATATGATCCTGAGGGATTCATAGTTTGGTTAATGAAGAGAAATAGGGAAGGTTGGCATGTTCACACCCACACTATACCTGATGACCTCATTAGGAATATTTTTTATCCTGATGTCCAAATTGACAGAATGAAGAAGTGGGGTGTTTTTTTGAAATTGGAAAGATAAATTAAGGTTAAGAAGCCTGCTTTTAAAGCTTTGTTAGATATTAATAACCCAATTTTAAAGATTGAAGTTGTGATACATAATTTTGACAAAGTAGGTGCAAGATTAAAGGAGATAAAAGTTGTGCAAAATAAGGGGAAGGCCCCTATGATGGAGGGAGAATCATTTTTTCAGCCTTCCAAGAAGGTGCACATATATTCAAGGAGGAAAGGCACAATAAGGAAGCGGTAAACAGTTGCTACTCCTACACAATTTGGGGAGTCAAAAGTGCATTCACCACAATAGCAACTACCTCCAATTCCATTGTCACCACATCATTCTTCCACCCCTAAAATAATTGAATTGGATTCTCCAATTAGAGAATCATCCCCTCTAAGGGAGCCATTCCCATTAATAAAGAAGCAAAAGGTTGAAGCTTCTAGTCTGGTTGACTATCCTGCAGAGGAGTCAAATGATGAAATTTCTATAATTGATGAGGAAATAATGCAGGGGATGTCATCTCCTCAAGGAGAAATAATATCACAAACTATGAGCCTTAGGTTGATAAAAGCTAACCTAAGTGGAATAAATAACTCTAAGGATATCATATTACAAACCTGTGAAATCTTTATAGAAGATGATCAATTTGTCAAGACACAAACTTTCAAGGAATATGTATGGAGAGCAATGAAGGGTGAGTATGCAACATTGGTGCAAACAAGGAGAAGTGAGAGCCCCGAGAAGCCCCAATAGGTTGTTGAATTTGAGGTTCGAGATGAAATGAGGGTCAAGTATTCGAACATTTCTGCAGAAGAGGGCAAGGCATTGGTGAGAAAGAGTGGAGTGTTATTACTCCCCGAATGGGACTTGGCATCAACAATTGCTTTGACACTCTAAGAAGACAAGATGCCCCCATTTTTAATAGTGAAGAAGTCACATTTGCTTTACAGGGGTCGTATTTTAGTCAGTAGTGGGACACTCTTACTATTTGGGATTTAGCCCCAACCACTAAACAACCTAATGTTGCAAAATGTGCCCCAAGTGTAAGAGGAGGATTAATCATAAAAAGAGTTTCAGATACAACTTCCTTGGAGGTAGCAACCATGAATGTTATTGTGGCACAATTCACCAAAGCCACACTTGAGTCATTAATGGAGGAAAGGGATATATTTAGAACCAAATATAATGAGGTGGTTGCTAAGTACAACTCGAGCCAGCAAAAGATCACTCAAATGCAAACTCAAATGGCTATGTGGAAATAGAAATTCCAAGAATTGCAACATGGTACATCACATGTTGCAATATTTCCTACTCCTTCCCCAATTCTTTCACCTCCTCAAAATCATGAGGAGACAAACTACCCCCATTGAATCTGAAGATGTACAAAGGGCACAATCAGCTCTTAAATCATTAGATGCCCCTCAATTTGAGGAAGTTACCAAGGAGGAGCTGATGGAAAAGCTCAAGAATTATGAAGATAGGATGGATGATCTTGTTCATTTGAATAATATGAAGATTACGACAACAGTGCTTGAGCACTTGAATAAGGGGTAGAGAAAATATTAATCAGTATTCATGTGAATTATGCTTTGATGTTTGATGCCATTAAGAACCTTCATAGAGATAAATAAATTGTTCCAAGGGCTCAAATGTTGAGGGATATGGCTCTTGCATCCTCTCATGATGCAGATAATCCTCCAAATATACTTGCAACCCTAAGATTTCTAACAAATAGAAATGGTTCTCAAGGGTTGATTGTCATTGAGTCTTTAGAGGTGAAGATTAGAGAATTGGTTAAAAGGTTCGATGATTATAATTTTGGTCTTCTTCTATACATTCTAAATAGAAGGGTGAAGTTAAGTCCCTGCAACAGTGGAAATCCCAGGAAACTCAAGCAATAACTTCCCAGGCCAAAAAAATATGTGATGAAATGGATTTGGTTATGCTAAGGAACAATATGGACTGTCTCATGCATACAACGACTTTCCTTGAAGATTTTGATAAGGAGGAAAATCAGGTGGTAGTTAGGTATAGCCCATACAAAAAAAAGGTAGCTCGTATCATGGGATTTGAATGGCCTACAGAGGAGGAGTTTACATTATGGAAGTCCAACTATATTGACATATTGGACATATAAATTGCTGCAAGTGGGAGTGGGTGACATCATTTTTGGTTGGTGATTTGCAATAACAAAGTTCAGCAAGGAAGTGCAAGACATGACCTGTAACAAGTATAGATTAGGCCTTGGATATATCAATGTTCAAATATTGCACTTTCTCATTTTTAAATGTGGTGACAAGGATTGCAAATGTGGAATTAATTTGGTTTATTCTCTCTTTCACTTTATGCTTTTCTTCTACAAGTTTTTAAAGCACATGGGCTACAGTGTTTGCTCGTGGAAAATATTACTTTGCACTAACTAAAGGAGCCTTTTGGAAGGGGGGAGAATCTTCACTAGAAAATGGAAATGGTTTTTGTCTCATATGAAATTCTCCCTTGTGTTTGGAAATACAAATTTAACTGCCTTTGGGGACATTTTGAAATTAAAATTCAAATGTATGTCAAATGTAAATGTAACTAAATGTGTAATTTTTCCCGAAGCTTGTTTGCTCCCTTGTTCTTATATAAAGGAATTCAAGGCCAATTGCACGGGTCTTTGGTTGAAAGAGATTTTGAACTCATATAAGATAATTTTGTAATTCAAGCAAAAAGAAATAGAGTTAGTGTTGAGTCTTAGGTATGAATTCAAGTCTCTAATAGCCATAGGCATAACGGTTTTATAGTAGTGATGGCATTTGAAAGAGAAAATAGAAAAAAACATATTCTAGAATAGATTCTCTCCTCATGTATTTTTTCATATGAATTATTAAGAAAATGATCGAGGAACCTTCTATTGGTCTTCAATCATTTTGGTTGAATGTATGATTTTGTCTTTGCTTTAAAGTTTAATTCAAAGAATTAATTAAAATTCTCTAATGGAATCATAGGTTTGTATGGGTAAATTAACATATTATTAATAATTTCATATTTTAATTGTGTTAAAACTTAAAGATGTACTTAGTGATTCATCATTCAACTCAATGCTTAATAACATATTAACAATAATATTAGTAGCATATACAACAATGAACATCAACAATCGTTTAATGTGTATCTAGTAGTTGAAACCACTACTAGAATTTTTCTTCAAATGATAAAATAAATAATATAGATAATTGAATATCAACACATTACTGAATTTGAGATTTTTTATTGATTTTCACATGAAGAAATGCATAGAGGCATTGGAAATACAAAATATTGCTCAAAGGCAACTCTACACAGAGTTGAGTTGGAACTTGGAAACTCATATTGTCAAAAATCAAATCACCGTATCACTTTTTTCTATCAACTTTCACTGTTCAGGTGGTGGAATTGTCATTTGTTCTAATTGATGTTGTTTGACTTGAAGATTTGTTAGCATTTCATGATTGAAATTGGAACATGTCTTGAATTCTTCAATCAATTTTGCATTCAAGGTTATTAGTGGTTTGATGGAATCCAAATAGTTCACCACATATGGGTTTTGAGGAAACTGGTCCAAATCAATATTCCTTGCACCCTCCATCTTCTTTCTGAAATCATCATTTCCAATTAATTTCTCATTTGTGTCAAAAGCCTTTGGCAAACCAAGCTCTGTGAAGTTCCTTACCTTTTCATCCACCTTCTTCATCTTGTTTGTGGCCAAATGCAAATATTTCTTTGTTTCACACATTCTCAAACACTTTTCAATAATAGATGACAACTTCATTGAGGTAGCAAGCCAATTATTAATTCCTTTTGATTTCAAATCATTGTCACTAGCTTTGTATACTGTTTGTTGAACTTGATTTACAGATTTCTCTAATGCCAACACATTTTTGTTGTCCACTAAATATTTGTTGAGCTTCTTATAATGTAGTCTGATAGTATTAATCAATTGAAACATGTCACACAAATGATCAATCCTCTGTGTTATTTCATCCTAGATCTTTTGTTTCATATGCCTCATTGTTTCTCTACAAAATGTAGATAACTTATTTTGATAAGAGTTAATTTCAGTTTTTGCTTCCATCAACTCTACCTCCAATATTTCATTTATTTTTCTCTCTTTCTCCAATTTTTGTTCCCACTATGCATTTCCATTCGTAATGCTTTGTCTTATTTTTTCTGAAGTGGATTCCTCATCATATTTCTTGTTGCTCTCATCTAGTCTTTGCTTTAGCTCATTCACTTCTCTCTCATTTTGTTTATCCTCTTTGCTTGTTGATGTAGAGGCATATTTTTTTATTCTTTTTTCTAATTCATTGCTCTTGTTATCTATTGCTTTCCTCTTTGCTTTCTCATTTGCTAGGTATGTCTGTAACTTTTCTATTTGATTCTGCAATCTTTTTTCCTCTCTATCTTTCTTTAGAAATGATGTGTACACCAATTCATTGTTCTTCTTTGATACATTAATTTTGTCAGTATTTTTGAGTCCAAAAACATTCTATTGAAAATTGCTCACCCGGAATTCAAATCAATCCATCTGATTTTCTGGTTTGTTTTGAACTGTGGGAACAACAATTGTGTACTCCATGATTTATTTATTTGTATCAAATGTGGGTAATACCATGGTTGTTGTAGGCTTTAAAGTTACATCAAACACACTCTCCATTAGTTGCTTCTTTTCTTCTTTATACAAGTTTGATTTCTTTTTAAACTCTTCAATTTAATCAAAACTTGGGGATGCAGGAATAATGCAATGCTTGAATGGAGAAGGAATAGGAGTACTTGTAGTTTCTAATGATGTCACAACCACACTAACTGGTAGTGGGGGAGTGCTTGGAAATAACTCCTTTGTGGCGGATCCACTGGTAGTGTGACTTGGACTTGTCAAAATCCTTTGCCTTTTTTGTATCCCTTGATCACCTGGTGCTTGTGCGGTATCTTGTATTGTTTTCCCCTTGTGTGTATTTTTTTGTTGTAGCACATGTTGACCACTACTAGTACTACTACCCATACCATCGCCACTAGTGGCAGTGCCAATTTCACTAAGCTATCCACCATGGGCATGTCCTAGTTGTGATTGTATTTGACCATGAGGATGAGGATTTGAAGATCTAACAAATTGACTTGTATTCCCTTGGTACTTTTCACCTCCAAGCCAAAGGCCAGATTTATCAACTAGTTTTCTATGCTCTATATTTGTTACCACCCAAGGGCCTTATCATTGGGACCCCAAAGGACCACCTTCATAACCCATTTTTTTAGCTATGGCTACTCCTGAAGTATATGCTTCTTTTGTGGCCTCACTTAAACCAGGTTTGAAATTGACATGGATTTGTTCTTCCCCGTCATCATTGCATTCATCATTAGTTTCTTGATCTTCACATTCATTGGGATGCTCTATATTCCACAATTTGCTAAACTCACAATCTTCTTCATTATCTCCATACTCTGCAAGAGCTCTTGGATCACCTAGCTCCTTCCTCATAGACCAAAAGGCAATAATTTTTTATCATGACCAATTTTTAGCTATAACTTCCTTATCTACAGAATTTGGCATTTTTACTCTAGTAGATAGTTTATCACTTTTTCCATAACAATTTTTGTACCTCCTAATTTTCTTTCGATGCAATGCCATAATTTTTGCTAAAAATGTTCAAAAGAAATACCTTTCTCAATAGCACTTTCTCCATTGCTATTTTGACCTCATCCCAAGAATCCTTGTTTCTCAAGTTTTCAAGCAAGGGTTTACTTTGATGTTGAATTCTACTTGCAATATTCTTATTGGCCACAATCATTTCTTTAATGGTGTCACATGGATCATACTTCTAGTGACAGACAACATCAAAATTCAAAAAATCCAAAAGACCATGTGCCACACTAAATGCTTTTCTCTCGAATGTGAAGCCTCCACATGAAAAAGGTAAAGAAGGAAATAAGGTCTTCTTCCCTTGATTAACAAAGTGTAGTTCATCAATACTCTCCATCTGCCTTACATATTCCAATGTAGAAACCATTTATGTCACATGTATTGGAAGTTTGTATGGCTCTACTCCCGATCCATAAAATCTTAGCACAATATATTATTACATTAAGTACCAATCAGCCAATTGTATTTCTTTTCCTAGTTGAATGCAATTTCTACATGACATAGGCAATCTAAGAATTGGAGTATTTGTAATTGCTTGATGCAATGGAGCCAAAAAGTAGTCTACAAAATGACTGTAGTTCCTTTGAGAATCATGCATCCTTATCTCAATGGTCCAATCATATACTAAAGCCATTTGATTTTCCTAGGCATTACTATAGGGTTGATTCTAAAGCTTGTTGGTCTAAAACACTCCTCTAAATTTGAGTAGAAAAAAATAGCACAAGTAGGTTGTGAACCTAAATGTCTTGGTGGGACCTCCTTTAATCATTAAAAATTGTTTATGCATGGATTCTACAATGTGCTCAATATAGTAATATTTGACATGAACACCATAATGGATATTATATACCATTTCAAGGAGGCTTGCACCCACTTCCGAATTGCTATCCTGATCCAGAGGATTTTTGTCAAAATTTGAAGTTCCTCATTTTTCTCTAGAAACATCTTCATCAAAAAATATTGGGAATTCTAACTCCAATGCAACTCGAACGGAGTCAATCAGAGCTACGGTGCTTGAGATACACTCAGTCAAACCTTCAGTCAACTCAAAGACCTAAGTTAGAAAAAGGTCAAAAAATCAAAGTTGTCAAAAGTGGTCAAGATTGGTGTCAATGCAAAGAGCTCATCGCAAGCTTTTCAATGACGTTCGTTTCATCAAAATTGGAGTTCGTTTGCCCAAGTTACGAGAAGTCAAAATTGGCCAATCATGTGTGGACACGTGGCAATCCAGTCAATGCCACATCATCAATCCAGTCAGCGGACACATCACTCCAAAGTCTTTGACCAGCGAATGAAATTTTGATATGGCATCATCTCACCCCTCCATGTGGCAAGCCATTATTGGCAAAAGGTGGCATATTATTTTTATAAAAAATAATAAAAATAATAAAACAAATAAAAAATGCCACATTCTTTTAATAAACGTGGGCTCTCCTATATTAAAGGATCTCCACCTATCTTAAAGCCCATATTAAAGCCGCCCTATTTTAAAGCCATGAGTTTTGTTTTAAAAGCTTTCTATGTTATTTTTAAAAAGCCTATTTTCAAGGAACCCCTATTTTAAGGAATTTTAAACCCTTTTTAAATTATTATTACCCCTATTCAAAAGGGATAATCTCCTATAAGATAGCAATGGGATTATTTTCAAGGGATAAAATTTAAAAGATCTTCTTAAAAATATATAAATAATCCCGTAAGAGTTATCAAAACAAAATTATAGGGATTATTATTTTCCTTTGTAAGCCCAAAATTATAAGGGCCCTTCGTTATTTATCTTGAAGAGATTTTATTATGTAACGGGGGGATTTCTTTTGGATTTACATGTAAATTTGGGGAGATTGTAAATCAAGTTGTTATACACCAAATTGGGTAAAATTGGTGTATAACAAGGGGTAAATGGGTGAGAGTTGTTAAGTGTGTTTTAGCTAATTATTTTTGTAAGGAATTTTTGGAGGTGATTTTTGTAAGTGGAGAGTTGGGATTTTTCTTCCTTGGAGAAATCTTATTGTAACTTCATGCTTTTGGAGAAGCTTGTTCTCACGCACTTTGGAAGTGCATTTTCAGATTTCTTTGTAATCCAAGGGGAGGCTATGCTGAAGATTGTAACCGAGTTTTTTGGAGGAATAATTGGATCGGTCTCACTCCATTGGAGCGGACCCGGAGACATAGTCACGATTGTGGCGAACTCCGTTATCAGATTGTTTGTACTTTCTCTCTTCTTCTCTCTCACATTCTAGTTATCACCTTGATTTTTAAAGCATAATTTCAATAATGTACAGTTGTTTTTTGAGTTTCCATCAAATTGTTTAAGTTAAGCATTCAATTATGCAATTAGTCTAGATCCTAAATCAGATCAAATTGGTATCAGAGTATTTGGTGACTAGTATTGCAGATTTGATGCGAATGCTAACAAGATCCAGGATTCAAAAGGGCGAAGGAAATCTTGAAGAATATAATCCTGAGATCAAGAAACGAAGAACTTTTCCAAAAATGTTTGTGTTTGGAATGGAGGTACCCGAAGAACTCAGTGAGCAGGAGTTTCGAAGAGCCTTTTGGAAAATGAGAGCTGCATTGGAGATGCTTCTCAAAGAAAGGGAAGAACGCATGAAACTTGAAGAAGATAATGCATTGAAGCAAGAAGATCATAGAGACCATAAAGGCAAGAAGAAGCAACCAGGAAGTGGTGATGAACCCCCAAAATTTCCTCCATCTACTCCTTCGTCTCCCCCTTCTTCTCCTTCTTCTACACATTCTCTTTTTGCTAATCCTTTTAAGGGTGTAAATAAGCCTAAGATTAAATTGGATGTTAAATTTGAACTACCTAAGTATTGTGGTGAATTAGATGCTGAAAAACTAGATGATTGGATTCAGCAAGTGGAAGTCTATTGTAGAGTCCAAAGCCTCTTTGATGATGCTTCTAGGATCCAGTTAGCTACTCTTCGGTTGGGAGGTTCAGCTCTCACCTGGTGGGAGAGTAGGACTAGAGCAGAAATTTCACAGCATGGTAGAGTCAATTTGTCTTGGTCAGAATTTGTTAATGCTCTTAAAAAGCAATTTTATCCCCTAGGTCATATGCAACAGTTAATGATGAACTAGCAAACTTTTAGGCAAGGGAAAGGACAGTCTGTTCAAGATTACACCCACGAGTTTCGTAAAAGGGCTATTGCATTAAATGTACCTTTGTACACCCAGGATACTTTGTTAAAGTACATAGGAGGTCTTCACTCATATCTTAGACATTCTATTTTGGTCTTGAACCCTAGTAATTTGGATGAAGTTTGTGTCCAAGCTACACATTTAGAGTCAAGAGGAAAGGGTTCTTTTATTGATAAGTTTGATAATGATAACTTTGTAAAGAAATCATCTAAAGTTGTAGAGACAGGGAAAGGAAAGAAGACAGCTACAGTTAAGAAGGATGACAAGTTTTCTTGCTCTCATTGTGATAGGAAGGGTCATGATGAAGATCATTGTTGGAAGTTGCATCCGGAATTGAAGCCTAAGTGGGCTCAGAAACAAAATCAGAAACATAAAGGTAAGGAGAAAGAAACAAATGTTGTTATGGATCTTGGTTCTGATTCTGATGATGAAACTAAGATAACAGCTATGGGTTTGAAAGGTAAAGCTCCTATTGCCATTGTTTCTTTTAATAGTTGTGCTTCTACACCTAAAGCTAATGAAGTCTATGATGATAAGAAAGGGAATGAACTTTTTCACATAAGGGTTATTGCTAAGAATGTGAAACTTGATGCACTCATAGATAGTGGTTCTCAAGTTAACTTAATTTATGAAGATGTTGTAAGAAACTTGGGATTGAAAACTACACTGCATAAGAAACCTTATCCACTAGGCTGGATTTGTGAGAATGATAAATTGCAAGTAACAAGACAATGCACTTTGAAATTTGCAATCACTAGTAAGTTTGTGGATGAAGTACAGTTTGATGTGGTTCCACTAGATATCTGTGGGATAGTGTTGGGTAGCCCTTATCTATATGATCAAAAAGCTATTTTCTATAGGGAAAAGAATCATTATCATTTGTTTAAAGATGGCATATAGTATATTGTACATTCTAAGACTAATCGTTCTTTTGCAAACACAGGGCAATTAAAGAGGGTAATTAATGCAAGTAAAGATTTGACTCTTATGTCTGTCAGTTCAAGTGGTTCTAGACATGAACTTGAAGTAGCTAATCAGGGTCAGATGTCGCGGGATGCACCCACAGTACAACATGAGGGAAGGGTGATTGAAAGCATTGATGGTCCCTTGGGTAAAAATGTTTCTATTGTAAAAGATCGATATGTTGTTGATTTATTCTCTTTCATATCTGCATTATTGTTCAGCTTGATGCTAGTAAATGTTTGTTGGCTAGTAGCTACGATAGTTGATGTAGATGCTTATGGAAGTGATAGAATGATGTTTATGTTCAACAATGTTGTTGTAGTATTCATTGTGATTGTAAGCCAAGCTTACAGATGTATAGATGATATAGGACAAGTGGGGAGGCAAAGTCCTCACTTAATGTCTGAATAAATGCCACTTTTGGAGGTCCAAAAGCTCTCCAATGGGGAGGCCTAATCCAGAGGATTTTTGTCAAATTTTGAAGTTCCTCATTTTTCTCCAGAAACATCTTCATCAAAAAATATTGGGAATTCTAACTCCAATGCAACTCGAACGGAGTCAATTGGAGCTACGGTGCTCGAGATACACTTAGTCAAACCTTCAGTCAACTCAAAGACCCAAGTTAGAAAAAGGTCAAAAAATCAAAGTTGTCAAAAGTGGTCAAGACTGGTGTCAATGCAAAGAGCTCATCGCAAGCTTTCCAATGGCATTCATTTCATCAAAATTGGAGTTCATTTGCCCAAGTTACGAGAAGTCAAAATTGGCCAATCATGTGTGGACACGTGGCAGTCCAGTC
Organism: Sequoia sempervirens; assembly: GCA_007258455.2. Classification (NCBI taxonomy): domain Eukaryota; kingdom Viridiplantae; phylum Streptophyta; class Pinopsida; order Cupressales; family Cupressaceae; genus Sequoia; species Sequoia sempervirens. Next base: position 205,129,414 of record VDFB02256132.1, read on the forward strand.
AACGCCACATCATCAATCCAATCAGCGGACACATCACTCTAAAGTCTTTGACTAGCGAATGAAATTTTGATATGGCATCATCTCATCCCTCCACGTGGCAAGCCATTATTGGCAAAAGGTGGCATATTATTTTTATAAAAAATAATAAAAATAATAAAAATAATAAAATATATAAAACAAATAAAAAATAATAAAAAATGCCACATTCTTTTAATAAACGTGGGCTCTCCTATATTAAAGGATCTCCACCTATCTTAAAGCCCATATTAAAGCCACCCTATTTTAAAGCCATGAGTTTTGTTTTAAAAGCTTTCTATATTATTTTTAAAAAGCCTATTTTCAAGGAACCCCTATTTTAAGGGATTTTAAACCCTTTTTAAATTATTATCACCCCTATTCAAAAGGGATAATCTCCTATAAGATAGCAATGGGATTATTTTCAAGGGATAAAATTTAAAAGATCTTCTTAAAAATATATAAATAATCTCGTAAGAGTTATCAAAACAAAATTATAGGGATTATTATTTTCCTTTGTAAGCCCAAAATTATAAGGGCCCTTTGTTATTTATCTTGAAGAGATTTTATTATGTAACGGGGGGATTTCTTTTGGATTTACATGTAAATTTGGGGAGATTGTAAATCAAGTTGTTATACACCAAATTGGGTAAAATTGGTGTATAAAAAGGGGTAAATGGGTGAGAGTTTGTAAGTGTGTTTTAGCTAATTATTTTTGTAAGGAATTTTTGGAGGTGATTTTTGTAAGTGGAGAGTTGGGATTTTTCTTCCTTGGAGAAATCTTATTGTAACTTCGTTCTTTTGGAGAAGCTTGTTCTCACGCACTTTGGAAGTGCATTTTCAGATTTCTTTGTAATCCAAGGGGAGGCTATGTTGAAGATTGTAACTGAGTTTTTGGAGGAATAATTGGATCACTCTCACTCCATTGGAGCGGACCCAGAGACGTAGTCACGATTGTGGCAAACTCCATTATCAGATTGTTTGCACTTTCTCTCTTCTTCTCTCTCAGATTCTGGTTATCACCTTGATTTTAAAGCATAATTTCAATAATGTACAGTTGTTTTTTGAGTTTCCATTAAATTGTTTAAGTTAAGCATTCAATTATGCAATTAGTCTAGATCCTAAATCAGATCATATCCAATCTAAGAAAAAAATCTAGCATGGAAATAGTATCCTGAACCCACGGTTTAAAAATATCAAAATCATAAGGAGGCTTATGATCACCTTTCAATTTTTTTCTAACTTCTTTGGTATCCAAAACTATTTTATTTATGAAAGCATTTTTCTCCCTTTCATCTACTACTTCATAATCACTAGCAAGCTTATCTAGGTCAATGTGGACTTTTCTAAATTCTTCGATTGTAAATCCCAACACTTTTCCAAGTTCTTCTGCATTAATGGATAACAATTCTTCTTTGTTATCTTTATTAACAATTTATCTTTTGTTATCATCATAATTTTGGGCACAAACCTTGATAAATTTTGGGCAAGCGAAAACCTCATGTAACATCTTGTGCCCTAATCCAATTACCCATGGTGCACTAATACTATTAAATTGCATTTTCTTTGCAACCTTATTCTAAGTTGAAAATCTAAGTTTTGAGGTACACCTACCATAGATTTTAAGATCATAAATATCATGGTATTCATCAGTGAAACCTAGGGTTTAAAGCAATTTTGCATAATGTATTTTTTTATCTGACAATTCTCTAGTGGTACTGGTGGTAGACATGCTTATACAATGTGAAATTGTGAATTCCCTATTAGTCCTCCTTAATTTTTCTTAATTCTTAAGTCTCTCAACCCTAAACCCAAACTTCAAAGTTTGAAAAAATAAGATTTTAAGAAATGTCAAACAATGAAACGTAGCTGCAGGAATTCTTTCACTTCCTCGTATTTTGACTCTTGAAAAGATTAATACTGACAGTCATGGAAACTTGAATTCCTTTGTTGGAAGTGGAACTATGGAACCCAGAATAGGGTGGTGCATTGCAATGAGAAATCTGAAGACTAAAATATCCCCGTGTGTTGACCCTCTCACTTAAAAATAAAATCACTTTGCAATAGAAAGTACTTTTTTTTTAACATTAAAGTGAATGAAATTTCAACGTGTTGCTTTCATACTACACAATTAGTACATGGTTGATAGCATTTAGAAATGCACAATTAGTATATGGCTAACAACATTTAAAACAAGCCATTTAGTCCTACATTGACAACAAATTCTAAATTGTTGATCTTTGTAAATCTAATGGTTATAGGGTGATTCTGTAGGTTTAAGTTCACAAGCCTAGCACTATGTGCATTTCATTTCAGAATGCAACTACAACCATCCATTGAATGTTCATTGAATGTTTGAAACTTGAGTAATTTATGTTATAAACAATAAACATGTGTTTTAAAGGGGTCAATAACTTAACGTTGCAAATGACTTAATAAAATGAATAATGGTATCCGAAACCGTGGGAGATCAACAAAAAATTAAAGTGAATGAAACATTGAAATGTCAACGTGTTGCTTCTAGACTACACAATTAATACATGGTTGTCCTGCATTGACAACAAATTCTAAACCGTTGATCTTTGTAAATCTAACGGTTATAGGGTGATTCCATAGGTTTAAGTTTCCAGAATGCAACTACAACCATACATCAAATGTTCATCAAACGATTGAGTAATTTATGCTATAAATAATAAACATTTATTTTAAAGTTGTTTCAAACTTTAGTGCGATAGGATTGACATCAAGGCCAAGGGGCGGGTAACTTAACATTGCAAAGGACTTAATAAAATGAATAATGATACTAGGAACCAAGGGAGAATGTCAACGAAAAATTAGAAATCAATAACATTTCAGTAAACCCTAACAAGAGTGACAACTTTTAGTGTTTATAATTTTTTTTGTCAATTTGATGGCAACTTTCTTTTTTCATTTATATTGCTTTATGTTTTACTTTTAAATCTGCATGCAATTATTTCATAAATAGATAATACTTAATTTCTTAAAGGAAAAAAAATGATTTGAATAGATTCATAGACACTGAACTCATAAAATAATTCTTTACTGTGTATGAATAATGAAGAATAACACAACCATTTATTTTATTACAACTGAATTTCAATGTCACTTTATTACATATCTTTTTAAAGATGAGTAGAGCATGCAAGTTCCAAGATCTTGTTTTGTATAAATAACATATGTTACTTTACATAATACAAATACAAATGTAAGTGCCAAGCTTCTACTAGACTGATGGTGACAACATAATACAAATGTTGCTCTGAAAATAAATGCATGGTACTTTCGACCATGGGTAGTGGCACTAAAAATAAATTCATGATACTTTCGTGGGAAAGAATATGCTCTCAAAATAAATGCATGGATCTTGTTTGGAAAACCATGTTGGGGAAATGGGAGTTGTGAAGATACAAAATGTACTTATCCCCTTTCAGAACCAGAGTCATGCAGAAGATGAGGGTTGGTAAAATTGCCTCCATCTTTTACCTACAGCCTCCATGCACTGGAATAACACTTATCTCCATTATAGCTCCTCATCCTGGTTCAAAACCTGTCTGAGAAGTCAGGTCAACCAAATCAACTTCTTTCCAATTCCACCCATTCTGAACATGAAGGAAATTGGTCTTTTACTCTATAACTCCATAATTGGAGATAGGATAATTTAGAGTATCCCCAATAATACCACATCATCTTCTTCCCGAATCCTTATTAACCCTACAAAATTAAAACCCTTATGAAAATTTAGAACATTGCACTCAATAGTAAAGTCTTTAGCCTTCAATGAATGATTTCAGTTGTGCTCACTATCTCTATTTATGGTCCACTAGTGCCACTACCATCCTTATCTATGTTTACTTGTGACTCATGTCATGTGTGAGGTTGGGTACCGGTATAATGATAATTACAATTCACACTGATCTAGGTGGATACTTTTCGTAAAAAATTGAAGTGTTCCACATGCTCCATATTTTAGTGGCATCTTGAAGAACTCAGAAAATGAAACCCAATGCAACTTGAACGAGCGAAAAAGGAGCTCATACGCTCAAGTTATGCCCAATCAAAGTTGTGGTCAAACTGGGTACAGAGGCCAATTAGAAAGGTGAAAATTTTGATCATCTCAAAAATGATCAAAAATAGCATCATGTCAAAGAGATTGTCACCATGATTTTAGCGTCGTTTGTTTCGTCGAAAACAGAGTCCGTATGCCAAAGTTACGCCAAGTCAAAGTTTTAGTCAAAAGGGTTGAATAGTCAAAATGATGGCATCAACAAAAGTATAGTCAGCATGGACATTGATGTGGTAGGCATAGAGGTAATGACATGGAAAGAGTATTTGGTGCATTCATGGACCAATGGGAGGTTGACACGTATCACTAACTATGCAAATAATAGATTGTGTGGCCCAACCAAGACATGCCACATGTCAAGGCCAGAACAAGTAGAAAGGTGCCACATGGCACCATGGATGACACTTGTCGGATGGTGTGTTTGCTAAAATTTTGTTAGTGAGGTTCGAACTCTTGACCTCCAATCTCCTACATTTCCTATTCACTATTGCGCCAAACTCTATCTTCGGATATCATATGTGGCATATGCTATTTAAAGGCAACCCATTCAAACCAAATGGATATGTCGACAGTATTGACCACCCACCTACATCCCAATATTAAGTTCCTATACCAATGTGCCACCACGATTTTCGGGATTGTCATTAGACATTTAACTTTTTGTTAAAATAAACTGCTGAACTCAATAACTATAGAAGTAAATATAGACCCGAAAGATATATTGCTAAGGCTTGTTCAATAATAGCCATATATTTAAAGGGATCGGGTTTTTAAAGAATAAAATTGTAAGGCTCAAAATTATAAGAGCCATGGAATTAAAATGATGGCTATTTTTAAGATTAGAAGGGTTATAAAAAGGGGATTTTAAAGGATAAAGTGTTGTAAATAAGAGATATGAGAGATGTTCCTAAATCATTTGGTTATAAGCCAAATTTGGAAATAATTGTGTATAATAAAAGGGGGTGAGTTTTTAGTTTGGTGGGTAGAGAAAATTGTGAGAGAATTTCTTGTGGATAGATTAAACAACTTTGGAGAGTTTGATAATGAATTTTTCATCTCCATGCATTGGGAGCTTGAAGTCAAGCTTGTTGTACTTGAGGGAGAAGGACTTTTTGTAATTCATTATCATTCGAGGAGACATGAAGCTTGTAACAGGTTGAAGAAATTTATGGAGCATAATCAAAGATCGACCACTCCATTGGAGGGACCCGAAGATGTAGCCTTTTGGTAAACTTCGTTATCAACTTGCTGATTTTTGTCTTCTCTCTATTATGTTCATCACTTTATCATTGCTTTACTCATTTAAGCATTTCAGTTACATTTGAAATTAAGCATTTCAATATTGATTTAAAGACCTTCAATTTAATTGTTGTAATAATTTATTATTCACGTGCAACAAGTCCTAGATCCTATCATTAGATGAAGTGGTATCAGAGCCAGGTTGTGTCTAGTGTTTGCAGAGGTGAATGATAATGTGATCCAGGAGCCAGCGAGGTGAAGGCACGCTTGCAAAATACAATACTGAGATCAGTAAATGAATAACTTTGTCAAGGATGGAAGGATCGAAAGCTGGCAAAAGTTCAGAGCTTGATGAAAAGAGTTTTCAAAAATATTTTCTCGAAATGAAGGAAATGGTAGAAGTTCTTTTTCAAGAAAGGAATTAAAAGTGGGAACGAAAGAAGCGTGAAAAAGGAGATTCGTTGAAGCGAGAAAATCATAAAGATCTGAAGGACAAAGGGAAAAGACCAGGAGGTGGTGATGAGCCTCTAGAAACTCCTTCTCCATATTCTCCTTATTCTTCTACTAATTCTACTTCTCCTGCTAATCCTTTCAAGGGTGCACATAAGCCAAAAATTAAATTGGATGTAAAATTTGATCTACCTAAGTATTGTGGGGAATTAAATGCTGAGAAATTAGATGATTGGGTTCAACAAGTAGAAGTGTACTGTAGAGTTCAAGGTCTCTTAGATGATGCTTCTAGGATCCAAGTTAGTTACTCTTGGGTTGGGAGAAACAATTCTCACCTGGTGGGAGAGTAGAACTCAGGAAAATATTTCACAATATGGTAGAGTCAATTTAGCTTGGGTAGAATTTTTTAATGCTCTTAAAAAGCAATTTTATCCCCTAGGCCATATGCAACAGTTAATGATGAACTAGAAAACTTTTAGTCAAGGGAAAAGTAGAACTGTCCAAGAATACACCCATGAATTCAGGAAAAGGGCTATTGCATTAAATGTCCCATTGTACAACCAGGACACTTTGCTTAAGTACATAGGTGGTTTGCACTCTTATCTAAAACATTCTATTTTGGTTTTGAATCCTAGTAATCTGGATGAAGTTTGTGTACAAGATACACACTTAGAGTCAAGAGGTAAGGGTACTTTCATTGATAATTCTGACAAGAAGCCATATAAACTTGAAGGTAAATATGAAGATAAAGGAAAGGGTAAGAAGATAGCTACAATTAAGAAGAAGGATGATAAGTTCACATAATCTCATTGTGACAGGAAAGGTCATGATGAAGACACTATTGGAAGTTGCATCTAGAATTGAAGCGAAAATGGGCTTGTAAACAGAAAGGTAAGGAATCTGAAAATGTTGTTATGGATCTTGGTTTAGATTTTGAAGACAAAACTAAGATAACAACAATGGGATTGAAAGGTAAGGCTTCTGTTACCAATGTTTTTGTTGCTAGTTGTGCTTCTACTCCTCAAGTCCATGTTTCTGAAGATAGGAAAAGAATTGAGCTATTTCACATAACGGTTGTTGCTAAGCACACTAAAATTGATACTCTCATAGATAGTGGATGTCAAAATAACTTAATCTCAAAAAATATTGTAAGGAATTTGGGATTGAAAAATACACTGCATCAGAAACCTTATCCACTAGGTTGGGTTTGCAAAAATAATGAAGTGCAAGTAACAAGGCAATGTGTTTTAAGGTTCACAATCACAATTATGTTAATGAGGTGTAGTTTGATGTGGTTCCACTACATGTCTGTGGGATAGTGATGGGTAGCCCATATTTGTATGATTAGAAGGCTATTTTCTATAAGAAATTTAATCATGATCACTTCTTTAAAGATGGTATCAGGTATATTGTACATTCTCACAGAATCAAGACTAATAGATCTTTTGCAAACATAGGGTAGTTTAAAAGGGTGATTAATGCAAGTAAAGATTTGTCTCTTATGTCTATTAATTTAGGTGGTTCTAGACATGAACTTGAGGTAATCAAGGCTAATTAGATGTTGTAGGACACACCAATAGTATAGCATGAGGAAACAGTAAATGAAAGCATTGATGATCCAAGTTTACAAATTTTGATTAGGAATTTGGAGATTCCCTTGAGTAAAAATATTCTTGTTGTGAAATATAGACATGTTGATTCATTCTCTTTTATATTTGCATTGTTATTCAGCTTGATATTAGTTAGTGTTTATTGGTTAATGGTTGTAACAGTTGATGTAGATGCTTATGGAAGTGATAGAATGATGCATATGTTCAACAATGTTATTGCAGTCCTAATTGTGGTGTTGAGCCAAGTGTACAGATGGACATGTGATATAGAACAAGTGGGAAGGCCATGCCCTCACTTAAATTTTGAATAAATATAACTTTTGGAGGTCTAAAAGCTCTCCAGTGGGGAGGACTGATCTAGGTGGATACTTTTCATCAAAAATTGAAGTGTTCCACATGCTCCAAATTTTAGTGTCATCTTGAAGAGCTCAAAAAATGGAACCCAACGCAACTTGAACGCGAAAAAAGGAGCTCATACTCTCAAGTTAAGCCTAGTCAAAGCTGGGTCAAACTAGGTACAGAGGCTAGTTAAAAAGGTGAAAATTTTGATCATCTCAAAAATGGTCAAAAACAACATCATGTCAAAGAGCTCATCGCCATGATTTTGATGCTATTTGTTTCATCGAAAATGGAGTTTGTATGCCAAAGTTACGCCAAGTCAAAGTTTTAGTCAAAAGGGTTAACTAATCAAAATGATGATGTCAGTAAAAGTACAGTCAACATGGACACTGACATGGCAGACACAGAGGCGATGATGTGGAAAGAGTAGTTTGTGCCAACATGGACCAATGGGAGGTCAACATGTGTCACTAACTATGCAAATAATAGATTGCATGGCCCAGTCAAGACATGCCACGTGTCAAGGCCAGAACAAGTAGAAAGGTGCCACATGGCACCGTGGATGACACTTGTTAGATGGTGTGTTTGCTAAAATTTTGTTAGTGGGGGTCAAACTCTTGACCTCCAATCTCCTACATTTCCTCTTCATTGTTGCGCCAAACTCTATCTTTGAATATCGTATGTGGCATATGCTATTTAAAGGCGGCCTATTCAAACCAAATGAATATGTCAACAATATGAACTACCCACCTACATCCCAATATTAAGTTCCTATAAAAATGCACCACCACGCTTTTTGGGATTGTCATTAGACATTTAACTTTTTGTTAAAATAAACCTCCTAACTCAATAACTATAGAAGTAAATATAGACCCGAAAGATATAATGGTAAGGCTTGTTCAATAATAGCTATATATTTAAAAGGATCGAGTTTTTAAAGAATAAAATTGTAAGGCTCAAAATTATAAGAGCCATGGAATTAAAAGGATGGTTATTTTTAAGATTATATGGGTTATAAAAAGGGGATTTTAAAGGATAAAGTGTTCTAAATAGGAGATATGAGAGATTTTCCTAAATCATTTGGTTATAAGCCAAATTTGGAAATAATTGTGCATTAAAAAAAGGGGTGAGTTTTTAGTTTGGGGGGTAGAGAAAATTGTGAGAGAATTTCTTGTGGAGAGATTAAACAACTTTGGAGAGTTTGATAATGAATTGTTCATCTTCGTGAATTGGGAGCTTGAAGTCAAGCTTGTTGTACTTGAGGGAGGACTTTTTGTAATTCATTATCATCCAAGGAGACATGAAGCTTGTAACAGGTTGAAGACCTTGTAAAAAAAATTTGGAGCATAATCAAGGATCAACCACTCCATTGGAGGGACCCGGAGATGTAGCTGTTTGGTGAGCTCCGTTATCAACTTGCTGATTTTTGTCTTCTTTCTCTTATCTCTCTATTCTATTCATCACTTTATCATTGCTTTATTCATTTATGCATTTTAATATTGATTTAAAGACCTTCAATTTAATTTTTGTAATAATTTATTATTCACATGCAACAAGTCCTAGATCCTAACATCAGGTCACACGCAAACCAAAAAACCAACTTAATCGATTCGTGTAACTTAAGCCTTACATTTACAATTAATTTTTTTAATTTGATTGTCATCTGGCTACATGCAAACTGTAGTATGTACCTCAAGTTGACAAGCTGTCAAAATCGCCAGTGCGACTCAAACGATATGAAATCATTGCAAATCTTGTTTCAATACATCGTGTTGTTTTCAATATAAATATATATCCAATCAATCACTTCAGATGTTTATATGGCATTAATCTGTGTTGTCGCCCATAGTACCATAACCACACTTTCTTCAAAAACATTGAGAATTGAATAAATGAATGGTAGAGTACTTCAATGCATTGAAAAGAGAGAATTAAATGGCTTGTTTCATTTTAATCATTATCAATATCCACTAATAAGTCACAATAAATTTCACTCACTTATGATTAGAACTATATGTTGATAATTACTTTTAGTTTTAAAAGCCACATTTTTATATTGATCAAGGATAAAAGGATTTACAAGAATGGAGCTATGAATTTTTTTTTAATTTAAGTAGCTATTTCTAAAGACTAAAGTACATAGTACATAGCTAGCCTAGCCAAAAAGCCACTAACCATGACAAAAAACCAATCAAAAAATACATATTACAAGTATTGTTACGCTATATAATAAAATATAGACACGTGACATGTCACACAATTCATTACTATTTTTTTTTGTAACATTAGTTGAGGCCATCAGCCAGGTGTTTGAGTAGAAGGTGAATTCAATTTAACAAAGTAATAGTAGAGAAGAAAAGAAAATCACCCAAAACATTCCTCCAAAACTCCAAACTCTTTAATGATTCATTTTTTCATATCACATAGTAGACCCCATCTCATATTAACTAGGGCAAGATCCTGTACTATAGAAGCATGCAATTCCACTTTCTAGAAGACTCCACCAACATGCACTAACCTACTTTCAAAATTGTAATGCTCCAATGCCAACTCCAACAAAGAATTAGAGTAAATGAAAGGCTGCAAATAACATATTGCCAGTGTCTTCACCAAATCTTTATCGAGCAAAATTTCTATGCAATTAGGAAAGAAATCCAAAGCTACCTTAGAATATAGAGAACGAGGGTTGTTTTGAAGCCATTCCCTACCCACAATTATTCTTATAGCATCCTCAACCTGCACACAAGGAATTGTAAAAACCATACCCAACTTTTGTCTATCGTATGCATCGTCCCTTCTTTTCTCCCAAAAACATTTGGGTAGCATACACGCCATGAAGACTCCATAATATCAAAGTTGAATTAAGAATAGAGAAGAAAGAAATCAAAGCCAAATATATTATAAATGATATGAAGAAAATCAAGTTGGTGAAGTATATATAGAAGTTAGTATGAAGACAATGAGTATGACATCAAATACTCACACTTAACATTTTTAAATTCACCACTATGATTGATGTGACAATTAACATTTAATTCACCACTATCATTGATGTGATAATTAACATTTGATTGACCACTTGAATCTTGGTATAGTCTCCATAAGGTTGCAGGAGGTTTTGCTACAAATAGGGGTTGTTGTGCTCATTTTTCTCAAATTGGCTTAGCGCTTTCGACAAACACTAAGGGGCAATGGTGACTCCTCTATTTTTGAATTCCATGAAACAAAAAAATGCTTTCCATGGTGAAATCACTAAGAAATGACTGAAAGGGATAATGGTATCCAAGCACCCACTGGTGCTCCAAGTGGTGAAGGATAATTTGGGCCCAGAATTTCTGATGGCTACCCACAAGCTCAAGGTGAATTCAAAAATACATGCCATGTTTTTGGCGATTCTTGTGTACATGGGTGTCTTGAAATCTCGAGGGAAGAAGCTATGCCAAATTATTTGTCAACACTTTCTATTGGAAAATATCGACACAACACTAGAAAACATCAACAACAATTTCATGACCCCTCTACCGTTGCACCACTACAAGGCTCGTGGGAATGAATGATTAGTACCAAATTTTCCCTTGGTGTGCTCTCTAAACCATGTAGTTCTCAAAAATCGGTGGGGGGAGATTGAAAGGTGTATCGAATTTCTTCTACGTGCGACTAAGATTCTTAAAGACCGGTCGAAGGGTTGGGTGAAGCATTTGTGGTGGCGGAAGCTCTTGACGGGGAAAGGTGGTCTTTGGATGAGGAGGATTGGGAATTGGGAACTAGTGAAGAATGGGTAGCGAATGACACTAGGAGCTTGGAGGAACAAGAAAACCATCCTACCCATAGTTCCTATGGTGGTGATTTTCCAGTGATTCTAAATGAAATCAAAGCCAAGAAGACCAACGAGGCCGGCTACAACAATGCATAATTTGGTGTTTGTGGAAGTTCATTTTGGTTTGTGATGGTCTATTTGTAGTCCTTATAAGTGTCCAATGTGAGTTCGTTCATTATTTGGGTGTATAATGTTTTGTGGAAATGAAGGCTTCAATGTGAATATTGTTGGGATGAGTCCCTGGTGACTTGGTCAAGTGTCTGATCCCATCTGAGGAATGTAAAAACTCTATTTGATTAATACAGGGTGTTGCCCCATATAGCAGCTATTTAACTATAAAAAAAAACACGTGCTTAAAAGGATCCTTTAGTGGCATAGGCTTTAACACTTGTTCCTTAATATTTCCTTAATATTTCAAACCTTGCTATAGTTCCTTTAATGGTTTTGATCGTTCCATGTGGCAGTTCCCCACCTTCCCATTGAGGGATGGGAGATGTAGGTGGGTCCTTCACAAGCTAGCGGGGAGCAGTCAAGTTTGACCCATGTCACCCTATCTCGAACATTCATTTCTCAAACCCATCATTCACCTAGGTCAATGGGTTGGTCGCCATGATGACTCCAAAGGCTTAAGTCATAACTTAAGTGACCTTCAACTATCGGTAGCTAGTCAACGATAAAATATTGTTTTGGTTGTCATGACTTTAAGTGATTTAATAAGTAATAAAATTTCTATTGGCATATGGCTTGGGGAGATTGTTTATGGATTCTAGTGTTGTCATTGATGGCAACTAAAGTCATTATCTCTATCCATAGATTAGGATCTACTTATATCGACAGAAAATGTAGAAGACAGTATGTTACTAACACAAAGCATGAAGAACAAGGTATCTTGTCAGTTAGTTGATTTGTATGCTTCTCTGGATCATCATTTTGTGTTGTGGATCCCCAGGAAATTTTTTTAAGAACGTATGTTACCTATTGGTAAGTTTTGTGGTGTTGCAGCAATCAGTGTCCGAGTTAGGAGATTCAGTAGAATGATTTTCTATTTATTTTCTCATTATGGCCGACTCAATGAATGTAGCGTGTCACGAATGTATAAGGAGTAGTTGTTTAATTGTTTCTAAGTTTGAGAATATTGTTTTGAGTCCCAGCTATGTCTTAGCTGACCTTTGTGGGTGTGCATTTAATATAACTTATGATTTGAGCCGACTGTTGGAGAATATTTCATGTTTTTATTGAAGCCAACTTAAGTGATTAAAATCTTTGCTAGCGGATATATATATGAGATTGGTAATTCATTTTTGGTGTGAGGATGAAGCAGTGAGAAGGTGTGAATGTGCGAAAAGAGCAGAAAAGATGTATGAGTGAACATTAGAAGATCAGTTGAGTAAGTTTTGCTTGAGTAGAAGAAGATTATTGTGAATTAGGGTAGAACAGAGTAGAGTGAGTTGCAGGATCAGACAACAGGTTCAGAACCAGTTTTATGTGCTTCACCATAACTGAATCCAGGCATTTGTAGATGCTATCTTCTCAGTTAAATTTTTGTTGTAATCACAAACATCTTGTAAGGCAGTGAGCCTTCCTTATTTTGAGCAGTAAGCTCTGCAAGTGTGCCTAAATGCAAGTGCATTCCCTTTTATTCATACTTTTAACAAAGTATAAATTATGGATTAATCTCCACCGTGGCTTTTCCCCTAACAGGGTTTCCACATAAATATATTGGTGTTTTGATCATCTTTTTTATGTGCTTGCATCTTTATTTCTGTTTATGTATTGAAAATGATTTAAGATCTGAATTGAAAGTCAAATTTGTTGAACACTGATTCACCCCCCCTCTCAGTGTTCCTTGAGTCCAACAATTGGTATCAGAGCACAGTTCCTCTGTAGAAGTTTAACAACTTGAGGTGGATCTTGGAATACAATGGACTCTGGTGTTCAACAACAACTTATGGTGGCACTTGATGATCTTGATTAGACTAAAGCAGAAGTCATGGAATTAAGAGAAAATCTTGTGGATGCTGAGAAATTCATTCAATCATTGAAGGATAAAATCAATGAGTCAAGAGAAAAGAGAGGACCTTTGTGATTAGCTGAAGCAGAAAAAAAATAAAAACTTGGAAGATGTTCACCTGAATTAGACTCTAAAAGAGATAACTAGAGAACGTGAAAAACTTGCTAGAAATAATGCTACTCTGAAGCTTGAGATGGAATCTGTGGCAATGAAGCTAAATAAGGAGATTGAAGAAAGAAAGAAGAATGAGGAGAATCTGGTGTAGTCCTTAAAAGAAAAATCTGAAGAATGCAGCAGAGTAAATAGTGGATTCATTCAACTGGAGATTGAATTGCAACAATCCAGAAACAATGAAGAGAACTTGAAAGACGGTTATTCTTAGTAATCAACTCAATACTACAAATGAGTACAAGGAGAAGTTCAGGATCAGTTCTGCTAAGCTTGATGAGCTAACTAAAGGAAAAAAGGATGCAAATGATAAGCGAGGTCTTGGATATGAGAAGGAAGAAAGCTTTGGATCTGAACATTAGGATTCTAGACAAAGAAATCAAATGAACAAAGGCAGAAGGTATCCGGTAAGACAACCCAATGCTCAAAATTTTAATGGTTACTGATTTGCTTGTAATAAATTTGGTCATATGGCTTCTCAGTGTAGAAGTAAAATAAATTCAAGAAGTCCATCATTTCTCGATCAATGTTTTAATTGCAAAAAGCTAGGTCACAAGTCTATTGAATGCAGAAGTATGTCTGTCAGTTTAAGAAATGTTAAATGCTATACTTGTGGAAGATTTGGGCATGTTGCTAATTAATGCAAATCAGGAGGAAATCAGTGGAATGAGTGGTCTAGATAGATAAATCTAGTGCATTATAGTTGCAATAGATTTGGTCACATTGCAAGATTCTGCAAGAACTGGAACATGGATAGAAGAGGTCTGGTATATCAAAAAAGAAATTCGCAAAAAAATGACAAAGGAAAAGGAAAAGTGATTGTGGAAGAAATAAGAGATCAGATGAAGAAAACATGGGTAAAGAAGAGTGGATATGATGAAGGAAATAAGTTTGTACCAGAAGCTACCTCTGGTAATCCCTCCAGTAATTCCTCTAAAAATTGATCTCAAGGTATTGGCCTAGGGGGAGTTTTTCAAGGAAGATCCTTTGGCCCCCTATCGATAGTTGGCACTAAAATGCAGAAAATTGTCAGTAGCTATGATAAAAGATTGAAAATGCATTAGTAATCACTTGTGCAGGAACATGAGAAGCAGAAGCTTTGCAGACAATTTTTTCCTTTGTTGTCTAAGAAAGCAAAGTTACTGGAACTCCTAGGGAAAAGTATTTAATGCAGCAAAAAAAGTTAGGTACATGAAGTCATAAAAGGGTATTTGGAACCCTCATTTGTCACCTTGTATTGTAGGAGAACAGAAGGAGAGCCTCTGCAACGAAATCTCAAAGAAGTAAAGCAAATTCAACGATGAATTCTTCAAGTATTTCAATTGCTTGTAAAATTTCAAAATTTTGTGCTCGGTAGAAAACCTTGTTCGGTATGGAAAGTAAAATGAAGAAAATCAAAGGAGCAGTGACTTTGGATGAATATAGTAGTAGAAAGATTAGGGATATAAGAAATTTGTTGCCAGTTGGTGAATTGAAGTGGCTTGAAGGTTTGAAACATAAGAATTTGGACATCTGGAATGAGTTTCCCTATTTCATCAACCCAGAAGTGATCAGGTTTATCTGGAACAAATTGGACGATGATATCCTTACTTTGGATAAACCCTATCAAATTTCAAAAAAGGTGATAAAAAATCTAACAGGATTATGCAATATTGGAGATGTTCTGAAAAAGAAGTTGATTAAGAATCAAGTGTCGAAACCCTAACCGAAGTGACAGGAGATCAAAGAGCTCTGTTAATTTCAACAATCAAAGATCCAATAACAAGATACATTGCACGTGGAATTTCATATAAAATTTTCTTCAAAAATAGGGAAGGATCAACCTCGGCAGGTGTAGTTTACATTTTGCACAAAATGATAATAGAAGATGAAGACTTTGATCTATGTGGATTAATGAAGGATCAATTATGGAAAATGTGCAATTGACGAAGGATACAGATTACCCCTTTAGGTTTGGTACCCTAGTTATGTGCATTATGATGTATTTTCTGAATTGCTTTCCTGAGAATGACAATGTGGTATGGAAGGAAAATGAACTTGTTTGTAAGCAAAGTTTTAAGCATTTCAATACTCTGGAAAACTGTGAGCAAGTTTATGAAAATTTCTTTAGAGAGTTGTTGGGAAAATTTGGAATAGTTGGCATCTCTCTTCTGGTAAGAGAAGTTGAAGTTGGGTCCTCTTCCGGTAAGATGGAGAAGAAGCAGAAAAGGGCTCTATAGTTTGCAGATGACATTCCTCCAACACACAAATCTCCAAGAACTAAAGAAAAAGGAAAAAATCAAGTAATTGTGGATATACCAAATGAAGATTCTGATGATTACACTCCAAGAGATGAATCAGAATCAATTGAACCGGATGTGGTGATAGCAGAAGAAAGCGATGAAGAAGGTGCTTTATTTAAAACAAATATATTGCAGATTTTTTAGGAGGAAAATGGAATGCAAAAGATTGCTAACATATGGTTACATGGACCATCATATGAATAGGACTTCATTGAGGACACTCTAGGCAGATACTTTGTGCTTAACAACATTGAATAGGAAAGTTTGCATAATGTAATTCTATAAGAATTAATTGAATGTATCAGGGAGGTATGGCCCTTGTGCCCCAGGACAAGAAAGAGGAAGAAGTAATTCTACATCTGAAGGAGTAGTTTAGGTTGTCTCTAGCCAAATTGAAAAATAAAATGAATGTGTTAAGGAAATGCATTGACTCAACAAATAAGGTCTACAATTATTGTCATCGATGGCCTCATGTAGTTAGTAAATACAAGGACAAGCTGGAGAAAATTGAGAGTGAGTTGATCATAATTGGTCAGGATTACAATATGTTTCAAGACCAAGATGGAGTAGTCAAGAAAAAGATTCATGAGTTGCAAGTTGAGCATGTAAAGGTTCACTTTTCTAGAAACATTCTTATGGACACTTTTTGGAAAGCAAAGGATCTAATTGAATGTAGAATGGAGCAGAAAATTGAGATTCTGAAGAAAGGAGAGAAGTTGGAAGAAGTGATTACAATTCTAGAATCCCTCATTCAGATCATCAACCGGACATCAGAAAACAATAGTTTGATAATAATTATTAGGATTCTAGTAGATGATTGGAAGAAATTTCTTTTGGAGATAAAGGATAAGTATAAAATAATTTTTTGATTTGTGCAGCAGTTGTAATTTCTCAAATTTTGATCAATTTTCACATCAATAAAGGGTGAGAGAGTGTAGTGTAAATTTTAGCAAAAGGAGAGTAAGCAGTAAATTTTTTTCATTGATGTCAAAGGGGGAGGAGAGCAGTGAAAAATGTCTTGACATTCTAAGGGGGAGCAATGTTTTGTTCTATTTTGAAATTTTTAGTTTTTGGTTTTGACACTTAGTCATTTTTCACTAAGTGTTGCCATCAATGCCAAAGGGGGAGATTGTTGGCATATGGATTGGGGAGATTGTTTATGACTTCTAGTGTTGTCATTGATGGCAACTAAATTCATTATCTTGGTCCGTAGATCACGATCTACTTATACCGGCAGAAAATGTAGAAGATAGTATGTTACCAATAGAAAGCATGAAGAACAAGGTATCCGGTCAGTTAGTCGATCTATATGCTTCATTGGATCATAATTTTGTGTTGTGGATCCCCAGGAAATTCTTTTAAGCATGTATGTTACCTTATTGGTAATTTTTTGTGGTGTTGCAGCAATTGGTGTACGAGTTAGGAGATTCGGTAAAATGATTTTCTATTTATTTTCTAATTATGGTCGACTCAATGAATGTAGCATGTCCCATATGTATAAGGAGTAGTTGTTTAATTGTTTCTAAGTTTGAGAATATTATTTTGGGTCCCAGCTATGTCTTAGCCGACCTTTGTGGGTGCGCATTAAATATAACTTATGCTTTGAGCCGACTGTTGGAGAATATTTCATGTTTTTATTGAAATCAGCTTAAGTGATTAAAATCTTTGCTACTGGATATATATATGAGATCAGTAATTTTTTTTGGTGTGAGGATGAAGCGGTGAGAAGGTTTGAATGTGCGAAAAGAGAAAAATAGATGTATGAGTGAACATTAGAAGATCACTTGAGTAAGTTTTGGTTGAGTAGAAGAAGATTATTGTGAATTAGGGTAGAACAAAGTAGAGCGAGTTGTAGGATTAGACAGCAGGTTCAAAACCAATTTTATGTGCTTCACCGGAACTGAATCCAAGCATTTTTAGATTTTATCTTCTCAGTTCAATTTTTTTTTATATCACAAACATCTTGTAAGGTAGTGAGCCTTCCTTATTTTGAGGAGTGAACTCTAGGCAATGTGCCAGAATGCAAGTGCATTCCCTTTTATTCATACTTTTAACAAAGTATAAATTGTGGATTTATCTCCACCGTGGTTTTTCCCCTAACAGGGTTTCCACATAAAAATATTGGTGTTTTGATCATCTTTTTTATGTGCTTGCATCTTTATTTATGTTTATGTGCTAAAAATGATTTAAGATCTGAATTGAAAGTCAAATTTGTTGAACACTAATTCACCCCCGCCCCCTCTCAATGTTCCTTGAATCCAACAATGTCAATCATTTATTTTTGGAAATCTAACAGTTCTAGTGTTATTCTAGAGGTTTCAATTCATAAGTCTAGTGCTTCAGAGATTTTCTTTCGAAATGCAACTATAGTCATCCATCAAAAACTCATCAAACAGTCGTGGGTTATATTATTTTGCACCGACATCTAGCTTTAGACATAATAAATATGTTGACACTTGTCCCCATTCTAGACACTTTATGAAGGAATTTGAATATGAAGAAATTTTCTCCCATAATTTGATATTTTTTCCAACCAAGCTATGATTTTTTATCGATGTACCAGTTTATTTTGCCATTGAATTCTTTTATTAGTTTGAGATTATGCTTAATTTTCCAAAAACAAATATTCATTTGAAAATAGGTTTAATTCACTAATGAAAATATTTTTTTGGTTTGAAGAAAAGTTTGAATCACCAACAAAATTATTTTTTCTATTTTGAAAACAGGTTTATTCGCCAATGGAAATATTTTATTGGTTTGAAGAAAGGTTTTAATCGCCAATGAAAATATTTTATTGGATTAAAAAAAATTGCAATTCTCCAAGATTTTCCACAAACTTCTAGCGATTAAAAAATATTTTCCAATTGAGATTTTTTTTCTCGAAAAATGAAAAAATTTGCCAATAATATTTAAATTTTTATCAAGAAGTATACAAGATTCACTACGATTTTACACCTTTGTCAAGGGGGGGTTCTTAAACTTATCCCTGGAGGAGGTCCCTGATTTTTTGTTGGATGAATGGAGTAATTCTTTGCAATTTGATCCACTTAATGAAGTTGAAATAAAGGAGACTAGTCTTGGCACTTGTTGTATTCACGAAAAGAATGCTATTATCCCCAGACTCATAAAAACTCAAGAAAACTTAGGGGGATTATGGCAGATTTTTTTTATGGTTCTAGAAATAGAAATGGTGTTGGTGAAATTGCAATGCTAGTATCTCCAAGCAAGGAGAAATATTATTTCTCTTTCAGGCTTCAATTTAGTTGTACTAACAATGTGGCTGAGTATGAAGCACTTGTCCAAGGTTTTCAACTTGCACAAAAAAGGAACAAAAAATTGTTACAAATTTTTGGTGAGAGTCAATTGGTTGCCCATCAAGTCAAAACTCAAAGTTCAACCAAGAACAATCTGCTCAAATCCTACAAGCATAGGGTTTGGGATTTGATTGAAGGATTTGAGAGTTTTAACATCCAAACAACTCCAAGAAATCAAAATAAACATGTTGATAGACTTGCAATAGTTGGTGCTTAGTTTGACATACCAACACATATTGCAAGTAAAAATGAGTAGAATATCAGATGTGTTGTGAGGTCTATTGTTCCAGATAATCAAGATCACTAGAAATTCTTTGACAATGACCAACATATAGTAAATTTTCTACAAGATGAGGTAGAATTTTCTAAAAGAAATTAGTCTAAGTTGCAAAATCAGTATGGTGATCAGATTGTGGTGATGAGTAGCAACAAACTACCAAATGGTATTATCACCCTTGAAAGTGTTTTCAACCCTGATGATCAATTAAAGCAAAAAAGTATGAACTTAGTTGTAAGAGGGGTGACTTAAAGCCAATCATAATTTCAGAGGGAAAGTCTTTAAATTTGGGAAAGGTATGTCTTGCCACTGAACATGATGCTTTCATAGATCTTTGCAATAGATACAATGATGTAGTTGCTTGGACTAATGAAGACCTAAAGGGTTTTGACCCAGGACTTTCCCAACATACTATTGAATTAGATCCTGATGCCAAACCTATAAGGAAAAAACAAAGGCCTATAAATCCTAGGATTGAGCCTTTTATGAGAAAAGAGTTGACCAAATTGATTGAGACCAAAATATTTTTTCCCATCAAGCACTCCTCATGGGTGGAAAATCTTGTTCCTGTTAGGAAAAAAATGGGGATATAATGCTTTGTGTAGATTTTAGGGATCTAAATAAAGCCTCCCTCAAAGATCATTATCCCCTCCCCTCCATGGAGCAGATTTTACAAAGAGTTAGTGGTTCAAAAAGGTTTTCCTTCTTGGACAATTATTCAAGCCATAACCAAATTTTGGTCCAAGAGTCTGATCAATATAAGACAACATTTACTACAAACTGGGGTACCTATGCTTATTGTAAAATTCATTTTGGTCTAACCAATGCAGGTGCCACTTTTCAAAGAGCCATGGATATGGAATTTCAAGGTGTGTTTAGACAATTTGTTTTGGTCTACTTGGATGATATCACAGTGTTTTCAATGCATGCAAGAGACCATTTTAATCACCTTGAGCAATTATTTCAAAAGTGTAGGGAGTATGGTATTTCCCTAAATCCAAATAGATGTGTTTTTTCTACTGATCAAGGAAAATTGCTTGGGCACCTTGTTTCTAAGGATGGTTTGGTCATTGATCCTGCAAGAGTAAAATCCATCTTAGCCATCCCATTTCCCAATCATAAGAAAGGATTACAAATTTTCTTGGGCACAATTATCTTTTTGAGGAGGTTCATTCCAAGCCTTGCCACTTTGGTAAATCCTCTTACTTCTATGCTTAAGAAAAATATGGTCTTCAAGCGGACCAAAGAAGGTAAAGATAACTTTGATGTTATCAAATAGGAAATTTCTCAAGCTCCAACCATTTTCAACCCTAATTATGACAAGGATTTCATTATTTATACCTTTGGAGGTGAAGCAAGTATATTAGTTGTTCTAACTCGGCTAAACAAAGAAAATCTAGAGGAACCCATTGCTTTCTTTAGTGAAGGGCTTAAAGATTATGAGGTCAGGTAAAACTATGTTGAAAAGAAAGCTCTTGTTTTTATTAGAGATTTGAAGAAATTTAGGCATATGTTGTCTAATAATAAGATATAGTTAACGATGCCCCATATTAGTGTTAAATATTTCATGTTAAGAAAAGATATCAATGAAAAAAGGGTTGGATGGATCACTAGGGTGATGGAATATGATGTTGACATCAAGATCACCAAGCTAGTGAGAGGCAAGGGGCTATGTGTACAACTTGTCTCAAAATTTGATACTCCTATAGAGGCTGCCCTTGTGCTATAAGAACAACAAGCATCAAATGAAAAGATTCAAGGTAGCTAGGTGCATGATATGACTACCTTTTTAAAGGAAGGTAGATATCCTTTAGGTCTAAATAGGACCAAAAGAAGAAATTTCAGATTACAGTCCATTCCCTATATTATAGTGGATGGCATACTCTTCAAAAAGGATTTCAATGGAGTCCTATTTAGATGCATAGAGGTAGATCAAGTTAGCAGATTGTTAAAAAATTCAATGATGGTTCTTCAAGTGGCCATTTTTCTATAAGGACTACAATTGCAAAGATTATGAGGACCAGTTATTATTGGCCAATCTTGTTCAATGATACTCACAAATGGTTGAGAAATTTTAAAAAGTGCACTTTCTTTTCTAGAAAGCAAAGGATGGTTTCCCTCCCTCTTCACCCCATTCAAGTTGATCAACCATTTACACAGTGGGGTTTGGATTTTATCGGCATGATAAATACACCATCAAGTGTTGGTCACAAGTGGGTTTTAACATCCATAGATTACTTTGCAAGGTGGACAGAGGCAATTTCTTTGAAGGATGCAGTTGATGCTTCAATTTTAGAATTCCTTGATGGAATTGTTACAAGATTTGGCACTCCTTCCACCATTATTTTTTATAATTTCAAGGCATTTACTAGTGCTCAGATCCTTGATTGAGCAATGAGGCATGGAATCTACTTGAAGACCTCATCTAATTATTATCCTCAGGGTATGGCTTGGTTGAGTCTTCAAATAAAAATATCATCAGGATTATCAAGAGACCATTGAGGACAACCAAAGGTTTTTTCATAGCAAGTTGAGGATAGCCCTTTGGGCTAGTAGAATTACTCCTAAAAGAGTAATAGGTAGATCTCCTTTCATGCTAGCTTATGGAAAGGAAGAAAAAGTACCATTATCATTGGAGTTTCCTTCCCTTGAGTTGGCACATTAGTTGGAGTTAGAAGAAAATGATGCCATGACAGTAAGGTTGATTGAGCTCTTGGAATTCGAGGAGACAAAGAAAAAGTCTGTACAAGTCATAGAATCACATAAAGCCCAAGTCAAAAGAAATTTTGACAAAAAGACAGTTCATTAGATATTCCAAGAGGGAGATCTAGTGCTAAAATGGGATGCAGACAAAGCTAAATTTGGAATAAATTCCAAGTTTGATGCCATTTGGAGTGGTCCATATGTTATCACCAGTTGCAAGGAGGCTAATGCATTCCATCTTTCAAGGTTGGACGGTGATATTCTTCCAATCTCAGTCAATGGTATTCACCTCAAACCTTATTTAAAATAGGTTTTGAGTTTTCATGTACATATTGTAAAGTTTTGTTTTCCATAAGTGCTTTTGCACACCCTACATTCTCCTTAAGGGAATGTATGCCCTTAGCTTCCATAATTTCCTCCAAGTGTAGGCCTGCATATGTTTTGATTTTCCTTGGGAGGCCCAGCTGTTAAGGTTTTACCCTCATGAACCCATGCCCAAGGGATTGATAAGGCCACTAGATTCTTTGATTAGAAAGCAATCATTCTACAAAAATTTCCAAAATTTTGACATATTTTATGCCACCCTTAGATATACACTATTTATATCCGATCAAAGAAATCTTATGTGTTATAGCTTGTGAAAAATTCCCACACCATAATATTGTGGAGGTCTGCAAAGGAGCCTATGGTTTGGTGATGAAGGAAACTCATTAACACTAAACCACCATACAACGGGGGTATTATATGCAAGCACATAGGGTGGTTGTAGGAGCATCGACATACTGTAGTGGTGAGGTAAGTAATCCACAGGGTGGTGGTAAGAGCACTGCCATACCGCAGTGATCAAATGAAGATAGCATGGGGTGGCTGTAGGAGATCCACCATATCACGGTAGTCAAGGAGGTTATGCGCGGGATAGTGGGAAGTAATGGTGGTCAAACATGGATTGAGATTGATGGTCTTGTTTTAATCTAGCATTAACAGTCTAGTATGATGGCCAACATTTAATTGTGACAGCTATTTGGTCCTATTTGCTACAAATTTGAAAAAATTGAATGTTTAGTGACATTTCCAGCTACCAGGCGTGTTTTTCAGGGGTTTGAGGACATAGATATTACATTCCATGCTTTTGTAGGTGGATTTTACAGGCTCCATGCTCATTCATTGCTTCTACCTTAACTATTTTTGACATTCCCTTACCCATATCATTGATTTCATGAGTGATTTGGATGAATTCCAAGAAAATATTTATGGTAGATGGGATGGCATGTATCTTTGTTCTCTCCAGGCCTTTATTGGCATAGTTTTCATAGTAGATATTTCTTGGATCAAATATCTTTTTAACTGCTAACCCTAGTTGGGTTAGGGTTGGAGTTGCATTCATTTTAGTTATGCTTGAACTATAAAGGAAACACTTGTATTCATTTTTGGTGGTTCTTCTTTTGGGCTTCTCTCACATATTTTTGCCTCTCACATATTTCTTTTGCAAACATTGTATTCATACATTTTGGCATTGTAAAAATTGGCTTTATGCCTCATATTAATAAAATATTGCTACTATAATAACTTTTTCTTACATGTCTAAGTAAAACTCTCTTACCTTCATATCTAAACACTTGTTTTAGCTATTTTATTGATATTTTGTGCAATCTGAAGTAAAGAAGAAACAAACACTATCTTGGTGCATAACCTTCTTTACTTTTCATGTCTCCTACCCTTTTCTTCTTGTGATCTGTTGGAATAGATTGAAATTAGGATTTTCATGTGTTGGATTAGACCAACACATTTGTACTTAGTTAGAGAGGAAGTCAACCTTATCTGTAGATTCAATCTCAATTATAAGGTCCAACTCCTTGAGGTTTTTTCCATTGTGTCATTAGAACATTGAACTCTTGTTTAGCAGGGTTTATTTTTATGTGACAATAGGAGGATTCAGTGGCTTCACAGGGAAATGATACAAGTGCAACAAGTTTCCTGGTCATGAAGAGATTGGGAGTGGCCAAAAGAGTAGACCACCACTATCTTTAGGAATGAAAGGACTCAAGTTGCTCAAGGAGGAGATTAAGAGAGTTGTAACTCCTCATTGCAACTAGAAGAACCAAATAAGGGAGAATCTTTGTTGATGAGGAGGACATTGATCAAGGTTCTAATGGAGAAGGGGCCACCTCAAATGAATTCACTATTCAAGACTATTTGCAAGTGTCAAGGTAAGTGTTTCCAAGTTGTTATAGATCCAGGAAGTACTAATAATTTAGTTGTTGTTGAGATGGTAGATAAACTAAATTTGAAGAGATTACCTCAGCCTGCACCCTATAAAGTTTCATGGTTGAATAAGGGGCAAAAAGTAATAGTTAATGAACAATGTTGGATAGATTTTCAAATTGGAAGATATAAAGACAAGGTGTTATGTGATATCATTCCTATGGATATATTCCATGTGTTTTTTGGTAGGCTTGGAAATATGATAAAAATCCAATGCATGATGGTAGGAAGAATGTCTATGTTTTGGAGAAGGATGGAGTTACCTATACCTTAGCACCTTTGAAGACAGAAGATAAAGACAAAAATTTTGGTTCAATTATAATGATAGTGGGTGAAAAGTACTTTATAAAGATAATGGAAGAGGAAGAGATAGGTTTTGTAGTGTTGGTCAGGCCTAAGACTATCATAATAGCAGCAAAAATGGAAGATTTTCCTAGGGAGATTCAAGATATGTTGAAATGGTACAAAGACAGTTGTAGAAGAACTTCCTAACTCTTTTCCTCCAATGAGAGATATTATTCACCATATAGACTTCATACCAGGGGCTAGTCTACCAAACAAATCAATCGATAAGATGAAACCCCAACAAAATGAAGAAATCTAAAAACAAGTGCAAGAGTTGCTTGACAAAGGATTAATCAGGGAGAGCCTTAGTCCTTGTATAGTTCCAACTATTTTGGCACCTAAGAAAGGGGTTGAGTGGAGAATTTGCACTGATTTGAGGGAAATAAACAAGATAACAATCAGATATAGGTTTCAATTACCAAGAGTAGAGGACTTAATGGATTGTTTTAGTGGGGAAAGTTATTTCTCAAAGATAGATCTCAAAAGTGGATACCATCAAATAAGGATCAAACAAGGGGATGAATGGAAAACAACATTAAAAACAAATGAGGGATTGTATGACTAGCTTGTTATGCCATTTTTCCTTTTTAATGCACCTAGCACCTTTATGAGGCTCATGAATGAGGTCCTCAAGCCATACATTGGTAATTTTGTAGTTGTTTACCTTGATGATATACTAGTTTTTAGTTCTAGCAAAGAAGAACATTTGCATCATTTTAATTTGGTGTTAAGAAGGCTACAAGAGGAAAAACTAATGATCAATCTAAAAAAGTGTGAGCTCATGAAGACAGACTGTTGTACCTTGGTTTTGTGGTTTCAAAGGGGATGGTGTAGATGGATCCCAACAAAGAGAAGGAAATAATGGAGTTTTTTGCATCTAAATCAATTTCAGAGGTAAGAAGTTTCCATGGTATTGCAAGTTTTTAAAGAAAAATTATCAAGGGTTTCAATCATGTATGTGCACCTATAATAAGCACCATAAAAGGGGATAAGAAAAATAAGTTCATATGGACTAAACAAGCTGAGAAGAATTTCAAATAGCTGAAAAAAGAGTGAATGAGCAGCCAATCTTGGCTTTACATAATTTCAATAAGGTCTTCCAAATAGAGTGTGATGCTAGTGGTAATGCAATAGGGACATTTTTAAGCCAAGACAATAATCCAATAGCATATTTCAATAAAAAAACTCATTGATACAAAGAAGAAGTAATCATCCTATGACTTAGAAATGTATGCAATGGTTTAGTCACTAAAGAAATAGAGGCATTACCTTTTACCCAAGGAGTTTTTGGTCTATACTGACAACCATGCACTTCAATTCATAAATAGCCAAGAAAAACTCAGTCAAAGGCACATTAAGTGGATTGAATACTTACAAAGCTATACCTTCACAATTAAACACAAAAAAGTGCAGAGTAACAAGGTGGTTGATTCTTTGAGAAGAAGAGCATTAATAGTGCAAGAAATTAAATTAAGAAGTATTAGGATTGAAACACTTAAAGAGATGTATAAGGATGATGAAGATTTCAAAGAATTTTATGATGTTTGCAAGCAGCCTATCAGCACCAATAGAGAGAAGGGGCTAGATTACTTTATACAAGATGGTTTGTTATTTAAAGGAGCACAACTTTGTCTGCCAAAATATTCTATGAGGGAAAATATTATCAAGGAAAAACATTTTGGGAGTATGATAGGGCATTTTGGCCTTGACAAGACACTAGAGTAGTTGAGAATGAATTACTTTTGGCCAAGGATGCAATTAGATGTAAGAATATTTGTAGAGATCAGCACTAATTCTAGACTGTACCAGCCTTTACCCATTCCCAATAGGCCTTGGGAATCCATCAATATGGATTTTTTCATGGGATTTCCAAAGACTCAAAGAAGTCTTGATTCAGTTTATGTGGTTATTGACAGATTTTCCAAGATGGCCCATTTCATTCCTAGCAAAAGTAAAAGTGATGCTTCATATGTTGTAGGTTTTCTCTTTAAAGAAGTTGTTACACTACATGGATTTCCATTGAGCATAGTTTCTGATCGGGACAGTAAGTTTATAGGACACTTTTGGAGAGCATTGTGGAGAAAGCTTAGTACAAATCTCAATTTTAACTTAGCCTACCACCCTCAGACGGATGGCCAAAATGAGGTGGAAAATAGGAGCTTAGGTAATCTATTAAGTTTCCTTTCAAAGGATCATCCTAAACAATGAGATATTGTGTTACCCCAAGCAGAGTTTGCTTATAATTATTTATTGAATAGGAGCATTGGCAAGAGTCCCTTTCAAGTGGTATATGGGATTTAGCCAAGAGGAGTATTTGAACTCAAATATCTCGGTGGTATGGAGAAGCAAAGTGTGGAGGGTAAGAAATTTGCAATTGTTATGTAAGAGATTCATCAACAAGTGAAAGAGCGACTCCTAGCTAGTGTTGAAAAATATAAACAAAAAGTAGATTTAAAGAGGAGAGAGGTCACTTTCAAGGTTGGAGATATTGTCTTAGCACATCTCAGGAAGAAAAGGTTTCCCAAAGGTGTGTATACCAAGTTGAAGATGAAGAAGATAGGTCCTTGTAAGGTTGCTAAGTAGTTTTCCAACAATGCCTATGAGATTGAATTGCCCAGTGGAGTAGGTATATCTCCAATTTTTAATATTGCTGACTTGTACCCTTACAAAGGAGATCCCATGACTGATGAATAAGTAGATGTATAGAATATATCAGATGTTTATTGGGTAAAATACCTCCCACACACCCAACCACTAGAGTTAGAGTGCATCATTGACACCAAATAAATCATGAAGACCAGAGGCAAGCAATACTTCTAGTATTTGGTCAAGTGGAAAGGACTTCCACATGAGGATTCCAAATGGATGATAGAGGTAGATATCCTTAAGCATGGAATGACTGTTGTAGACCTTCTCTCAGGTGGAACCTAAGTGAAATTTTTCTTTCCTTGGGAGTATGATGTAGGAGCATCACTCCATTCTATTTTTGTATGCTTCATTAGGGTGTTAGGATTTTTTTTTGTGTTAGTATGGGTCTTGAAGGATCCATTAGGATCATTTCAAATGGTTTAGATAGCTCAGATACACCTAGGATTCAAATTATTAGGTTTCCCACCAAAAATGCTAATTTGAATTCCTAGGAGGTTTTTGGCTTGTTACAAGATTGGGGTTTGTTCTCAACTCTTGTTTTTGTTGTTTTTGAGCATAATAAGGTCAGAGAGGACCATATAAATCATGTAAGATATTTTTTCTCTTTTTTTTCCTTATTTCAAGTTTGAGAGTTGCAAAAAAAGGCATAATTGTTAAATTTAGTGATATAAACATTAGGGTTATTGAGGAAAAAGGACATATCCTCGATTGGTAATTATTTTTTGGAGTTATTTCATGTTAAATCAATGAGATGCTTGTGCCAAGAATTGAGAGGAGAAATATTTCAAGAAAATACCTTGTTATTTACAAATTTATGACAACTTTTTGAAAAACAATAAAATAACGGTTTGGTACAGACCTATATGACATAGTGTCATGTTTGGAGGTGGATGAAAACTTAGTATTTTGTGTTATGGTTCAAATGTAAGTGATTTGAAGTTATTTCATTGTGTTTTGCTACTGTTATGGTTAAAATACTGTTGACAGTCTAGTGACAGACCTAGGGTTTTCAGTGAGCAAGAAAAATCCATATCTCCAATTGTAGCTAGTGAAAATTCATGAAATTTGAAACATATTTTTAACAAGCATTTGTACACTTTCCCACCAAAGGGAAAGTGATAACTCCTTATTTTTTGTTATTTATAATAGATCATGTGTGTTTACTAGCATTAGGGCTATTTGAAACCCTATCCTTTTGAGAGTTTCATGGAAAACACTTTGTTCTGAATTAACCACCACCAAGAAGAATTTGAAGGAGCCCTCTAGAGTGTGAGTAAGTTTTTAGGAGTCTGAAAATGTCAAAGAAATGAGTGTTGATCCTTTTTGAGAATTTGAATCTAGAAAACAAGCTTGTAGGACAGTTTACAGGGTATTGTTTGTTGTCTCTATGGAAAGATTTGGGTAATCTTGTGTAGATTGATGCAAGAACTATATTTTATTTTTCCTTGGGAGTCCTTTGAGCTTGAAATTTTTTTCCCTCTTCATCAGTTTTTTTCAAATGTTTTATGCTAATTTGGCTAGCAGAGGCATATCATTCAATCAACATATCATGTGATTAGATAATTGTACATTGCAATTCAAGAACTCCATAATATTTTATTGGTTAAGCAAGATGCATTGGATCAATGGTGTTCAAAATATGTGGAATTTCTCAAAGGTTGGGGATGGAAAGGGGGAGCATGATGGTGCAGGTGCATGTATCAAAAGAGCCTTAGCATGAGAAGAGTTAAAGTATAAAGACAGTCCAAAGTTGATAGATGCAAAATCAATTGTCCAGTGGTGCAATCATGCAATAGGTCTAGGTAATGAAGGTAATTATTTAGTTCATATTTTTTTTGGTTGGAAGATGATATTAACATTGAAAAATATGATTATTTGTGTACACTGATAGGATCGAGTGAGCTACACTCTTTTGGAAGATTGAATGTAGGTACATGGACTATCCATATGCGGAAGATGGCATGCTTTTATTTTGCATGTACACTTCAAGCATGAAATTATTGCAACTCAAAAGAGTGGGTTGATAATTGGTATATAAGAAGTCTAACCCCACTTGACACCTATCATCTCCCGATGGCTCTACAAATCATGGAGATGCAATCATCTATAGAATTTGATCATGTATTAGATCTACTAGAACCAAGTAATATATCTTCTTGCATAGTTAATACAAATTTCCTAATTATATATTACTTTGTTGTTTTATTGTGATGTTCATTAAATACATCTAACTGGATGAACATATCAATGAAAGGAATGTTTATGCAGTTATTGTAGATGAGGTTAATGAAGAGGGAACATACTATTACTTGTGTTGTTGTATCGAGACAAAAATAAATTAGAGGCCCCAATTATAAATGGAGAAAATATTGAATATCCTATAGGTTTGGTGGTTTTTACTAGAACGTGCTTAGAAAGTACCCAGTTAAGAATGTTCCAATTTGTTTGTTTGAGGAATTCAACAAGCATCAAAAGATTCTTCACTACTCCAACCTCGTCATGGCAGCCAACGTTCATTTGATCAAATATAGGGGTAGACCTATGAACAAGAACTTGTGGAAGGTTTGTGAGTCTGACCATGAGGCAATACTTGACACAATAAAGAGTAGAGTAGACCCAAATGGTTCATTGGATTGATTTGTAAGTATGCACAATGAATTTCTAAAGTCATGTTATTGATCATTATTTTCTGGTTTTTAAATTATGTATCATTATCTTATGTTCTAACTACTATGGAAATTAGAAAGCACGTATATTTTAAAGGTTCAATTTTTTAAATCACATTCTTTCATAGATTTATACCTCAACTTCATTTTAACTCATATACTGCAATTAATAGTTGAAACATAGAAAATTGTCATTCTATGTTTTGGGAGATAGAACCAATTTCCTTCAAGTTTCATTCAAGGATACCTTAGAGATCTCAATCAAGGGATGGAATGAGGGAAAGAGATTTGTAATAACATGTCCTAGGGGTGTGACTAAAGACTTAAAGAGGGTTCACCACCAAGCAAGGGCTTGGTAAGAATAAAATATAATGATATGCAAACATAACTATGCAACTCAAAATATGAGACTAAAAATTAGAATAATGAACTGAGAAAGTACAAAGGTGTACCTGGAAGAAATATGTAATCAAAACAAGCTCTAAAACTCTAAAATTATACCATTTGGTGCTCATTGGGACTCATATGCCAGTATGAGTGATTTAGTCCTAGACTAGGGATTTTGTGCAAAAACTAGAATCTCTCAGGGACTGATCTAGATCTCCTAAAATCTAGAAAAAGGAAATACTAGGACTCATACGCCCAAGGTGGAAATTTAGTCCCAATGTTAGGGTTTGGAAAAAACTTAGGTATCGTCTAGTGGTCTACTATAGCTTCTCTCCTGTCAAATCTTTGAGTATGAAAGCTTAAATTCTAGTTTGTAGGTGACTTTCCATGAAGATGACAACCTCTTGACAACTTGAAAACTTTCCTCAATCTTGCAACTTAGTGTTCAAAGGATATTCAAGCTCCAAAACCCCTAGATTTGCAATCACACATTTAGAGAGAGAAAAAAACTTGTTGATTGTTAGGAAATAGGGGTTTTCCTTAGTCAAACCCTGTTTAGGTAATTAAACCTTATGATGAAACAATGAAACAAGAAACATGAACAATGATTCCTTGAATGATGTCTTGAAATGTAAATCGACAATCTAACATGAAGTTTCCATGAAGAATGTAGATCTTTATCTTAAATTAGATATGGAACAATGCTTAACTTGGATCTTGAATGTTGCATCACAACACTAGCTCAACAACATGCTTTATGATTTATGCCTTTGACATGATAATGGATCTTGAATTGCTGCAACAAATGATGAAGAAATCTTCCCTTGAATTCATTAGAAATTATCTTGAATACTTTATGATGCTCTTGTGAAGTTTTAGGATGCTTGACTCTTGATTGCTAGGTGAAATAATGATTTGAAACCTTTTTTATATAGGCATTCCATCTAACTTACCATTTATTAGATCCGAAATACTGAAATTCATGAAATTTGAATCCAAAAACCTAATTTCTAGCTCAAAACCCTAAAAAAGGGCCAAATGGGACTCATACACCCAAGGTGATGTATGGGTCCCACCAAGGCTTTTCAGGCGGAGGAAATGTCGGGAGGTTAGGATATTAAGTGTATTTGTTGATTATGTCAGGATCTCAGTTGAAATAAGACCTGAGATGCATAATAAAGGGTCTTAGGGGCCTATTAATGATGATATGAAGGTCATAAATGTAAGAGGGCCCAAAACTTAATGTGAAGGTGTAAATAAATAAACTTTACAACCCTAAATTAAGGCAAAATTAGGTCTATTTAGCTTAAAAGGGCCCTAAACTTGATGTGAATGTTTAAAACACATTGCAACACTAGATCAAGGCAACATTAGGTTCATTTTAATGTTAATCATTCCCAAATTAAGTGCGAAAAAGGGCTACTTTTTTCTACACTATAATAGTTAGACTATATTAGTAGTTGAAAGAGTATTAGTGTACCCTTCTCAACACATGACTATCCACTTATACATATTCCTATGCATAAGAAATAGCACAACCTTCACTTTGTCATACTTTATTTTCCCTACTTTAACCAAGGTTATTGTATTGATATTATTCTCCCTACCACTTGTCATATTCATTGTTGTCCCTCATTGTCTCATGGCCATTGATGCTTAGACATTTGTATTAGTGATACAAAATTATTGTTCTTTAAATCTACCCTCCTTTAGCCCTTTGACTATTATCCTTCTTGACCAATATACATTTCATCTTCCTTCCTACCCCTCCTTGTCTCATGGTGTGATTTGAAGTCATTTTCAACTTGGTATAGTGTTAGTATAATGTTAGTTTATTCATTTGTGAGGGTTTCTTACTATTGATATAAGGGTTTGGCATCTACATTGATCTTTGATTATTGTTTTAGATTACACATGTTTGATAAATCATCCATTTTGTAGAGATGTTTGTAGAAGTTGAGAAATCCAACTTCACAATCCTTGAGAATCACCTGCATGAAATCACCTATCACATGCAACAGATATCCAGAACAAAAGAGAAGATGTTCTATAAACCCTCAAGCAAGAATGTGCAAGAAAAACCAGAATATTGATTATTTAATGTAAAATGTTTACAATGAGATAAATCCTTATGAAGGAGATCAAGAAACCCTAAAGAAAACCTAAAAGGGAAAACCCTAGTGTGCACACTTAATAATTAATAAATAAATAAATAATTATTAATGTGCCTAAGTTTAGCTTAAGCAAACCTAAAGTAATAAGTGACTTAATTAATTAACCAATATGATTAAATTAATTAAGTGAGATGCCTTATTACTCTAACACCCCCCCTTAAGATGAACTTAGGGAGTAGCTAAAACACTAGGAAAAGGTGCATGAAAGAAAAGATGGGTCTGAACAACAAGGCCTGATTAGGTACCCATGTACAAATGCAATGCAAACTAAATCAAATGGGGTAAAGGAGAAAACCACGTGGGAACAAAACTCCTCCCCAAAATAGAATGCAAAAAACAACTAAGTGATGAAAGATGGAGGACTCCATAAGACCCCCCAAGGACACCATCCATCACAAAGATACATCAACGAAACCCCCCAGAAGAGAGGAATGAAGAGACCGTAGATCCCCCCCAGAATGAAGTAGCTCCAAAAAGACTGAAGAAACTGCATCTCCTGAAAGAAGTGAGAGGGAAGAGGTTGTATGAATGCAATCTTTGAAGGTTAAGTAGGTGTAGCCCAAGATGTCTCCATAGAAGTAGGTGTGACCTCAACAAATGAAGAAGTCAAAGTAGGTGAAGACTTAATAGAAACCTCCAAAGATGAATGATCAACTATGTCCTGCTGCACTGAAACAGAAGAAACCACATCTGTAGTCATAGAAGTATCAGCAACTCCAACAAGAGGTGGAACAAAAGGCTCAAGAACTGGGTCCAAAGTGAGAACACCAATGTTCAAGAAGCCAAATGTCTCCTCTAAATGATGACTCGCACTAGAAGTGTGATGAACAACTGTAGGAATAGAAGTTCCATCAGTAGAAAAAATGGTAAAGGAATACAACCGAGATGAGTGATCCACTATCCCAGTAGCAATAACTGCTCTACTCTCCAAGTCTCTGATGATAACCAAACAAGTGTGAAATCTGCGGATCTCCCAGTGCCTCCATGTGTCATTTGATAGATGGAAAGGAGGTTGTTTGTCAAGTGAGGGACACACAAGACATCCTAAAAGGAGTTGTCCCCAAAACTAATAGACCCCTTCCCTATAACACTCATGTAAGTATTGATTCCCATCAAAATAGGAGACATAGTGCAAGGCTCAAAGGAAGTGAACATAGATTGTGAAGATGCCATATGATGAGATGCTCCTAAATCTGGAAGCCATCTCCCTGATCCAACACCTAAAGAAGCACAAAAATAATGTCCCTTCATATCTGATGAAGTATATAAACCAGTTGTGCCCTTGTCATGTTTCTCTGAAGAAGAAGAATGAGGAGAAGAAGATGATGCAGACATCCTAGAAGGCGAATCAATCTGATGTTTCTGAAGAAGATGCTTCAGCTCATCAATTTCCTTCTTGTAGCAATTATGTTCTGCATGTCCTTCCCTCTTGCAATATGCACATGGACCCTTCTCCTTCCTAGATGATTTCCCCTTAGAAGAGGAGGATGAATCTAAGGACTCCTTCTGCTGCTCATGAGGTTTGGAATCCTTTTGTTTATGTTTCTTTCCTTTGCCTATAGAATCCTTTTGATCTTTGGGCTCTTAAGATGCAATGAGTGCCTAAGATGATGAAGAAGGTTTCACCATGCCCATGCTAGCTAATTTAGCTTGCTCTCGAGTGAGAGATGAAGCAAATTCATCAAGAGATGGCATAGTGAATCTTGTACCAAGAGCATCCCTAGTGGCATAAAAGGTAGATACAAAAACTGAAAAATCCGATCCAAGTTTAGGAAGAATGGACAATATCAACTGAGAGTCTTCCTTCTGAACACCACACTGTGAAAACTGCAATCTAAGAGACTTAAGTTTGGTGAAAAAATCTTGGATGTTGTCAAAATCTCTCTAACTGAAAGCCTCTCATAGTATCCTGCTTCCCAAACAAAGACTCTAAAGTAGTCTAGATCTCATTGGGTGTAGTGCAAGAATCAATATGAAAAAGAAGGTTAGATGAAAGAGATATACATAAAGTACCATAAGCTTCATCACACCTATTAAACCATTTTCTCTTTTCAGTAGCACCTGTAGGTTCAATTTTTGTACCCATGGTTACCCTATACAACCCTTTGTGTTTCAAATGAATCTCCACTTGTTTTTTCCAACCAAAATAGTTGAATGGAGTAAGGGGTGCAATATTATGTGTAACCTTGACAAAAAACAACACTATATACTCTCAAATAAAAAAATAATGCTCGTTGATCTCAAAAAAATAGCCTAATTGCACACTTCCCAATAAAATAATTAAAAAGGTAAAGGCTGAGATAAAATAATAATATCAAATACCTAGTAAAAAATATAGAAAAAATAGGTTCGATACTTGTGTAGAGCACTGAACCATCTTTCCAATTCCTATTTGTTTTTGCAAAACGGAGTCAGGACGCAAAAGTTACGCCTCCCGGAATGAAAACAAAAATTTTGGACTTTGACAGGCAAAAAAAGCATTAAAACTGCAAAATCAAAAAATCAAACCTCCACCATTGGATAGAGTGTCGAACCAACTTTCTGAGAATATCTCATTTTTGAAAAAAGGTGATCGTATGCCCATTTTACACCCGATTTACTGAAACTACTCTAAAAAGGCCCAATAACCCTTATCTAGCCCTCAGGAGCTAAAAAAAATAGCCCCTAATCACCTGGGCAGACCAGGGGGCTGATGGTCTAGGCGTTGGGCGCAGCCCCTATTCACCAATGTGAGCACCATAGGGGCTGGAGAATCGGTAGGGGCGGGTCTTGGCTACTTGTCGCCAAATGACTAGGTGCTGGCAGAATTAAGCCCATTGGGGGCTGAAAGGAGCTCGGTGGCAATGTTGGGTAGAACCGTTGGCGGCGGTGAGGGACAAGTGGCCACCTGGCGGCGGATGGGTGGGCATTGGGTAGTGCCCTCTTTTTCAACTGTGTGCTTAAAAAAATGTGAAAATTGAATTTTTTTATATTTTATTTTATTTTTTAGCCTCGTGAAGCATGCCCTAGGGCTATACAGCCTTGGGGAAAAAAAAAATTGCCTCAAAGATCAACTGTGGCCAAATTGGACAAGTTTTATATAAAAATAGGGGTTTTTGGGGGCTGCAGACTCAATGGCGAGGTTCGTTTTGTCCAAAAATTCCCTAAAAATTAGGCAACCTCCAAATCCACAAGAAATCAGCCTGACTTGAAACACTTGCATAGAAAAAAATGTTGTGAGAGAATATCTTCAAATCACGAATAGGAAGCCATGGGTTTGGAGCTCTGATACCATGTAGAAGTTGAAAAATCCAACTTCACAATCCCTGAGAATCAGCTGCATGCAATCACCTATCACATGCAATAGATATCTAGAAAAAAGAGAAGACGTTATGTAAACCCTCAAGCAAGAATGTGCAAGCAAAACCAAAATATTGATTATTGAATGTAAATTTTTTACAATGAGATCAATCCTTATGAAGGAGATCAATAAACCCTAAAGAAAACCCAAAAGGGAAAACCCTAGTGTGCACACTTAATAATTAATAATTAATTAATTAATTATTAATGTGCCTAATTTTAGCTTAAGTAAACCTAAAGTAATAAGTGACTTAATTAATTAACCAATATGATTAAATTAATTGAGATGCCTTATTACTCTAACAATGTCTAATTGTGGACATTACAAAAACTATAAACTATGGACAATAGAAACTTATCTTGTGGCTTGAAGACTATTATCTTCCCTTACTAACTCACAAGTTGTCCTCTTTGATAGCATCATGCATTGCCATAGGATTGTCCTTACATGGATTCTTATCTTGACAGTCCACTTTATTATGTCTTCTTTAAAGAAGACTGTGACTGTCTGATTTTAATGATAAAGACTATCCTTTTGCTCTTTATCTTTGACTGCCCTTTATTTTAATGATAAGGATTACATCCTTTTGCTCTTTATTTCCTTAGGTGTTATCAACTATCAAAAAATGAGTTTGAGAAGCAACTTAAGTCTTTGTTGGAAGTGACTTAAGTTTTAGCACATGTTTATTATGCAAAGCAACTTAAGTCTTTGTTGTAAGTTCATTATAGAGGACTAGAATGTAGCTCAGTCTTCATTTCCAAGGAATGGATCTTGTGATGAGTATCTCCTAGGTTTCACAATTGGAGTTGATATTATGTATCACATTGTTGACGAAAGAAACCATTCAATACAACAATCATGCTAAAGATACCCCATATTATTGTCTTATGTGAAGCATTAACATTCATAATAATGTATTTGATAGGTGGAAACACACGTAAATGCTTCAAAAGGATAATGAATCTAATCCTTTTATAATACTAGTCATCAATTGAGGTGACATGAAACATTGTTGGAATCACACACCTCTAATTTTGTGTAGCTTAAATTAGTGTAATTGATTTGTAATGACAATGGGTGATCCATGTAGGCAACAACAAATTTTGAAGTAGCAACACATCATAATAGGAAGGGATATAACACATTTTTTCCTCCACATTTAAAGACAAAGGACTTTTTGCATATTGTAAGAGTTTTATTAGTAAGTGAACACTCTTAGGCATTGATATCATGGTCAACCACTTTGTCAAGGATTTTCAAAATTCAATTGTAGTGGGGTTGTTTAAGGAAAAAATATCAAATATATTATTAATCATATCGTTAAATACATTTTACCAATGCTAAGGATTTGTGATATATTTCACAATGTAGTTGAGGACTCTACGCTAGGGAAGAATAGGTCGGTAGTTCACATTTGCTCGCCAAGTGAAAAACATGGAAAGAAAGAATAGGTTGATAGTTCACATTTGCATACTAAATGTAAAGCATGTTGGGGTTATGGATGTTTATTATATCATCATTGTTGGATGTTGTCATATATTCCATTCAACCTAACGCATATGTTGTACTCTATTCGAGCAAGCAAAGATAAGAGTCAATATCATTCAATTATGATGCATAAACAAATGCATTAGGCATGGCATAAAAGTTTGATGTATAATGAAAATATAATCTACATCATTTAAACCTAATACATAAGTGCACTAAGACTCATCATGAAAGTTGCAAAGGGGTGTAACTTTCATTCTACAATTCGTGTGACCAAACTAATAGTTCCAACTTGCCTAGATGGGTACATTTAGGCTATACATGGTCCTCTTTTACACCCAAAAATGTTGAAATAGTTTGAGCTACATTATACTAGTGATATCCATTAAGAGTCCAAAGTGAAAAAGGGAAGCAATCTTTGACAAGCAGTTATTCAGAAATCATGTCCCTTAGAAATATTTCGTCTAAGGTACAAGATCACATAGTGCCCCTCTACAATAACTTCTCTTAGTTTTTGATATCTTTGAGGCATTTTTCTATGGTGTCTAGTTTTCAATTGATGGAAAAAGTGTCAAATGTGCACAAGTAGTGTAAAGTTGTAAAGGGGTTTAAATTTTTTTTGCAACTCATGCGACCAAACCCACACTTCCAACATGTTCAGATGTGTACATTTAAGCTAGGAATGGTTCTATTTCACACCCAAACATGTCAAAGTGGTCTGAGCTACATTGTACCAACGATATCCCTTAAGAGTCCAAAGTGCAAAATGGCAGAAATCTTTGATGAGTAGTTACTTAGAAATTGTGTCACTTAGAAACATTCAGTTTGAAGCTATGGGATCACGTAGGGCCTCTCTACAATAACCTCTCTTGATTTTGTATATCTCTAAGGCATTTTCCTACGGTGTCTAGTTTTCAGTTGATGGAAAAAGTGTCAAATACAATCAATGTAAAGTTGCAAAGGGGTGTAACTTTCATTTTAAAACTTGTGCAACAAAACCCACAATTCCAACACATCCAGATGGGTAGGTTTAGGCTAGGCATGGTCCTCTTTCACACCCAAACATGCCAAAACAGTCTGAGCTACATTATACCAGTGATACCTCTTAAGAGTCCAAAGTGGAAAAGGGTAGAGTCACTTAGAAAATTTTCATTTGAAGCTATGGGATCATGTAGGGCCTCTCTACAATAGCCTCTCTCATTTTTTGATATCTTTGAGGCATTTTCCCATGGTGTCCAGTTTTTAGTTGATGAAAAAAGTGTCAAATGCAAGCAGTGTGAAGTTGCGAAGGGGTGTAACTTTCATTCTACAACTCGTGTGACCAAACCGACAGTTCCAACATGTCTAGATGGGTATGTTTATGCTAGGCATGGTCCTCTTTCACACCCAAACATGTTGAAACAGTCTGAGCTACATTGTACAGACGATATCCCTTAAGAGTCCTAAGTGCAAAAGGGCGTCAATCTTTGACAAGTAGTTACTCAAAAACCATGTAACTTAGAAGCACTTCATCTAAGGCTAAAATATAATGTAGGGCTCCTCTACAATAACCTCTTTTTTTTTATGATATCTTTGAGGCGTTTTCCTATGATATCTAATTTTCAATTGATAGAAAGGTGTTAAATGCAAGCAATGTAAAGTTGCAAAGGGGTGTAACTTTCATTCTACAACTTGTGTGACCAAACTGAAAGTTCCAACACATCCAAATGGGTACTTTTAGGTTAGGAATGGTCCTATTTCACACCCAAACATGCCAGAGTGGTTTGAGCTACATTGTACTAACAATATCCCTTAAGAGTTCAAAGTGCAAAAGGCAGCAATATTTGACAAGAAATTACTCAGAAACCATGTCACTTAGAAATTTTTTGTCTAATACAATGGGATCACATAGGGCCCCTCTACAATAACCTCTCTTAATTTTTGATATCTCTAAGGCATTTACCCGTGGTGTCCATTTTTCAATTGATAGAAAAAGTATGAAATGCAAGCAATGTAAAGTTGCAAAGGGGTGTAAGTTTCGTTTTGCCACTCTTGCAACCAAAGCAATAGTTCCAAAACATCTGGATGGGTATGTTCAGGCTAGGCATGGTCATGTTTCTAAATTGTACCGGTGATATCCCTTAAGAGTCCAAAGTGCAAAAAAGTAGTAATCTTTGATGAGCAATTACTTGAAAACCGTGTCACTTAGAAACATTTCATCTGAGACTATAAGATCACATAGGGCCCCTCTATAATAACCTCTCTTTGTTTTTTATATCTTTAAGGTATTTTCCCATGGTGTTGATTTTCAATTGATGGAAAAAGTATCAAGTGCAAGTAGTGTAAAGTTGCAAAGGGGTGTAACTTTTATTTTGCAACTTGTGCAACCAAACCGATAGTTTCAACACATTTGAATGGGTACTTTTACACTAGGAATGGTCATATTTTGCACCCAAACATGTTGAAGTGGTATGAGGTACATTGTATTGGTGATACCCTTAAGAGACCAAAGTGCAAAAAGGCAACAATCTTTAACGAGTAGTTACTCAAAAACCATGTTGCTTAGAAACATTTCATCTAAGGCTACAGGATTATGTATGCCCCTCTACAATAACCTCTCTCAATTTTTGTTATCTTTGAGGATTTTTCCCGTGGTGTCGACCTTTTAGTTGATGGAAAAATTGTCAAATGCAAGTACTGTAAAGTTGCGAAGGGGTGTAACTTTCATTCTACAACTTGTGCAACCAAACAGTTAGCTTCAACATGTCCATATAAGTATGTTTAGGCTATACATGGTCCTCTTTCACACCCAAACATGCTGAAATAGTATAAGCTACATTGTACCGATGATATCCCTTCAGAATCCAAACTACAAAAAGGTAGCAATCTTTGACAAGTAGTTGCCTGGACACCATGTTGCTTAGAAAAATTTCATCTGAGGATACAGGATCATGTGGGGCCCCTCTAAAATAACCTCTCTCGATTTATGATATCTCTGAGGAGTTTTCCCATGGTGTCAATTTTTTAGTTGATAGAAAAAGTGTTAAATGCAAGCAGTGTAAAGTTACAAAGGGGTGTAACTTTCATTCTACAACTTGTGTGACCAAACTGATAGTTCCAACATGTTCAGATGGGTACATTTAGGCTAGGCTTTGTCATA
Source organism: Sequoia sempervirens (assembly GCA_007258455.2). Lineage (NCBI taxonomy): Eukaryota > Viridiplantae > Streptophyta > Pinopsida > Cupressales > Cupressaceae > Sequoia > Sequoia sempervirens. The sequence goes on from VDFB02256132.1 coordinate 205,170,173, forward strand.
TTTTGGACTCAAACGTGTCGGAGTGTTTCGAGCTACATTGTACTAGCGATATCCCTTAAGAGTCCAAAGTGCAAAAAGGCAACATCTTTAACGGGTTGTTACTCAGAAACCATTTCGCTTAGAAACATTCCATCTAAGGCTATAGGATCATGTAGGGTCCCTCTAAATAATTTCTCACAGTTTTTTATAATTCTGAGGAATTTTCCCGTGGTGTTGACTTTTCAGTTGATGGAAAAAGTGTCAAATGCAAGCAGTGTAAAGTTGCAAAGGGGTGTAACTTTTGTTCAGCAACTCGTGTGATCAAACTGACACTTCCAACATGTCCAAATGGGTATTTTTAGGCTAGGAATGGTCCTCTTTCACACCCAAACATGCCAAAATAGTCTAAGCTACATTGTACTGGTGATATCCCTTAAGAGTCAAAAGTACAAAAAGGTAGCAATCTTTGACGAGCAGTTACTCAGACACCATGTTGCTTAGAAACATTATGTCTGAGGATACAGGATTAAGTAGGGCCCCTCTACAATAACCTCTCTTTTTTTTATATCTCTGAGGCATTTTCCCATGGTGTCACCTTTTCAATTGATGGAAAAAGTGTCAAATGCAAGCAGTGTAAAGTTGCAAAGGGGTGTAACTTTCATTCTATAATTCGTGTGACCAAACCAATAGTTCTAACATGTTTGGATGGGTACGTTTATGCTAGGAATGGTCCTCTTTCACACCCAAACATGCTGAAACATGTTGAAAACTGTGACTCAAATTTACTAGCTTGATCGACTTCTTGGAGCAGTTGTGTTTTCCTCCATCGGCCTGAGTTAAGTCACTGGTTTTCAATTTTTTCTAACTTAAGTCATAGGGTTATGAAATATCATAACTTGGCAACATTGAGCTTGTCGTAGGATTGCTGGATTTTCGAACTATGGAACCTATCTCACGGGGTTCTTGCATTTCATAACCTCCCAACATGGAAATCTCCTTGTTGTTGTGGGTTGCAGGAATTTCCTAACCTTCGATTGAAGGTTTTGATGTTCTTGTTTCTCTTGACTTAGTGATCCCCTTTGTTGTCGGAAAGAGATGGTTGCATTGGCATGAGGTTTTTGAATGTCTCTTAGACATTTCGATGAAAGAGTGTTGGCGAGACATGACGTGATTAGTAGGACTTCGAAAGATGTCTCCTCGACATGTCAGTTGAAGACTTATTCGTTCCTGTCGATGAGACTTCAGGAGTTCGTTGTGAGTTGGTGAAAAGTCTCTTTGAAATGTAGGTTTAAGTTAGGGACTCAGTGTCGGTGTGACTTCAAGGTTTCATCGAGACTTTGATGAAATTATCTTCGAAATGCATGTATCTTCGATGAACTAGTGGTACAGTGAGTTGCAAGACCTTGTCGATGTGACACTAGATGCTCAAAGGAGAGATGGTCAAGTGTCTCTTTGACACTCCAATGATTGAATGGTTGGCAAATTGGATTCTTGTTGATGTGACAATGCGAGTTCGGTGTGAGATTGTCTGATGTCTCTTCGACACCTGGTAATTGAATTCTTGATGATTCCAATGGAGCAGTGACTTGCATGGTGGTAAAGACTTGTCGGCGGGAGATGAAATCATTGGTGGGAGTTTGTAAGATGTCACAACGATAGCCCAATGTGTAGCATTGGATCCTCATTGATTAGAAGTTGTGTCTTTGATGAGACACTGAAGCTTGTCTCACCGACAGAACAATGGAAAAATGGAATGGTGAACTCACTTGTAGCTGGGATAGTGCTTCATCGGTAGGACTCCAAAGGTGGTCTCCTTGATAAGACAATGGCTAACTTGGTGACATGTATTGAATGTCTCAGTGGGACCCAATTGATGATTAGCTAGAAAGCAGTGATTGGTTGCATGTCTGTGATGGTTAAGCTACTCGTGGTTGTTTTTCTGTTGCGGTTAGGGTTTCCTGGGATGATTAAGGGTAGAATGAGAATGTTGTTGTGAAGGATGCAAAGAATGTGAACCTGAGAGGCTAAAGGGATGGGCTAGCCGAGAGGTTGGTTGGGAGAGAGTGGACTCATTAGAGAAGATGGATTTGCATTGTATGTTGCACAAGGATTATGAATAGTTATGGTTGTTTTTTGTATTCTTTGGATGGAAAAGATGTGTAAACTCCTATAAATGTTGTAAGCTTGAATTGTATTGTAACTCTTTTGTTGTTGAATAATACAATGGCTAGATCTTTTGGAGTGTGGGGTTTTTTACCCGTAAGTGTTTTCCCCTCATAAATTTGTGTGTCCATTTATGTTTTTCTTTCATGTTGGTTGATTCTACAAATTTGAATTTGTGCATAGTGTTGAATCTGGCTAATTTTGCATGTGCTTTTCTCAGAAAGGTTAATATGGGAAATCAATTGTGCTTGTTTCTGCTTTATGGCATAGTAGTTGTGTCTTTGAGGCAATTTTAAGGAATTAAAATACCGAAGGCACTGTTGTTCTTAGATGTTTCTATCTAAGCTGACCCGGAATTCCCTTAAAAAATAGTTTGAGTTGCATTATACCAGTGATATCCCTTAAGAGTCCAAAGTGCAAAAAAACAACAATATTTGACAAGCTATTACTCAAACACTGTATCACTTAGAAACATTTTTTCTGAGGTTTCGAGATCATGTAGGGCCCCTCTATAATAACCTATCTCGGTTTCTGATATCTTTGAGGTGTTTGCCCATGGTGTCAACTTTTCAATTGATGGAAAAAGTGTCAAATGCAAGTAGTGTAAAGTTGTAAAGGGGTGTAACTTTCATTATGCAACTCATGCAACCAAACTGAAAGTTCCAACACGTCTAAATGGGTACGATTAGGCTAGGCATGGTCATGTTTCACACCCAAACATGTCAGAGTGGTTCGAGATACATTGCACCAAAAGCATGAATCACACACATGAACACATGAAGTATACACAGTCCAAGCATGAGGCATACATGTGAAAACATGTAATAGATGAAGTATACATAGGAAGCATGAAGCCTACATGTGAATACACATAATGCATGAAGTATACACAAAAATCATGAAGCATACATGTGAACACATGAAGTATGTGTATGAAGCATGAAGCATACACATCAATACATGTAATACGTGAAGTATACACAAGAAGCATGAAGCATACACATGAATACACAAAGTATACATATGAATCATGAAGAATACATGTGAACAGATGAATTATACATTAGAAGCATGGAGCATACACGTGAATACATGTAATACATGAAGTATACACAATAAGCATGAATCATACACACGAATACATGATGTATACACATGAATCATGAATCATACATGTGAACACATGAATTATACATCGGAAGCATGAAGCATACACGTGAATACATATGAAAAAGTGAAGCACAAGTACTCAAATACACGTAAGTCATGAGGTATACACATGAATACAAAGTATATGCATGGATACAAATTATATGCATGAAAACATGTAAGTCACAAAGTATACATGTAAGTTCTAAAGTATACACTTGAATACACATAACTCATAAGTTGTAAGTCATGAAGTATACATACAAATACACGTTACAAGTCACAAAGTATTCACATGTATACACGTAAGTCAAAAAATATGAATACACATAAGTCATTTGTATACACATGAAATGCACACTCGTATAGAAATGCATTATTGGCCTACTTAAGAATAAGGTTGAATAGTTTATTAAAGAAGTTAACAGGTTTTTTAGCCTTAATTGCAGGAGGTTTAGATAAATAAATGTCTACTAAACAACATTTGTCATGAATGTTAGAAACCTAAAGGAATACGTGAAAATTTGAATGTAATAAAAATATTTAGTAATTATTTAAGCATCAAATGTAAACAACACACATACCTACAACATTCAAGCCCCACAATTTACACAATACACATGATAACATCATTCAAGAATAGTAGTGGTAACATAAGATTTGCATTAATCAAAAATTTGTAAGGCTATACAATGATATATGTCGATAAAAGTATACAATATATCCAATAAAGTCATACAAGCTTACTACAAAAGAGCCATATGGACATAAAATTTCACATATATCAATAATACAAAACATATGTTCATAAATTCCATGTAGGCATACAACAAGCAACTCTAATAAATTTCATTTCCCACTAGGGGAAGGAAAAATATCACGTGCTTCCTTTGACGGTTGGTTGGATGGAGTGTCTGTTGATTCTTTTATCTTTTGGATCTACTCACTAGTCCTCCTCTCTTCACTCATCTGGAGACACCACTGATACAATAAGAAGTATAGATGTTAATATATAGAAATTGAATTATGGAATGGAATATAACAAAATAATCACTTACCACAAACAAATAATCATCACACTCATTCACAACATTAGCACATTGACGATTTGGAGTGACAACCACCTGTAGCAACCATCAAGATAGAAATTAAACTTCCAACGAGTATCATGAAAATTTTCAATAATAGACCATAGAAGAGAAAATATAATGTCAAATTTACTAATATATTGCATACCTCTCTCAAAGGATTAGAACTAGCTATTGTTGCAACAACTCCATGGTCCATCTTGCCATGAATATTGCCAAGGCTGCCTGATGTCAACATCTGAAAATGAAACAACAAAAATGAAGCTTTTATCACTTTCATTAGTTTTTTTGTTTAATTAAAAGCATAGACAAGGTAGTGAATTGTTTGAAAAAATACCTCAAAGAAATATGGTCTCATGATGATGGTAAGAAATGACAAATGCCATGCTAAGAAAATTTATATGGATTGTCTTGATGTCTATTTTTGGATTTATTATAAGGTAGTTATTAGGGTCTTTTTGAAGGTATATAGCCATATATTTTCCATGGAATCCATAAAGAATAGAGAACTTTTTGATATTATTGAATGCTGCAAAAATGCTTATTGAGAGACCTCATGATGAAAAATTTATACAAAATTGTAGCAGATAAGGACCTTTGGTCTCAATATGGAAAAAATGAAACATTGCAAAATACATATGTTAAGAGTTTCATAATGCATGATGAAACACCTACAATGGAAAAGAGGAGGAAGTCTCATGTAGAAAGGGATAGCCATAGAAATTTTTTAATGACATTTTATACCAATAATGCGATGGTCAGTCACTTTTGATTATGGCAAGTTTTTGAAGAATGAAGGAAAACTTTAAATCATGTTGATGAATTAGTATCAGTCACTATACAAAAAGAATAGTGAAAACCATTGTGATGAAAGGAGTGAATGGTTATATTCTTGAGCATTCATGAAGAAAATACATTCATCAAGCTGACAATGGAGGAAAATATCTTCACAAAAGACAGTCAAGTCTTCAATCTACAATGACCTCTTTGACACTAATTCATAACTACATGGTGACCTTGAAGGCAATCTTGACGACTATACAATGACCCCCTATGAAAGAGATAGCACATGAAGATCATAGGGGAAGTTCAAGAAGGTAAATTCAAGGACAATGACAATCCTGAAGGAAAACAATGATAGTCATCAATGATTGTGATAAATATATAAATGATCATGACTTAGGATTCTTAATTTATCCTTAACATACAATTTATGACTGTGATTTTAAATGATTGCAATAATTCTTGAAGGACATTGATCTTGTTGATAGTCCTCATGAATGTGATGAAGACTTTTGTATTGTTGGTAGTCTTAATGACTATACTAGGACCTAGGATGAAGACCTTAAGATAGTGGTTAAGCAATGTGATTTATGTATTTGAAAGTGTGTTAATAAAGTCTTAATGACTATGACTATGCTTTTTAATGAAGCTAAAAACCATGTGGTTTGCCTCATTAAGTGTAATAGTTTATCCTCAATGAGGCATTGTGACTATTCATAGTTCTCAATGAGTCTTATGAGTATGGATTGTCCATTTAAGAAAAAATGCAAAGTTTTAAAGAGGAAAGTATGGATAAAGGACATCATTCATACATTAAAGGATATACATTCCATACTAATAACTGTGACTATATTGTGACCTAAGGGGAGTATTGTTGACCGTACTATGGATCCTTATGAAAGACATTCATTAGGAAAACTAAAAATTTAAAGTCACAAATACCTTATGAGGACAATCAACCTAAGGGTGAACTAGGATAATAAAATAACAATGATTAAGGCATGAGATGCAATCAAGGGGTAGTTTGTCAAATTTTAGAGAAATAGAGGAAAACCACTATTAATTGAGGATAGTCGTATTGTCATCATTCTAACAGGAAAGTCTAGTATGAGGGGAAATATTTTCATTGTATTATTACATAGTCAAATATTTAAGGGAGGATAATAACCAAAGAGGCTAGGGTTATAGTAAAAAAGGGCATATGACAGTCTATAGCAAATGGAAATCAAGGCAAGTGATAGGGGGAGTCATATGTCAAAAGTTATAAGACTTTAAAAGCATAAATAGAAAGATGTCTTAGAGGTTTTTGATAGTGTACAAGACCTCAAGAGAGCTTCAAATGGGATAGTTACTTCATTGATGACGGTGGTAGGACTGTCAAGTAAGAAAGAAGATTCAAAGGATAGTGTGATAGTACAATGGTCTCCAAGGATTTAACAATAGTCTGTGAATTTCTCTAAGACACTAAATGCATGTAAGTGGTTGAAGATAAATATGCATAGAATAGTGAAACCATGATGAGTAAGGGCATATATGGAAGGGAGATTTGAGATGAAAGGATTCCAAAAAAGGTTATTCATTACAAAGGGCAGACTTCAAGGGTAACAAAGAATTAAAGGCGAGAAGGTAGTCACTTCATCATAGATGACAATACAAGGTTTAATTTAAGGATAGCCAAATGATATAGGGTAGTCATTGAAGTGTCCTCAACTTCACATCAAACTCAAGATAGTCATGAAAAAGGGTAGTTTTCAACTTTAAAATGATAGCCATTTGTACCTTTTCATCACAAAATGATAGTTTTCATTCGTAAAGAAGACATTGTCATCAAAGACAAAGCCATAAGATAGAAAAATTAATATGTGAAAGGGTCTGCGATTGAAAGGAATGTGAAAATGATAAGTTCATTTAGCTAAAATATATGATGCATTGAAACTTAAAATACTAATGAATTCTCCCGCACTCATCACTTTAAAGAACCTAGTTATCTAAGTTCATGTAGTTTCAAGCATTATTATAGATTTGTACACACAAAATTACCAAAACTAGCTAAAATTGTTTTATAACACCATTAATGAGTAAAGGTTATCTGAGTGAAATTTGTTTGAGGATGAGAATAGCGAGGTGTCAAGGTCGAAGGTCCACCAGCAAACTATTTGACATCCAAAGTGTGTTATGAGGCAATCATTCATATAACGCTCAATTATTCACATGCAATAATTATTTCATTAATAGTAGTTCCATACCTGTAGACTCGACATCTAAACATATATGGGTCTACAAGAATGGTGTGTGTATCATCTACATTTCAACCTTGAATTTTCAACATATTCATTCTACTAATTTAGTTATTCTTACATTTCAAAATAGAATTTAATAAACAAAATTAAATGAACTTGTTGAATTTTACCTGAGTATCAATGTTGAATGTTTCATTCAGCAAGGCATCTATCATAACCATCTTCTCTACAACTAATGTGTTAATGGATGAATTGGCCCTCGATAAATATACCTGTGGAAAATATTTTTGTCACCTCTTGCACCTTTAGGGTTTTGCACCTAAAGGGAGAGAGACAAATATCAACACTTCATTTCAAGAACAAACCCTTTTTCATATTTCAATCTCAAAATGTGGCAAATATTTTTGCCACCTCTTGCACCTTTAGGGTTTTGCACCTAAAGGGAGAGAGACAAAGATCAACACTTCATTCAAGAAAAAACCCTTGAGATTTCAACACAAAGGAGATTGAACTCTGACAAAGGGAGAGTTCTAGGGAATGGATAATAACAAATGAAGGTTCACCACCAAGTGTAAACTTGGAAAATATAGAATGTTTGAAAACACAATGTGATATGCAAACATACACTAAAAGACCTAGAAATGCAAATGAAACAAAATAGAAAACTGTAAAATTGAATGTGTGCACTTGGAAAATTGTGGAGGCTGGAATGAAGATTGGAAATTTTGTTGATTCTAAAATTTTGACCTACTGCGACTCATATGTCATTCTGAGCGACTTAGTCCCAAATTTGGAAAACTATGTTGAGGCCCTTTTCAACCAAATGGGTATCCAAATCTGTAGAAACCTCTAAAAAACATGTACAATGGGACTCATACGCCACTAATGGCGTATGAGTCCACTTTGGCCTTTTTGAAAATTTGAAAGTGGAAATGGAAGCTCTTGGTCTACACTTTTTGTTCCTCCAAGTATCTGGGTCTGAAACTGCCAAATTCAGGCCTAAAAGTGACTTTTTCTAGATATTTTGACCTAGCCAACAAGGATATTTCTTCAACGAGTTTGCAACCTATTCTTCAATGATTTCCAAGCCTTCAAGGTACCTAAATCTGCAAACACACAAAGAAAGAAAGAGAGATGTTGAATGTTAGGGAATAGGGGTTTTCCCTAGTCAAAACCCTTTTAGGTAATTGAACCAAATGAAGAAATAAGAGGAAGCATGAACAAGAAATGAAGGAATTAGAAACTTTCCATGATGATTGATCTTGAATTTTTGCAACAATGGATGTGAATCTGCCCTTGAATGCCTTAGAAGTTGTCTTGAATGCTCTCTAAATGACCTAACCCTAGCTTGCTTGACTTGAGATGGAGAATGAGTGATGAATGAATGATGAATGAGTTATGAATTAGGGTTTATAAGCTTTTTTATATAGGAAATCCACCTAAAATTCTCGTTAATTTGATCCCTAAGGCCGACATGGAAGAAAATTAAACTTAAAACCCAAATTTTCCCGCTCAAAACTCGAAAATGGCCCAAATGGGACTAATTCACCACTCTACGTGACTTAGTCCCACATGGATGGGACTCATTCACCAAGATGGGCAACTTAGTCCCACAAGGGCTCTTTTTTTAGCTAGGATGTTGGGGAGTGAAGAATTTTAGTTTTTATGTTGATTTTATCAGGTCTTTGATCAAAATAGGCCTTGGGATGCACAATATGGAGTCATAGGGGCCTATTAATGATGATGTAAAGGGTAATTAGGGATAGGGACACAAATTTCAATGTGAAAGTGTGATTAAATACACTCTTCAACATTAAAATGAGGTCCACATAGCCTAGAAAGGCACAACATCCAATGTGAATGTGTAAAGCACATTACAACACTAGATTAGAATTAAGTTTAATTTACAAGCCTTCTAGATTAATGTGAGAATACAATTAAATACATTTTACAATATTGAATTAGGGGGAAAATAGGTCCATTAGGCTTAGATGCTTAATAAAAGTATAGAAAAGTGTGAAAGTCTTTTACAACACTTTACAACACCTTTACAAGACATGCATTTTATTTAGTTTGCAAGTGACCAAGACCTAATACAACATTAAATCAAGGAAATATTAATCCCAATTTATCATTAATTAATCCCAAACCAAGCAAGGAAAATGGGATACTTTTTTGTTGTCCACATTTAGCCCCCACTTTAGTGAGAGGGTGAACCTACTTCAAATTCACACTAAAGTAGACATTCAAGAGGGGTCCAATCATACCACTGCAGATGGTCTAGGATAACAAAGATGAAGGAGTTAACCAATCCCCCAAGCTCCAAGATCCTAATTCAAACTGACATAAGTATGAAAGGACACACACAATGATGATTGATTTGTAGAAAAACAAGACACACGATCATGTAATGGAAATAACTAGAAGGGAGAGAAGAACAAAAATAAAAGGTGGATCAAGCTTCGACCATTTGTCCAACACATTGTGGATTAGATCTAAGCTATTTTTCAAAAAATGTATACTCACTTTGAGGCGACGAAACTCTTGCATGTTTTTCAGGTGAGAAGTCCTACAAGGTAAGAAACATACACTCATGGCTGGTATGTACTCACACACACACAAGTGGCTATGGGGAAAGTCATGCCTCGAAATGGGCTTCCAGCTCAACCATACCAAAGTTATACCTCTTGATAACTTTGATAAGTCACCACACAAAATGGATCTTCCAGCTCTATGAGGAAAGCAAAACTTTGTATGCTTGAAACTCATAGACATTGTAAATGTTGTAATGCCCCGTCATAATAACCTAAGGAATGTTGCAATTGTGTATAATAGTGAAATAATTTATTTATTTTTGTATTAATATTAAGTTAATTAGTTTGCATACATCCATTAAGTTACGCGACGTTACACTACTTGAGTTTCCATAGACGACTTTAGTATTTCGCATTGCACATATTAATTAACATAAACATTTAAGATAAGCATTGCATAACATTTGAAATACCATTCAAGATAACATAAAGTACAAATACGTTTCCTTACATTGCATTTAATGAAATAATACAATACTCATTCATCTGATGAGGTGGATCAATAATAATTACAATTACAATGTTCACCTCATATACAATTGAGGGATGTTTTCAAATACAAGATTTATAATTTACAAAGAAGATGTACACATAAGTTTCCAAGTGCGAGCTCTCCATCCATGAAGCTCTCAATGCCATAATCACAAACTGGGGACCCAACGGAGTAAGGTGCACGTTCCACCCAACCATGTGGTACCCGTAGGTCCACCCCCCGTGCTAGGAGATAGTAATATGGTTACCTAGACATAATCTACTAACCCTAGACACAAGTACACAACTAACGGATGGTTACATTGCTTCCAGATTTAGACAATTGAATGTACTACATACACAAGGTTAATTGTTACTTTAGGTGGAGTGTCATCACAATATTGCAAAGGTTACCCTGGTGTTTCTTCCTAGGTTCCGGCCCCCAACTTGGGTTACCCTGGTAACCTCTTACGAAACCTAGCCCCATTGCAAATCATTGCGAAATCGAATGTCTTTTGAAGAAACAAGACACCGATTTACCATTCCAGGCCTTCTCATCTTATACTCAAGACTGAAGTAGCTCAAGAGTCAATAAGTGAGGCATAAGCATCTTGTTAAAGATTTTAATCTAACTATTGTGTCGTTTAGTTATCACTGACTTACTAACTCTTTGTAAGTTACCCTGACACCACTTTGTGTGTCGGCCCTTACAAAAAGCCACTCCCCTAAACATAACAAAGGAATCTAAGTTTTCTGACTAAGGCAACAAGGTGTACAATTACAACATAAAATTTCTACACTTTCATAACGAACATAAGTTCACAAATTCAGGTGTCTACACACCATACAATTCCACGTACACATCCTTAGCCAATGCAAGAATTCAATAAAAAAAAACAAACACATTACCCCACGTTAACCAACTTGTCTGGAAGACTTGTTCGTTTAAAACTTCCCAATTTTCCCAACAAAGGAACAAAAATTAAAGCAAATTGATAAATTAAAGATCTACATTAGGATATACTAAATCCAATGAATCAAAATATGTGATACACAAAAATCATTCATTTGAAGTATTATTTATTTTCCATTCAATACCAAAAATAAAATCTATGCTTTACTTAATTTCATAAACATTTATTATAATGAAATTTATAAATACTTCAGAATAAAAGTCCATTCTAAGCACAAATAACATAATCAAATAAATTAATTATTATAATATCTATTTCTAGATATTTAATAAATCATTTCTTTTAAATATCACATTGAAACATAATAAAACTTTCAAATATTTTAACAATAAGTAAATATATATATATATATAATTACAAATATTATATATATATATATATATATATATTTTATATATAATATATATTATTGAAAATATACATTACATATATCATATATATATATACATAATAATTATAATATATATATATATATATTATTTTTATTGCCAAATTATGAATAAAGAAAGGTCAAAATTATAAATCCGCAGGTTTTAAGAAAACCAGGGTTCGAGGTTCGGGCCATGCCCTAGCCCCACGCTCAGTGGGTAGGGCTACCTTCGCAGCCCGCCCCACAGGCTCGACCGCGGGGTTGAGCTAAGCGTTGCCCGCAAGGGCGGTGCTGGGCTCGGCCCTTGCCGCCATGCCCCTGCGGGGACGGCTGTGGGTAGCCCCGCCATGGGCGCTGACACACAGGAAGCTTAACACATTTTTTTTTTAACTATATAAAACATTAACGATTTTGATAAATAAAAATCGACAGAAATTTAAATCGCGTACGGCGATTTTTCCCGAATTCGCTCAATAATGCGAATTTCAACATTCACAAATATTTATAATTATGTATATATACATTTGTATATGTATATGTATTTTCAAATCCAATACATATACATATATAAATATATATATATATAAAAAACTGATAAATAACATTTAAGCTACAGTAACTGTGCAAATATTTTTAACAAAGTTCTCAACAGGTAATTGAGAAAACTAACATTTTGCACAAATTTTTTTTTCAAGGATTTAAAATTCAACAACAGAGAATTTCTTTTCTTTCACAACTAAAATCCTTCATAGATCTTTCCTACTGTTTAAACAAAATTTTACAAAACTCCCGAGAAGAACACAGGAAACACAAAACTAAATTTTTCTCAAACATTCTTTTTCAAAAGGAAACAAATTTAAAAAAAAACAACAAGAAAAATACCTGTATCTGAAAATTGTCTGTAGAAGAAAGCCTCTTACCTGCAGCGTGCAATTTCCTCAAAGCTTTCCAGAAAAACCCCAAATCCACAGAACAAGTATTACCAATCACAAAAAGCTTCCCACCAAAGGGATCTTCCACAAATATACAATATTGCCAAATAACATAAACAAAAAGATTTTTTTTCAAAGCTCAGATATTTTTCCCCGTGAAGAAATTCAATAGCCTCTGTATATTTTTCCAAATCCCCAGATAATATCCAGAAAAATCCTCAACCAAAAATCATAATTGCACTGGGACACTTGTCGAGAAGTGCAAAATATCTATTAACCACTTCTCGGCAATCTTGCCTTCCAAAATTGCATGCATTTAATTAATTTATTTAAATTTAAAACCAATATTCAAATAGCATGCATTTATTTTATTTAATTTAAATAAATCTATTCACACACCATTTAATTAATATTAATTTAATAATTAATTTATTTGATTATGTTATTTGTGCTTAGAATGGACTTTTATTCTGAAGTATTTATAAATTTCATTAGAATAAATGTTTATGAATTAAGTAAAGCATAGATTTTATTTTCGGTATTGAATGGAAAATAAATAATACTTCAAATGAATGATTTTTGTGTATCACATATTTTGATTCATTGGATTTAGTATATCCTAATGTAGATCTTTAATTTATCAATTTGCTTTAATTTTTGTTCCTTTGTTGGGAAAATTGGGAAGTTTTAAACGAACAAGTCTTCCAGACAAGTTGGTTAACGTGGGGTAATGTGTTTGTTTTTTTTATTGAATTCTTGCATTGGCTAAGGATGTGTACGTGGAATTGTATGGTGTGTAGACACCTAAATTTTTGAACTTATGTTCATTATGAAAGTGTAGAAATTTTATGTTGTAATTGTACACCTTGTTGCCTTAGTCAGAAAACTTAGATTCCTTTGTTATGTTTAAGGGAGTGGCTTTTTGTAAGGGCCGACACACAAAGTGGTGTCAGGGTAACTTACAAAGAGTTAGTAAGTCGGTGATAACTAAACGACACAATAGTTAGATTAAAATCTTTAACAAGATGCTTATGCCTCACTTATTGACTCTTGAGCTACTTCAGTCTTGAGTATAAGCTGAGAAGGCCTGGAATGGTAAATCAGTGTCTTGTTTCTTCAAAAGACATTTGATTCCGCAATGATTTGCAATGGGGTCGGGTTTCGTAAGAGATTACCAGGGTAACCCAAGTTGGGGGCCGGAACCTAGGAAGAAACACCAGGGTAACCTTTGCAATATTGTGATGGCACTCCACCTAAAGTAACAGTTAACCTTGTGTATGTAGTACATTCAATTGTCTAAATCTAGAAGCAATGTAACCATCAGTTAGTTGTGTACTTGTGTCTAGGGTTAGTAGATTATGTCTAGGTAACCATATTACTATCTCCTAGCACGGGGGGTGGACCTACGGGTACCACATGGTTGGATGGAATGTGCACCTTACTCCGTTGGGTCTCCAGTTTGTGATTATGGCATTGAGAGCTTCATGGATGGAGAGCTCGCACTTGGAAACTTATGTGTACATCTTCTTTGTAAATTGTAAATCTTGTATTTGAAAACATCCCTCAATTGTATATGAGGTGAACATTGTAATTGTAATTATTATTGATCCACCTCATCAGATGAATGAGTATTGTATTATTTCATTAAATGCAATGTAAGGAAACGTATTTGTACTTTATGTTATCTTGAATGGTATTTCAAATGTTATGCAATGCTTATCTTAAATGTTTATGTTAATTAATATGTGCAATGCGAAATACTAAAGTCGTCTATGGAAACTCAAGTAGTGTAACGTCGCGTAACTTAATGGATGTATGCAAACTAATTAACTTAATATTAATACAAAAAAAAAAATTATTTCACTATTATACACAATTGCAACTTTCCTTAGGTTATTATGACGGGGCATTACAGATTGGTATCAGGGCCAAGGTTACAAACACTGGACGCTCTGGGTAATCGTGAGCCCATTATGTTGACCTAGTACGTAGTGTTGCAAACTGTTAGCCTTGGTTGAATAGTATCTAAGACTCGTTATTGTTATGTGTAGGAACATGCCTAGGCGAGGTGGAAGAGGTCGTGGTAGAGGTCGAGGTGGAGGCCGAGGGTCAATCCCTCAGGTTACTCCCCCTCTGAGCCCTCATCATAGTGATCAGGCAGAACAGTTGGATCAGAGGAATGAGGGACATAATCCTGAACAGTCAGGGGTAGAGGGTTCACAGATACGTCCTTTATTAGAGGAGGTCCTAGCTCATCTTAGACCTAGACAGGAAGATGAGAAGGAGGTTGTCAGAGAGAGAGATAGATCTCCTAGGAGAGTAGATGACTCAGCACATCAGGATGCTATTACTGCAGGACACATGAGGGATTTACTGAGGGCACGCCCTCCTACCTTTGATGGTACAGGAGGTGGATTAGAGGCTGAGACCTGGCTACTGGATTTGTGTAGATGCTTCGCCATGCACCCTTACGGTAGCAATACCCGTGTGAGATGTGCTATCATGCATCTGAGAGGATTCACCTCTACTTGGTGGCGCCTGGAGGAGCAGAAGCTCCACTTAGATATTAGGTCAGTGTCTTGGGAGATGTTCCTAGAGAGGTTTAGAGCACGGTTCCTATCGGAACATTGGAGGCCGCGACGGGCTGACGAGTTCCATGATCTACGTCAGTTGGCTCTTTCTGTTGAGCAATATGAACGTAGATTCTATGAACTCAAGCAGTATGTTGGTATTGGCGATGATGAGCCTATGCTAGTATAGCACTTCATTAGGGGTTTAAATGCCCGTTTTAGTGGTGGTGTCTGAGTCTTTGAGCCAAAGACTATGGAAGTTGCGGTGGAGAAGGCTCGCATAGTGGAGGAGAACCTTGTTATGGCGTTAGGTGGTCACACAGGAGTGCATATTGGCAGTGCTCCTGCAATAGGTTTTAGTCCACGGGGTGGACAGGTACAGACAGGAGGTTCCTCTAGGAACCAACAGACACCCACAAAGGGTGGGCAGCAACAACAACAATGTACACCTCAAAAGAACAATAATCCACAACCACAACAAGGTAATAGTCCTCAAACAGGAAAGGGTCACAACTGGTGGCGCAACAAGCGTAATAGGCAGGATCAGCCTGCACAGAGTGCTCAGTCTACTGTCAGTAGGGGTAGTTTCCAGCAATCCAATGCACCTTCGGGTGGCAGAGGATTCAGTAGAGGCACAGGTTGTTACTCGTGTGGACAGCAGGGACACATAGCTAGGCAGTGTCCGATGAGAGGTTCTATTGGTTTTGGACCTCGACCTACAGTTTCAGAGCCTACAGTGGGTGATGCAAGACGATCACATATAGTATATGTTGTAGTTAATGACCACCAAGCCGATCTCCAGAACACAGTGGTCGAGACTTCAGGTAAGTTACATGGTGTTAGTGTTTCCATTCTTTTTGATTCAGGAGCTACTGACTCCGTTATTTCACCGACCATCATTGACCATTGTGGTCTTGTGGCAGTAAAACAAGGTGGTAAGTGGCAAGTTGAATTTGCCTCTAGGGTGAAAGTAGCAGTAGAAAACTTAGTACATAATTGTGAACTTAAAATTGGTGCGTTAACTACCTTAGTAGATCTATATGTTACACCTTTAGGATCGTATGATAGTATTAGGTATGGATTGGTTAGCATCTTATCATGCTGTGATTGACTGTCGACTTAAGACAGTTAGTTGCATTAATGATTTAGGTGCGAAAGTGGAAATTATAGGCGTTCAAAGACCTATCTCTTTGCGGATGATATCTGCTATGCAATTAAAGAGATGTCTTCGTCAGGGTTGTCAACTGTTTGCAACAATAGTTACTGATTTAGAAGGTGAGAGTCAAGAGGTATCTCTTAATGATCATCCTATTCTTAGGGAATTCGCTGACGTGTTTCCAGATGATATACCTAGAATGCCACTGAAGAGAGATATTGACTTTAGAGTTGACCTAGTTCCTGGAGCTGAGCCTATATCTAGAGCTCCATATAGAATGACGACCCAGGAGTTAGAGGAACTTCGTATTCAGTTAGAGGAACTATTAGAAAAGGGTTTCATTCGTCCAAGTGTTTCCCCTTGGGGAGCACCTGTCATCTTCGTAAAGAAGGACGGATCTCTTAGGTTGTGCATTGACTATCATCAATTGAACAAGGTTATGATTAAGAATCGTTATCCTTTGCCTAGAATCGATGATCTTTTCAATAAAATTAAGGGAGCTAATGTGTTCTCTAAAATTGATTTGAAATCTGGGTATCATCAATTGCGTATAGCTGAAGCAGACATTCATAAAACTGCTTTTCGAACTCGTTATGGGCACTACGAATTCACTGTAGTACCATTTGGGTTAACGAACGCACCATCAGTATTCATGAGTTTAATGAATGGTGTGTTTCGTACATACCTTGATCGCTTTGTCCTGCTATTTCTCGATGATATTTTAATTTATTCGAGAAACATGAAGGAACATGAAGAACACTTGAGACAGGTATTGCAATGTTTAAGGGAAAATCAATTATATGCGAACCTGAAGAAGTGTGACTTCTTTCAAACTGAGATAAAATATCTTGGACATGTGATATCAGGGAAAGGTATTGTTGTGGATCCTTCAAAGATTCAAGCTATTGTAGATTGGCCCACGCCTACTAATGTAGGTGAAGTTCGTAGTTTTATGGGTCTAGCTAGTTACTATAGGTGGTTTGTTGAGGGATTCTCTAGAATTGGACATCCTATTACTTCTCTTCAAAGGAAAGGGAAGAAGTTTGTTTGGACAGAGCAGTGTCAGTTGGCTTTTCAGATACTTAAAGAAAAGCTGACTAATGCGCCTATACTGATTGTTCCTGATCCTACTAAGGATTTTGTAGTTTGCACCGATGCATCCTTAGAGGGTTTGGGAGCAGTTCTGATGCAAGATGGGCGTGTTATTGCTTATGAGTCTCGCAAACTCAAAGATCATGAATTAAACTATCCTACGCGTGATTTAGAACTTGCTGCAGTAGTACAAGCATTAGTTAGATGGAGGCATTTCTTATTAGGTCATTGTTTCGAACTTCACACTGATCACCGTAGTTTGCAATACATTTTCATGCAACCTAACTTGAATGCTAGGCAAAGACGGTGGATGGAGTTCTTGTGTGAGTACGATTTCGAAGTGAAATATGTTCAAGGAAAAGAGAACGTAGTGGATGACGCTCTTAGTCACCGTCGACATGAGATCTCTGCTACTACTCTTGAAGTAGATTTGAGAGGTCAAATATTAGCAGCACTTCCTAATGATAGATTGTATCAGGAAGTGAGGTCAGAGATTGAATCTGGTAGACCTTTAGAAGGTCGATTTGTAGGATATGTCCTAGAATCGGATGGTATATTATGACATTTAGGTCATATTTATGTACCACATTTCAAAGGTCTTCGTACATTAATCATGACTGAAGCTCATCGAGCTCCATATTCAGCTCATCCAGGTGTCAAGAAAATGCATGCTGATCTTCGACAATTGTATTTATGGCCTGGTATGAAACGTGATATTGCTGATTATGTATCGAGATGTCTTGAATGTCAGCGAGTCAAAGCTGAGCATCAACATCCCGCTAGATTATTGCAGCCACATCTCATTCCTAAATGGAAATGGGATATTATATCCGTTGACTTTATTGTAGGGTTACCCACCTCATCACGTCGACATGATGCCATTATGGTAACTGTTGACTGATTGACTAAAGTAGCTCATTTTTCACCAGTACGATCATCTTACAATGCTTCATCTGTAGCTAGGATATTCATGGAGGACATCGTTAGATTACATGGGATTCCTCGTAGGATTATTTCTAATAGAGATCTTGTATTTACTTCAGCCCTATGGACTTCATTACAACATGCTCTAGGTACACAGTTGAACTTTAGTTCAGCGTATCATCCTCAAACTGATGGAAAAACGGAGAGAGTTAACCAAATATTAGAGGATATGCTTAGGATGTACGTAATGGACCAACAATCACGTTGGGAGGATTATCTGTACTTAGTAGAATTCGCTTAAACAACGGATATCAGAGTTCCATAGGTATGCCACCATTTCAGGCATTATACGGTCGTCCTTGTCGAACTCCACTAAGTTGGGATCGACTTGAGGATAGAGTGTTACTTGGACCTGAGATGCTTCGTGATATGGAGCAACAGGTTGACCGTATTAGAGAACATTTGATAGCAGCACAGGATAGGCAAAAGAAATATGCCGATGCGCATAGAATAGACCGACAGTTTGTTGTTGGTGATAGAGTGTTTCTTCGAGTGCGACCGCGAAAGAGTCCAATCCATTATGGAAAAGGCTCTAAGCTTGCGCCTCGTTTTGTTGGGCCATTTGAGATCTTAGAGAGAATTGGTCCTGTGGCGTATCGACTGCCTTACCACCCAGTTTTCGTATTCATGATGTTTTTCATGTATCAGTTCTTAGACCATATCATCCCGACATTTCTCATGTACTTGATTGGAATGTGTTACAGGTAGAGGACGGGCAGCTGGCTTTGGAGCCCGTGGCCATTCTGTCGGACCTCGGTCAGGGGTAGACGTTGATCGTGAGGGTCCAATGGGATCCTAGCCATGAGGCTTTGGGAGGGGAGGATGCGACGCATAGGAACTCCCCTTTGGTTTTGAGCAATTCCTGTTAGGACTATGATACTTTGTTTGGATATTTTGATCACTGGTTTTGAGCGACAGTGATTTATTCTGCGACATGATGATACCTTGTATGGTGATACCTTGTATTGATTTTTGATATGCTTTGAGATAGTGTAGATGTTTATTTTCAGTTGATTATTGCTATGTATATGTTTATGATGGACTAACAGTTATTTATTTCGTCAGTCTGATGTGACGTGTATTGGTGTGGAGAATGGAATCTCATCACTCGCTTGTGAGTGCCCTGTGATGTCCGTGATTTTCTCCGCACGATGTGCCTGTACAATGGTTTATATATATATATGCATGTTATTTGCTTGGTTGCAGGATTGCAGGTACATGACACCGACTCCACCTGGTTACTCAGGTCTGAGCGTGTCAAGACTCAACAGAAATGTTGATTGAGAGGTAGTAGTTAGGTTCATCCTAGTCTAGTCTTTAACCCGGTCACTGTACACTATCAGTTTTAGTTCTTAGTCATAGATTGTCTTGTCTCTTCCTGTTTGGATAAATTGTTTGAAAGGTAAATTTGGTTAATTTTAATGTTAGTTTATTGTGCTTTAATTTATTATTATTTAAATTAATTTTTAAATGTTGAAATTAGTTTTAAATGTTATTTAATAAATTAATTAGTTTGTTTAGTTAAGTAAGTTGATCGTAAAGATTAAATTTATTTAATTAAATAAATAAATTAATTAAATTAATATTGATTAAATGTTGTGTGAATAGATTTATTTAAATAAAATAAAATAAATGCATGCTATTTGAATATTGGTTTTAAATTTAAATAAATTAATTAAATGCATGCAATTTTGGAAGGCAAGATTGCCGAGAAGTGGTTAATAGATATTTTGCACTTCTCGACAAGTGTGCCAGTGCAATTATGATTTTTGGTTGAGGATTTTTCCGGATATTATCTGGGGATTTGGAAAAATATACAGAGGCTATTGAATTTCTTCACGGGGAAAAATATCTGAGCTTTGAAAAAAAATCTTTTTGTTTATGTTATTTGGAAATATTGTATATTTGTGGAAGATCCCTTTGGTGGGAAGCTTTTTGTGATTGGTAATACTTGTTCTGTGGATTTGGGGTTTTTCTGGAAAGCTTTGAGGAAATTGCACGCTACAGGAAAGAGGCTTTCTTCTACAGACAATTTTCAGATACAGGTATTTTTCTTGTTATTTTTTTTAAAATTTGTTTCCTTTTGAAAAAGAATGTTTGAGAAAAATTTAGTTTTGTGTTTCCTGTGTTCTTCTCGGGAGTTTTGTAAAATTTTGTTTAAACAGTAGGAAAGATCTATGAAGGATTTTAGTTGTGAAAGAAAAGAAATTCTCTATTGTTGAATTTTAAATCTCTGAAGAAAAAAATTTGTGCAAAATGTTAGTTTTCTCAATTACCTGTTGAAAACTTTGTTAAAAATATTTGCACAGTTACTGTAGCTTAAATGTTATTTATCAGTTATATATATATATATATATATATTTATATATGTATATGTATTGGATTTGAAAATACATATACATATACAAATGTATATATACATAATTATAAATATTTGTGAATGTTGAAATTCGCATTATTGAGCGAATTCGGGAAAAATCGCCGTACGCGATTTAAATTTCCGTCGATTTTTATTTATCAAAATCGTTAATGTTTTATACAGTTTAAAAAAAAATATGTGTTAAGCTTCCTGTGTGTCGGCGCCCATGGCGGGGCTACCCGCAGCCGTCCCCGCAGGGGCACGGCGGCGAGGGCCGAGCCCAGCACCGCCCTTGCGGGCAGTGCTTGGCTCAACCCCGCGGCCGAGCCTGTGGGGCGGGCTGTGAAGGTAGCCCTACCCACTAAGCGCGGGGCTAGGGCATGGCCCTAACCTCGAACCCTGGTTTTCTTAAAACCTGTGGATTTACAATTTTGACCTTTCTTTATTCATAATTTGGCAATAAAAATTATATATATATATATATATATATATTATACTTATTATGTATATATATATATGATATATGTAATGTATATTATATATAATATATATATATATATATATATAATATTTGTAATATATATATATATATTTACTTATTGTTAAAATATTTGAAAGTTTTATTATGTTTCAATGTGATATTTAAAAGAAATGATTTATTAAATATCTAGAAATAGATATTATAATAATTAATTTATTTGATTATGTTATTTGTGCTTAGAATGGACTTTTATTCTGAAGTATTTATAAATTTCATTATAATAAATGTTTATGAAATTAAGTAAAGCATAGATTTTATTTTCGGTATTGAATGGAAAATAAATAATACTTCAAATGAATGATTTTTGTGTATCACATATTTTGATTCATTGGATTTAGTATATCCTAATGTAGATCTTTAATTTATCAATTTGCTTTAATTTTTGTTCCTTTGTTGGGCAAATTGGGAAGTTTTAAACGAACAAGTCTTTCAGACAAGTTGGTTAATGTGGGGTAATGTGTTTGTTTTTTTATTGACTTATTGCATTGGCTAAGGATGTGTACGTGGAATTGTATGGTGTGTAGACACCTGAATTTGTGAACTTATGTTCGTTATGAAAGTGTAGAAATTTTATATTGTAATTGTACACCTTGTTGCCTTAGTCAGAAAACTTAGATTCCTTTGTTATGTTTAGGGGAGTGGCTTTTTGTAAGGGCCGACACACAAAGTGGTGTCAGGGTAACTTACAAAGAGTTAGTAAGTCAGTGATAACTAAACGACACAATAGTTAGATTAAAATATTTAACAAGATGCTTATGCCTCACTTATTGACTCTTGAGCTACTTCAGTCTTGAGTATAAGATGAGAAGGCCTGGAATGGTAAATCGATGTCTTGTTTCTTCAAAATACATTCGATTCCGCAATGATTTGCAATGGGGCCGGGTTTCGTAAGAGGTTCCCAGGGTAACCCAAGTTGGGGGCCGGAACCTAGGAAGAAACACCAGGGTAACCTTTGCAATATTGTGATGGCACTCCACCTAAAGTAACAGTTAACCTTGTGTATGTAGTACATTCAATTGTCTAAATCCAGAAGCAATGTAACCATCAGTTAGTTGTGTACTTGTGTCTAGGGTTAGTAGATTATGTCTAGGTAACCATATTACTATCTCCTAGCACGGGGGGTGGACCTACAGGTACCACATGGTTGGGTGGAACGTGCACCTTACTTCGTTGGGTCCCTAGTTTGTGATTATGGCATCGAGAGCTTCATGGATGGAGAGCTCGCACTTGGAAACTTATGTGTACATCTTCTTTGTAAATTGTAAATCTTGTATTTGAAAACATCCCTCAATTGTATATGAGGTGAACATTGTAATTGTAATTATTATTGATCCACCTCATCAGATGAATGAGTATTGTATTATTTCATTAAATGCAATGTAAGGAAACGTATTTGTACTTTATGTTATCTTGAATGGTATTTCAAATGTTATGCAATGCTTATCTTAAATATTTATGTTAATTAATATGTACAATGCGAAATACTAAAGTCGTCTATGGAAACTCAAGTAGTGTAACGTCGCGTAACTCAATGGATGTATGAAAACTAATTAACTTAATATTAATACAAAAAAAATAAAATTATTTCACTATTATACACAATTGCAACTTTCCTTAGGTTATTATGACGAGGCATTACATATGCAAAATAGTGCAAGGAATTTTTTAAGGGATTTTGCTTAGTTCGTGCAAGGTCTCATCTTAGGGAACATTGTGCTTAACGTCTCCAAGAGAGGATGTGTCAAAGAAGTATCATGCTCTTGGAGGGAATCAAGCCTAATGACACCACCAAGAAAAGGACACATTGCAAGAAGAAATGAATCGCATAATGAAACATGATGAGTGTCGATGTATGCCCCCACTTTAAAGCGGTTGCTAACACCATTACTATGAGCATTTTCTTTAAAGTAGAAGAGGATATGAGAGCTTATTCAAAAATCCCTATGCCAAGTCATATGTTTTTGATAAGCTACGTCATGAAAAATGTAGTATGTCACATGCAGGCCAACTTAAGGCATGTCATCCACATCCCAAGCTTTCTCTTAGATGTACATGAAAGGTGATCCACTAGCCGAACAGCGGCAACGATAGGTGACATACGAGGACAAGGATACCTAACCCCTTGCCCCCACTTAGTGTAGGAAAAGGGTGAGCCAAAATGATTGATGAGAAACATGCTAGAGTGAAAATCAGTATCGATTAGAGGAATGAGGTGCCCCCACATAAGGAAGAGCACCAAACACCTTAAGATGTTGGATTTTACTACTCAATTCTTACATTCATTAGTAGAATGACCATGAACTCTATGATAGGCACAAAATGAAGTCTTGTAATAGAATTTATTTTGAGTTCTTGGAGGGAGGGATATCAAGTGATCTTGGAGGAGTCTTGACAAGATACCCTCTTGACTAATGGTACAATGTGCTCGTGTAGTTTGTGGAAAATATATTTATTGCTTAGTAGTAGTTGTCATACCTATGCAAGACTCTTTAGATTGTGATATTTTGTTCTCTCCTTTATATGAGAGTGTAAAATCTAACGAACTCAAATCATTAGTGTTTTGTGAGATGACATTTACATTAAGCGAGGATGTCTTTGTTTGTTTCAGTTCTTGCAAAGGAGAACAATCAAGACCTGTTGAGGGTCAAAACAGCACAACAACATTAAACAGAATATTACTATTCTATTTCTCCTTAAAGAGAAAGATAACACATGGAGATCTAACTCCCAAGGTCCTGGTAATTGGTTCTCAATTATGCTGATTTCACTCAGTGGTTGATATAACTATAATGTTCAAGGGGCATTTGCTAGTAACAAGGAAAAAGATTGCACAGCATCAAGTAGTCTACGTTTGGGGGGTTTTAAATAAAAGAAAAAGATGAAACAGAGATTTAAATAAAAGAAACATGAATAAAATTCTTACGTATCCAGACATGCATATCAATAATGAGTGTTTATTCCATCTAAACACAACTATAGCAAGATGCAATGCATAGAATAACCTATGCTACTGCATACATCCATAATGCTAATTTAGATACCATCAATATTCACTAAACTTACTTCAAACAAATCACTCACTCATCATCCAAAACACAAATCAAATGAATACAATAACAATTTAATTCATAGATAATCCAATGATATGATCTTGAATCTAGTTCCTTCTATTGACTTTCATCAAATAAGAAACAATTAAGCACAGCAAAATCACTGTCATATGGATTGATCATGTACCATTAACCTTATCAAAATAAATCCAAACTTTAAAATCATGACATAAAAACGTATGAAAACTATAAAATAATCAAGCCTTTTTACTGAACTTTTTAGAGTATCTTTCTAAAAAATTGAAATCCTAGATCTATTTTCTATTTTCTATCATCAGGTGGCTGATCTTTCTTCAATTAGCTAACCTTTACAAAGTAGATTCTAATAGTACATATAGGGTGCCACATGCACGAATTTCTCAATTATCAATAAAGATCCACAATTCATGGAGTTGAAACTGAACACAGAAGTAGACTAAGGAACCCCTGTTTCAAGGCTGATCACTCCATTGTACAAAAAAGGAAATCTGATACTCCAAGAAGAAAATGAAACCCACAGATCAAACTCAAAGTTGAACTTATGTCCAAACCCACAAAAAGAGGAGAAGAGTTGATGGAGCATGATGAAAAGAGCCAGTCACGTTTGCACTGAATGCTCAAGAATGTACTCGTCAAAACTGGAGAACATATGTTGAAGAGTACCCAAATCTGGCACATCCAACCAATCACCTTCAAATTTGATTCTTTCAAATTCTGTGGAAACCAACCTTTGCATCTCCTTTAACTTGATTAGCTCCTTTCTAGCAGTTCTTACCTCTTCCCGAATATCCATAAACTGATCTAACAATAAATTCTCCCCATCATCTTCTTTTTGCATGATTTCCTCAAACCTACCCCTCCATTTCTCCCTTAGTTTATCCAAAGACAGGACTTCTTTGTTGGAGGAATCTAATTTGATTACAATGGCCACAATTGCCTCTAATTCGACCATCTGTTGATTCAAGTCTTTACTCATTTCTCGGACTTCTTCTTGATGTCCATGCATAGCCCTAGACTTATATCTTATGATGCTCACAATTTTTTCCACAAAATCTTCATTACCCTGCTCAAGAACTAAAAATTCCAGCAAGGTGGACTTGGGCACTTTGTTAATATCCTCAATCCTTTTAACATATTCCTTGTATTCATCATCCTGCTTATCCAGATCCTTAGCCTGCTGGTCTAGATCTTCTGCTAATTGAAGAGCAGCTTTATGAATCTTAGAACCTTCAACAAGAACATTATCAACCTCTTGGTTGAGCTTATCCAACCATTTATCCATCAGCCCCACCTTGCTTTTCATTTGAATCAAATCATCTGCTTCCCTCTTTGTTAGCAAAACTGGGGATTCAAAAAGAGCAGCTTGTTGAGAAATGGGACTTGAAACATCTTTCAAAAAACCATAGAGTTGATCCAATTGAGCCTTAAGCTCATCCTTTCTTTCTTTATCCTTAATCATTTGGGACTTAGTTGAAGAAGCCAAAATATCAATCAAACTCATCTGCTGGTTTCTCGTAGGCTTTCCCAAATTTATTGCCCCCAACTGATAATCAGTGATTTGCATATCATCACGGCTCTTCTCCATTACAGGTATGGAAAATTTAGCAATGATCTCTCCAGCATCAGTGAGCCTAGTAGAGTGAAGAACCCAGGCCTTCTTTTTAGGTTTCTCTTTCCCAATTCAACAGTTGTGGTTGAACAACTTGTTTTCTTTCCAAGTCTAATTTTAACCAAGTAGGAGCAATAGGAGTAGTGGTTACCTCGGTTGAAGAAGAAGCAACAGTAGTGGAAGACAGAGGTTGTAACAATGTAGGCCCTAGTTGAGAATCAACTTCCTGCACATTTTGTTGATTACTTTGTTCCTTTTCCTATGCTAACCTTTCTGATTCCTCTTTATCCTTTTGTTCTTGTAGCTTTTTAGCCTCCGGCTCCTTCTTTAAACATTCCTCCTCCTCTTTCTTTTTCTCTAACATTTGATCCGCTGCTTCTTTAGCTCTTCAACATAGTCCCATACCTCCTTGGACTTCTTTTCATATTCACCAATTTCAGCAGCCTCTCTTTCTTTTCAAACGTTCTTGCTCTTCCCTTTTTCTATAGGCCTCTTCTTGTTCCTTGAGCTTAGCTTCAATAACTTCTTTTTCTCTTCTTTGTTGGGCCTTTTCTTCTTCAAGGTTATGAATTTTATGTTGCATCATCAACTTATCCCTTTCCTCTTGGATTTTGAGCTCCTGCTCCTTTTGTTGTTATTGTTGAGGTAACTCATCGGCCTTGACCTTATCTTCCAACTCCTTCTGCTTAACTACCAATTCAGATTATGTCATGGCCTCTCCTTCTTGTTGCTTAGCTAATGCCTCATCATGTGCCTTAGCATCAGCTTCTCTTTTTACATCTTCAAAGAGTTTCCACTGATCTTCCTCAATCAATATGTGCTTGGTCCCTGCATCATCTGTCATATCAAAAGATGTTAATGTTGGATGTTCTTTATCAAATGTAGTCTTTTTTGAATCAGTTTCTAAATTATGTATCTCAATTTCACCCTCCATCTTCCTTAAGACCTCTACTTCACCATGGAGGACTCCCTTCGGTGATTCTTGACCTAATTATTGTGCATCAGAGGGATGAATAGGTACGTCCCATGCAGCAAATGTAGAAGCCCCCACCTCTCCAATTGTTTCATCTTCCTGCACCTCTGGAAGGTCTTGAGGAACCACCTCCTCTTCTTGTGCACTAGAAGGCATAAACTCTAAAGGTTCCTTAGGTTCCATCCTTCTCTTTTCCCTTTTATATCCTTGGGTGGTACCTACAGCCTTCCTCTTCTTAGATAATGTAGCCTCAGCCTAATTAGTCCACAAACTCACCCATTGAATACTCATGTCCAGCACCGGTGTTGCAATCTGCTTTATGTTGATTGTCTCCTCAGCATTCCAATCTATTGGATCAAGATATTTAGTATCATTCTTGTCTACAGCATACACAGGATCCAAAACCATTGCATTATCAGACAATGTTTCTAGAGTGTCTTCTTTTATCCCAAACTCAACCATAAGTGGGATAGGTATCCTTTCATAATTCTTCTTCCTAAGATCATACTCATCCTGCAAATCCTCCCAAAAATCCTCCAACAGATTAAAGTGTTTCTCAAAGACACTGGAAAGCAAAGCCCTCATCTTGTGCTTGGGGTCATAGTATTTCCTTGTTGTGTATAAGCCCAACTTTAAATAAACTAATTCATCACAAACTACCCTAGTTGCCTGAATGTGTGGACAGAAAAAGGCCCCCAACTTCATCGAAAACTTATGGCACCCAGTCTTGTGTTTGTTGCTAAACTAGAAATTAACAGCCAAGGCTTGATAAATAAACTCCATTAAAATGATCCTATCATCACAACATCTTGGTAGCAAATGGGGGTGACCATCAAAGCCTTCTAACCCTAAATAGGTGAATGTGGGATACTGGATAAACCAATGTCCCCATTCAATACAAAAGCCATTGCCTCCCTACTAAGCCTATATCCCGCATCACCATTAAGCTTGTTAATAATGACATAAAGAAAGGCATCATTAACCCTTCTATAATTTTGCTTTGATGCCTAAAAGGTGAGTTGGTTATAATACTCCCACACTCTCTTTTGTCCTTAGGCTTCCCCCAATATACCTACTATTTGAAGTCCAAGAAAAATCCCCACTCGTGCAGCTGCATAAACTACATAGGAAGTCATAAAGACACGCTTGGTTTCTCTCACTTTTATCATCTGATTGTGAATGTTGTCTGATACTATCATTGACCAGTCAAATTTTTGCCTCCAATCCAAAATAGCTTGGATAAAAGGAAACATCCATTCCTTAAATAGTGAAGTATCCCTTTTCCCAAACACCCTATGTAGTCTGGAAGCTTGGTCAAATACTTCTTCTCCACCCTCATCCAAGTCTTATTCATGTGAAACCTATTCCTCTCCTTATTATCATTGTAAAACTTCAAAGCCTCCACCTCATTTAATTGCTTAGGATTCTTGGGATCAGGGATATTAAACAAGAATTTGATCATTGGAGGCACGAAGTCAATAATAACATTACCCTTTACATCCACACACTGCCTAGTAGCAGGGTTATATGCTCTAGTTGCTACAAGAATCAACTCTGAACATTGGACAGATAGGGGGAAAAGTGAAATGTGTGCCAGTCCTGATTGAACAATCCTTTATGTCCTTCCTATGACCTGCTCCTTAGTGAATGTCTCCTCATGCAATTCTTCATAGTTAAAAGGGCCCAAATTGGTGTCAGTAATATCAGCCTAGTCGGAATCAATTTTGCTAGCTGTGAGGACAACCTCCTTATGCTTACATCTCAAGGTATATGGGAGTTGTTCCACTTTTATCTTCTTCGGCCTAACTCCTTTCCATGAAGTTTCACCTAGTTGGCTTCTCTGAGAGGCCTCATCTAATGCTCCCGAAATTTCTTAATACCTACAACAATTTTCTGTATTAGATGAACAAAGCATCTAAGTTATTCAATCATATAATCCCTCCTCCATCCTCCTAAGATAACATTTACTTGGTCAAACTATGCCTTTATCAGAGGTGGAACCGGAACGGGAATCGGCATAAACAACATTTCTTATCATGCGGCGGGGCCGGGATCGGAAATGGATATGGAGTAAAACAGTGTCAGAAGCGGGACCGGAATGGGAACAGAACCAAAACCGGGTTGGAGGCGAGATGGGAATGAGAATCGAACCAGAAACAAATGTTAGTCCCCAAGTTCAACTTCCCCTCCGGATCTGGTTTCGACCAAGAGTAAAGATATAGTGACACCATAATAATGAATGAGAGTGGATTAATTCTAGCAAATGGAGAGTATTTAAAACTAGGCGGTCATATGAACCATAAACCCTAGGTCACAGGGGCCCCAAAGGAAACGAGAAATAGCATAGTTTTATCCCTCCTACAGCTCCTCTGTACAAAATTCATTAAAACCATGGAAAAGGTTATATTGCAAAACCCTAGTTCACTCAATACGTCATTTCCAAAAACTAGGGCACAATGAGAAACCCGTACGAACAACCCAAAAATGACATGAGAAAACTAGAACAAGGTCTCAAAATGAAATACATTACCTAAGCAAGGAAACCCCTTCAAAAATTGAAACCCTAGTCAAAACCAGAGTATGACAAACAAACCCATCACAAAAGCGACAGCAGAACAAACAAAAAAACCAAAAATGACAAACGAAAACAAACCCAAAACGGAACAAAACGAAAAAGAAAGAACCAAATAAGAACAAGAAAAACAGCACAAGCAACAACAAAGGAAACGAAAAGAAAGAACAAAACCCCTCCCGCGAATGCGCCAAAACAACACACTCAAAAGAAGAATAGGAGAAGGAAAAAAAAAGAAGCCTACCTCCAAACGCTCCTCAGGATTGACCAGAAAATAGCCAAGATTTGCTCTGAAATTTTCCCCCATGATCAAATCAATTCTCTCGAGACTTTCATAGTCGTGGTTTTCTTAAAACATTTGCATAATAATAACAATGAGGCAATTTAAGGATAATTAAACCTTTAAATCATTAATTTGTGCGTGCAAATAGGCTGCATTTAATGCCATAAATGCAGTAGTTCAAGGACGGAGCCAACAATGCGAACAGATAGTTAAGTCAAGTCCACAAAACATCAAAAGGTAAGGGGGATGCGAAGTCGAGTTGGAGACAAAAGAAAGAAACTAGACAAAGTAACCTACTTCATTTCCAACCCTAGATCTGGCCCCAATAAAAAGGACCGACCAAAAAATGACAAACGAAGATGGGGGCAGAGACAAAACCGAAAGGGAACTTCACAAAGTTCGAAGTTGCATTCCATGTATGGATCGGTCCCGACCAAAAATCAAAGAACAACACAAGAACAAGGGAAGCAGGATCGGAGCGAACACCAGACCCGGCCCAAGCAAAGAAAGCGAGGAAGAAAAAGAGCGGAGACAGAGTCGGGACGAGAACACAAAATGAAACTTGAAACTTCCCTTGTGAGTTCCAATCTTAGTTCCGCTCCCGCTCAAGCAAACAAACAAAACACAAGAAAATGACCAACAAACAGGAGGATGGACCAACCCAAGTGTTCGTCAAAAACAACCAACAGAACAAAGGAGAAACAATAAAGAAGGCGGAGTCAGAGTCAGAACGATATCCGAACTAGAAACCTTGAAAGAGTTCTATGTTTAGATTTGGTTCCGAACCCGGATCCGACAAAACAAAAGACAGACTTAGGAGTAAAACAAAAGAACTCCTAAGACCCAACCAAACAACCAAAGGCGAACAAAACAACAGAAAAAGGGGGACCCATTTTGTTCCAAAATAAAACAAAATGGGGTGGTAATGCAAGGCATAACAAGACCACTAGTGTTGATCAGTTCAGGATGCACTACCGTTAAAGTCATCTTAGAAGGATGTTTTGTGATAGTGTTGATATTAAGTGAAGGTGTGTTTATTTCTATCAAAGGACAATAACCAAGACCATGAGTTTTTTCTTGTGTGTTAGGATCTATAGGGTTCTGTGGATACCCTATTCTCTAGCACCACATCCTTTTCCACTATAGCCAAGTTGTTTCATAAGTTCATAACCTTTTCCATAAAGCTTTTTCATTGCTTTTGGATCCGGTGGTTGTGCGTTGTTGAGTTCATCAAATTTTGTTGTGTAATTTGTTGTCTTTTTTTTTCTAAAGTGGATGAGGCGGATGTTTCAAAGGGTCATCCAAATTTATTGTTGACATTACTATTGTTCCACTTCCCTTCTCAGAGTCTTTGTGTATGTTCTTGTATTCTCCCATGAATGTTGGTGTGAAGTTTAAGGAACCCCAATCATCTTCTAATAGTTTCATCACTTTTGAAATTTGTTTTTATTTTTCTTATTGTTGCATGGGTTCCACTTGTGTAGTTGGTGTCAGTGTTGCCAAAGTATTTTCCTTGTTTTTCTCAATATTCAAACAATTGTTTGAGTCAAGGTCAACTTTGAGTGTGTACACTTTGTTGTTTTAAATATACTTCACTTTAGGATGAAGAGTGGAAGGCACACCAATGGTCTGCCTAAAAGGATATTATATGAGAGATCATGAGGCATAACATGGATTGGTGTTTCTAATGTGGCCTTTCCAACTGTAATAGGCAAAGTGATCACACCAAGCGGTTGTTTTCCAACATTGTCAAATCCCCTAATAGATAAAGAGTCTGGTTGAATTTTTTATTTATCCACATGAAGCCTATCCAAAAGGTTTACACTACACACATTAAGGGATGAGCCATTGTCAACAAGGGTTCACTTTATTCCTATTCATTTATATTGAGATAGTATTATGAAAGCATCATTTTGTTTTTGCACTTCCAAAGGGGAGAGTTTACTTTGGTGGAAAACAATGTCAGCATTTATTCCTTGAATCATGGCTGCTATGTCATTTGGTTGGGCATTATAAGGGATAGGAACTTGTTGTAAGGTTGTTTGAATCATGTTGTGGTAGTGAGGGGATGCTTGAATAAGGTCCTACAATGATATCTTAGCAAGAGTATTCTTAAGTTGCTCGACAAGATCATACTCCTTTCCACGAGGAGGACCTGGTAAGATAGGGTTAGGTAGGATAGGATTAGGAAAAGGTAAGGGTGTTAGGGTTGGTTGTTGTGGTTGTAGATTGTTTCTAGTGTTATATGTATGAGCAACCGTATTATGACTCGACTATTGCGATACATTATTCTTAGGTGGATAGAGGATGAATTTGATTTTGTTTTGAGTTTGAGGTTGAATAATATTAACATCTCTTAGCGAGTGAGAATCTAATTTTTCCTCTTCATCTTCTCGTAAGGACACTATGTTGTTGTCAATGTTATCCTTTGCTTGCACCATGATATCCTCCCTAGGAGGAGATTTTTTAGGAGAACTACAAAGCAACTTTTCTTGACATGCAAGGCTTGGTTCTTCCAAAATAACTTCATCGCAAGTAAGAGAGTTATGAATGGTTGGATTTTCTTGTTTAGCGAGAGTGGGGATATTAGGAGAAGGATCTATTTGATTTTCATTTGTCTCCAAGTTCTCATTTTCTTGTTCCATATTATCTACCCTAGTAGGAGAGCTTGTAATATGTTCATTCATGGTTAAATGTTGTAAAACAACTTCATTAGAAGTAGGGGGGCATCAAGAGAAGGACAACTATGATTTGCATGCTTACCAAATAGATCTTCCCAAATGGTAGGAGCATTAGGGAAGGGAGGTTCAAGGTTCTCATGACTCTTAATAGGTATATCTTCTAACACCAACCTATCCTCTATGCATCAAGGAGGGCTATTAGGAGAAGGACAATTTTGATTGTCATGGCTATGGAGATTAGGTAAGGTGATGTTTAGAAATGTTTCTATGATCGCATCTTCTTGTTGTCTAATATCTTCCAAAGGGGAATGAGGAGAGGGACAATCAAGACCCTCAATGCTTGTAGCTTCTTTCACCAAGATACCTTCATCACTAATAGGAGAGGTATTGAGAGAAGAAAAAGTATGATTTTTATGATTTTCTACACTACCATTCTCACCAATGGGAAATGTAATATTAAGGATTGTGTCAATGGTTTGATGATTAACATGTTTCTTAATGACCTCATTGTTGTAATCAAAATTGAACTCATAAAAGGGAATGTTGTTTTTATGCAATCCATTTTTAACCAAATCAAAGCAACATCTCTTGAAAATAAACATGCTATCATTGAAAAGAAAAGAAAGTGCAATGCAATGACTTAAAATGAAATGTTTAAATGCAATTTTTAGATGTGAAACAAGGTAATTTTCTGATTACATTATGCAATAACTTGAAAGATGAAATGTTGTAAATGCAAATTTGAAATTAAGCAATGCATGAAAGGAGATAATTTAAGCTAGATCTAATGAAATGCATGTAACAAAAACTCAGCCAACTGATACAAATAGGTAACGGCAGCAAACAGAAGTGTAGAAATAGGGTTTCTAGTGTTGTGAAAGATAGTTTCAGGGGTGGAAAGGGACTAAGTCGCCCAAGGTGGTGAATGAGTCCCAATGGGGATTTTTTTCAGAATTATTAGATTTTTTTGATTGATTTTTATGTTTTATGTGCTATATGATGCAGACCTAAGATGTAAATGCAAAATTTCAGAAATTTTTAATGATTTGGGATGCAAAAATGCAACCTATATGCACTTTCACTAATGCAAAATTTGAAACCCTAGAATGCAACTTAACTAATGCAAAATACAATGCAAGCTAATTCTAGGATAATGATGGACTCCAAATTAGAAAAGAAGGTATTCAAAAAGTGGGTTCACCAAAATGTGGAAATTATTTTTGTCACCTCTTGCACCTTTCGGGTTTTGCGCCTAAAGGGAGAGAGACAAAGATCAACACTTCATTCAAGAACAAACCCTTGAGATTTCAATAAAAAGGAGATTTAAATCTAACAAAGGGAGAGTTCTAGGGAATGGATAATAGTAAATGAGGGCTCACCACCAAGTGTAAACTTGAAAAACATAGAATGTTTAAAAACACAATGTGATATGCAAACATACACTAAAAGACCTAGAAATGCAAATGAAACAAAACAAAAAACTATAAAATTGAATGTGTGCACCTAGAAATTTGTGGAGGCTGGAATGAAGACTGGAAATGTTGCTAATTCTAAAATTTTGACCTACTAAGACTCATACACCATTTTGGGCAACTTAGTCCTAGATCTAGAAAATTGTGTCGGGGCCCGTTTCAGCCAAATGGGTATTCAAATCTGCAAAAACCTCTAAACAACATGTACAATGGGACTCATACACCACTAATAGCATATGAGTCCACTTTGTCTTTTCTAAAAATATGAAAGTGGAAACAAAATCTCTCGGTCTACACTTTCTATTCCTCCAGGTATCCAGATTTGAAACTACCAAATTCTAGCCTAAAAGTGAATTTTTGTGGATATTTTGACCTAGCCAACAAGGATATTTCTTCAATGAGTTTGCAACCTATTATTCAATGATTTCCAAGCCTTCAAGATACCTAAATCTGCAAACACGCAAAGAAAGAAAGAGAGATGTTGAATGTTAGGGAATAGGGGTTTGCCTTGGTCAAACCCCTTTTAGGTAATTAAACAAAATGAAGAAATACAGGGAAGCATGAACATAAAATGAAGGAATTAGAAACTTTCCATGATGATTGATCTTGAATTTCTGCAACAATGGATGAAGAATCTACCCTTGAATACCTTAGAGATTGTCTTGAATGCTCTCTAAATGACCTAACCTTAGCTTTCTTGACTTGAGATGGAGAATGAGTGATGAATTAATGATGAATGAGTTACGAATTAGGGTTTATAAGCTTGTTTATATAGGAAATACACCTAAAATTCTTGTTAATTTGATCCCCAAGGCCGACATGGAGGAAAATTAAATTTAAAACCCAATTTTTCCCACTCAAACCTTGAAAATGGCCCAAATGGGACTAATTCGCCACTCAAAATAAGCCTCGAGATGCACAATACAGGGTCATAGGGTCCCATTAATGATGATGTAAAGGGAAATTAGGGATAGGGAAACAACGTTCAATGTGAAAGTGTGATTAAATACACTCGTCAACATTAAAATGGGATCCACATAGCCTAGAAAGGCACAACATCCAATGTGAATGTGTAAAAAACATTACAACACTGAAAGATTAGAATTAAGTTTAATTTACAAGCCTTCTAGATTAATGTGAGAATACAATTAAATGCATTTTACAATATTGAATTAGGGGAAAATAGGTCCATTAGGCTTAGACGCTTAATAAAAGTCTAGAAAAGTGTGAAAGTCTTTTACAACAATTTACAACACCTTTACAAGACATGCATTTTATTCAGTTTGCAAGGGCCCAATACCTAATACAACATTAAATCAAGAAAATATTAAGTCCAAATTATCATTAATTAATCCCAAATCAAGCAAGGAAAAAGGGATACTTTTTCGATGTCCACAATTGCCTATAATAAATAGCTCTCTTTCCCAATAAGAACTAATGCCAAGCTGCTAATAGCTCTTGAAAGGCCACAATTGTATTTGTGGCTTTCCTCTAAATTGAGAGGTACTACTCACTCATATGATTTAAATGAGTAATAAATGTGCTTTTAACCAAAAAGCAGTAAAGGTGAAACATTATCCCATAAGAATGCAACTAATGTGAAAAGAATTCTAAGAGATTGTTAATCAACTAGCTCACAGGTTGTACTGACTAATGACGAATGTGAATGTAAATAGAAAAGAGAGATTTCATAATTGTAATAGATGAAATAAATGCAGCTGAATAGATTTCACATAGAAAATATAGTCTATTTACACACATGAATCAAAAATCAGTACAATCAATATTACATTCAAATCACAATCACAGATTGAGAGTTATTGCAATCAGAAAGTAAATGAAACTCAAAGAAAATCAAATATTCTTGCCTCATCTACAACACAGTGTACTCTCCAAGAATTGGACCCTCATTGAATGTCTCTTTACCCAAATATAGGGGTCGTATTCCTCTCTTTGATGGTTATCGATTAGTTGCAATAATTCTTTCTTGCTGCCTAACTATCCATCTTGAAAACCAATGATCGAGAAATACTAAATAGTTGGAATAATTACATCACTAATGATAAGACTTCAAGCAATTTTTTAGCATTTCTTGATTAAACTCCTAACTTGTGGACATCGATCCTTGAGTAGTTTGCATGATTCACAAAGTAAACATTAAATAACGGTCGCAGAGGTGCAATGAAAACACACATGCAAGTTTTCTAGCAAGACAATCAATTGGGAATATAACTTAAATTCCTATCATATTAGCAATTAATCCCAACTACATTGCAATCCTATCACCTTGATCATCCTCAGCTCAAATGTCTCGCTAACCTTTTATAAATTCAACAGGTACCACCTCACTTTTCCAACCTAAAGTGTCAAACATGACAAGTGCTCAGAGTGGCAGAATGTCCATGAATGACTTTATTGTCATTGAAGAGATTGAATGTAGCCCCCTCTTCAAATGTTTATTTGACCAGTTGAAATAGGTCTTCATTGTTTAGAGTGAATTTGAAGACGAGGTGTTGTGAGGCATACTGGGAGAAGCATTTCTAAACCAAGTGCATGTGCACACTGCAACTCTCTTGGGGCATTTTTTGTACACCGTTATTCACACCTCCAAGCATCGTGACTGGGGAATGAGAGCAATAGAGTGACTAGTTTGACCCAAGTTTCTCTATCAAGTGAATGTATCCATTGTTGGCCTCAACAACTACCAATGAAGTAGACTGGTGGGTGATTCCATTCGTATTATGATTGTGACCCAAAATGAAGCCACTGAGGAAGTAGTGACCATTCTCCGTGTGGGGCTAGCGAAGAACAACATGGGGCTATTTGCTCAATTTCTGCAGTCTCATGAGAACTTGTTATCACCTTCCCAGATAGAGCACCTTTAGGTGGTGATGGAAGTGATCCATGTGTTGATGATTTCTCTTTGTGCATGAAGATATCATCGTTTTGATACTATCTAGCCCCTTTTGTAATTGACAAAGAATTTTGTATTTTCACTAGTATATATATAATAAAATATATTATTTTATATCTCTGGTGTCACCTCTCTTTTTATGAACAACTTTGTCTTTGATTTTGGTTTAATTCACTATATCTAAATGGCATCTATTTATTCATTTTTGTGCAAATGGCTTGTCATTTATCTAGAATTCACTTAAATAAAATAAACTGCACAGTGAATTCTTTAATTCCTTTGAAACTGTACTTCGGTGATAATATGGGGGGTTCGCAAAATTGAACAAAACACCACTAGAGTTTTAAAAACTGCTCCAATTTCTACCCAGCTTGAAAGAATTCAAAAAATATTGCTAGCGATATTTTCAACAAGTTCATAAACTTTAAGTATGAACCACTAACCTTTCAAAAGAATGACTTGGAATATGCGGGAAGTTATAACAATAACCTAAAACACTACCTAGATTAAGATAAAAGGACAAGTCAAAGACAAAGGCGGTAAAATGGGAAGTTAGAAAAACTAATGAAAACACTACCCAAGTTAGGAAAATTCAATAAAACACTGCTCGGTTTAAGACTTAACCAATGTTTCAACATGGGGGTGCCAATTTTAAGAGAGGGACCCAAAATCTAAGTAACATGATGTATGATTTTTAGTTGGATCCCAAGCACTCTCACCATCATACCTACAAGCAACACCACAAGAGACACAATGGTGGGTTGGAACTCTAGGCCTTGGAATCTCACCCACATCAAGCTCTACTAGAGGCCTCGTACATTGTACAATGCTCTGAGTGAGTGAGCTAATCGAGTCTAGTATTTCCACTTTGATACTGTCCTTCATAACTAAAGGAACGGTCACATGCTCCACCATGGGTTTGGCCAAGGGCCTCGATGCTAACTGTGGATTACAACGTTCACCCAGTCTATCATGTGTAGAGCCTCCACCTCTACCTTGAAAGTCTAAAATGTCAAAATAATTTGGCACCTTATTTAGGACAAACTCACAATAGAGTTTCCTCAAAAAATTCTTTGGTACCTCATAGTTATTGCATGGACTTTGATCAAAAACCATTCACCATCACTCCCAAAACTTATTTAATGGATGGGGAACCTCCTGCATGCATGTGATAGAGGTGCATTGGTTCTTGGGTCTGTAAAAAGGGCACACAAGTCAACTTTTCTATTTTTTTCTTTTTCACATTTGCATAGGAAAGTCCACTTCCATAAAATCATTTTAATTCATCTCTCTTATTTGAACAAAAATTCATTTTCTCACTCATTTCTCCTACATGTGATACAATTTATTTAAGAAATTTGACAATGACTCTCCTATAAAGGTGGGTTGCAGAATACTCATTTAATCTTCCAATCAACATCTCAATCTCTCTTTTATTATTTTCAATTTGATTTAAAATATTTCTTTGGTTCCTTGTGGATGCCTATGAATTGAGGGATGGGTTTGAGGTTCTTCTTGTTTGGGACTGTCTTCATGAGGGGGTGATTGTGAATTGTCAATGTTTGGAGGTGGAGATTGATTTCCTAGAAATTAGAACAAATTTTATTTAAAAACCTATTCCAATCTACATTCTAATTTGAATTCAAAACTAAAACAATATAAATGCATAACTCTATGATCTTTTCAACCTCTCTGACGTCTTGGCAACATCCTTGCGAAGAATCACAAGCAAAATTCAATCTCCTTTCGGCGAGTGTGAGTTGCAAGGGCACAAAATGAGAGTTAGGGTCATGGGTTTGCAAAAAAAAAACTTTCTAATGCCTATTTTTTTAAACAACTTTTACATTTGGCAAGCGCCAAATTTGGTGCTCGCTAAATTTTCTAAAGTTGTTTGGCAAGCACAAAATGCTTTATTTTAGGTTTTTTGCACAATGTGGCACCTTTTTGTGTCACAGATTGGTGCACACACCCTTTTAGGGATTTCATACCCCTCTATAATTGAATTCCATAATTCCATACCTAAAGCCATCAAATATGACTCTATCCTAACTTTCCAAAAATTAAAATTGGATGCATCAAAAATTGATACTTTGTTTCTAGAAGAACTATCTTGTGCCCTCTCGAATCTACCTTAAGTTGTTAAAAAAATTCAAAGGAACTTAGCTCTGATACCAATTGAAATGAACACAATCTAATGAGAGGGGGTTGAATCAGTAGATCCAAATAGTTACAACAATTTTGGAAACCTTCACAATTACTTTATATTTTCAACATGAAGAGCAGTGAACCACAGTGAACCATACAAGCTAGTAAGTAAATAAATTAAATCACAACACAAGATAACACATAACACTAGATTTTATGTGGAAACCGAAAATGGGAAAAACCACGGTGAGAAGCTCTCAAAATCAAAAATATGATAAGGAAATTTTACAATATGAAGTAGGCAACAACCTACCAGAGACACCAATCCCCAAAAGATTTAGTAGGCACCAACCTAAGGAGACACCAATCCCCAGCGGAACAGAGACACCAACCCCTATCAAAGTAATACAATAGGTAGAACAACAATCCTAATGGATCAAAAATAATGGAAAATTTGAGATAAGACACCAACAAACACTCTAATACTAGCACACTCTCTTTTCTTTGTGCTATGAAACAACTATACATTCCACTCCTTGTACTTCCATTGTAATCATTAATTACATTAGATGCATTTCATTTCTTCAAGATACATCACATTACACAATCACTCAATTCTCTCATACAATGCATCTAAAAAATTGAAATATATACATGACACTACATTAACACTCTACTATGTCAGCTAGGGATCCGCACTAACCTAGACAACATAGGACATACCTGAATTCAAATTACATGAAATGTGTAATACAAAGGTCCAATATTTCTACGAACAACACTTGATGCCTTGTTCCACAAAGGGAACCTTAAATAGGTCCTATCCTCACTCCACAGGCTTAAATTGAATTTCACATGCTTGTAGTCATTACTGCACATGACTCAAAATTGGAATATCTTGATGAAGCTTCTGATACTTCAAACTCCTCGCACACTAATCCATTCCATTGGAAACTTAGGAAACTGATAGAACTAGTGTAGCCCTACTCTCCTTCTAAATCGCAAAGCTACAATTCATTTCTGAAAGAAATACCACCCACATTGAGTAATCTCTTTATCCAAAAGATATCCTCTCAAGCCACCACACACATTTTTTACTAAATACCTGGCATGTTATAATGAATACATGAGCTATCTAAGGGAAGTCACACCATGACAAACATGATACAAGATATGATAGATTAGACAACCTACACACTACCAAAACCTTTAGAATGTTGCCAATACTTGTACTCCTATCATCTTCTTTATCTTTGACAACCCTCACATCTGACAGCCTTGACAACCTTTGATAACCACTGACAATAGCAATGGCCTGCTGACATTAGTTTGACATCAATGACAACCTTTTCTCAACATATATATTAAGGGGTTTTTTTACTAAATATTGTGTACTAAATTTTTTTTACAAAAATATCAAATTATGCAAAATTGAAAGTTGTTAGACCACGTAGGGTCTTCTCTACATATACTATACCTTACATATGATCCATACAAAATTTTATGACTTACTATATGATCAGCCAATAGTATTTCAAATGAGAAGAATTTTATATTTGACCATCCTATCACCCTCCATTCAGTAGTTCATATTCTCATCATTGTCTTTGTCCTCCCATGTTGGATCTAGATCTGAGTTGTCCTTTCTTGAAGTTTGAGTTGTATTTATTTTGGAAATCTAAATAGCTTTTCTTATAAGGGATATTTACAACTTCATTGAAAGGCCAATGCTTTCCATACTGAATCTTTGTCTTGTTGAAATCTATTGAACCTTCCTTTAACAACTTCACAAATTTTTCCTTTGATATCTCCATAGCATTTCTC
Organism: Sequoia sempervirens; assembly: GCA_007258455.2. Lineage (NCBI taxonomy): Eukaryota > Viridiplantae > Streptophyta > Pinopsida > Cupressales > Cupressaceae > Sequoia > Sequoia sempervirens. The sequence continues at coordinate 205,211,180 of VDFB02256132.1, forward strand.
ACCTACATATAAATATTGTGAAAAATGAGTCTTCTATAAGACTCAGTAAGTACTCTCCTAGTACCCTAAAAAATATCCTTATTTCTAGACTTCCAAATTACCCATAAGATATTAGATGAAAAAATAAGCCAAAATTAATTATAAGAATTACTTAAACCTTTTATAGACCTAAAGAGGATTTCCAGCCATTTGATTTTACCTTTGTCCCCCCATCCTACAATATTATCCAAAAGCATATTCCAAATCTCTTTTGCAAACAAACACTCAAATAAGATGTGTCTAATAATTTTAGGTTGTTTACATACAGAACATAAATTCAAAATAATAGAGGGCATAGCAAAAGGGAGTTTTTGCAACATAATTAGCCATTTAAAGCAAGAAATCTTTGGTTCTAATGTATTTGACCACAACATCTTGAAAAAAATTTACCACTATGTTCCAGCTAGATCTAGAGCCCAACATTTTCTTAGGTAATTGGGAAGACCTTGCAAGTAGCTTAAGGTAAATTGTAAATTATTTTAGGTTTTAAGTTTAGAATTTTTCTTCCATATGTCCATGTGATAATCTCTAGAAACTCATTGTCCATTACATTTCATCTAGAGAATTGAATTTCTCTACATGTCTCCCTAAGAGTAGAGTATGTTCTCCAATAAGGTGGAGGAAACTTGAATTTAGTACTCATATCTAACCATGATTTTAGTTTATTATTATACACTATGTCCTTAAAGAATCTAATTCCTTTTAAGTGCCAATTTTTAGCAGAACAACCTTGCAATAATGCAAGGGGTTTTTTTTTTTTTAAGAGATTCCACTAGATTGACCTATCAGGGTGTACCCTTCCTTTGATTCAAAAAAACATAGTTCCTAAATTTAGTTTTAATGATTTCCCATGCTTTCCATAAACTCTTGAACACATTAGATCCTACAAGAATTATTGGAAAGCTCCCAAATAATATGTCATTTATGGGGAGTCGTTACCAACTCTTTGCTTTTTTTGGAACAACTGAATGGATGTTGTTCAAACAGAGCCTTCCATGATTTATTTCCATTTAAGGAATTCAAGATCCACTTACCAAAAAATGTTGTCATATTTTTTGAGATCTTTTAGTCCTAGTCCTCCCTCTAGAGTGATAGATATTGCCTGTTCCAATGGAATTATTTTTTTATCAATTTTAGTCTTAACCCTATCCCACACATGTCTTTCAAACAAGGGTTAAGAACAAATAGAATGCCAAGGTACCTAACTTGTTTGTTAAGCCCTCCCATTGAAATTCAAACTTATTGAACCAATTTTGGGGGTCCTTGTTCCAACTAAGCATTATATACTTTTCCTTAGAAATTTTGGCTCATGAGGCTTCACAAAATAAATTAAGTTTATGCATAAGATATTCTATATTTTTTTCTTCCAAGTTAGAAAAAATTATAGTATCATTTGTAAATTGTATTTTAACAATTCATCTTCATTAGGGAGATGTAGTCCTTTTACTTTGGGTGGCATGCTAGTGTCCCTCAGAATTTAGAAGATAACATTTGAGGCCATTACAAACAATGCAAGGACAAGAGGACAACCTTACCTAATTGGCCATTACAAATGGAAGTGGTCAAAAAAAGATCCATTAATGTCAATTTGAGCTACGGTATCATTTAATAGAGTTCTCATCATTTGAAAAAACCCACTTGGGAAGCCAAAGGCTTCAAGTGTCATCATCAAAAATGACTATTCAACCCTATCATAAGCCTTACCAAAATATAATAGGAGCATACTTGTGTTTTGGTTAGAATTTCTAGCCCACTCCATTACTTCCCAACTGGTTATGATATTTTCTAAAATGTATCTTCCCTTGATGAATCTTGTTCGTGTAGAGCTAATAAACTTGGGGAGGATACCCATAAGTCTAAGGGCTAGGATTTTTTCCAAAATATTGTATGAGACATTAAGTAGGGTAATAGGTCTCTATTTCTTAATTAATGCCTTATCCTCATCCTTAGTGATAAGTTTAATGATTCCTTTATTGATGTTACACCCTAATGAGTCTTTTCCAATGGATTTTGAATAAACTTGTAGCATATCATCACCAACCCAATCTATATTTTTTTTATAGAATTCAATTGGGATCCCATTTGCTCCAGAAGTCTTGTCATTATTTAGGTTTTCACTAGCCTTTACAATTTCCTCTTTGGATATTTTCCTATTTATTTTTCAATATTTTCAAATTATATTTCCTCTTCACTTGATTAACATTTAGGGGTGGAGAAGAAGCCTTGGCTTGAGTATTTGATATACCTTGTCTTCTTTTCCTATGACTTTCTCTATCTTTTTCTCTATATGCTTCAATTTGATTTGTTATTAGATTTCTCTTTCCTTTTCTCTTATGATGACTATTTCTCGCAATTGTACAAACAAAAAAGAGCACACAAATGACTGTTAAGTTGAAAATTATGAAAAAGAATCTTGCAAAAGTTGAATTTTGTCTATTATAGATAGAAAACACGAGATTTCACGTGACAAAAAGAATGTTGGGATCGTTGGAATTCTCAAAACGATTCCTTTTTGTTTTATATATAATTTCTAGAATGGATATCCATTATGTTTTGTATACACATAGAAAATTTTGAAAACTTGTGCAAGGAAAACAGATATCTGTTTCCTTTACTTTTTAAAAAACAAAAAATTCATAAAATTATGGTTTTTTTTTTGGTACGTAATATTATTTTATTAATTTAAAGAGGAAAGCATGCAACCTTTTGCTAAGCAAGAGATATCAGTCATTCAAACAAAACCCAAAAACTACCATACTACCTTCAACCGGCACAAAGAATACGATCATAACAATATAGATTGCAAAATTGGCAGAGCCATTGTCAAGCCCAAAAAAACCCCAGACATGAACTATCCACTACCAGACTAAAGCAATTACTAACTAAAAGCATAAACCAACCAAATTACAGAAACCCGCTAAGATTTACAAAGGACTCAAAGTCCTTGACCCATTTGAAGCCTCCGACAGCCATTAACCCTAGCAATTTCATTCGGTATTCCACTGCAATAGCAACAATCATTTGATGACACATGAGAGCCGCCCCACTCAAGTCCAAGAGGAAGGGATAAAAATTAACGGCCTCATCAGTCTTTTACATAAGCTCCAAATCAACTAGATGTTAGATCCTAGTGCCTAAAATTGCCTCCTTCAGAACCTCCTCCATGCCACCTACCAAATCCTTCCGGAACAACCTCACGAATAGCTCCTTCGCCTCCATCTTAGGAACTCGGTTGTCGAGTAGTGAGGCCAAAAACCATGGGGAAATATGTTCATTGTCCCTCCCATACTCCTTGCGCTCTAGGTGACCAAAGCCCAAAATCATCTTGATCGCCACAACTATGAGAGGATCAATGTCGAGAAAAATTTGCTTCAACCTCTGGTCTGTTATCTCTCGAAATGCAGCCTACTGCGATGTTGCAAACAGGGAAATTGGGGTGTCTGCTCCAAACCATGAAAAATCCTCCACCGAAACTGCTATAATAAACTTCGAGTGTCTAGAAATTTCCATCCACAAACAACTCCAAAAGCCAAGCACAGGCCGTCAACCAACTCACCATCATTAACTAAGCATCAACACCAAAAACTTTACTACGTTGCACAAACTGTCACCTCCACTCATAAATAAATCCCGCAATCACCAAGAAACTCTATTGACACACAAATGAGAAGTTATTTCTAGGCAAGGCAAGTTTTCCTTGCATCAGTGATGTCATCATGCATACCCAGCTTCATATGCGAGGCCATAATTAAAAAATGAGCTCAAACTATTAACCATCAATACTACTACTCTCCTTGGATGACGTCACCAACCCTCCACACCAGCTTCCACCTCAACACTAATCTCCCCTGTGTGGATGCCACTCATCTCGATTTGATAGAAGTCCTCCACCAGCCTGGAGGGTCGCCCCCCCAACCGCCCACATAAAATTATGTATTATTAATATATAATAAATGTATTATATATTAACAGTACATAGTATATTGTATATTATGATATATTTTATATTATATATTATGATATATATATATATATATATTATATTATATAATATATTTATTATATATACTATATGTTATCTATATACGATATATTATATAGTATATAATATATACTATATATTATCTATATACTATATATTATATATTATATAATATATACTATATATTATCTATATACTATATAATATGTATTATATAATATATATAGTATATAATATATATAGTATATATTATATATTATATTTATTATATATTGATAATACATAGTATATTACATATTGTGATATATTTTATATTATATATAATATATTTAATATATATATATATTATATATTCCCGTTAAGGGGTCGGGTTGGGCTAATCCAACTTCAAAGGAACTTAGTGAGGTGTCATGGGAGAAACCTCAAGAAGGTTGGTGGAAGCTCAACTTTGATGGAGCCTTGAAGGGAAACCCTAGTCCATCAAGGGCGGGCTTCATAATAAGGGGACTGACAGGGGAATGTTTTAGCTTTAGAAGCGAACAAGTTGACGGATGGAACGAATAATGAAGTTGAAGCTATAGCAGCACTTCTGGCTTTCAAGTGTGGTAAATGGCTTGGAGCATCCAGGATTCATCTTGAGGGGGATTCGTTGATCATAATACAAGCGGTTATAAAAGGTTCCATAAAGGCATGGCACTTACAGAATGTCGTGGAAAAGATCAGGGAGGAGTTGGAAGGTTGTGAGAACTTTTGCATTAGTCATATAAGAAGACGAGGTAATTCAGAGGCTGATGTGTTATCGAAATAGGCTATAACATTTAATGAACTCGGGAAATTGGTGGTACAATATTTTAGAGGCGTCACCTTAGCAAGTGAAAGGATTGCCGTCGGAGAGGACATTTCATTAATGTATGTGGTTGATGAATTCCTGGAGTATCTTGGACATGACAGGTGAAGCATAAGAATGGAGAGTAATGGTGCATAAATATGTGTGGCCATTATTACGAAGTACGAGAAGCTTTCAATTCTGGGCTTTGGAGAGTGAACGGAAGAGTCTAGTGAGTACGGTGAAGAAGTGGTAGATGTTGAGCAGACAGCCAAGGAGAGCTTTGAATATTTCATTGCAGGGTTCCAATGGAAGCCCACTTTTCCTTCTGCTCGAATAGACAACTGAGACCCTTTTTTGGGGATGCCTTAGAAAAGCGACCGATGGGTCTCTTTCTAGTGGAGGATAGCAGGTTAAGGCAATGTGTAAAGCTGATTTTGGGAAAATATTTTGGTTTCCTTCGCCATAGATATCGAACCAATTTAGATGTCTATTCTATGATTGCATCTTGGGGGCTTGATTTGGGTGAGGAGGTCACAACGGTTTGCAAGATTTTGAAACTAATTATGCATGAAGATTTTCTAGGTGAAATGGAATCAATCTTGGAGTGGTGTGTTCCTCAGGTTGGAATTGACATTAGTGAAGGACTAGTGGATGAGGACTTAGTTGATCCTTTTGGGGAAAATGGATACTCATATTTCATCTAGTGGTTGGAAGGGAGGTATAAGGAGAGGTGTAGGGAGGAAGCTCGTCACGGGTGGCAGGCTCTGAAATTCTTTATTGAGTTAATGGAGCAAGAGATGGTGGTGGAATAGGAAAAGGAAGAATTGCAGGAGGAGGTGGTGAAGATGTGGAATGCAAATTGGCATCCAAGGAAAAAGCGATTCTAGCTGAAGACAAGGAAGTGGCAAGCAGCTTCGGTCGTGAGTGACTTAGGTAGCTCATAATTCAGGACTTGTATGTCCTGTCATCTATTTTTGGCTGCGTAGCATGTAGTTTGGTTATTGTTAGTTTTAGGTCATATTAATAAGTTCAGACTTATGTTGATGGGTAGCTATGGTGTTTAGTTGGAGTTTTTTGGTAGTTTTTGGGAATGGGGTTTTCTTGATTTACCCTGCATGTTAAGATGCTCTTTGAAAAAAAAATTGTATTTTTTATTTGGATGTAGGTTGAACTAAAGATGTAATCTTTTTTACAATAGTAATATAAAAGAACACTTATTACTGACCAAATATATATATATATATATTATATTATATATTATATACTATATGTACTATATATTATATATTATATATTATATACTATATACTATATGTACTATATATTATATACTATATACTATATACTATATATTATATATTATATACTATATACTATATACTATATATTATATACTATATACTATATACTATATATTATATATTATATATTATATATAATATATTTATTATATATATTATATATTATATATTATATATTATATATTTATTATATATATATTATATATTGTATATTGTATATTATATATTATATATTGTATATTGTATATTATATATTGTATATTGTATATTATATATTATATACGGATATTCTTTTACCCTAGTTTTCAAAGAATGCATAAAACCAATATTATTTATTATTAATATATAATAAATATATAATATATTAATAATAAATAATATATTATATATCATATATTATCATATATATTATATATTATATAATATATTTAATACATAGTATATATTATATAATATATATTTTATACTATATAGTATATATAGTATATATTATATACTATATATTATATATAGTATACTTTATCTCCCTAGCTCCCTCTCTCCCTCTTTCTCAGGTCTCTCCCTCCTCTATCCCTCCCACCCTCTCTCTTTCTCTCATGTCTCTCCCTCAAGCACCCTAAGTAGATAACTCTCTCTCTCTGATCTCTCCCTCCCACCCTAACTAGATAACTCTCTCTCTGGTCTCTCACATTCCCTCTCTCTCACTTTCTCTTTCAAATCTCTCCCTCCAAATATCCCTCACATCCCCTCTCCCTCCCACCCTAACTAGATAACTCTCTCAGGTCTCTCTCTCTCTCTCAGGTCTCTCCCTCCCTCTATCCCTCCCACACTACCTAGATAAAGTTCTCACTCCAACCCCCCTCTCTCTCACCAAGTACCTAGACAACTCTCTCACTCTAAACCCCTCTCTCCCACTCCCTCTGTCTCTCTTAGGATGCTCCCCCTGTCTATCCCTCCAACCCCCTTGTCTCTCTCAAGTCTCTCCCTCCCACCCTAACTAGATAACTCTCTCTCTCTCTTTCCAAGTACCTTGATAACTCTATATCTCACTCCCCTTCTCTCTATATCACTATATATATATTATAATGCAATATATAATACAATATATATAGTATATACTATATAATATATAATATATATTACATAATATAATATAATATAATATATATAGTATATAGTATATAAAATATATGTAGTATATAATATTTAATATAATATATAATACATAATATATTAGTATATAGTATATATTAATATATTATATATAAGATATATTATGTATTATTAATAATAATATAAAATATTATAAATACTGGACATAACGGATATCTGTTACAAACAGAATATCCTTTTTTTTCTAACAAAATTAGTAGGTTCGAGATTTGCCTCGGGATTTGGCTTGGGGGTGTCATACTTGGAAAGTCAACTGAAAAAAAATGTGTTTACAAAATTTCCTTTATTTTCCAAAGTTCGCCCTTATTGTTGGGAACTTTTTTTAATCTGAATTTGATGAAATGAAAAGACTTATTGAAAAATTGTCAAATTTCCACCAATATAACATATCCCTTATTTTGAATTTAATAGATAATTATTATTGATTTTCTACATACATTACAACTAAAGTCCTAATTGATAGGCCAATTGAATAACTTCTATAATTTTCAAACTATTTCACATTTTTCGAATCTGAAAGATGCATCACATTTTATGCTTCTCAAACTATAGGATAAAAAAATGAATTTCATAGATTTTTGACCAAGTCATGGTGGTCAAACAAACACGTTTTAATAATTTTCAAATATCCTAATAAAAGAATCATAACTAATTATTTACATGCAAAAAAATTACAAAAAAATGTGCCATATGTGGGCATGTGTCCTCTACTTATATTGAAAGTTCTAGAATTTTATTTTTTTCTTGTACTTAGGTTGGTCAGACATACACCTACTTTTTATTTTTTTCCTTAAAATTTAGGACTACTACATTGAAATTTCAAATTTTCACAAAATAGGTTTACTTTTTTCCACAAAAGGACTAGTATCTTAGAAACTACACATATTTTTCAAATTATGTTAATAACCTATTCAAATTTTCATATCAAGTTTCCTAACTCTATTTTTTTTAATTTTTATTGCCACTTAAGGGCCTAGTTTGGACCCCCATGATCTTGTATGGACCCTGTATGTTGATGTTTTGGGCCGACAAGTTATGTAGTGCATATTACATCTAATTAGGTCAACCTAATTGATGTTTTGGATCGTTGTGGTATATATGCAAGGTTGATTCACTATGTGAACGTATGGATAGAGCATGTAGAGTGTGTGTGCGAGATCTGGTGTAGAGAGAAGTGTGATCATATTTGTGGTGAAGTATGAAGTGTGTTAAGTAATTTTTATGAGCTTCAGTGTAACTATATCTTCAACATATGTCAGATGCATTGTTAGGAGTTCATCATTAGCAATGAGCCACCCTTTCTTCTATCTCTTTATATTCTAGGCAATGAGCCATTCTCTCCTTTTTCAATAGTGAGTCCTTGGATAGTGATTCCACCCCTTTTGTATCAAACATTGTAACCGATTATAATATATTGTGAGCTAATCCTCACTGTGGTTTTTCCCTTTATGGGTTTTCCACGTAAACTTTGGTGTTCCTATCTTTATTGATGTGATGCATGCTTTTAATGTTTCTTTCCATTACTGCATATTGAATGAGATGTTGTGAAATGCATTTTAAGTTATTAAATTTTAGGGAATACTTATCTATCCCCCCTCTCAATATTTTGGGTGTTCAATAGTCCTATACCATGATTTCTTCTAGGTTCTCTTAGTTTAATAAATCACCTATAACCTTTCTCCTTTTTTCCTAGCCTAGTGCCTTTATATCCAAGATTTTTTAAAAGGTTGTATCCAAGCCCATAAATTTGTTTAAAGGATGGTTGAGGAGGAGGTGATGGTTATTCTAAATAATTGTCACTTTCAAGATCACTTTTACATGTACTCTTCTCCTATGCATCCTTATATACTAAGCACATGTTTTACATAGAATGAGAGGTCCACACATAAATATATTATACCATAAAATTTATATTTCACACAATACTCATCAACATGCTCACAAACTATAAATTCTAATGAGAATTAATCATCAATATGTAAATCCCTATAATCCTATCCTAAAAATATCATTTTGGGTAGTTTAATTCTTAGATGTATTCATTGATTTACACTTTACTATAGTTGACAATTAATAGATATTGGAAAGAGCTTCCCTTTATGCCTAAATTTAAATTATTGATTTAATGTAGAGGTAATCATTTTTATAACATGTAACCATGGATGAAAAAGAAGGATGTTATGTGATAGTATGTCTTGCTTACATTGATTGTATGGAATTAGAAGTATGATAGTACCTAAATAAGATCTAAGAACATTACAACATGCTCTAACAATAAGATTTTATTATTGTATCGTTGACATGTCTACATCTAATTATTTTAAACAATTGTCAATGCATATGTTAATGTTAGATTTATTATCAACTAAAGATCATTTAATGATTGAGTTACCATATTCACCATGATATATAAAGGCAATGCTTCCTTAACCACTTTCATAGGTGGAATGTATTTATCATTAATTTATGTATTATGAGTTTTCATGTGGGTACTAAACTCTATTAAAGATGTTTTTTTTTTTTGATCGGTAAACGCTTTTGACTGGAGCTATGAACCAGTGGGGTCACAATGGGGGACCCCATCCCCTAGTTTTCGTCTTGCTTCCCGCCTCCATTCTTCTTCCTCCATTCTCCCCGTCTGCCTCTTCCTCTGTTCTTCTTTCCCCTGTCCTCCGTTCTCCCTTACTCCTTCCCATCCTCCGTTCTTCCTTGTCTCCCGTCCTCCATCTGCTTCTTCTTCCCTTCTCCTTCTGCCTTGACTCCCTTCCTCCGTCTGCCGCTCCCTTCCTCCGTTCTTCCTTCCTCCCGTTTACCACTCCCTTCTCCCTCTCTCCCGTCATCCTTTCTTCCCTCCTTCGTTCGCTTCACTCCGACTGCCTCTCCCTTCCTCGTTCTTTTTCTATCGTCTGCCTCTCCTTTCCTTCGATCTCCTCCCCATCCTCTTCCTGCCTCCGTTCTCCTTGTCTCCCCAACTTCCTTCCCTCTCTCCGTTCTCTTTTCCCCGCGTCTCCCTGCCTCTTCTTTCTACCGTTCTCTCTTCCTTCGACTCCCTTCTTCTGGTCTCCTTTTTCTCCCGTCATCCTTCCTCCCGACACCCTGGCTCTCCTCCTCCGGTCTTTGCTTCAGCTCGCCTCCGCCTGTGGCCTCTCCACGCCACCCTCTGACGCCCACAGCTCGATCATTACTTCCATCTACTATCAACCCAGCACCAATTTCGTCCGCTGCATTTTTGTCCTCCATTCTTCCCTGCGTCAGGCACACACGGGGCTCGAGTAAACTCGAACCTAAGACCTCCCATGTGGAAGGCTCGCAGCTTACCACTGCGTTGCGGGGCTCGAGTAAACTCGAACCTAAAGATGTTACTATATATGGCATAGTATAAAATCCAACTCAGATTTACTCTAAGGAATATTACATTATATCTCTATAAACTAGTGATGTATGTGCACTAGGTCCTATATAGATATTTTGGCTTGAGTACTCTACATTTTTTGAATAATTCCATACTCCTTTGTTTTAGATGTGGCTTGAGACATAAGAGGTTGATTAAGGTCATTGGTAGGTAGGATAGGTTATTGGAATTTGACATCTTGTCCTCTTCCTAAATTTTGATGAGTGTGCCCCACAAGATTATAATCATGTGGATTTAGTGAAAAATAAAAATAAGATGTAGGAGACACATGAGTCATATTAATAGAAATATTAGGATTGAAATACATATTATGATAAGGCATCTCTAAATGAATTTTATCCTCATGCAAATTAGGTCTAGCAAAATATGCAATAAAAACATTGACAAAATTCATAAAAGAAGTGTAGACCAAGTAAGATGAATCAAACTAATGTAGGTATATATCACGTAGGTATAATATAAAATTACTAACCAATAGGAATTCATCATCTATGTTGATAATATATTCATAATTAGCATTTCAAAATGACTTCACAAGTAAGAATACATTAGTAGACTCGTCATGTAGTGCCCTTCAGTTTGTTCTTTGTTAGATTGACAGTTGTTTGATTGGATTGGGACATTATGATACTTTTCTTGATGTTGGATTCATTTTTATGATGATAGTTTGATGATACTTTGATCACTTTGTTTCAAGCTTATGCTATGACTAGTATATGGATTTATTTGATTATGTGGATTAATCTTACTATGAGTATCATGTGATCATATGATGATTGTTTTTATCATGTTTTTAGCATCTGATTCTTGTGTGTTGATGTATTTTGGTGAAGGATAATGGTGTCACATCACTCACTTGTGCGTGCCCTTCGACACTAAGACTTTCCTTTCACGGTGTGCTTGACTATATGACTATGTATATGCTCAACTATGTTGTTTTTTGTAGGTTGCAAGTACTAGGTATCGACTCCACCTGGATTGAAAGGTCTAAGTGTGCCTTAAACCCAATGGAAATTGTTGAATGGAGATAGCACTTATTCCCTTGCTTTTTCCATCAACCTCGATGAAGATGAGTATCCGTTGTCACACCCTGGATATGTTGTTTGTATGTGATTTAGTCCATCTTTGTTGTTGTGGTCTTGCTTTTCGACTTCACCTTGTGGTTAGATATTTTTTGGTATTTAGTTCATTTGATGTAAATATGGTTGATTAGTGCTCTGATGAATTATTACATTAAAATAAAGTTATTGAAGTTAAAAGGGAATTTTTGATAATTAGAAATAAATGCTTTAATATAATTGAGGCATTGATTGAATAAAATAAATTAATATTATATCTTAATAAAGAAATATAAAAATAATATATTAATTTGCAAATAGAATTAAAATGTAAGGTTAAAATTAATAAATAAAATATTTTTAAAGTTGATTAATTAAGTGTAAATTAAACAAGGATGTGTTTATAAATAAACATATTGGAAGAGTGGTGGTGAACAATAGATGTAAAGTTAAATAAAATAATTAAATTAAAGAAAAGTTGCATGTAGGAACAAACATTGTGGAGTGGTTAATAAATTGGTTAATTTTGCATAAAGAAAGGAGGAATTTAACAATATCTGGAAAAAAAACTAATCTTGCTTCTCTTCTCGTGAATTTTTCTTGTTCTTGGGGGCTTTCTTCTGGTTTCTGGAGAAGGTTTGAATTGAGTTTGGAATAGATTGTTTTGGGAATTTGTTGAAGAGTTTGGAGCTATGAGCTAGATTTTGGAGAGCTCAGCATCAAGATTTCAGCTCTATCAAGCAAGTGAAATCAGGTTCCATTGCCTTTCTTCAACTTTAACTCTGTTTCAAAAATGAATGTGGTATGATTGTGTTGTTGGAAACAAAATATTTACTTGTGAATTTCTAAGTGTGCAATTTTGCAAGTGTATTATCTTTGAATTGTCAAGACCTTAGCAGTGAAATTATTTTGGCATATGCCTCTATTCTATTCACCTTTGCAATCAAAAATTTTCCCTCTAGCCTTAATTAAACAAATGGTATTTGCTCCCTGGCTTTAGGTTTGTTACGTCAATGACCTGACAAGCCGACTGTGCGCCAATTGGCTCATGAAGTATTTGTGTTCAGAAGGAAATTTGGTATATTTTCTTTAAGCTTGGTATTTGAAGGATTTCGCCTGGTGCATTTGAAATCCCACTCAATGGCCTTTTAGGTTGTTGAGTATGCAAGAAACCCTATGTTGTGTGTGTTCTACTTCACTTCATGTGTCTTCCTCTATTAGTGTCGACCCTGCAAGATAGTTGTGTCGTGTGAAGAGATTCCTCCCCTGCATCCCACATTTTAAATACTGGAAATGTGTTTAATTTCAATTTTCATAGAAAGTGCTTCATGCTAGTGTCACGACTCTTTCATCGGATAGGTTATACACATTGTAACCAACATTTCATGACACGAGTTTATACATTCCAAGACCAATATTCAATGTCTTGTTCCACGCGGTTGTCATTGTGATTTAAGCTTCTTAGCGGCGGCCATAGTTGTTATGTTTCCATTGTGTACTTGTGGTATTTGAATTTCATTTGACAATCATTCTTTGTATCCTGTGGATTGTGGTAGTCATAGTAAATCATGTTCCTGGTGTTGGTTGTAGGTACTATTTAAGCCAGGTCCAAGTTTATCTTATGGTCTCCAAATTTGTTTCAATGTACTTATTTTAGATTTGGCATTACATTTTATTTCTATGAATAAACTTCTTGCCTGGTAATTTGATTAAACTTTTGATAGCTTGATCTTAACAAATGATGGTATATAATGCGCCTAAGTATTGATTTATTTGCTTGTATTCGTAGTTTGCATGCATGCTATTTGATGCCTTCATCTTACATGGTGTAATTTGAAGATAAGATTTATGTGGTCAAATTGAATATATGTAATTTGATGGTATGGACTGCAACGTTTATGCATTGTTGATAGCTAGTATGATAACCTTGTTTTATTGTTGCATATATCTATATGTGTAAACTTTCATATGTTTCTTTTATATGTATGTATATATATATATGTACATTTGAATATGTATGATTATATATGTATGAATAAGGTGACATAGTATAATTTGTATATTGAAAACAAAACCCTGCTTTTATGATATACATATATATGTATATAAAAACATTTATATATATATATATATACCGAAATATTTATATATGTATATATATACTTATATATATGTGTGTGTGTGTATGTATACACGTATGTGTAATGTGATTATTGTTGGAAATGTGTGCCTCAATCATCACAGGCTGTAACCTCTATTAGGGAAAAGTCGGTGTGACATCCATCATGTATAGCCGACTAGCAGTAGTAACCTTGTTGAATCAGATCAGGTCGTTGTGACCTTGTAGGAGTCTTGTCAAATGCTTTTACTTTGGTGCCTATCGCTGTGACAGTTTATTCGTTATAACCTCTCACCGCTCGTGGAGATCTTTGGCTGATAGGCCATTCAATCAGATATTGGGGAGAGTCTTAGATGTTCACTATGAGCTCTCAGCGATATAGATGTCTCGCCGATAGTGTTTTTTGTTGAAGTCTTCAGGGAGAGTCTAGGGTGTTCGGTAAGAAGTCTTACCGATATGGATGTCTCGCCGACAGCTTTATCCTAGAGACATTGGGGTGACTTGAACACTCGGGAAGAACTCTTGGCAAGAGTTGGTGTGTCTCACCGACGGTATTCACCCGGAGTAGAACAAAGGTCTCGGTGTAAGGTCTTAGCGATGGACAGAAGTCTTGCCGACTGTCGTTTGGTGCTCGGTATGACTTATGAGCATTCAAAGTAATGTCTCAATGAAAGTGGAGTCTTGTCGATAGTAGTATGACTACGGAGTAACATAAGAGATCTCGGTGAAACCTCTTGGTGACAGTTGAATGCCTTAGCGGTATAATAGCGAAAGCGATGAGTCTCACCGACTGGTGGATACACTTTGGAATAACGTGAAGTATTCGCTGTGATGTCTTGGTGATGGTCTTGCCGACTGTTCGGTGCTCGATGTAACTTAAGAAGTCTCGGTGTAACCTCTTGGCAAGTAGTAAGTCTTGTCGATAGCAATGTTGAAGTCAATGCAACGGTTGTAAGCTCGGTGGAACCTCTTGCTGATGGAAAACTCTTGGTGATATCGGATGCTAAGTTATGTGTGGCATCGGGGAGACATGAACAGTGTCTCACCGACATGCCAACACAGATTGAAGCCTTTTGACCATGTGAAGACTTTCCTATGTGGTGTCGCATGGACCAATCAGAGAAGCCGAATGAGAACCGTTGGAAGACAGTTCGTTGTGGCAGTTCTGAGAGGAAGCTCGATAGACAGGGAACGACATGAATATAGTTTGAAGTTGCAGATGCTCATGGGTTCGGTTGGTTCAAAGAACAATTGTGTGAACAGTTCGAATTGTATCAGAATTATTTCTATTCTGTAAAGACTGTAACTTGAAGGTTCCTGTAAAAGATTGATCATTGTGAAAGTTGTTGTAATCTGGCATCAGAAAGATAAGTCAAAACTTTGTATGTAATTATTTGTTACTGTAATACAAAGTGACTTCTCTTGGTGTGGTAGGTTTTTCTCCTGTAAGGGTTTTCCCACGTAAATCTGGTGTTCATCTGTGTTTGTCTAATTCTTTGTTTCTGCTATTTATTTCAAAGTGTATCTTAATTGAACTATAATTGAAAAAATTAAAAGGTATCTCTGCATTCTTCCCTGAGGTTTTGACGTTAGGAGAGTTGTTTCCGCATCTAGCTTTCCTTACAATTATTGTAAAAGAATATTGTTGTCTTTATTATTAATAGATCATGTCAGTAAAATAAATGAAACAAAGGAAATTTAGATATGGAAGAATTGATGTATTATATTTAACAAATGAAAGATTGGTTTATGTGGGGAATAATAGATTATCTTTTGTTAAGATGAATTCTTGGTAATCATGTAATGGTTGAATTATAAATCCACTATGTATCCTCGATTATTTTATCGGAATTGGTTGCCTTTAAGATGTATTATGTTTGTTAGTTGGATATTGGGGTATTATTGGTATTGCTCTGAGTAAAGTCCTTTTGTGTTTAATGAATTTGGAAGTATTCTAGAGGCTAGGGAAATTATGTTATTAGTTGGATTGTTGTGTTTGATCCTTGAGTTGGTTAATAGTATACTTGCAATTTATTGTCGAGGGTCTTTAGCCAAGCACTTTTTACTTGTTATCACGGTTGTGTATTGAGAGCGAGATGGTCAATGCCTTGCTTGGGATATGTACTTTTTGTGATTTTCATTTGATGTACATGATGGCTTTACCCTATCTGTTGTTTTGGATCTCTAGTTGCATGTTGTGGGAGTGGTTCTCAATGGGGGTCGGAACCCAAAGTGGTGTCGAGGGTAACCCATGTGAGAGTTTCGTAATCCAGTGATAAACTAATTAATGAATTAGGGGTTGGGTAGATTACACATTAATCAAGATAAGTATTTTCCTCACCCATGCCTATAGTGCTTGTTTAGGCTAAGGATGGGTTGAGAAGGCCTAGTTGGCAAGACCAACTTCCTTGTCCTCACGAAAGGAAGAATGGTTTCGCATGTGTCACCCTATGGGGTCAGCATCTAGTGAGAGACTATTAGGGTAACCCATGTCAAGACCATGCGATGACACTCTCCCCTATGCAGACTAGTATTCCCTTGTTGTGATTTCTCCCTTTGTTATGTGATATCCTCTAGAAGCAATGTATGTTCTTAAGTTTTGTTAATGTTGTTGCAGTGTCAAATTGGAGTCCCGATTTGCCTTGTTATATCAATTTGTGGTCACTTTGTCTATTTTTTGTTGTGGGGCCTTATGTTATCTCCTAGCAAGGGGGGTGTACCTTTGGGTTCCACATGATCGGGTGGATTGTGCTTTATCTTCCTTTGGGTTTCCTTTGTTTTTGTTCATATGTGTGGTGACTACTCTTGTTGATGTGGAATTTTACACTTGTTCCAAATCAAGTGGACTATCTTTCATGTACTTGTATTGACCTGAATTCAATTGTATCGTGTATTGTAACTCAGATGTATGTCTTTCCCTATTGATCTCGGGTAAGCATTGTTGTACAAGTTGTAATGTTGTAATTGAATTATTGAACTCTCTCTCTTGTAATGGATAATGTAAATGTTGTATCTTGCATATGTTAGTTAATTGAATGATCTTAAATGATTGATTGATGACATGTTATGGATAATACATATTGAATGATCATATAATGTGATGGATTATCAAACTTTATATTATTAGATGAAACTTGTTTAATGAAATAATTCATAATTCTTGTTAGTTTGGTTATTGGTATACCAGTAGTGTAGTCATGGAACCTTAGAGGACTTAGTTTTAAATCACATGTTGCATATGTTCTACATTCTCTAGTAAGTTGCACTTATAAAAAAATTGTTCCTTTTTTAAAGTCTTGTAGTGTGCTTTCCTCTGGGATTCCATGGCGGGGTGTTACATGTAATACCCCTCATGTTGTTGTTTGGACTTGTTATCTTTCTATGCTTTTGCTTGATACTTTAAGACTATTATAGTTACTATTTATTGGTTGGATTGGTGGATTGGATAGTTTAGACCAAGTGATGATTATGCTACTTCATTTGATGACATGGATATTATGATATGACATTATGGTTACATTTGGTTTGGAGATGTTTAATTTGATTTCAGTAGTATATTGTAATACAGTGGATTAATAATTATTTTATGATGATATGATGTGATCAGTTAGTTTACCAATGTTACTTTACATTTAACATTGTAATTGTTAGTATAATTTTGGTGAAAGGATAGTGTAGCACCACTCATTTACAAGTGCCCTGTTACACTACAATTCCTTCTCACGATATGATATTTTTTTATTATATATATATATATATATATATATATATATATATATATATATATGTTGTACACAACCTTGTTGTATGCAGGAACTGCAGGAACAGAGTCTCGATTCCACCTGCTTCAGCAGGACAGGGCGAGCATCAATTTAACCCAATGGGCATGAAGTTGAAACAGAGATGACAAGGAAGTCACCCCGTCCCATGTTTTTAAAATTGTCTTATGTTTAGTGGTATTGTGCTTCTTTGACCTTTGCCATTTTGCATTTTATTATAGTGGTTTTGTGTGAGTGTACTCTTGATATTTATTTTACGTTGGTGTTTAGTATGATGCAATTTAAATAATTAAATGATGTTAATAAATGTTGATAATAGTATTGGAATAATTTGTATTAAAATATAAAAAGTTTATATTAAAATCCATATAATTTATAAAAGATAAATAAATGGAAATGTGTAAATTAAATTATTTAAAATTGATATTTTGATAATTTAATTACAATAGCATGTTGAGGATAATTAATGAAATAAATTAATTAAATAAATTTAATTGTGTGAATTGCAAGTAAAACTGCAAAATCAGAATTAAAACAAAAAGTGTTGTTAAATGGGAAAAAAATCAATAAAAGAAAGAAAAAGATGAAAAGGACCAATGAATGTTGAGTTTTGGCTGTAAAGCTGGGAATGAAATTAGAAAACTTCTTTTAATTTTGATTTATGGAGTTTTCGAAAAAGAAGAAGATATATTTTAGAGAATTTAGCAAGGAAATCTGGTGGAGAAGTTCTGAAGGAAGAAAGTGGAGCTCTTCGAAAAGGCTATTCGGGATCAAGAAAGGCTTTGTCAATTCTTCAGCAAGCGTAGGACTTCAGGTTCCATTCTAATTCTTTTAATTCCCTTGAATCAATAAAAAAAAAATGTGTTTACTTTGTAAAAGAAAAGAAAACTTTTGAGATTTAGAATTTAATGGATAGCAAACCAATGAAAGAAAACTTTTGGGGTTTGTAAAAATGTTCTGTAATTTCTTATGATTTTGGACATGGAAAATTATTCTCCCCCTAGATAAATGTTTTTTTTAATATATATATATATGCCTTTGGGTATATATACATATATATATATGATATATATAATGAATATTTTTATTATTGTTCTTATGAATCATGTTCTCGAGTATATATATATACATATTTATATATGTATATATCTCTATATATATAAATATATATGCATATATACACAACCGTATATAAATACATATAGAAATATATATAAATATATATCGGAAGAGATATTAAATTTTATTTCAAAATAATGATGAGCCGAGTTTTTTTTTTAAAGTGTTAAACTGGTCGAATTAATGGTTGTTGGGAAGGGTTGGCCTTAGCCGTACTCGTCCCAGCCTCCCATGGTGCATGCAGCAGTCCTAAGGACTGCCGCAGCAGCCCAAAGGATTGTTGTGCGCAGTCCTTTGGACTACGTGCGTACCCTGTACGTCTATGGTTATTTAAAAAAAAACTTTTTCTCATGCAATTTTCTTTTCTTATAATGATTTCCAATTTATATATATATATAGTTATATGCATTTGATTTGTAATTAATCTGAAGTTCAGTACTGTTGGAAACTAATTAAATAAAACAGAAAATTAGATATACATATATTTTATATGTATATATATGTATATATATGCAAATTTTATATATATATATATATATATAAATAAAATATGAATGTGAAGATATATTGATTGTTGTATGGCATGTGATATAAAATATAAATGTAGGATATATTGCTTCTTTTATGGTAAAATTATGAATTGCAACTATGATGGTTAATGAAAAAGAAAGTAAATTATTTATTTATGACTAAAATTATTATTGAATTTTTATTTTTAAAATTTTATTGTGGAAATAGAGATTTAGTAATGGATTAAAAAGAATTGTTTTCCATTGTGTAAAATTGTTATGTTGATTGGGTTAAAAATCCTGTGCTTTGTTTGGGTTTTCTTGTAACTTTATATTATTGTTTTGGCTTTTCGATGTGGGAACCCAATTGATTTTATGAACCCATTTATGGGTCTAGCAAACCTTAGGCTTCCAGAGGCTTAATTTTATTATTGGATGATTATCCTCGTTTTATGTGCTCTTGATGTAGCAAGATATTGGTGTTATTATTTTGAAAGGGTTGTACGAGTTTTGTTGAGAATCTAATTTTTTGTTTTAGCGAGATGGGTAATGCCTCGCATGCCATTGGTTGAGATTTAATGCTTTGATCTTTATAGTACAACCCTTGATTTTTTCTTATGTTTCGGGGCCTTCAGGGAGAGTGGCTCTTCATGGGGGCCGATGCCTCAAATAGGAGGAAGGGCTCAGGATAATCCACGTAAGAGTAGATTAACAAGTGAAAACCTAATAATAGAACTTAGGGGGATGGGTAGTAATAAAACTATAAGATAATCGTGGATACCTCGTCTATGCATTAGGGCTATCGTAGACTAATGGTAGACTGGGAAGGTCGTGGTTGGAAAATTCGTTACCTCATCCTCAAGAGAGGTTAACGGCTCCCATGAGTCACCCTATGGGGTCAGCGCCTCAAGTAGGAGGAAGGGCCAGGATAACCATAGATGGGGGTAGGTGCCTCATGTTGGAGGAAGGGCCAGGATAACCCATGTAGGCTATGTGATGACACTCTCCACTTGTTTCCCTTATGCTTATTTTCTTAGTTTCCTCTGGAAGTGTTTTATGATTGTGGTTTTGGATTTACTTGGCATGTGGTTAATGGTTATTGCCTTGGCTTATTTATGATGTGTTATATGGCTTTGAGTTTATTATGATTGAGTCTTGGTCGTCGTCATTTATGATCTATGTTATCCTCTGATGTTGCTTTTGGAGTTATTTTACTGTGTTATTTTTTTATTGGAGTTAGTCTTATGGCATTCATGGTCATGGTTACTTCCTTGTCACCTCTGAGCATGGGGGGTGGGTTTTTCTAAAACCCACATGGTCGGGTGGAATGTGCTTCACACCCATTGGGTTCCCCATCAATGTTCGTTCTTCACAGTATTCTTCAGATGGAGCTTGTACTTGATATTCATCTTGTATTTCAGACATTATTTGTACTATGTATTTATCCCACATGTATGGGAGGATTTATTGTATTTCATCCATTGATAACATGTAATGTATTAAATGATGATGTATTGTAGATGCACCCTTTTATCCATTCGTGATTTATGAGATTTATTATGGTTGTATCATGTGATGTATTTATACTTATACTTATGGATACATGGATGTTGTTTTTGTAAATGGGTAGTGTAATGTTTATGATGGATGTAAGATTAGTTATGTATTTAGCCTTATGTGTATCTTTCGTTATGAGTTGTTTATGCGATGTGACCTCGTGTGCCCCAAAGGACTTGATGTTATGATGTTAATGTGTAATGTAATTATATTTTGATGGTTCATAATTATGTGTACTTTGTATTATTTTTTAAAAAAAATGTGTGCATTGTTTTGTCCTTTGAGGTTTGTACGACGGCCGTTACAACTTGGTATCAGAGCCAAGGTTTGCAAACATTGGGGTCTCTGGGTAGTTATGTCCATTACGCAACCTTTGCATTTGACTCTTGAGCTCACTTGTACCTTTATCTTGTTGCGCAAAAATATGCCTCGAGGTAGAGGACGTGGCCGAGGAAGAGGCTGTGGTGTTGGTAATAGAGAAAACCGGCAAAGTCCTTCAGCTCCTAGTTCCCATGGTTCAGAGCATGAGGAACGAAAGAGTCCTCAAAGCAATCCATCAAGCGGGGGTCATAACCCAGAACAACCTGGTTTAGACAGATAGTTGCAGCACATTCTGGGAGAAATTCTTGATCGGTTGAGACCCAGGCCAAAGGAGGAGCAGCGGGTCGAGAGAGAAAGGGAAAGGTCGTCGAGGCAAAGGGAAATAACTACAGATCAAGATGCAGTGATAGCTTGTCATATGAGAGATTTGATGAGAGAACACCCACCTACATTCGATGGTTCTGGAGGAGGTCTAGAAGTGGAAACATGGTTAATTGATTTGGATCGTTGCTTCACGATGCACCCCTATGGTAGCAATACCAAAACTCGATGCACAGTCATGCATCTGCGAGGTTTCGCATCTACTTGGTGGCGGCTGGAAGAGAAAAAGTTACATCTGGATATCAGCATGGTCACATGGGAGTTATTTATGGATAGGTTTAGTGCTCGCTTCCTCTCAGATCATTGGAGGCAACGCAGGGCAGATGAGTTTCATGACCTTAAGCAGATGTCGATGTCTGTTGAACAGTATGAGCAGCGATTTTATGAATTGAAGCAGTATGTAGGGATCAGCCATGATGAAGGGATGTTAGTGTAGCATTTTGTTTGGGGCTTAAATGCCTGAATTAGTGGTGGTGTGCGAGTCTTCAAACTGAAGATGATGGAAATTGCGGTTGAAAAGGCTCGTTTGGTAGAAGAGAATTTGGCCATGGCATTGGGTGGTCACATTGGAGTACAGATTGGAAGTGCACCTACACCTGGTTTTAGCACTCATGGAGGTTAGTCACATGCTGCAGGATCTTCTAAGAATAGGTATACACCCTCTAAAGGGGGCCAGTAGCATCAGCAGTAGCAACAACAACAGTCGCAGCCGAAGCATAAAAACTCTCATTCTCAACAGGGTGGCAATTCTCAGTTTCATAGGGATCGAAACCGGAACTGAGCTCATCAGGAGCGTTTTGTGCAGCCTGCACCTAGTTTTCAGTCAATGCTAAGTCGAGGAAGCTTTCAGCAGTCAAATGCTCCATCAGGGGGCAGAGGATTTGGCAAAGGTAATGGTTGCTACTCATGTGGGAAGCAAGGGCATATCACTAGATTGTGTCCACAAAAGAGTGCCTCAGGATTTAATCAGAGACCAGTTGGATCAGAGCAGACAGTGGGCGATGCAAGGAGATCTCATCGTGTCTTTGCGACAGTGGATAATCGAAAGGAAGACCACCAGAGCACTGTCGTTGAGACATCAGGTGTGTTGCATAACACTAGCATTTATATACTCTTTGATTCTAGTGCATCTGATTCTTTTATATCTCTGTCAATAGTTAAGCGATGTAGATTGGTGGCAACTAGTCAAGGCATAAAATGGAAAGTTGAATTGGCCTTAAGGTCAAAGGTTGTTGTAGAGAAGCTTGTGCAGGGTTGTAGTCTAAGTATAGGGGCACTGACAACTAAAGTGGACCTTTGAATCCTACCACTCAGATCTTATGATGTCATCTTGGGAATGGATTGGTTGAGTGCACACCGTGCTATGATAGACTGTCACCGTAAAGCAATGCAGTGCATTGATGATTCCGGAAAGGAGGTGGAGATCGTGGGTATTCAAAAACCCATTTCATTACGAATGATCTCTACCATGCAACTTAAAAGGTACTTCTGACAGGGTTGTCAGCTTTTTTGTTGTATCTATGAGTGATCTGGAGTCAAAGGATAGTCAAGGGGTGTCATTGGATGATTACCCTCTCCTTAAGGAGTTTTATGATGTTTTTTTGAGTGAGATACCTGGTATGCTACCAAAATGGGATATTGATTTCAGGATTGATCTAGTACCTAGAACTGAGCTGATATCTCGAGCTCCATATCAGATGACAATGCAGGAACTTCAGGAACTCTGTCTGCAATTGGAGGAGTTGTTGGCTAAGGGGTTTATCCGCCCGAGTGTTTCCCCTTGGGGAGCACCTGTGATATTCGTAAAGAAGAAGGATGGTTCTCTCTGCTTGTGTATTGATTACAGGCAATTGAACAAAGTAACGATGAAGAATTGATATCCCTTGCCCAAAATTGACGATCTTTTCGATCAAATAAAAGGGGAAAAGGTATTTTCTAAAATAGATCTCAAATCATAATATCATCAGTTGTGGATTGTGGATGTAGATATTCATAAAACAGCATTTCGCACTTGATACGGACATTACGAGTTCACTGTGATGTCGTTTGGGTTAACGAATGCACCTTCAGTCTTCATGAGCTTAATGAATGGAGTGTTCCGAACATACTTGGATAGATTTGTCCTTGTGTTTCTCGACCACATTCTAATCTATTCCAGGTCTATGGAAGAACATGAGGAGCATCTAAAATAGGTGTTGCAATGCTTAAGGGACAATCAGTTGTTTTCCAACCTGGCAAAGTGTGACTTCTATAAGACTGAAATTCAATATTTGGGCCATGTGATTTTGGGTGAGGGAATTTATGTGGATCCTGCAAAGATTCAGGCCATTGTGGATTTTCCCGCACCCACAAATGTCTCAAAAATTTGTAGTTTCATGGTACTTGCAAGCTATTATCGGCAGTTCGTCTAAGGCTTTTCAAGGATGGCACATCCTATCACCTCTCTCCAGAGGAAGGGAAAGAAATTTATGTGGTCTGATCGATGTCAGTTAGCATTCCAAACTCTTAAGGAAAAGCTAACTAGTGCACCAATCTTAGCAGTACTAGATCCGATAGGAGACTTTGTTATTTGTATGGATGCTTCTTTGGAAGGCTTAGGGGCCTTGTTGATGCAAGAAGGGTGAGTGATTGCGTATGAATCACGGAAACTTAAGGATCATGAACTACTACCCCACACATGATTTGGAGTTGGCCACAGTTGTACATGCCTTGGTAAGATGGCAACACTTCCTCCTAGGGCATCCGTTTGAGTTGCATACAGATCATCGTAGTCTACAATACATCTTCATGCAGCCGAACCTGAATGCAAGACAGAGAAGGTGGATGGAATTCCTGTGCAAATATGATTTTGAAGTAAAATATATTCAAGGCAAAGAAAATGTGGTGGCAGATGCATTGAGTCGACGCAAACATGAGATTTCTATTGTGACTCTTGAGGTTGATTTGAGGAGTCAGATCCTCGCAGCTCTTCCTTCAGATAATTGGTATCAAGCGGTGAAATATGAGATTGAGTCGGGCAGAGCTCTGGAAGGAAAACTTGTTGGTTACTCATTGGACTCGGATGGTGTTTTGCACTATGCAGGCCGAATGTATGTACCTCCTGCAGAGGGTCTTCGCACCCTAATCTTGACTGAAGCCCATCGGGCTCCTTATTCAGCACATCCTAAAGTTAAGAAAATGTATGCGGATCTATGCTCACTATATTTTTGGGCAGGATTGAAGCATGATATCGCTGATTTTGTGGCTAGATGTCTAGAATGTTAGAGTTAAGGTAGAGCATCATCATCCGGCAGGTTTGTTGCAGCCTCATTTTGTTCCTGAATGGAAGTGGGACATTATCTCTATGGATTTCATTGTCGGCTTGCCTATGTCTTCCAGGCGGCACGAGGCTATCATGGTCACTGTTGACAGGCTGACCAAGGTATCCCATTTCTCCCCTATCTGATCTTCCTATACTACTTTTGTGGTGGCTAGGGTGTTCATGAAAGACATTGTTCGATTGCATGGGATACCGCAAAGAATCATTTCTTATAGAGATCTGGTATTCACATTCGCGTTATGGACATCTTTGTAGTGGTCCTTAGGGACTAAGTTGAACTTTAGTTCTGCCTACCATCCTAAGACAGATGGTCAAACTAAGAGAGTCAATCAGGTGCTTGAGGATATGCTCTACATGTATGTCATGGACCAACAATCACGTTGGGAATATTATCTGCACTTGGTCAAGTTTTCCTATAACAATGGTTATCATAGTTCGATCGGCATGGCTCCATTTCAGGCTTTGTACGGTCATCCTTGTCATACCCCTTTGAGCTGGGATCGATTAGAGGATAGGGTTCTTCTTGGACCCAAAATGCTTTGAGATATGGAGCAACAGGTAGCTCGCATCCGAGAGCATCTTGTAGCAGCTTGCAGAAGAAGTATGCTAATGCACACAAAGTTGATTGGCAGTTTGCAGTTGGAGATTGTGTGTTTCTTCGAGTTCGTCCACGGAAGAGCCCTATTCATTATGGAAAGGGTTCTAAGCTTGCACCCCACTTTTTTGGACCGTTTGAGGTGTTAGAAAGAATTGGTCATGTTGCCTACTGCCTGGCCTTGCCACCCAATCTATCA
The DNA here is from genome assembly GCA_007258455.2 of Sequoia sempervirens. NCBI lineage: Eukaryota > Viridiplantae > Streptophyta > Pinopsida > Cupressales > Cupressaceae > Sequoia > Sequoia sempervirens. The sequence goes on from VDFB02256132.1 coordinate 205,236,872, forward strand.
CGGATTCACGATGTTTTTCATGTTTCAGTCCTTAGACCATATTTTGCTGATGTTACTCACATACTTGATTGGAATGCTCTACAGATCGAGGACAAGAAGCTAGCTCTCAAGCCTGTAGTTGTGCTGCAGCACAGGAGACTCACCCTCAGAGGCAGGGATATTGAGCAAGTGCGGGTCCAATGGGACCCCAATTACGAGACTTCAGCAACATGGGACGATGCCTCCCGTATCAGGGAATCCCATCCTTAATTGTTTACTGGCTTCCAAGAGTAATCCAAATTCATGGGGGGGGAGGATGTAATACCCCTCATGTTGTTTGGACTTGTTATCCTTCTATGCTTTTGCTTGATACTTTGAGACTGTGATAGTTACTATTTATTCGTTGGATTGGTGGATTGGATAGTTTAGACCAAGTGATGATTATGCTACTTCATTTGATGACATGGATATTATGATATGACATTATAGTTACATTTGGTTTGGAGATGTTTAATTTGATTTCAGTAGTTTATTGTAATGCAGTGGATTACTAATTATTTTATGATGATATGATGTGATTAGTTAGTTTAGCAATGTTACTTTACATTTAATGTTGTAATTGTTATTATAATTTTGGTGAAAGGACAGTGTAGCACCACTCGTTTATGAGTGCCCTATTATGCTGCAATTCCTTCTCACGATATGATGTTTTTTTGATTATATATATATGTTGTACACAACCTTGTTGTATGCAAGAATTGTAGGAATAGAGTCTCAATTCCACCTGCTTCGGTAGGACAGGGCGAGCATCAATTTAACCCAACAAGCATGAAGTTGAAACAGAGATGACAAGGAAGTCACCCTGTCCCATGTTTGTCAAACCGTCTTATGTTTAGTGGTATTGTGTGTCTTTGACCTTTGCCATTTTGCATTTTATTATAGTGGTTTTGTGTAAGTATACTTTTGATATTTATTTTACGTTGGTGTTTAGTATGATGTAATTTAAATAATTAAATGATGTTAATAAATGTTGATAATAGTGTTGGAATAGTTTGTATTAAAATCCATATAATTTATTAAAGATAAATAAATGGAAATGTGTAAATTAAATTATTTAAAATTGATATTTTGATAATTTAATTAAAATAGCATGTTGAGGATAATTAATGAAATAAATTAAATTAATTAATTAAATTGTGTGAATTGCAAGTAAAACTGCAAAATCAGAATTAAAACAAAAAGTGTTGTTAAATGGGAAAAAAATCAATAAAAGAAAGAAAAAGATGAAAAGGACAAATGAATGTTGAGTTTTGGTTGTAAAGCTGGGAATGAAATTAGAAAACTTCTTTCAATTTTGATTTATGGAGTTTTCGAAAAAGAAGAAGATATATTTTTATTTAATAGCAAAATTGTGAGATTTTCTTGGACGGGAATTGACATAAGCTTAAAAATATAGGAGTTCTAGAAATTGGATCCTCTGGGGTTTATCTGTAGAGTTTATTTATTCATTGTCCTGGAAAAGATTTATTTTTTTTGGATTAAATTTTAGAGTAGAGAATTTAGCAAGGAAAGCTGGTGAAGAAGTTCTAAAGGAAGAAAGTGGAGCTCTTCGAAAAGGCTATTTGGGATCAAGAAAGGCTTCGTCAATTCTTCAGCAAGCGTAGGACTTCAAGTTCCATTCTAATTCTTTTAATTCCTCTTAATCAATAAAAAATTAAATATTTTTACTTTGTAAAAGAAAAGAAAACTTTTGAGATTTAGAATTTAATGGATAGCAAACCAATGAAAGAAAACCTTTGGGGTTTGTAAAAATGTTCTATAATTTCTTATGATTTTGGACATGGAAAATTATTCTCCCTCTAGATAAATGTTTTTTTTTAATATATACTCATATATATATACATATTTATATATATATGCCTTTGGGTATATATACATATATATATGATATATATAATGAATATTTTTTATTTTTGTTCTTCTGAATCATGTTCTTGAGTATATATATATATATACATATTTATATATGTATATATATCTATATATATACAAATATATAATTATATATGCATATATACACAACCGTATATATATACATATAGAAATATATATAAATATATATCAGAAGCAATATTAAAAAAAAATTCAAAATAATGATGAGCCGAGTTTTTTTTTTTAAATGTTATACTGGTCGAATTAATGGTTGCTAGGAAGGGTCGGCCTTAGCCATACCTGTCCTAGCCTCCCATGGCGCACGCAATAGTCCTAAGGACTGTCGTAGCAACCCAAAGGACTATTGTGCGCAGTCCTTTGGACTGCGCGCATACCCTGTACGTCTATGGTTGTTTAAAAAAAAACTTGTTCTCATGCGATTTTCTTTTCTTATAATGATTTCGAATTTATAAATATATATAATTATATGCATTTGATTTGTAATTAATCTGAAGTTCGGTACTGTTGGAAACTAATTAAATAAAACGGAAAATTAGATATACATATATTTTATATGTATATATATATGTATATATATGCAAATTTTATATATATATATATATATAAATAAAATATGAATGTAAAGATTTATTGATTGTTGTATGGCATGTGATATAAAATATAAATGTAGGATATATTGCTTCTTTTATGGTAAAATTATGAATTGCAACTGTGATGGTTAATGAAAAAGAAAGTAAATTATTTATTTATGACTAAAATTATTATTGAATTTTTATTTTAAAATTTTATTGTGGAAATAGAGATTTAGCAATGGATTAAAAATAATTGTTTTCCATTGTGTAAAATTGTTATGTTGATTGAGTTAAAAATCATGTGCTTTGTTTGGGTTTTCTTTTAACTATATATTATTGTTTTGGCTTTTTGATGTGGGAACCCAATTGATTTTATGAACCCGTTTATGGGTGTAGCAAACCTTAGGCTTCCAGAGGCTTAATTTTATTTTTGCATGATTATCCTCGTTTTATGTGCTCTTGATGTAGCAAGATATTGGTGTTATTATTTTGAAAGGGTTGTACAAGTTTTGTTGAGACTCTGATATTTTGTTTTAGCGAGATGGGTAATGCCTCGCATGCCATTGGTTGAGATTTAATGCTTTGATCTTTATGGTACAACCCTTGATTTTTGCTTATGTTTCAGGGCCTTCAGGGAGAGTGGCTCTTTGTGAGGTTCGGTGCCTCAAATAGGAGGAAGGGCTCAGGATAACCCACGTAAGAGTAGATTAACAAGTGAAAACCTAATAATAGAACTTAGGGGGATGTGTAGTAATAAAACGATAAGATAATCTTGGATACCTCATCTATTCATTGGGGCTATTGCAGACTAATGGTAGACTGAGAAGGTCATGGTCGGAAAATTCGTTACCTTGTCCTTAGGAGAGGTTAACCGCTCTGCATGAGTCACCCTATGGGGCCGACACCTCAAGTAGGAGGAAGGGCCAGGATAATCATAGATGGGGGCCAACACCTCATGTTGGAGGAAGGGCCAGGATAACCCATGTAGGCTATGCAATGACACTCTCCACTTGTTTCCCTTATGCTTGTTTTCTTGGTTGCCTCTGGAAGTGTTTTATGATTGCGGTTTTGGATTTACTTGGCATGTGGTTAATGGTTATTTCCTTGGCTCATTTATGATGTGTTATATGGCTTTGAGTTTATTGTGATTGAATCTTGGTCATCATCATTTATGATCTATGTTATCCTCTGATGTTGCTTTTGGAGTTATTATACTATGTTATTTTTTTATTGGAGTTAGAAAACCAACATGGTTGGGTGGAATGTGCTCTGCACCTGTTGGGTTCCCCATCAACATTCGTTCTTCACAATATTCTTTAGATGGAGCTTGTACTTGATATTCATCTTGTATTTCAGACATTATTTGTACTATGTATTTATCCCACATGTATGGGAGGATTTATTGTATTTCATTCATTGAGAACATGTAATGTATTAAATGATGATGTATTGTAAATGTACCCTTGTATCCATTTGTGATTTATGAGATTTATTATGGTTGTATCATGTGATATATTTATACTTATACTTATGGATACATGTATGTTATTTTTGTAAATGGGTATTGTAATGTTTATGATGGATGTAAGATTAGTTATATATTTATCCTTATGTGTATCTTTCGTTATGAGTTGTTTATGCGATGTGACCTCGCATCCCTCAAAGGACTTGACATTATGATGTTAATGTGTAATGTAATTATGTTTTGATGGTTCATAATTATGTGTACTTTGTATTATTATTTTTTTTAAATGTGTGCATTGTTTTTTCCTTTGGGGTTTGCATGACGAGCGTTACATTACACATGGTATCAAAGCCCAAGTTCTAACACTGGGTACTCTAGGTTTTATAGGAGCCCATTATGTTGTCTTAGTTGCATAGACTTTGAATATTTTTTTCCCCTTTGTTATCCTCGCCTAACACCTTGAAACTTGTCCTTGGTGGTGTTTGTGTAGAAAAATGCCTAAAGGTTGAGGTCGAGTCCAGGGATGTGGTAGAGGTCGTGGTGGTGTCCATGGGGTCAACTACCAGAACACCCCTCCTCAGAGTTCCCATGAGTCTGAACGTGAGGAACAATAGGGTTCCCAAAATAATCAAGGAGGTAGAGGTCAAAATCTGGGTCAACCAGAGATTTAGGGAGCTCAGTTGCACCATTTACTTGAGGTGGTCCTTTCCCATCTAGGCCCTAGGTAGGAGGGTCATCAACAAGTGGTTAGGGAAAGAGAACGATCTCCTAGGAGGAGAGAGGTCACAGCTAAGCAGGAGGCTATTGTAGCCAACCATATGAGAGATCTTTTGAGGTAACTTCCTCCTACTTTTGATGGTTTTGGTAGTGGATTGGAGGTAGAGACTTGGTTGATTGATCTAGATAGGTTTTTTTCCTTGCATCTGTGTGACAGCAACACCAGGGCAAGGTGTACCATCATGCACCTTAGAGGTTTTTCCTCTACATGGTGGAATTTAGATGAACAAAAATTGCACCTTGACATTGGTTCGGTGTCGTGGGAGATGTTCTTGGTGAGGTTTAGAGCTCGTTTTACGTCAGATCACTGGAGGCAGCACTATGCAGATGAGTTCCAGGAGTTGAGATAGATGGCCATGTCGGTAGAGTAGTATGAGCACATGTTTTATGAGCCTTGCAGTATGTTGGTATCAGCAATGATGAGGCTATGTTGGTGCAGCACTTTATCAAGGGTTTGAACATCTGTATCAGTGGAGGAGTCTATGTCTTTGAGTCAGAAGACCATGGAGGCAGCAGTGGAGAAAGCCCGACTAGTAGAGGAGAATTTTGCCATGGAATTAGGAGGTCATAGAGGTGTGCAGTTGGTAGTGCACCCCCAGCAGGCTCCAAGTCTCAGGGTGGTCATTCTTTGGCTATGAGGTCCTCTAAGGGCCATCAAGCACCCACTAAGGGTGAGAAATAGTAGTAGAACTCCCAGTCAAAACCTAAGAACTCTCAGTCTCAGCATGGTAGTAGGTTTCAGAAAAGGAAATATCAGAGTTGGCATGGAAACAAGTGTGATCGTTCTAATCAGCCAGCATAGAGCTCTTAGCTTGCAGTTAATGGAGGTAATTTCCCACAATCCAGTGCACCCTTAGGTGGTTGGGGATATGGCAGAGGCACAGGATGCTTTTCTTGCGGCCAACAAGACCACATAGCTAGACTATGTCCTCAAAAGAACACAACAGGATTCAGTCAAAGGTCGGCAGCCTCAGAGATGACAGTGGGCGATGCAGGAAAGTCTCATAGGGTGTTTGCAGTGGTTGAGAACCACCAGGTTGTGCATCAGGGCATAGTTGTAGAGACTACCGGTAGAGGATGGGCAACTGACTCTGGATTCCATGGGCATTCTACAACATAGGAGACTCGCCCTTAGGGGTCAATACGTGGAGCAAGTGAGGGTCTAGTGGGATCCTAATGATGAGTCTTCAGCTACTTGGGAGGATGCACCTCAGATGCGAGATTTATACCCTTATCTATTTGTAGGATTCCAAGAGTAAGTCTGGTTCTAGGGGGAGGATGTAGTGCCCCTCGGTTTGTTCTTTATTAGATTGATAGTTGTTTGTATTGGATTGGGATATTATGATACTTTGCTTGATGTTGGATTCACTGTTATGATGATAGCTTGATGATACTTTTATCACTGTGTTTCATGCTTATGCTATGACTAGTATATGGATTTATTTCATTACATGTGGATTAATCTTACTATGAGTATCATCTGATCATCTGATGATTGTTTTTATCATGTTGTTAGCATCTGATTCTTGTGTATTGATGTATTTTGGTAAAGGGTAATGATGTCACATCACTCACTTGTGAGTGCCCTACGACACTGCAACTTTTCATTCATAGTGTGCCTAGTTGTATGACTATGTATATGCTCGACTGTGTTGTTTACCGCAAGTTGCAGGTACCAAGCATCAACTACCCCTGGATTGATAGGTTTGAGCATTGCTTAATCCCAATGGAAATTGTTGAATGGAGATCACTTGGTCACTTGCTTTTGCCATCATCCTCGACGAGGATGAGTATCTGTTGTCATACCTTGGTAATGTTGTCCGCATGTGATTTGATCCATCTTTGTTGTTGTGGTCTTGTTTTTCGACTTCGCCTTGTGGTCAGATATTGTTTGGTATTTGATTAGTGTTCTGATGAATTATTACATTAAAATAAAGTTATTGAAGTTAAAAGGAAATTTTTGATAATTAGAAATAAATGCTTTAAAATAATTGAGGCATTGATTAAATAAAATAAATTAAGATTATGTCTTAATAAAGAAATATAAAAAATAATATATTAATTTGCAAATAGAATTAAAATGTAAGGTTAAAATTAATAAATAAAATATTTTAAATTTGATTAATTAAGTGTAAATTAAACAAGGATATGTTTATAAATAAACATATTGGAAGAGTGGTGGTGAACAATAGATGTAAAGTTAAATAAAATAATTAAATTAAAGAAAAGTTGCATGTAGCAATGGACATTGTGGAGTGGTTAATAAATTGGTTAATTTTGCATAAATAAAGGGGGCTTTTAGCAATATTTGGGGAAAAAAACTAATCTTGCTTCTCTTCCTGTGAATGTTTCTTGTTCTTGGAGGCTTTCTTCTGGTTTTTGGAGAAGGTTTGAATTGAGTGCGACAGAGATTGTTTTGGGAATTTGTTGAAGAGTTTGGAGCTGTGAGCTAGATTTTGGAGAGCTCAACATCAAGATTTTAGCTTTGTCAAGCAAGTGAAATCAGGTTTCATTTCTTTTCCTCAACTTTAACTCTGTTTCAAAAATGAATGTGGTATGATTATGTTGTTGGAAACAAAATATTTACTTGTGAATTTTTGAGTGTGCGATTTTGCAAGTGTATTATCTATGAATTGTCAAAACCTTGGCAGTGAAATTATTTTGGCATATGTATCTGTTCTATTCATCTTTGCAATCAAAATTATTCCCTCTATCCTTAATTAAATGAATGGTATCTACTCCCTGGCTTTAGGTTTATTACATCAACGGCCTAGTAACCTAGTGCACTAGTTGGCTCACAAAGTATTTGTGTTCAAAAGGAAATTTGGTATATTTTCTTTAAGCTTGGTATTTGAAGGATTTCGCCTGGTGCATTTGAAATCCCACTCGATGGCCTTTTAGTTTGTTGAGTAAACAAGAAACCCTATGTTGTGTGTGTTGTGCTTCACTTATTGCGTCTTCCTTTGTTAGTGTCGACCCTGCGGGATAGTTGTGTCATGTGAAGAGATTCCTCCCCTATGTCCCACATTTTAAATACTAGAAATGCATTTAATTTTGATTTGCATAGAAAGTGCTTCATGCTATTTCATGGCTCTTTCATAGGATAGGTTATACGCATTGTAACCAACACTTCATGACATGAGTTTATACATTCTGAGACTACTATTCGATGTCTTGTTCTGTGCAATTGTCATTGTGCTTCAGCCTTCTTAGCAGTAGCTAGAGTTGCTCTATTTCCGTTGTGTACTTGTGGTATTCGAATTTCATTGACGATCATTCTTTGTATCCTATGGAGTGTGGTAGTCAAAGTAAATCTCATTCTCGGCATTGGTTGTAGGTACTGTTTAAGCCAGGTCTGAGTTTATCTTATGGTTTCCAAATTTGTTTCAATGTACTTATTTTAGATTTGGCATTACATTTTATTTCTATGAATAAACTTCTTGCTTGGTAATTCGATTAAACTTTTGATAGCTTGATCTTAACGAAAGATGGTATATAATGCGCCTAAGTATTGATTTATTTGCTTGTATTGGTAGTTCGAATGCATGTTATTTGATGCCTTCATCTTACATGGTGTAATCTAAAGATAAGACTTATGTGGTCAAATCAAATATATGTAATTCGACGGTATGGACTATGTCATTTATGCATTGTTGACAGCTAGTATGATAACCTTGTTTTATCATTGCATATATCTATATGTGTAAACTTTCATATGTTGCTTTTATATATATTGTGATAGGTCGAATTAGGTGGTTAGAAAGCAAGCAACAACTAAAAGGGTGCAAATAAACAACTTAAAACAACCTACACCTCAAGATTAGCCTAAGTTGGAAACAAAACAAGACAAAGCCACGAAATAGAACTTTATACCTTGCGTTGAGTCGATCCTTTGGTTGGCCCTTCGATCTTTGATGTGTATGCTCCTTGGATGGCAAGATGAAAGCTAGATGAGGATGTGAAGATGGATGCAAGTGGATGAAAACAAGAAAATGGCTAAGTGATGGTTGAGAAACAAAACTGCAAGAGTTTGGCTAGCACAAATGATCTCCCCAAAATGAGAGAAAAGAGGGGGTATTTATAGGATTTTTGGGAGATCCTAGGGGAAATGGACGGTTGAGATTGATCCACCAAATATCAAGATGTAGGGCTAAGGTGAGTTGAGAACTCACAAGCCCTCACATCTTGACATGTGGCATGTGAGATAGCCCTAAAAGGTGAAGTGGACATGAGGTGGAAGGAGAAGGACATGACATGGAGAGGGGTACAAAGTACCTTGGGATTGGACAAGATCTCCTCATAAAGGAGGTCCTTGTCCCCATGTGGGTGAGAGGACATGTGAGGAATTAAAAATTCCTCAAATATTCTCATGGGGATGAGAGAAAGAATAAAGAATGAATAGAGGACATGTGGGGAGAAGTGAAGGAATTAAAAATTCCTTTTAGGTGCCTTGGGGGATTAAAAGGTGAATTAAAAATTCACATGGGGAAGGGGGATGCCTTGTCCAAAAGGAGAAAGCCTTTAATAAGGTTGACTCAAGGACATGTGCCATAAATAGGATGAGGATTAGGTTAGGCTAATCAAATGATTAAGGTTGTGCAAGTACCCAGTTAGATAGGCTAATGACTGATTAGAGGCAAGTGGGAAATTATGGAGGATGTGACCTTAATGATGATTAAGGGTGTGCACATGCTAACCCTGGTTAATTAGAAGAAGATGAAGTAATTAAAATGGATTAAGGACCAACTTGCAAAAGTTGGAGGATGTGACCATGAGAGAGAAAAGATGAATTAAAAATGAATTTTAATTCAAAAGGGGAATATGACTAAATTAAATAAAAGGGCATATTTATTTAATTTAGAGGAGGAAGAGGGGCAAAGTATTAAATTGAATACTTTAGGACCTTTGTGCAAGATGCAGGGTATTAATTAAACACCTGGTTTAATTAATATTGACAAAGGGGATGAGCAACCGGATGAACAGGGAGACGCGTTTGATCATATGGAAGTGATCAAAATTAGACGTCTACATATATATATATATATATATATATATATATATATATATGTTTGAATACATATGGTTATATTTGTATGAATAAGGTGACAGTATAATCTTTATATTAAAAACAAAACTCTGCTTTTATGATATACATATATGTATATATATGTCGATATATATATATATATATATATATATGTATGTATGTATATATGTATATATATATATATACTAAAATATGTATATATATAGTAAAATATGTATATATATATATATACACGTATGTGTAATGTGATTATTGCAAAAGAATATTGTTGCCTTTATTATTAAGAGATCATGATAGTAAAATAAATGAAACAAAGGAAATTTAGATATGGAAGAATTGATTTATTGTTTTAAACAAATGAAAGATTAGTTTATGTGGGAATAATAGATTATCTTTTATTAAGATGAATTCTTGGTAATCATGTAATGGTTGAATTGTAAATCCACTTTGTATCCTCGATTATTTTATCGGAATTGGTTTCCTTTAAGATGTATTATGTTTGTTAGTTGGATATTGGGGTATTATTGGTATTTCTTTGAGTAGAGTCCCTTTTTGTTTAATGGATTTGGAAGTCTTCCAAAGGCTAGGGAAAGTATGATATTGGTTGGATTGTTGTGTTTGATCCTTAAGTTGGTTAACATTATACTTGTGATGTATTGTCGAGGGTATTTAGCCAAGCACTTCTTACTTGTTATCACGATTGTGTATTGAGAGTGAGATGATCCATGCCTTGCTCGGGATGTACTTTTTGGGATTTTCATTTGATGTGCATGATGGCTTTACCCTAAGTATTGTTTTGGGTCTCTAGTTGCATGTTGGGGGAGTGGCTCTCAATGGGGGTCAGAACCCAAAGTGGTGTCAAGGGTAACCCATGTGAGAGTTACGTAATCCAATGATAACATAATTAATGAATTAGCGGTTGGGTAGATTGCACATTAATCAAGATAAGTAATTGTCTCACCCATGCCAGTAGTGCTCATTCAGGCTAAGGATGGGTTGAGAAGGCCTGTTTGGAAAAAGACCAACTTCCTTGTCCTCACGAAAGGAAGAATGGTTTCATATTGGTCACCCTATGGGGCTAGTGTCTAGTGAGAAATTGTCAGGGTAACCATAGATGGGGGTTGGCATGTAGTGAGAAACTGTCAAGGTAACCCATGTCAGGACCATGCAATGACACTCTCCCCTATGTAGACTAGTATTCCCTTGTTGTGATTTTTCCCTTTGGTATGTGATATCCTCTAGAAGCAATGTGTGTTCTTAAGTGTTGTTAATGTTGTTGCAGTGTCATATTGGAGTCCTGATTTGCCTTGTTATATCAGTTTGTGGTCACTTTGTTTGTTTTTTGTTGTGGGACCTTGTGTTATCTCCTAGCACAAGGGGTGGACCTTTGGGTTCCACATGGTCGGGTGGATTGTGCTTTATCCTCCTTTGAGTTTCCCTTGTTGTCATTCGTATGTGTGGTGACTACTCTTGGTGATGTGGAATTTTGCACTTGTTCCAACTCAAGTGGACTATCTTTCATGTACTTGTATTGAACTGAATTCAGTTGTATCATGTATTGTAACTTAGATGTATGTCTTTCCCTATTGATCTCGAGGAAGCATTGTTTTACAAGTTGTAATGTTGTAACTAAATTGTTGAACTCTCTCTCTTGTAATGGATAATGTAAATGTTGTATCTTGCATATGTTAGTTGATTGAACGATCTTAAATGATATTGATTGATGACATGTTATGGATAATACATATTGAATGATCATATAATGTGATGGATTAATCGAACTTTATATTATTAGATGAAACTTGTTTAATGAAATAATTCATAATTCTTGTTAGTTTAGTTATTGGTATACTAGTAGCATAGTCATGGAACCTTAGACAACTTAGTTTTAGATCACATGTTGCATATGTTTTGCATTTTCTTGTAAGTTGCACTTATAAAAAAAATTGTTCCTTTTTTTAAGTCTTGTAGCATGTTGTCCTCAGGGGTTCTATGGCGGGGCGTTACATGTCATAATCATCCTATAAGATCTCTTCACTAAGGCTTATAATTTCATCATACAATGTAGAATAAGGAAATGAAGCAAATGAAGTCTATATGAGAATCTAATCAAGGATCATCAAGTCATTAAATATCTTCATGCTAATGATGGCTCTATGAAGGACAAGTAGATTTATCATGGGATGTAAGAGAATGCTCATCACTATACTCATTGCCATGTATAAAAGAAGGTAATTTTTTAAGGAACAAAAAGCTATGATAATCTAGAGTGGGAGAGTAGGATAAAAGATAAGTCACAATATATAATCAAAACCTAAACGAAACACGTAAGCATTAAAGATCAAAACCATAAAAAAATAGAAATATATGACAAATTATAGATATATCAAATTTGAAAACCTCGACTCTAGTGAAAAGAAACCCTAGAAGAAAACTAGTTGTGTAGGAAAGATCAAGTTAACAAAAATGTTAAGGAAGATAAACTTTTCTTAGGTGGACTTTGGGTTAATCACATAACATTCATATACATAAGTGCAATTGACCTTGCTTACTTTAACACTGTAATAATCTATGAGCATATGTTTTTTAAATATTTGCAAAATTAAAAATAGGAAATTAATAGAAGATAAATCTACCTACCTTTATGACTGAAGAATGAATGCAATTTGGAATTACACTAAATTTTGAATGCCTTTGGATCATAAAATAAAATATACCAATTTGTAATTTCAATTGGTATCAAAATCGTTAGTTTCTTTATACAAGGTTGAGTGCATATGTATCTAGGCCAAATTTTTGGTTGTACAAATATCATATACCTACACATTGCTATGATAATATGAGCATCTTTGCTTCTCTACTTGTTTGATTCACCTTTGAATATTCTTCCTTTCCAAATATTTGGGGACTTGTCATATTTATGTATACTTTTGTAGGATTTTTTGTTAGTTTCACATGGACACGTTCTTCAATCACCATTTGAAAAACTTGAGAAATTGATTAAAGGCAGCACTCTTTAGTCATGCATATACTCCTAAGATGATTATGTAGAACTAGATTCTTATTAGTGCACCAAATCCAAATATTCAACCCCTTAGAATGAGAGAGGATAAGAAAATATTGGGATGTGTAAATGAATGCATTGAATGCCTTTAAACGCAAGGGTACAATAGTAAAATTATACAATTTTGCATTTAGTTAGCTCTTAGAGGGAAAATAATGGGTGATAATCAACTCAAATTGTAGAGAGTCAAGTCAATGGGTCCAAGGTCGATCTCATGAATGTGAACTTGACCCAGAATCTAAAGAGGATGGATCAAAGTGGATAACATGTACATGGAAGTATGTGCATGTGTGGATATATTAAGGATATGGATAGGATAAATGTATTGGACAATATGAAAATAGGGATGTGTTAGAGGAAATATGTATAAAGATATGTAACTAATAGATTGATACTATAGAACAAAAACCCTAACTCTACATAAAATAACAACATATATATTTTATTTATTTATTGTGGATGCTTGAACTCAAGACCTTTTAGATCCCTACAACAATGGCCTTGCCGTTACACTGAACATCGACTGACAAAATAACACCATATATTAATATGTCAATATATCAAAACACTCACCTTAAAATAAACATAAAACTAAAAAATAACATAAATATATAAATTTCATCATGATAACTACTTGTTCAAACTATATATATTAAATATCATATTGATGAAATTAATACCTATAATGTTTTTCAAGGACATTAATGACTTCTCTGAAAACTAAGACACAGTCAGAGACCATCAATTTCTAGACCCCACTCACTTTTCAGTCCGCCATTAATGACAGTAAGATTCTGCACGGCACTGCAACGAATTAACATCAGTTTCATCATAATGGAATTAAAACGTGAGAGCTTTAAAGTAATGATTACAACTCTCCTGTAAAACGTGACAGGCAGACATCAACATAAAAGCTTTGTAAAGTGTTCTAGAGCTTTCCAGATTACCTGTAATTTTCATGGCTGTCTTAACATTCCTTTATGCCAGACTTGTCAGTATTATCAGTGTTTGACAGGTGCAATGGATTTAGCAATAGGAAGTTTCAGGGAACGTGAAAAATTAGTGTTTACTGTTTTGAGTAATATAATATAAAGTAATGTTTAAGTTGTTTAAAATAAATTAAAGATTTAGAACGAGTTTATAAGGAGAATTGTTAAAGATTGGGTAAGGTGTAATTGATGTCCTCATGCTATGAGGAGGTTGGTCAATTAGGGGAAGGTAAGGCGGTGGGGAGAGAAGTGACTAAAGGAGTATGAGGAAAGGGAGGAGTTTGGAAAAGAGTGATTTTGGAAGGTTGGTTTGGTGAGGGAGAGAAGTGACTAAAGAAGCATGAGGAAAGGGAGGAGTTCCGAGAGGAGTGATTTTGGGAGGTTGTTCAAGTGAAAAGAATTGATTGGGAAGATAAAATATAGTCATAGATAGAAATGGGCTTAGAGTAGGGGTGAAAAGAGTTAGAAGAGGTTCCTAGGTGAGAAGTGCGAATAGAAGGTTTAGTGACTATTAAGGGGTTGTGCATGTGGGTTTGATAGGAAGGAATAGACATAGGGAGTTGGGTTTGGGATGTAAGAGGTGGACGAGGAAGGAGAGAAATATCAACAGAAGAAATAACAAAGGGAAGACTAATTCGGCACATGAACTTGTACTATATGGCTAATACCATATATGATGTCTAACCTATTGAGATGAGAAATTAAGATTGTATAGAGATAATCAAGAATAGAAGAAGAAGTGGGATCTCCCTCATTAGTGTGTACAAACTCTTTAAAGGCCTAAAGATGTTTGACAATTTTATTATGTTTCGTAGGTTCAACAACAACTAAAATGACTTCATGGTTAAAATAGAAAAGGAAGGAGGGAAGTAGGAATGTCCAAAAGAGAAGAAGAGGACATTAATATGAAAGAGGTAAAGAAAGGGGTAAACATGATGAGATCTCATTTAGAATTATGGAAAAAATGATGAGAAGTAGAGGTAATGGCTTAGAAGGGCTCGTGACATGAAAATGAAAAAATATTCTTATATGTATTTTTATTTGTTGCTTGTGAAGCCTCTTGTGTATACACAATTGTTCTTGTATGTATTCTCATATTCACCTTTAAATTACTTATACAATTGTTCTTATATGTAATCTTGTATCTAGCTTCCTTAAATACAAATGTGGACTTCAATGGTCCTTAAATCTTCTAGTGTATGCAGTGCAATGGTGGTGGGATTTATACAGTAAATAAAGGATAAAGATGTAAAAAATAGATTGATGGGAGAATGGATGAATCACACCTTACACATTAGAATAAATGGATCTATACCTTACAAGATTATTTTGCATTGTCGTGAGAAATATTTGATTATAACTATATATGTTTGTATGTGGTCTAGTTTTTAAATAATCAAAGTTCAAGAGAGCCCAACAAACCAACCTCCCTCATAACATCTCAAATGTCAATGACAATGTACCATTAAATCATACTCACAAAATTGCATTAGTAAGGATATAAAAATTGCATTATTAACTCTTTATATAGATAGATCATGTTTACACACTATTTGTTATAGAATATAATTCATAATAGAATTATACTTGTGTACACATCATCAAATATGGTAGAGAGTCTCAATTCATTGTCCTTTGTTTCTCATTTACTTGTCAAACAACTCCATTAGTTGTATATCAATTATAGTTTGTTGTCAACAGTTTCAATGAGTTATCAAACTATTTACCAATTTGATAAGAAGACTGTTTCAAGTTTGTTAGATCTATAAATATGTAAATGTGTTAATTAATAAAGTATACAGTGTGAGTTTATTGTTTTATTCACTATTTTTCATAATTCTATTTTGGTATCAGAGATAATGGGAGGTCTTGTTGTATTAGAATACTTTGAGTTTGTGTGATAGTTTCTGAATGTTGAGTGTGTAAGTTTGTTGTGGAGGTGATTTCCAAAAGAGGGGACATCTTAATTGCATTATGAGGAAGCAATACAAAGATAAGATACACTAATGAAGAAAATTGTTGTTGTTCATCCTAGATGCTAAGTTTGAATTTAGAGATAAGATTCAAGGAAGTGAGAAGACTATAGAGGGAAGGGAGATTGGCGCAAGATGGACAAAGGAACTCAACTGGTTGTTTTTCTTCATCATCATATATTCAACTAGTCAGATCTCCAAAGGGAGGAGTAATGGAGAAGATACCCCAAACCCCCTATGGAGAAGACTATTCCAAGAGCATTGTTTATGTTGGTCCTTGGTCACTGCCATCTCTAGCATGCATTTGTCATCTATGGAGTTTTTAGTGTTGGGATTTTCAAATCTAGTGGTAGATGGAATATCCATGGGATTTGGGGACTTTCTGTCAATTATGACTGCCAACAAGGATAACTTTAAGAACCTATCCTTGAAAAAGGTGTAAAAACTTGGCAAATCTTGTATAATTTTCGGAAAAAATATTATTTTTATTGGTAACTTTTTTTCTTTTTTTGGGAAAAATATATAAATCCAATTGGTGAATCTTTTGTAATCAGTAGAAGTTTGTAGAAAATCTTGGTGAATTATTTTTTTGAAACCAATAAAATATTTTCATTGGTGATTAAAACATGTTTTCGAACCAAAAAAATATGTTCATTGGCAAATTAAACCTATTTTTAGACTAGTTAGAAATTATTGGTGAGTTAAACCTGTTTCCAAACCAAAAAATATTTTGTTGGCGAATTAAACGTATTTTCAAACCAAAAAATATTTTTGTTAGTGAATAAAACCTATTCTCTAACCAATAAAATATTTTCATTGGTGAATTAAACCTATTTTCAAACCAATAAAATATCTTCATTGGCAAATTAAACCTATTTTCAAACCAATTAAATTTTTTCATGGCAAATTAAACTAGTATGCCAATAAAAATTGTAGTGTGGGTGGAGAAAATATCAAATGCTATATATTTTCTCTTCTAGGACAAATCTTCCACACACCCAAATTCCTATATAAAGTCTTCAAAATGGAGACAAGTGTCAACATATTATAAGTTCTGATCAAAAGTGAGCAAATTTTATTGTCACTTGTTAGTGGATATTGATAATGATTAAGGTATAGCAAGCCACTTAGTTCTCTTATCTTTTCAATGCTTCAAAGTACTATGTTTGAAGTCAGATGTCATGCAACTTAACGACTACAAGATATTATTTAATAAGTTAATATAACATTGATATACTCAAAAAATTAAAATTAATGTACAAAAATATTTTACCATTCAATGGACGGTTGTAGTTGCATTCTGGAAGGAAATATCCGAAGCACTAGATTTGCAAATTCAAAACTCTGAAATTACCCTAGAACTATTAGATTTGCAAAGATCAATGGTTGACCTTTTATTTAGGTGTGTTATTACTTATTAAATCACTTAAAGTCATGACTCGGTTTTTGTGAAATAATATTGTCATTTGTCACATCATATGTGTCTTGTGGTGAATTAAATGCTCAAGTGTTGAGTATTGATGTCTTCGTTCTATATATATTTCACCAACTTGATGTTCTTAATTTTTTTGGGTTTTTTTTTAAACGTGATGTTCTTCATATCATTTATAATATATTTACTTTCTCTCTTCTCTATTGATAATTTCACTATGATATTATGGATTCGTCATGGCATGTTATGCTACCCAAATATTTTTAAGAGAAAAGAAGCAACAATACATAAATACACAAAAGTTGGGTAGGGTATTCACTATTCCTTGTGTGCCTATTGAGGAGGCTATAAGAACATTTTTGGATATGGAATGGCTTCAAAACAACCCTCATTCTCTATTTTCAGAGGTAGCTTCTACTTTCTTGTCCAATTGCATGGACATTTTGTTGGATAAAGAGTTGGTGAAGATGTTAGCAATATGTTATTTTCAGCCTTTCATTTACTCTCTTTCTTCATTAGAGTCGGCACTTGAGCATTATAATTTTGAATTTGGGTTAGCCCTTGTTGGTGGAATCTTTCCCAAAGTTGAATTGGCTTCTTCTACAATGAAAGCTCTTGCCTTGGTTGTTATGAGGTGTGGTCTAGTCTATGATACGACAAATGAATCACTATTGAGTCTGGAGTTTTGGAAGAAGGATTTGGGTGATTCCCTTTTCATCTTTGCTCTTACTCTGATAAAAATCAATTCACCTCCTACTCAAACACCTGGTTTAGGGCCTCCATGGACCATCATGATCCTCCACTGCCAGTCTCCTCTACTAATGGTAATGAAATTTTTGTACTTCCAAATTGCATCTTTTTCAATATTTAATATATATACAGTAGCTTTGCCACGTTGAGCATTCAAAATATAGCAAATTAATTGTTTAAGACTAAGAATACATTTATATTTTTTGTATGAATCATTTGTTTACTTCTTTGACATATATATTTAATATTAGTCTTAATTGTCAAGAAACTAGTATACGAATAAAAATCATAGTATACTCTACAAAAATATTATTATTTAATAAGTTAATATAACATTAATATACTAAGAAAATTAAAATTAATGTACAAAAATGTTTTACCGTTCAATGGAAAAAAATTCCACACACTTAAATTCCTATGTAAAGTCTCTGGAAGGAAGACAAGTATCAAGTTCAACATATTTATATGTTCTGATCAGACGTGAGAAAAATTTATTGCGACTTGTTAGTGGATATTGATAATGATTAAGCTACAACAAGCCATTTAATTCTCTATATTTTCAGTGCTTCGAATTACTCTACCTGAAGCCAAATGTCAATCCAAAAAATGTTTGCAATGGCTCTCCCATGTGCTGACGAAGTGCAAATGCAACAATTGGAAATTTGGCTCACCTTTTCAATTAAATTTAATTAAATTATTCTAACAAAATTGAATTTAAAACATGTAAGTTGAGGTAAGATAACAAGATGAAGATCCTTGATCAGATTATGCAATATCTTTTGTATTAAATGTTTTAACTATCGACCAATGCTTCAACATAGTGAGATGGAGAACCAAGGTCCAAAATTTTCTATAAATTCATCTAGAATTACTGATGAAGTTCATCATAATCTTGATTAAAGCTTTGGTTTGAAAATTGTTATGGAATTTGATACACCAATTTTTCTAACCAATCCTCAACAATAATTAGCCTTCCTAGAAGCAATTACTAGCCAAATACTTACACATATTTTCAAGTTATGTAGCAGATGGACTATAGTCTTTATCAAGATGGTGTTAGGTTTTGAATTTGTAGAAGCTATAGATAGATATTGGGTGAACACCAATATTTCTTCAAAGTTTGTGGCTTCTTTACTAGGCATTGGAGTTCCACAGGTTGATGTGTTATTCCTGGTGATTTTGATGGTTTGACATGATTATCTAGGAAGCCTAGGGGATGTTTTAGTTGTTGTGTACATTGGAGTGAGAATCCCTACACCAAGGGATATTACATGCTTCTTAAATGAAGGATCTATTGTAACCTGGCATCCTTTTGTGGCAAATTTCTACAATATCACTTTAGTGGGACATCATTAGCTGGTCATCATGGGATATTACATGCTTCTTAACTGCATTATGAGGAAGCAATACAAAGATAACATACAATGATGAATAAAATTACTGTTGTTCATCATAGATACTAAGTTTGAATTTAGAGAGAAGATTCAAGGAAGTGAGAAGACTACAGAGGGAAGGGAGATTGGCGTAAGATGGACAAAGGAACTCAATTGGTTGTTTTTCTTCATCATCATATACTCAACTAGTCGGACCTCCAAAGTGAGGAGTAATGGAGGAGACTATTCCAAGAGCATTATTTATGCTGGTCCTTGATCATTGCCATCTCTGGCATACATTTGTCATCTATGGAGCTTTTAGTCTTGGGATTTTCAAATCTAGTGGCAAATTGAATATCCATGGGATTTGGGGACTTTTCGTCAATAATGGTTGCCAACAAGGATAACTTTATGAACCCCCCATCGGAAAAGGTGTAAAAACTTGGTGAATCTTGTATAATTCTCAAAACAAAAAAATGGTGATTTTTTCGTTTTTCGAGGAAAAAAAATTAATTAGTGAATCTTTTGTAATCAATGGAAGTTTATAGAAAATCTTGGTGAATTATAATTTTTTTGAAACAATAAAATATTTTCATTAGCGATTAAAACATGTTTTCGAACCAATAAAATATTTTCATTGGTGAATTAAACCTATTTTAAAAACAGTTAAAAAATTTCATTGGTGAATTAAACGTGTTTTCAAACCAAAAAAGTATTTCTATTGGAAAATTAAACCTATTTTCAAACCAAAAAAGTATTTATGTTGGTGAATAAAACTTTTACTCTAATCAATATTTGCATTGGTGAATTAAACCTATTTTCAAACAAATAAAATATTTTCATTGGTGAATTAAACCTATTTTCAAACCAATTAAAAAATTTTGTGGTGAATTAAACTAGTATGCTAATAAAAATCATAACGTGGGTGGTGAAATTATCAAATGCTATATATTGTTCTCTTCCAAGATAAATTTTCCACATACCCAAATTCCTACATAAATTCTATGGAATAGAGACAAGTGTCAACATATTATAAGTTTTGATTAGAAGTGAACAAAATTTATTGTCACTTGTTAGTGGATATTGATAATGATTAAGGTACAACAAGCCACTTAATTCTCTTATATTTTCAATGCTTCGAAGTACTATGTTTGAAGTCAGATGTTAGTGCAACTTAACGACTACGAGTTATATTATTTAATAAGTTAATATAACATTAACATACTAAGAAAATTAAAACAAATATATATAAATATTTTATCGTTCGATGAACGATTATAGCTGCATTTTGAAAGGAAATGTCTAAAGCACTAGAATTGTGAATTCAAACCTTCGAAATCACCCTAGAACCGTTAGATTTGCAAAGATCAATGGTTGACCTTTTATTTAGGTGTGTTATTACTTATTAAATCGCTTAAATTCATGACTCGATTTTTGTGAAATAATATTGTCATTTGTCACATCAACATGTGTGTCTTGTGGTGAATTAAATGCTCAAGTGTTGAGTATTGATATCTTTGTTCTATATATATTTCACCAACTTGATGTTCTTCATATCATTTATAACATATTTACTTTCTCTCTTCTCTATTGACAATTTCACTGTGATATTATGGAGTCTTAATGGCATGTCATGCTACACATGTTTTTGGGAGAAAAGAAGCAACAATGCATATGATAGGTAAAAGTTGGGTAGGTTATTCACTATTCTTTGTGTGCCTGTTGAGGAGGCTATAAGAACATTTTTTGGTAGAGAAAGGCTTCAAAACAACCCCCATGCTCTATTTTCAAAGGTAGATTCTACTTTCTTGTCCAATTGCATGGATATTTTGTTGGATAAAGAGTTTGTGAAGATGCTAGCAATATGTTATTTTCAACCTTTCATTTACTCTCTTTCTTCATTGCAGACACTTGAGCATTATAATTTTGAATTTGGGTTAGTCCCTATTAGTGGATTTTTTTCTAAAGTTGAACCGCCTTCTACAATGCAAGCTCTCAAGCCTTGGTTGTTATGAGGTATGGTCTAGTCTGTGATATGAAAAATGAATCATTGTTGAGTCTGGAGTTTTGGAAGGAAGGATTTGGGTGATGCCCTTTTCACATTTTCTCTTTCTTTGTTCAAATCAATTCACCTCCTACTCAAACACCTGGTTTAGGGCCTCCATGGACCATCATAATCCTCTGTTGCAGTCTCCTCTACTAATGGTAATAAATTTTTTGTACTTCAAAATTATCTTTTTTGTATTTAATATATATACATTGGATTTCCCACATTGAGCATTCAAAATACAATAAATTAATTGTTTAAGACTGAAAAGACATTTATAATTTGTGTATGATTCATTTGTTTACTTCTTTGACATATGTATTTAATATTAGTCTTAATTGTCAAGAAACGGGTATGTGAATAAAAATCATAGTATACTCCACAAAATATTATTATTTAATAAGTTAATATAACATTAATATACTAAGAAAATTAAAGTTAATGTATAAAAATATTTCACTGTTCGATGGATGAATTTTCCACACACCTAAATTCCTATGTAAAGTCTTTGGAATGAAGACAAGCGTCAAGTTCAACATATTTATATGTTTTGATCAGAAGTGAGTGAAATTTATTATGACTTGTTAGTGGATATTGATAATGATTAAGCTACAACAAGCCATTTAATTCTCTATCTTTTCAATGCTTCGAAGTACTTTGTCTAAAGCAAAATGTCAATCCAAAAAACATTTTCAATGGCTCTCCCATGTGCTGGTGAAGCGCAAATGCAACAATTAGAAATTTGGCTCACCTTTTCAATTAAATTTAATTATTCTTATAACAAAATTAAATTTAAAACATGTAAATCAAGGTAAGATAACAAGATGAAGATCCCTGATCAAATTATGCAATATCTTTTGTATTAAATGTTTTAACTATCGGCTTGTGCTTCAACATAGTGGGATGCAAAACCAAGGTCTAAAATTTTCTATAAATTTAGCTGGAATTACTGATGAAGTTCACCATAATCTTGATTAAAGCTCTAGTTTTAAAATTGTTATGGAATTTGATACATCAATTTTTCTAACCAGTCCTCAATGAAAATTAGCCTTCCTAGAATAAATTACTAGCAAAAGACTTACACAAATTTTCAAGTTACGCAGTAGATGTCCACTATAGTCTTTATCAAGATGGTGTTGGGCTTCAAATTTGTAGAATCTGCAAATCGATATTGGGTGAACACTGATATTTCTTCACAATTCGTGGCTTATTTACTAGACATTGAAGTTTTGTAGGTTAATGTGTTGTTCTTGGTGAGTTTTATGGTTCAATATGATTATCTAGGAGGCATAGGGGATGTTTTAGCTATTGCACACATTAGAGTGGCAATCCTTGCACCAAGGGATATTCCATGCTTCTTAAATAAAGGAGATGTTATAACCTAGCATTCTTTTGTGTCAATTTTTGCATTATCACTTTAGTGGGACATCATCAGTGTTGGCATATTCCACCATTGTCCACTTGTAGATAGTTTGTTATTGTTTGATAGTGTATTTAGGAATTTTGTTCTAGTAATTTTTTGAACCCATCACTACCAGAAAATACACGAGTTTTATCATTTATCTATGTATAAATTCATTTCATCTACAATAATATGAGTTCAACGGGCTTTTAGGCTTCTGATATAGTATCAGAGAAAAATCAATTTTTGTGCCTATTATTTTGTGATGAGGAGATAATATTAGCGAGTGAAGAGGGCATTTGCTAGATATCAACGTAAGTCGATCTGTGTGTACTGAAGTTGAATTGACAGCCTTGATAGGTGTTTTGTGAAAGTCGATGCTCGATCCATAAATGTTTTGAAGTCCAAGAATGATTCAAAGGGAAACAACATAGCCTGATTGATAGCCATTTTTCTATTGAAAGTGTGCAAGAGTGTTGTGTATTGATCTAGACAGACCGTATTACAAAGGCAACACATTTGATAGCCAAAATATTGATGCTTCATGTGTTGTATTTTCAAGGAAAGCATATAATATTAGTGTTCAATCCATAAATTATGTACATTCATTTCTCAATTGACCATTGTGAAGGGCATGAGGAAATTGTAGACCCACATTGGGCGAAATTGATCTCTATTTGGCTATGTGTGAGTTGTGAAAGTGTAGACCCATGGGTAAACAACTTATCTAATTATTTGCAAGTTGTGATCCAGCATAGATTTGTGCATTAAGACACAACCTATAGCATTTCTAGAGAGGCCATGTGTAGGTCTACGTATCCTTAGCACAAAGAAGTGGTATGAGCAGGTCATGCATTGGTAACCTTATATTGGGATGGGCAAAGAGCATTGGTTTAGATTTTTTTTTATAATTTGTTTTTTTATGCAATATATGATAGCCATTGATTTATATTTTTTGATTAGTAACACTAAATTAGTTAGAAGTCATTTCTAGAGAGAATTCAATTATAGCTATGTTCTACATTCATGGTCTATTATGTCAAGATTACCATATGTCTCATAATAGAGTAATTTTATTTGAAAACAAGTCAGTTTTAGTAGTGAAATGATGTCATAAGTGAATAGAGAAGTGTGATGTCATTCTTTTCATCAACTCAGTTATATTTTAATTTTGGTTTCTTTCCTATATTATCCTCTCCTTTGTGGAATTTTTCTAATCTGAGTGATGAGAAACAAGACAAGAAAACACCTTATTTTTCTAATGAAAGGTGGAAAATTGTTTTGCTTTCCTCTCTTAGGGTTTAGGACCTAAAAGGGAAATTTTCACTTTCACTCAAGAACGAACCCTTAAGATCTCAATCCAAAGGAGAAAGAGATCTTGCAACAGGGTTATCTTAAAGGATGAATATGATCTAATAAGGGGTTCACCACCAAGTTTAGACTTGGAAAAGACAATGAAATACAAAATGCAATGTAAAACCCTAATTGAATGTAATGACTTACAAGATGATCTATAAATGCCAATAAAACATAACAGAAAAGCAATAAGATGAATGGTGTGCACCTAGAAATCTGGAAGTGATTGGAAGCAACTCTAAAACACTAGAAAATTTAACTTTTTGACCTACTGGGACTCATTCGCCATTCTAGGTGAATTAGTCCTAGATTTGAATTTTTGCACAGATACCTATTTCGGGAAAAAGGGTATCTAAATTTGCAAATAGATTTGGAAAACACCTATAGTGGGACTCATTTTCCACTCTTGGTGAATCAGTCTCGTTTTGCTTTTTTGAGAATTTAAAGTTTTAATCTGCACTTCAACACCTGCTCTTTCCTTCCAACTTGAATTTCATATTTGAATTTGCGAAAATACCTACAAAACATAATATAAACTTGATTTGCTAATTGGGGGGTATTCCTTGGTCAAACCCCTAGTTTGGTAATTAAACCTTGATGGAAATAATGAATTTTGTATGCAAACCCTAGCCTTAAGTGTTTCTAAGACTAATAAATCTAAAACATGATGCAACCCTATTCTAATGTGCAAGAATAAAATGCATGAATGGAAATGTGAATGAATGACTCACTTTGAGAGACCTCTAATCACCCAAATGAGCCTCAACAATGCTTGTACCTTCCTTAGGCTAAATGAAGAGTGATAATGGAGAATGGAATCACTTAGGAAATAAGTCTTTAGGCTTGGATAGATGGCTATTTGCATCTCCCCAACCTAGAATCCATCATGATTCACCATAGACAACCATGATCAACCCTTGAAAATGCTATATCTTGAATGAAAGTGAGCTTGAAGACCTAAAAAAACACTTTAATGTTGCTCCAATGCTTCAACTTTGCTTGCTTTTGAAACTTGAATGCTCTTGTTTGAAGATTCTCAACACTTGTCTCTTGAATTTTCTCTTGAAATGCTTGCTCAAATGGCTTAGATTGATAAAAATGACTTAGAAAATTGCTTATATAAGCATCAACACCTAATTGATTGTTACTAAGATCTCAAAGGTCGACATCCACCAAAAATTTGAATTAAAATGTTGAATTTCCCGCTCAAAACTTAAAAGCACCCCAAATGGGACTCATTCGCCACCCTTGGTGAATGGGTCCCACCTAAGGGGACACATTTTCCCAAGGTGGTGAATGAGTCCCACCTTAGCTTTTTGAGGTCAGTTTTTAGGGTTTTTAGTGTATTAAGTGATTTTGTCAGGTTTTTAGGTGAAATAAGCCTTGAGATATGAAATAATGGGTCTTAGGGGCCTATTAATGATGATTTTAAAGAATAATTAATGCAAGGGGGCTAAAATAGGTCCAAATTAAGTGTAAAATTGCCTTGCTTTCAAGAGCGTACAATTTTCTACACTACATTTAGCCCCCACTTTAGCATGCATATGTAAGCTAAAGGACTTTAATAATAACCTCTATTTCATAAAAGGATACACATATAAGTTCAATCATAATACGAGAGAATGAATCCCCCACTGTAGCTATCTGCAAAACCAAAATGTTAGGAACCACATCCTGCAATATGGATTTTTTAGTTGCTCAAAAATCCTCTTATCTAACTTCTAGAAATCAAATTTGAGGGTAGATGTAGCCCCCCTTGATTCTACTTGCTTTACAGAGGTGGAATCAAGGTAGCATTCTAACCACATCAAATAAGGTAATTTGTATCATAGGGTATTTCCAAGTACCATACTGCATAATTATAGATATTTGATGAGGACGGGAGCAGAATCATGATTCCAACACAACAAATGGCATCGAAAATGGAGCTCTCTAGCACCCGTTATGTTGATTTGAATGAAAGGCACTTTTTAACCCTAATATAGTAAAAACCATAGTTTAACTTATATAAGAGTAAAAAGTGAAGTAAATTCTTACTATTTTGTCATTTACCTTTTTGTAGCTTGAGAGTGATTGAAGAGTAGTTGAAAATACTGAGCCGACGAGACTACAAGCCTGCAAGACTGGACGTGTCGCAAGATTAGGTGGCCCACAATGAGCACTACCATTAGGTGAGTTGATTTTTCTACCTTAGTTTTGTCCTTACACATTTATTTTATGATTTTTATGCATTTTTAGGTTAATCTAGGGCCTTGGAAAAAAAGTTTAGAAAGCATCCCCTATTTTCACAAAGTGTCCCCTTTTTTTTGCAAAGTGTCCCTTTTGTTCATGAATTGTCCCACTTTTTCACAAAGTGTCCCATGATTTTTTCACAAACTGTCCCAAAATGGGTCTAAAGTGTCTAGGACCTTTAGGAGAGTACACTAGAACAACTTTAGTACACTTTTTTTATTGTTGATGTAGAGATTGAAGATTTTAGAATGCTTATAGGACATATTTTTGTCTTTTTGTTAGGTTTCCACGTGTTCGCGACAACGTTTGGGTGGCAGACAGATTAGCTTCCTTCGAGACTTAGCCCCCACTCTTTCAATGGAGGACACAGAGATTTTGCAGACTATAGGATTATACTGGGCATACCTCATGCCCCCCGTGAGGTACCATGATCCGATGTTGATGGCATTAGTAGAGCGATGGGACACAAATACATGTACATTTCATCTGCCTACCGATGAGATGACCACGACACTAGAGGACATACACCGCATACTCTGAGTTCTAATTCGGGGTGAGAGAGTACATTTTCAAGTAGAGAAATCATTCCGGGAGATGAAATACAACATGTAGTACTACCTCGAAGGACTAGTGCATGATGAGAGGGTGAGGCCATAGATAGATTTAGCAATGCTACTATACTCATGGGCCCTACTGGTTACACAGATTATGATGTTGACAGTAGCACTAGTACTCGTCCCTAACTGTTGGGGAGTGCACTTGGAGGGAGGACTAGTACACCTAGTTTGAGGGATGGCAGAGCACAGGACCATGTACTCATGGGGGCGTAGCATCCTAGTGCATTTGTACTATGATCTTTGATGGTTTGTATTTTGGAAGGTGGATAGCATGGTTTACTATACACTTCTACGGGTGTGGTGCCTAGAGCATATCATGTGTACCATACCAACAAGGTTCCCATGTCCGATAGCCTTGAGGTATCCTCGAGCCTTCAGCTATTCTTTGTGGCGGTTTTGGCAATATGGTGATTTACACTTTTGGAGAGTCCGACCAACTAGAAGAGGATGAGATTCTTTGGAGACCTTATCAGCTTGTGCTACAATGGATAGATGAGACTCAAAAAATGAGGAGATTGTAGATGGACAGGTTCTTGATTGGAAGATGCAATACATAGTACATCCTTTCTACTATGATCATTTGCAACAGTTTGGTCATGTTTAGATAGCACCCAGGGCATGACCCTTTTTCAAGAGATCAGTACGGATTTCTCAGAGACCTAGTGATACTGGATGATTCACTATCGAGGATGTTGTCTACAATGACTTTGATTTCTCAGATCATGATATGCCTCTAATCTCCGATGTTGATGATGTCGATGCCACAAATGACTATGAGGAGTGGTGGATAGTATCACGATTGGCTCTCGTATTTTTGATGGATGAGTCAATAGGTGATGCAGGGCCACTCCCAAATGAGGGAGATGAGGTGGAGGACAGGGCCGAGGAGACATGTTGCAGGGCTACGTACATATTTGTAGATGTGATAGACGAGGAGTATGACAAGGATGCAAATCCTGACTATGATGGCTAGGAGGAGAGGGATGAGGATGAGGATGAGGATGACGAGCAGTCAATGAGTGAGGGTGGTGAGGCAACAGATGAGGATCTAGAGGGCCACGAGTGGGGAGAGACATCTCCCATTTGTGTTACTAGATCATGAGTAGTTACTACAACAGGCACTAGTATGCATGGCCATGGAGAGGCTAGCACATCCTCCATGCCCCCTGCACACAATGAGGCTAAGTTTACATAGCTTTCCAGAGAGCTAGGTGATGACATTTTATTTATAGTCATGCTTTATGCTTATGCTTATGTTTTATGATTTAATTTTATGTATACATATATATCATGATGTGTATTGATTATGTTTATGGTTTCTATCTTACAAGAGTTGTGAGAGACCTTCAGGATCTCTACCGTCAAGTGGCTGCAAAGATAGTGCCCCCATTAGTCTACGAGGAGGCCACTAATTTAGACTATGTTCCCCTGCCCATTTTGGAGCGAGATCCAAAGTTGTTTGGGCCTTATGTCACACTACGGGTAGCATATGAGTCTTAGGAGGCACGTCCACCAAGCTGATGTTTCCTAGGATGTGCAGTCATCTTCGACCCCAACAGAGTTTGAGAGACTATAGTCTAAGGTAGCTAGACTCCATGCGGAGAGAGATCAAATAGTAGGGGAGCGTCAGGAGGCCCTAGGATAGGTACGAGGCTTACAATTTGATCTTAGTACACTCAACGGATCATGATCATAATCGCACACCACTGTCTCCCGACAGACCGCCACTAGATAGATGCGAGCACCAGATCTCAAGGGATCTAGTAGTCACATACCTCATTAGCATTGTATATATTGATGACATGTACACAAAAATCTCATATATATATATGAGCATTTGATGTTTCATTACTTGTGTTTATGTGTTTTAATGTTAAATGACAATGTGATTGATTAAATAATCATTGTAAGACTATTTAATGAATGTCTCCATGATTTAACATGTTTATGTGATCTAATTAAAACTTACTCTAGTTTATCTTAGATGCAACATTGTGATTAAGTATGTTATGCTAAATTAAATGCACCTATGATATAATAAAACAACATTAAATGCATATAAGGATCTAGTCTAACATAACACACAAGATTATCTTGAATAACGTAAAATCTAAAGTAATCATCTAAAAGTCAATTTAAATAATTACCTTAGCGTTCAAAACAAATAATTGTTTGTCAAGAATGAAGCAATGGGAGAGCACATAGATCGTCACCTACTGACTCTAACATCACTGCTTTATCATTCACACTATTCAAGCATTTTAGACATAGTACCGGTGCAAATGTGCAACATTAATAGATTCTTTGAGAGGTGTACCATCCATTTCTATTAATGTGTATGCACCGGACCCATAACTTTCATTAATTACATACGATCCTAACCAATTAGGACTGAATTTTCCTTTTTCAATCAGGTCGGCATTAACGTTACATTGATTTTAGAATAAGACCAAATCACCTTTGTTGAATACATGAGGGATGACATGATCACTATAACTACACTGCAATTTTCTAGCATAAGCTTGGAGATGCTCAAGAGCATTACTACGTTGTTCATCAAGCATCTCAAGCTAGTGCAATCATTGTTCTTTATAAGTGTTGTCATCAATAAGCCCTTGAAGAGTTATCCTTAATGTAGGGATTTCTAACTTGAGGGGTGTAATTTCCTCGGTACCATAGACAAGGTTATAGGGAGTAGTCCCAGTGGATTTTCTAATACTAGTACAGTAGGCCCATAACACATATGTCAATTGTGTGTGCCAATCCTTGTTGTTTTTGTTTATTGTCTTCCTTAGGATTTGTTTGAGATTTTTATTAGTTGATTCAGCTTGACCATTAGATTGCAGGTAATAAGGTGTTGAAAAGTGATGTTGGATGTTGAATGTTTCCAGGAATTTCTTCACGTCATTATTCTTAAATGGTGTCCCATTGTTTGAAATCAATGCGAAAGGAAGTCCAAAGCAAGCAATAATGTGTTCCAATATGAAACGACATATTACATCAGTAGTTGTTGATTGAAGAGGAATAGCTTCTACCCATTTTGTGAAATAATCTATTGTGGTGATTATAAAGGTATGTCTGGCAAAGGAAGGTGGTGAGATTTTTCCAATCAAATCTAGTCCCCATACTGAGAATGACCAAATAGGAATTTGGTCCCGAAGCTCAAAACTGGGAGCATGAATCAAATTGCTATGTTCTTGACATTTGTGACATCTCTTAACATATTCAAAGCAATCTTTTTCCATATGTCTCTAGTAGTATCCCATGCGAATGAGTTTTTGCACTAATGATCTTCCTCCAAAATGACCTTCGCAAGCACTTGCATGTGCTTCTTCAAGTGCTATGGGGATTTCAGATTCTTTAAGGCATCTAATTAAAAGGTCATTAAAGGATCTTCTATATAATACATCAACGAGAATTATATACTTAGTTGCAAGTTTACAAAGATGATCTCAAGTATTTTTAGTTGTTGGGTCAAGAAAGGTACCCTCTTTTAAACAATTAAATATCGGTGAATACCATTCACTAGAGCTTTCCATATTTTTTATTAATACTTCTTCAACTTTGGACTTAATTGATGGTTTCATGATTGGATGAATAGTAAATGTGAAATCCTTTGAAGGATCTTGAGGCGATAGAAGAGAAGTTGCACGTGTGATTGGCTAAAGATGCCACAAAACGATGGATAGCTTGGATTCTTCCTTGTAATGTGCATAATTGAGAGATGTTTTTAGGAGGTGGCATCTTAACTATAGCATCAATTTTCTTCATGTCCACCTAGATGCCTCTGTGAGATACGATAAAACCTAAAAAAAATACACTAGCTACACCAAAGACACATTTTCGGAGTCAATCTCATGTTGTATTTTTGCATTCACTCAAATATTTTTCAAAAGACATTCGCATTGTCTTGTCTTGTTAAAGATTTGGCAAGGATGTCATCAACATAATCTTCCAAAAACTTATGTATGTAATCATGAAATATTAATGTCATTTATCGTTGATATGTTGTGCCCGTATTCTTCAATCCAAAAGGAATCATGACCCAACAAAAGGTTCCCCAAGTTGTTGTAAATGTTGTTTTATATTGGTCTTGAGGATTGATAAAGATTTGATTGTACCCAAAAAATCCATCCATGAATGACAAAAATCATGTCCAATAGTTGAGTCCACTATCATGTCAATATTAGGAAGGGGAAAATCATCTTTCAAAGATGCTTTATTTAAATCACAAAAATCCATACACATCCTAATACAATTGTCAGGTTTTGCGACTGCTACAATGTTTGAGATCCAAGGACAATGATCTATAGGTCTTATGAAACCAACCTTAAGGATTTTTTCAATCTCTCCTTTAACGAGAAAGGCTATCTTAGAATTCATCTTTCATATCCTTTGTCTAACCGGCTTAGCATTTTCAGCAAGGACTATGTTGTGTGTTACTATCTTAGCATCGATTCCCAGCATATCTGAATATTTCCAAGCTAAAATTTTGGGAAAGTCATGGAGTAAAATTGTGTGATCTTCTTATTCTTCATCATCAAGGCACTTTCCTATCTTAATGAATTTCTCCTTATCATTGATTTCCATTGGTATGTCAATTGTATCTCCTAGAGGAAGTGCACTTGGTTTTGGAAATTAAGGGTTGTATTCCTCTTTGATCATATTTGTCTCATTACTTTCTTCTTCAACTTTTTGTTTGGTGTTAGTCATAGCACATGCAACATTTTTCTTTTGAGGAGGAGTAGATGGTTTGTCATAAACTCCTAGCATTTATTTCAAGGCTTCATCATCCTCAAAATATTCCCAGGATGGTTCAAAATACATATCAAGCAATTCAGGATGTTTCAAGGTGAGATTGATTTTTTGTTTGCACATGATAGTGTTGATGTTTAACGATGGTCTCTTACTTGCTTGCGTTATCTTAGAAGGATGGTATCCCAAACCATTTTTTGTCACTTACGTGCTAGGCTCTATAGGAACACGAATTCCTTATTCTTTCTTTCCACGTCCTTTACCACTATAACCCTATTGTTTCACAAGTTCATAACCTCTCCCATAATTTTTTTCCATTTCCTTTGAGTTTGGTGTTTGTTGATAGTCTATCTCATCAATTTTTTTTGTATAGCTTGTATCTTCTTCAAGATTAAATGAGGTAGATATTTGTGAAGTTTCTTCCAAGTGAGTTGACATGACCATTGGTTATTTTTGTTTTTATCTTCTTTCTTGTGATTATGTATTCTCCCATGAATGAGGGTGTGAACTCCAAGGAACCCCAATCATCGTTTAATAACTTTGACACTGTTTCCATTTCTTGCTTGTCTTCTTCTATAGGTTCTATGTTGTATGTTGGAATCAATGTGCTTGGAGGACTTATCGTTCCCTTTTCAACTTGTAAGAAACTTTCAGGCTCGAGGTCTATTTCAACTTGGTATACCTTGTTGTTATAGACATATTTCATGATACCATGGAGGGTCGAAGGCACCGCATGCATCTCATGAATCCATGTTCTTCCTAAAAGAAGATTGTATGCAAGGTCATGAGGCATAACATGAATAGGAGTTTGTAAAGTATCCTTTTTAACTGTAATAGGTAAATTAATCACACTAAGCAGTCGCTTTCCTACATTGTCAAATCCTCGAATCGATAAGGAGTCAGGTTCCATTTTGATTTATCCACGTGCAATCTATCTAAGAGTTTCACACTGCACACATTAAGGGCTAAGTCATTATCAATGGGGGTCCTTTTTATTCCTATTCTATTGAATTTGGCTATTATCATGAAGGAATCATATCTCTTTCTCATCTCCAAAGGAGGGAGCTCATGTTGATGAAAGGTGGTCTCTACATTAACTGTATTCATTCCTTGTATTAGAGCTGCCACATCATTTGTATTTGTACCAGGAGGAACCACTACTTGTAAGGTTGTTTGAAGCATAGTGTCATAGTTAGGTGAATTCTGAATTAGGTCCCAAAGGGATATCTTTGTAGGAGTATTCTTAAGTTTTTCAACAAGATCATACTCCTTCCCACTATGTGAGGTTAAATGGGGAGCACTAAGAAAAATAGGATTAGGCAAAGGTAAGGTTGTTAGGGTTGGTTTCCTTGGTTGAGGATTGTTTTGAGTGTTGTATGTATGAGCAATGGTATTATTACTTGATTGCTGCAAAACATTGCTCTTAGGTGGGTAAAGAGTAAATTCAAGCTTGTTTTTAGGTTGTGGTTTGTGTGAAGGTGGGTAAAGGATGAGTTGAGGTTGAATCACACTAACTTCTCTTGGTTTTGGTTTTTCATAACAAGCCTTAGTGGATGAACCTTGTGAGATAAAATCCTCAAGGGCTTCATCTAACATGTCAAATTCATCACTACTAAAAGACTTGAGGGTTAGGTTAACTTGGAAAGAGAGATTTGACATAGTCAAATAACTATACTTTCTCCAAGTGGCTTAGGTATTTTAGTCTTGTTTTTTGCTTTGTTTTCTAATGTATGTCTAATGTAATCTAATCTAAATGAACTATGAACTGATGTTGAAAATGAAAAGTGCACAAATCTAATTCTATCCACAATTGCAATAAATGTAACTTATGCTACTTCTAATGATTTGAATGTAACATAAAGTATGCAAACTAAAATAGAAAAATAATAACAGCAAACAAAAGCTTAAAAAAAGGAAATTTAACTTTGTGAAATGCAGTTCAGAATTTGGACTGGGACTGATTCGCCCAAGGTGGAGAATGAGTCCTAGTAGGGATTTTTTTCAAAAATTTCAAAAAAAATTAGTTGATTGTTCTGATTTCTATGATGTATGATCTAGATCCTAAATTGAAATGTAGATTTTATTTGATTTTTAGTGAAATGAGGTGCAAAAATGAAAACTATATGAGCTTTCACTAATGTAAAATTTGAAACCCTAGAATGCAAATCTTAATGCAATGTTAATGCAAGCCAAATCTAGGATGATAATGCACTCCAAATCAGAATTATGATGTTCTAAATGCAGGTTCACCAAAATGAAAGGTGGAAAATTGTTTTGCTTTCCTCTCTTAGGGTTTAGGACCTAAAAGGGCAATTTTCACTAACTTTCACTTAGGAACAAACCCTTGAGATCTCAATGCAAAGGAGAAAGAGATCTTGCAAGAGGGTTGTCCTAGGGGATGAATATGATCTAATAAGGGGTTCACCACCAAGTTTAGACTTGGAAAAGACAATGAAATACAAAATTCAATGCAAAACCCTAATTGAATGTAATGACCTACAAGATGACCTATAAATGCCAATAAAATAGAATAGAAAAGCAATAAGATGAATGGTGTGCACCTATAAATCTGGAACTGACTAGAAGCAACTCTAAAACACTAAAAATTTAACTTTTTGACCTATTGGGACTCATTCGCCATTCTGGGAAAATTAGTCCTAGATCTAAATTTCTACATAGAAACCTATTTCAGGAAAAAACGGTATCTAAATCTGTAAACAAATTTGGAAAAAACCTACAGTGGGACTCATTCACCACTCTTGGTGAATCAGTTCCATTCTGCTTTTCAGGAACTTAAAGTTTTGATCTGTACTTCAACACTTGCTCTTTCCTTCCAACTTGAATTTTAGATCCGAATCTGTGAAAATACCTGCAAAACAAAATATAAACTTGATTTGCTAATGGGGGGTTTTCCTTGATCAAACCCCTAGTTTGGTAATTAAACCTTGATGGAAATAATGAATTATGCGTGCAAACCCTAGCCTTAAGTGTTTCTAAGACTAAGAAATTTGAAACATGATGCAACCCTATTCTAGTGTGCGAGAATGAGATGCATGAATGGAAATGTGATAATGAATGACTCACTTTGAGAGACCTCTAATCACCCAAATGAGCCTAAAAAATTCTTGTACCTTCCTTAGTCTAAATGAAGAGTGATAATGGAGGATGGAATCACTTAGGAAACAAGTCTTTAGGCTTGGCTTGATGGCTTGTTGCATCTCCCCAACCTAGAATCCATCATGATTCACCATAGACAACCATGTTCAACCCTTGGCAATGCTTGATCTTGAATGAAAGTGATCTTGAAGACCTACAAAAACACTTTAATGCTGCTCCAATGCTTCAACTTTGCTTGCTTTTGAAACTTGAATGCTCATGTTTGAAGATTCTCAACACTTGTCTCTTGAATTTTCTCTTGAAAATGCTTGCTCAAATGGCTTATATTGATAAAAATGACTTAGAAACTTGCTTATATAAGCATCAACACCTAATCGATTGTCATTTAGATCTTAAAGGTCGACATCCACCAAAAAAATTGAATTGAAATGGTGAATTTTTTGCTCAAAACTTAAAAACACCCCAAATGGGACTCATTCGCCACCCTTGGTGAATGGGTCCCACCTAAGGGGACTCTTTCGTCCAAGGTGGCAAATGAGTCCCACCTTAGCTTTTTGAGGTGGGTTTTCGAGATTTTCAGTGTTTTAAGTGATTTTGTCAGGTTTTTAGGTGAAATAAGCCTGAGATCCAAAATAATGGGTCTTAGGGGCCTATTAATGATGATTTTAAAGAATAATTAATGCAAGGGTGCTAAAATAGGTCCAAATTAAGTGTGAAATTGCCTCATTTTCAAGATTGTACAATTTTCTACACTACAACTATCATAATGGCAACTAGTTCTCTGAAATTTCTTCTTCCAAATTCCCAATTGTTATGCAAGAATAATAATTTCACATGGAAGACCAAACTTAAAACTCAACTTGAGTTTGAGGAAGTTTGGAATGTGGTCAGTGGCAAAACAACATGACATCCAAGTGATGCTGATGAGCAGAAGAAATTTGATCAAGCTGATAGAAAGGCCAAATTGTTCATCATGTTCAATGTGTTTGATGAAGTTTAGCCTTTCATCTGAGATTGTTTATAGCCAAAAATTCTTGGGAAAAGCTACAAATAGTGTATGAGGCAAAGAATCATAATCATATCCTGAATTTGTAGAGTCAGCTACATAGCTTGAAGATGAAGAATGGAGAACAGTTAGAATCCTTCCTCAAAAGAATTGTTGAGTTGAGAACTTCACTACAAGCATTGGGAGAATTTTTTTAAGATGTAGTTCTAGTGCCTATTGTTCTATGATCACTACCTTCCAAATACAAAGTGTTTGTCACAATTATGAATGTCACAAAACAAACACCCATTTTTTAGAAACTTGTGAACTTGTTTCAAAAAGAGGAGTCTATAAGCCAAGATCATGATGAGGAGGATCATGCCATGACCACACATCATAAAGGAAAGAAGCCTATGAAGCAATTTGGTGGACCTCCCAAATCTAGTGATTCATCCAAATCTTAGAACAAATGTCCAATATGTGAAAGCATTGGACATAATGTGAAAAGTTTTTGGTACAACTCCTTGGCCAAAGGATCATACAATATTAAAACACATCCCAAGAAGTCATTTCAAAGTGATAATAAACAATGGGAGAAAAAGAACAAACAAAAACAACATGGTAATTTTGTTGAAGAAGAAGACTCTCCAGAAGAGGAATATGTGTTTTCAGCCCACACTTCAAAAGATAGTTCACACTCAACCTCAATTTGGTATGTGGACTCAGATGCTACAAAGTACATGACTAGATAGGAGTGGTTTATCACATTGAAACACCGTCATGGTAAATTCTCTATTGGAGATGATAGCACCTATGACATCCAAGGTATTGGTGATATCTCCTTGCAGTTTGGAATTCATTATTGCAGGCTCGCTAAAGTTTTGTATGTGCTAGGACTAACCAAAAATCTCTTATTTGTTAATCAATTTCTTGATTGCAACCTAAGGATTGAATTTAATAAAAACTAGGATAAAAAGGTATGTCTCATCTGAGATAAGTCTAAAACTACAAAGATTGTATTGATTATAGGGGGAAATAGATTTTGAAGGGACCCAAAACCCTT
Organism: Sequoia sempervirens; assembly: GCA_007258455.2. Lineage (NCBI taxonomy): Eukaryota > Viridiplantae > Streptophyta > Pinopsida > Cupressales > Cupressaceae > Sequoia > Sequoia sempervirens. Next base: position 205,273,820 of record VDFB02256132.1, read on the forward strand.
TACAACAAAAAGGAGAAAAATTTGCTCATAACTAATAACATTGAAACATCAGTAGTAGCCAACAACATACCAACAACCAAAACACAGAGACCCAATAGCAAAAAAGTAGAAACAGAAAAAGACACTATTTCAGATTCTTTAAGGTGTTAGCCACCTCCATTTCCTAGTTCTGATGCAGCTCGACAATTTCCATCAGTTCTTTCTTCTCCTCTTCAAAGGTCTTCCTCAAATTGCCCCTAGCCCTAATACTTGGGCCTTTTTCCTTGTCTTTCCTAAATTTATTCCCTTTACCTTTTGAGGACTATTCCTTCTCCATCAACTCATTAAAATATAGTTAATATTCTCTTAATTCACTTATATTGCGAAAGAGGACCTCCAAAGATTCAACACTGTTCTTAACAGAATTGTGGCTAACATGAAGCAGCTTCTTAATGTCCACACTAGTTTCATTGACCTTGGCCTCTATTTTAGAGAGGTACTTCTCACATAGGGATTTAAAATCTACAAAGGCACATGCTAAGTCCATGGGTCTTTCAATCAGAATGTCTGAGGAAGATCCCTTCAACACATTTTGCATATTTTCTTTCAAACTCCTTATTTTAATATTCACCCTATTGAATTCTTGCAAAACCCACCTAGCTAGTTTGAACATGTAGGTGGCTCCTGAGCAAGCCATATCCAAAAGCTCGAACATTGATGTACCTTCATCATTAAGGTAAGTGAAATATTTAGAGAGGGGATTCACCTTTAGGGGCTCTAGTTTTCCAGTCCTCATACCCTCATCCTCCTGCAAAGACTTGCCACCAAAATGTTCCACACTAAGAGAATGATGAACAGGGGAGTCATTGAGTTCAATAGCAGTATCCATCACACCCTTCTTCTTGCCCTGGTTCTCAAAACCCTTCAAGTCCCCCATTACAACCTAATTCTTCATCTTTGCAATCCACTTGGAAGCCCTTCATGGAATTTCCTTGGGATTCTTTGCAAAGATTGTTTCAAGTGCTACAAAAATTGGTAAAATGTTTAGGCTTGATACAATTTCCAATAATCAAGCCTTACTGACTAAGGATAATGATTGTGCTATGCTATGGCATCATAGATTTGGTCATTTAAGCACTTTACTTGCTAACACTAATTAAGAAAAGTATGGTCAAAGGGCTTCCCTCACTTGAGAAGTCGAGTTCCATTTGTTCTAGTTGTCTTGCTGGAAAACAACATAGAGCACCCTTTTATCCTAGTGATCATCGTACAAGCCAATCTTTACAGCTGGTGCACATTGATCTATGCAGGCCCATGACACCTATTCACAATGGATTCAGATACTTTTTACTTTTTATTGATGATCACACAAGAAAAATGTGGGTATATTGCTTGCAAAGTAAAGATGAAGCCTTTTCCTACTTCAAAGAGTTTCTCACTCTTGTGGAGAAAGATACAAATCATCCCATTTGTGTCCTTTGCTTAGATCGAGGAGGGGAATACACCAGCATAAAACTCTCCAGCTACTTGAAGGAAAATGGAATTCAATGTAAATTGATTGCAACATACACACCTTAGCAAAATGGTGTTGTCAAAAGGAGAAATTACATCATCATGGAGATGGTTCGTAGCATGTTGAAGGAATTTCACTTGGGACATGCATATTGGGCTGAAGTTGTCCATATAGTAGTTTATCTTCTAAATCATTCACCAACAAAAGCACTTGGTGGTGTCACATTAGAAATATGGATAGGGGTAAATCCATCTTTTTCTCATCTTTTTGTATTTGGTTGTATAGAATGCATGCACATTCCTAAGAAAAAAAGAAATAATCTTGATGAAAAATCCATGAAATGTATTCTTCTTGGTTATAGTAGTGATTCTAAGGCATATCATCTTATGGATCCTACCACAAACAAGATATACATCAGCAAAGATGTATTTTCTGATGAGAAGAGTTATTTAAATTCACCTTCCATGTCATCACCTAGTCTAGATAGTGCTCCTATTTTCAACATGGATGGGAAAGATAATGGGGATGTTGAGAATCACACTAACTCAACACCTATCACAAGACCTTTTCCTAAGTGGTATATTAGTACCATTCATGATGCAAATCTAGATGGAGTCCCAGACACTTCCACTTTAGGACCAAGGACTCGCAGCATAACTTGCAATGAGGTAAATCTAGCACTAATGAGTTCAGTTGTTGATAATTTTGAACCATCTAATGTTTAGGAAGCACTAGAATCAAAGCCTTGGAAGGAGGCTATGGATGTAGAGTATCAATCCCTCATGAAAATAAGACTTGGGAGCCTGTTGATCTACCACTTGGTAAGAAATCCATTGGTTGTAAATAGATATTTAAAACTAAATATAAGGCAGATGGTAGTATATACAAATATAAGGCTAGACTTGTAGCTAAGGGATATGCTTAGAAAGAAGGGATTGACTATGAAGAAACATTTTCTCCAACAACAAAGATTAAAACCATTAGAATTATTTTTTCTTTAGCTACATAATTTAGATGGAAATTGTATCAAATGGATGTAAAAAGTGAATTTCTTAATGGAGACCTTAAGGAGGAGGTCTATATGACCCAACTAGAGGGATACATTGCACTTGGTAAAGAAGAGAAGGTATGTAAACTTGTTAAGTCCCTATATGGTCTCAAACAAGGCTCCTAGAGCTTGGTATATAAAAATTGATGAACATTTTCTACAAAATGGTTTCAATAGGCATCCATATGATCCAAATCTCTACCTCAATGATCAAGGGGTGAGATTGTGATTATTAATGTATATTTTGATGACCTAGATATCACAAGCAACTCAGACTCAATGGTTGAGACAACCAAAAATGATCTCAAGAAGGCATTTGATATGACAAATCTTAGGCTATTGCACTATTGTCTAGGCTTAGAGGTATGGAAAACTAATCACCATATTTATGTATCCCAAAGAAAATATACCAATACATTGCTCGAGAAATTTAGAATGATGAATCCAAACCCATGTCTACACCTATGGAATCAGGATTTGTTTATGATCCATCTCCTCAAGTGAATGCAACTCTCTATCAATAAATGATTGGAGGTTTGCTTTGTTGGAGTAATAAGGTTGATTACTTAATTAATTAAATCATATCAATTTATTAATTAAGCCACCTTTTACTTTATTTTCACTTAAGCTAAACTTAGGCCATTAATAATTAATTAATTATTAATTACTTACATTTAGGGTTTTGATCTCCTTTCATAAGGATTGATCTCTTTGTAATTATTTAATTCTTGCTTATGAATTTTTTGCTCCACAGATTGCAAAGCACCATTGTTGTGTTTCATTATCTCTTCTATGTGACGGGTTATTTTCTTGTAGGTGTTCACTACGTTTTGTGAGGTTGTGTTTTACAACTTCAACATGGTATCAGAGCTTCAAATCTGTCGCAACCTGTTCGTCTTTTGAGGGATCCTATCTTGAAAGTGAAGTTTTTATGTATTTTGAGTCAATTTGGACCTTACCATTGAGTCTAAAGTGCTCGAATTAGTCAAGATTGACCTTTGTTTTGTCAAATTTGGATTCACAGTGCCAGATCTGTGAGGGTTTGAAGATTTGGGATTTTCTAGATCTCAGAGGTAGCTACAATTTTGGAGCATTTTTGGCCCAAACGGACCTCACCATCGCACTCAAAAGGCCCAAGAACCTATAAATCAACTATAAATTTGTCAAATTTGGCCTTTGTGACCTCTGAGGCAAAATTCTTTTGGTTTTTGAGCCATAAGGTACCGTACAGGCTGTATCGTACAACTCTATAAAAAAAAGGAAGAATATTTTTTTTTGCACAAGCCTTTGAAGGCCAATGCAGTTAGGGTAATTCCTAGTGGTTTGGAGGAGCCCGTTCACATGCCCAACGGTCATCTCACCCACCGCCGCCAACATTAACCATGACATCCTTTACTAACACCGACCGCCGACCATGTGAATAGGTTGCAGTCTGTTGGAAACCGCTAATGGTTTCTTAAACTACCACTGCCTGTTTTTCGACCTCAGCCATCCCACCATTGAGTCACCACCATCTAGCCTCTGCATCGGCACCAATCTAGATAGCACTGCCCCTATAGCCACCAGGGCCCATTTGAATGCCCAATTTGACCTATTTTACAAAATTGGGTGCCATTTTCACATACGATATCGAATTTGTGCACAAAAATAAGCATTGGAAAGCTAGTTCTAGGCACAATATAGTGGTATAGTTTTTATTTCTTGATTTTTTTGTTTTGATGCATTTATTTCCATTCAAAGTCAGAACTTTTTTTTTGCACTCCCAGGGGCGTAACTTTTGCATACAGACTCCATTTTTTGCAAACGAATAGGCATCAGAAACGTGTTCAAATACTCTTTTAAAATATGAAGTTTATTTCATCAAAAAAATTACTAGATACATAGGGAATTGTCTGAAGTGATTTTTATTTTTTCACGCTTTCCAACTTTCAAATTTGTACTGGGGTTTGGATTTTTGTGTTGTGGTGGGTGTTTTTTTCTTGCTTTCTGTATATACACATAAAAAAATAGAAACCTCTATCATTAAACACATTTCAAAACCATAAACATCATGGCAGACACCTCATTAGTTGACTATCTTTCCCAACATAATTATCATACCTGGAAGGCACATATGATTAGACTTCTCATGTCTAAGGGGTTATGGTCCTATTTGGATGAGAATCAGCCTCAATTGACATGTCCATTTGAGGTTCTACAACACAGAAATAGAATGGATGAGGCTATGGGTTAGCTATCATTACATGTTATAGATAGACTTTTATTTCACCTAAAGGATTGCACAACTCCTCGGGCTATGTGGACTAAGTTTCATGATCTTTTTGGAATCATTAATTAGTCTAGGGAACTTCAAATTGAGGCAAAATTCACCACCTTGGTACTTGATTATTTTCCATCTATTGAGGATTTCTTAATGAAATTCAAATCATTCAGATCATTGTTACAGGGTTGTGGTAAGAACAAAACAGACGCCGAGTGTATATACCTGATTCTATCTAAGATTCAAGATTCATTTCAAATAGTCTCTTCTACATTTTACTCCACCATGGATGCTTTGGGTTCATGATTTATCATTCCTACCATTGAGCTATTATGTGATTGGTTGACATGTGAGTAGGCCAAGCTAATATAGTTGGATTCTCTTCCAGGATCAAAGAACCAAGCATTGGTAGCTCAGACATCTCAAGGGAAGTAGAAGAAAAAATAAAGGTCGAAGACAGATTCAGCAAGCAGTGAGAGTTCCTCCAAGCCACTACCTAAGTCTAATTCCAAAGCATAATCCAACACTAAGCAGGGTAAATCTTCTAAGTCTAGTGAGTCTTCCTCCAAGACTAAGAAGAAATCAAGTGATCCTTGCAGTTTATGTGGCAAGGAAGGTCATCCAGTTTCCCAGTGTTGGAAGTGATTAGAGGCTTTAGTGGAGGCCATGCAACAACATCATATCACCTCACCTTAGTCACCTTACCCAAACACAAGGAAAGGTATTGCTCTTTTTGAATGAGCATTACCTTTAGGATCCACTTAGATTCTAGATTTTGGTGCTTCTCACCATATGACACACACTCGGGAGTATATTGCCATACTTGCCCATTGTGGCACTTCATAGATTACAGTTGGTGACTCTACATAGCTTACAATTATTGGTTTAGGTTCTATTTCATTGGATGGTGGTTGTCTTCAGGATGTACTTGTTATTCCTGACATTTCGACAAACCTCCTTTTCGTTTATCATATTTTCCTTTATGGCACTGGTAAGATAGTTGATTTCTCACCACATGATGTGGTTATTCGAGACCTACATGATCCTGATTTGGTTGTGGCTATTGGGAGAGTTGATTATGCATCCCACTTATACATATTTGATGGCTTTAAGAGTACAAATGGTTTAGGTTCATCTCTTATAACACATGTAGACACAGTGAGTAAGCTTTGGAATGAGCTTTTTGGCCATGACAATTATAGCTATCTATATCAGATGAGTACATAGGCACTTGTGATTGGGCTCCCATAGATTTCCTATACTTATCGTGTTTGTCGAGGTTGTGTACTTGGAAAACATCATTGGGATTCTTTTCCTACAGGTAGAGCCAAATGTGCTAAGGCACTGTTGGAGCTGGTACATAGTGACCTCATGTCCTTTCTGACTTCTTCATTTTTAGGGGCCAAATATGTGCTCACATTTATTGATGACTTCTCCAGATGTACATGGGTGTACTTTCTTAAGTACAAGTCTTATGTCTTTGATTCATTCAGGATCTTTAAGACATTTGTGGAGAAGTACTATGGTCTTTCTATCAAGAGGATATGCAAAGATAATGGGGGAGTTTTTTAATCAATATTTTAGGTATTTCTGCATTGAGCATGGTTTGTAGCATCAGTTTATAGTTCCTTACACCCCTCAGCAGAATGGTGTTGTTGAGAGAAAGAACAAAACTTTATGGGAGATGGCCAATTGTATGATACAGTCATGAGCTATGGATTCTTCATTCTAGGCTGAGGCAGTCAATTGTGCCAATTATATTCAGAATCATATGCCTCATAAGGCATTATGACATATGACTCCCAAGGAGGCTTGGACCCATGTCAAGCCTGATGTTTCTACATTCTGAGTTTTTGGTAGTGAGGCTTGGGAATTTATTCCTGATGCTCAGCGGAAATCCATGGAGAGGAAAAGCCGACCACTCATATTTGTTGGCTACTATGAGAATGTTAAGGTGTATAGGTTGTTTGATCATGATTCTAGAGAGGTCTTGTTTTGATGAGATGTCCAATTTGATGAGCGCTTTCCTTTGATGGATTCTTCATCACCAACTTCTCCCTCACTACCTACTCCTCCCTCTTCATCTCTTGAGGATTTTTTATCTCTTGAGGATGATGCATATGATGATCCACCATCCCCTCCACCACCAAATACACAGCATTTTCCCAAGTGGGCCCATTTACTATAGAGGCAGTTGGATCTTTGGAAGGTGATCCTTCAGATTCCCGTCATACACATGCATAGACATCAGGTGCTAGTCTTTTGAGTCATGCCATTTCAAATGATCCTCAGAGGTTTTCAGAGGCGACAGTTCACTCTAAGTGGGATAGGGCTATGAAGGAATATTCTTCTCTGATGAAGAATAATATTTGGGATCTTTGTCATCTTCCTAAGGGAAGAAAGTTGGTTCGGTGCAAGTGGATGTACCGTACCAATTTTGTTGTATATGGTTCAATAGATAAGTACAAAGCACATCTTGTTGTGAAGGGGATTTCTCACTTTGAGGGTATTGGTTACTCTGAGACCTTTGCTCCTATTGCCAAGATGAATTTTATTCACTTTGTACTATCACTAGCAGCTTTACAAGGATGGACACTTTTTCAGATGGATGTGAAGAGTGCCTTCTTGCATGGGGACCTACATGAGGAGATCTATATGGAGCATCCTTAGGGTTTTGTGCAGGACACTTATTTGGTTTGAAAACTTTGGCATTCATTGTATGGTCTCAAACAAGCCCCTCGGGCTTGGTATGAGAAGATGGACTCTTTTTTGCTTTCCTCTCACTTCACATGTTGTCATTTCGATCCCACGGTGTACATTCAATGTGAGGAGGGTGATCTTTTGATCCTTGTGCTATATATTGATGATCTCATTCTTACAAGTAGCTCATCCTCTATGATTCAAAGTGTTCAGAGAGCTTTGATGGTGCAATTTGAGATGATAGATCTTGGTCTTTTGCACTATTTTCTTGGTCTACAGGTTATTCAGTCTTCGAATGGGATTTCCATATATCAGCAGAAGTATGCTCTTGATATGCTCCAAAAATTTGGCATGCTTGATTGCAAGCCCGATCCCACACCATTTCAGTTAGGTGTTGTTATGTATTCCACTTTCTCTACTCCTTCAATAGACTCTACATTATACAAGCAGTTGGTTGGAAGTTTGTTGTACCTGATGCATTCATGTCCTAATCTTTCCTTTGTGGTTGGTCTTGTATCTAGGTTCTCCCATGATCCACATGAGATCCATTGGCAAGCTTCCAAACGTATCTTGAGGTACATTTAGGGCACCACACAGTATGGCATTCACTACACATCAGGAGCCCCTCACATTGTTGGCTTCACTGACTCATATTGGGCTGGTGATTTCAATGATCGAAAGTCCACTTTCAGCTCTCTTTTTTCCCTTGGTTCTAGTCCTATCACATGGTCTTGCAAGAAGCAATCTTCTATTGCATTATCATCTACAAAGGCTAAGTACCGAGTAGCGGTGTTAGCTAGTCAGGAGATTGTATGGCTTTGGTAGTTGATGAAAGAGTTTGGGGTTCCTCCTAATAGTCCCACTATTCTTTGGTGTGACAATCAGAGTGCTATACACATTTCCTACAATCTAGTGGAGCATCAACAAATGAAGCACATTGAGATCCACATGCACTTCATCAGGTAGTTCATTCAGGATGGTTCTCTCATCTTGGAGTACATTCCTACAGAGGCATAGGTTTCAGAAATATTCATGAAACCTTTGGCATCGCCATGCTATCTTCAATTGCGATCTATGCTTGGGGTGAAGGAATTTGTCCTTGGGGGGTCTTTGTGAGGCCTTCCTTCATGTTTTTTTTAGCATGCTTTCAATCTCTTTTTGGAGAGAAGTTTTTTACCCACTGGGTTTTCTCCTTTTCTCCACTTTACAGAGAATTGGTTGTATTTGGGTACCTCATCAAACCTTGTTGTTAAGACCCATTTTTTCTTTCATGCATTTCATCCTTAGTTTTTTTAGCTTCTCCCTAAGTTCATCTTAAGGGGGGGTGTTGGAGTAATAAGGTTGATTACTTAATTAATTAAATCATATCAATTCATTAATTAAGTCATCTTTTACTTTATTTTCACTTAAGCTAAACTTAGGCCATTAATAATTAATTAATTATTAATTATTAATTGCTCACTTTCAGGGTTTTGATCTCCTTTCATAAGGATTGATCTCTTTGTAATTATTTAATTCTTGTTTATGCATTTTTTTCTTCACGGCTTGCAGAGCACCATTGTTGTGTTTCATTATCTCTTCTATGTGATAGGTTATTTTCTTGCACGTGTTCACTAGGTTATGTGAGGTTGTGTTTTACAACTTCAACATGCTTTACTTGACTTACACTAGACTAGATATTAGTTTTGTTGTTAATTATCTCTCAAGATTCATGCAAGAACCAAAGATGTTTCATTGGAAAGCAACAAAATGGGTACTAAGGTATATCCAAGATACTATGAATCATGGTTTGGAATATAAAAGCAACAATAAGTTCTTGATAGGATATACACATATAGATTATATAGGTTTTGTTGATGATAGGAAATCCACATCTAGATTTTTGTTCTTCTTAGATTTAGGACCTATTTCTTGGGGAAGTAAGAAACAAGCCATGGTTGCTCGTTCCTCTCCAGAAGAAGAATATCATGCAGTAGTTTGTGAAGCAATTTGGCTACTTTGCATATTAGAAGGATTGGGTGTACCACAAAATCAACCTACAGTCCTCTATTGTGAAAATCAGAGTATTCTCAAGCTTTTTTGTAATCTAGTGTTTCATGAACGAACTAGGCATATTGAAGTTGACTTCCACTTCTTATGAGAACATGTTCAACAAAACAATATTTCACTCCAATACTGCTCTACTCAGAAACAACTTGTTGATATCTTCACAAAGCCTCTTGCACGTGTGAAGTTTGAATCATTTTAGGATTCTCTTATTAGTACTTTAAAAAAATGATGTAATAAGGGGGGAATATTGGCATATTCCACCATTTTCCACATGTAGATAGTTTTTTATTATTTGGTTATGGTTTTTTATTGTTTGATAGTGTATTTAGGAATTGGTTAGCAATTTTTTGTACCTATCAGTACCAGAAAATACACATGTTTTATCATTTCTCTATGTATAAATTCATTTCATTTACAACAATACGAGTTCAATGGGCTTTTAGGCTTCTGATAATTAGCTAGTCACCGTGGGATATGATTTTCTGATGAATGAAGTTTTGTCATAATTTTGATAAATGTATGTGAAGAAATTTGTCATAATTTTGATAAATGTGTGTGAATATTGCATTTTGCTACTAGCAGGATTTTGTTACTTAGTAACTTTTGTATGTACATTTTGCAAACACCTTTATGCGTGCTACATTATCAAAGATATAAATGTTGACATGTATATATTTATATTATTTCTATTAATATTAGTTTTATATTAAATTATTACATCTTTATTCTATGTTTTCTTAATGTAACAATTCAATAATTATCTTGTTATTTTCTTTTTATTGATTTTTGCAATTTCATGGGACTATTGTTCATTAAAGAAAATATAGTTGTGGAACCATGGATTAATGCCATATGTAATTTCATGATTTTTAATTAGAAGCAAGTGAAATATTTTTGATAATACTTAATTTATTTAAGGAAAAAATCTAGATTTGTCTAAGTTTATTTTATTCCATTATTTAGCACTGTTTATCAATTATTTAATCCAGCCACATGCAATTAGAACTTTCAACTTGCAACCTATCCATGCACAAAAACATTCTCTATAATATATTAACATACATATAGTTTGCTATTGATGTAATCCTTGAACCTTCTTTAGGTGCAAGTGCTAGTAATTAATTCTAATTACTTTTAATTTGAATAGACACTGAACACACAAAATAATTTTTTATTGTAAATGAATAATGAATAATAACACAACCATTTATTTATTATAATTGAATTGCAATGTTACATAGCTTTTTAAAGATGAGTAGAGCATGCAAGCTCTTGTATAAATGACACATGTCACTTTATATCAGACACAATTGCTTCCAAGTTAGTAGTGGTGTTATGGGATGCATATCATATTCCCAAACCATGGGGTTTTCTGACCATGGTTGGGATCTTGGGATTTTACATGATATCTCCAAGCAACCACTATGGTTATGCATTTATAGAAAATTGTGGACCTTGGTTCTGCATCCCAATATGGTGCAACATGAGCTAATAGTTAAAATGTTTAATATAGAAGATATTAAATACTTTGCTCAATTAGGCCCATCGGAATAGCCCAAAATGACAAAGAAAATCCACAACGCTTGCCTACCATGCTAGGAAAAGGGGAGTTGTGAATATAGAAAATGTACATATCCTGGTTACTAATTGGGATTATGTAGAAGATAAGGGGTAATAAATCTACTCCCACCCTCTTTAGGTATCTCCAAGGCACCAAGAAAGAACAAAATGAATTTGAAAGTTCACAATTCCTCTTTGAGGGCCTCTATCAAAATGGAGTATGACAAATAGATGACATTCAATATGAACAAGATTAAAATACTTATGTGGTCGCACTCTGTGAAAGCACTTATCTCCATTGGAGTTCCTCATCCTAGTTCAAAACTTGGCTCAAGGGCTAGGTGAACCAAATCCACTTCTTTCCAATTCCACCCATTTTGAACGTGAAGGGAATTGGTCTCTCTTTTACTCTATAACAACATAATTAGAGGTAGGAGAATTTAGAATACCCCCAAAAATATCACATCATTTTATTCCTTATTAACTTCATAAAATGAAAACCCTTATCAAAATTTAGAACATTGCACTCAAAACCATTTTATGAACTTAAGAATGATTTCAGTTGAACTCGCCATCCCTATTTATCGGCTATGGCATTTACTTGTGAGTTGTGTGAGGTATAATTGTTTTTTTTTGCAGTAACCAAGTAACCAACTTTACTCATGTGAGAGCCACTTACAATTTTATTTTGAATGATGTATAACTACATGCAGGTAAGTGCAAAAAGATGGGGGACCAGACAGGGGGCCTAAGTGGCCACTTTTTTTCTACAATAAGGAAATACTGACCTTAGACATGAAATTGGGGATAGTTACACTCAAAATTTTGAGATGCAACAAAAACAAGGATTGTAGTGCTCTGAGTCTACTTTCCAAACTACTAATTTATTTTGAAAATGGTTGAGATTAAGGGGTTCAAAAGAGGGCCCCACAAAAATTGGTGTTGTATTTGTCAGAAAAACATAACATAGCAACTTTTGTGGGTACCTAGCACGGTGAACTTTTTTTTAGTATTTTTAAAATTTCTTCAATGAGAAATTAGCTAATAATATGTAGTTTATGCTCGATTTTTTGTGATAATTTTTTAATGAATATTTGATTTTTTACTATTTTTCAAAGTGGACACTTCCTCAAAAATAAAATTTTGGAAACTAATTGAAAAAAAATTATTTATTTTTTAATATGTGTAGAATGGAGTCTAGTTTCTAAAATGTAATTTATTTGAAATTTCAATGAAAGGTTAATTTTTAACGAAAAAATGTCAAACACTAGTTTTTTCCAAAAAAGAGACACACAAACAAAAGAAATTATAGATCAAAGGCTTAACATTGTCAAAAAGTGAAAAAAATAACATTGTTAGATAGCTAAGAGAGATCTTAACATTACCCAGGTGGTTGATTTATTCAACATTGAAACATGTGCAATCCTAATGGTGAGCACAAACCCAATTATGTGAAATATTGTAGAATTTACAAAAACACATCTTTTGACGTTGGGAAGGCCCTCCAAGCCTTTGGGTTGGTATTCCAAGGAAAATACCAAGCCCAAGGCTTTGGGATTCCCAAAGCAAGATATAACACAAGCACGTTATAATGCGCTCACATTATTTCCTAGTTTTGACATGGTTTGTGTTTGTCCCAAACATGTCTAGCAAGACATAACACAAGTGCATTATAACACACTCGCGTTATGTCTTGCTTTGTGTTAAATGCTACTCTATTGAATGTATGTTTATATATTTGTATGTTTGTATGTATGTATGCTTATACATGTCATGTATGTATGTATGTATGCATGCTTGTATGTTTGTATGTATTCCTTTTTGTATGTATGTATTAGTGCATGTATGTATGTATGCATGTAAGATTGTATGTACTTATGTACATGTATGCTTGTATTTATGCAAGATTGTATATACATATGTATTATGCTTGTATGTATGTAAGTATGTATGTATTTATGTATGTCTTTAGAGGGAGGGATAATTTTAAGAGAGAGAGAGAGAGTTGTCTAAGTAGGGTGGGAGGGAGAGAGGGAGGGAGAGACCTTAGAGAGAGACAAAGGTGGAAGGAAGAGACCTAAGAGAGAGGGAGTGGGAGAGAAGGGGTTGGAGTGAGAGGGACTTAGCTAGGTCGGGTGGGAGGGAGAGAGAGAGAGGAGAGAGAGAGAAATGAGAGGAGGGAGAGAGAGAGAGAGAGAGAGGGGGGGGGAGAAGGAGAGAAAGAGAGAGTTATGTAGGTAGGTTCTAGAGGGAGATACTTGAGAGTGTGAGGGGGTGAGAGGGAGAGACTTGAGAGATAGGTATTGAGAGGGAGTGTGAGAGAGAGGGAGTGGGAGAGAGAGAGAGGGGGGGGAGTGTGAGAGTGGGAGAATTGAGAGAGGGAGAGAGTGTGGGATGGAGTGACCTAAGAGAGAGGGAGAGAGAGAGGGGGTGGATTGAGATGGACTTATCTAGGTAGGGTGGGATGGATAGATAAAGAGAGGGGAGAGAGAGAGAGAGAGAGAGAGAGAGAGAGAGAGAGAGAGAGAGAGAGAGGGGTTACCTAGGTAGGGTGCCAGAGGGAGATACAGAGAGAGAGAGGGTGGGAGGGAGAGACTGAGAGATAGGGAGAGAGGGAGTGGGAGAGAGAGGGAGTGATGGATGGGTAGTGGGAGGTAGATAGAGATAGATAGAGGGATCAAGAGAGTGGTAGGGATTGATTGAGCAAGAGGTACATAGAAAGAGGGAGAGGGTAGATAGAGACAATTAGAGAGGGTAGGAGAGAGGGAGGGAGGGAGAGGTGAGATGGATAGATAGAGAGAGGGATAGGGGTTAAGGGTATAGGGTTGAGGGATTATGGTTGAGGGTAGAGGGTAGAAGGTTTAAGGGTTTAGGGTTTAAGGGTTTAGGGTTGATGGTATAGGTTTGAGGGTATATGGTTAAAGGATTAGGGTCGAGGGTCCAATTTATAGGGTAGAGGGTATAGGGGTTAAGGGTTTAGGGTTTAAGGGTTGAGGGTTTAGGGATTAAGGGTTGAGGGTTGAGAATTGAGGGTTGAGGGTTTAATGTAGAGGGTAGAGGGTAGAGGGTTTAAGGTTTAAGGGTTTAAGGGTTGAGGGATGAGGTTTGAGGGTTTAAGGTTGAGGATATAGGTTTAAGGGTATAGGGTTGAGGATCCAATGTTTAGGGTAGAGGGTATAGGGGTTGAGGGATTAGGGTTTAAGGGTTGAGGGTTGAGGGTTGAGGGTTTAAGGGTTGAGGGTTTAAGGGTTGAGGGATTAAGGGTTGAGGGATTAGGGTAGAGAGTTTATTTGGGTTTAAGGGTTTAAGGGTTGAGGGATTATAGTTGAGGGTAGAGGGTATTGGGTTGAGTGTAGAGGGTAGAGGGTTTAAGGGTTGAGGGTTTAAGGTTTAGGGTTTACGGTTGAGTGTTTAAGGGTTTAAGGGTTGAGGGTATAGGGTTGAGGGATTAAGGTAGAGAGGGAGGGATGGATGGAGAGAGAGATGGAGGGAGAAGTGAGATAGAGAGGAGAGAAGAGGAGGGAGGGACATAGATATATGAGGGTTGAGGATCGAATGTATAGGGTAGAGGGTTGAGAATTGAGGGTATAGGGTTGAGGACATATAGGGTTGATGATTTAGGGTATTGGGTTAAGGGTATAGGGTTGAGGGATTAGGGTTGAGGCTAGAGGGTATTAGGTTGAGGCTAGAGGGTAGAAGGTTTAAGGGTTTAGGTTTTAAGGGTTTAGGGTTGAGGGTTTAGGATTGATGGTAGAAGGTTTAGGGTATAGGTTTGAAGGTATATGGTTGAAGAATTAGGGTTGAGGGTCCAATGTATAGGGTAGAGGGTATAGGGGTTGAGGGTTTAGGGTTTAAGGGTTGAAGGTTGAGAGATTAAGGGTTAAGGGTTGAGAATTGAGGGTTGAGGGTTTAATGTATAGGGTAGAGGGTAGAGGGTTTAAGGGTTGAGGGTTGAAGGTTTATGGTTAAGGGTAGAGGGTTGACGTTATAGGGTTGAGGGATTAGGATTTAAGGGTTGAGGGTTGAGGGTTGAGGGTTGAGGGTTGAGGGTTGAGGGTAGAGGGTTTAATGGTTTAGGGTTTAAGGGTTGAGGGTTGATGGTTTAGGGCTTATGGTTGAATGTTTAAGGGTTGAGGGTATAGGGTTGAGGGAATAGGGTAGAGAGGGAGAGATGGATGGAAGTGTTGAAAATTGAGGTGTTTATGTAGCTTAATACTTTGTAAAACCTTAATTTTGTTTATCCAAATAAGCTTTTCCTTTTGTTACATGTTCTTTGTGGGTGATTACCTGATTAATCCATTTTACTGTTTGTAGAATGTAGACAAAAGTTGATAGAAGAAGTAGACAGGATATTAGAAAGATTACACAAGCATGTACCATGGAAAAACCCTTTCGAGGAAAAAACTTCACCAAGAATTAATCTATTATTCAATCTCTGAAGTAGATTATAATAACTCTAATTCTCACTTGAGAATGCTTCTTTTGCCTTCACCAAATCTTCTTCACAACCTGCAATAAAACTGATAATAAATCTCTTCGACTTGCTTGAGATATATAGGCATTAAATAAATTTGTAAACTCCAACTAAGTTACAATTACAATGCTCAAGCCCTATCCCTAAAAGGTACGCCTATCTCATCCAGTAGAGTTTAACCATGAAGAACAATGTCAAATCCTCATCTTCATGCATTTGGGCATCCCAAACTAAAGTAGCAACTCAACCTCTGTTCTGTAAATATCTTCAAGGCTTCATCCTCAAAGTAGGTGCCCAAGAGTGGTCCCACTTAACTTAGCCTTCTAAAATATCTTACCATGCAAAGGAGTTAATTCCAAGAATCCAACTTGGGCACCCAAGTTGGGTCCAAGTTATTTCTTGTTAACTGAAAAATTTCTCAACACCATTCATGCAAGAATGGTCATCCCATATTAAATAGAGGTAGTCCCTATTATTTGTCATGCAACTCAAGTCATTAGCCATGAATTCCAAGTTAACTGAAGTCAACTAGCATTCAACTAAAACTAACTAAAGATAACTGAACCATAACTAAACTAAACTAAACTAAACTAATTCTGAATTGAATTGAACTGAATTGAACTACATGCATGCAAACATCAAACCCTAACTCCTAGGATCTTTACATGCATTTATAAGTGTTATCTCTTACTCTGAATAGTTAACTGAACTCAAGGTGAGTGTCACCTACCATGTGGGCACCCCATGTGCCCCTATTATTTAGGAACTCAAAATGGATTCCCTCATATGCTCCTAAAATTTATAATTAATTACAAATATCAATTAACATGATTATTTCATCAAATATTAATCTCTTCATAATCCTAGTTTTGATAAACACATTCCAAGGACTTAGTAGATACATGAAATAAATAATGTTTAAGATTGCAATTAAATGGCATCCTATTCCCAACAAGGAGAGATGGAGGGAGAAGTGAGATAGAGAGAAGAAGAGAAGAGGAGGGAGGGATAGAGATATATGAGGGTTGAGGATCCAATGTATAGGGTAGAGGGTTGAGAATTGAGGGTAAGGGTTGAGGACACATAGAGTTGATGGTTTAGGGTATTAGGTTGAGGGTATAGGGTTGAGGGATTAGGGTTGAGGGTAGAGGGTAGAAGGTTTAAGGGTTTAGGGTTGAGGGTAGATGGTTTAGGGTATAGGTTTGAGGGTATATGGTTGAAGGATTAGGGTTGAGGGTCCAATGTATAGGGTAGAGGGTTTAAGGGTTGAGGGTTGAGGGATTAAGGGTTGAGGGTTGAGAATAGAGATTTGAGGGTTTAATTCATAGGGTAGAGGGTTTAAGGGTTGAGAGTTGAGAGTTTAAGGTTGAGGGTAGAGGGTTGAGGGTATAGGGTTGATGGATTAGGGTTGAGGTTGCAATGTATAGGGTAGAGGGTATAGGGGTTGAGGGTTTAGGGTTTAATGGTTGAGGGTAGAGGGTTAAGGGTTGAAGGATTACAGGTTGAGGGTTGAGGGATAAGGGTAGAGATTTTACTTGGGTTTAAGGGTTTGAGGGATTAGGGTTGAGGGTAGAGGATATTCGACATAGGGTATAGGTTAGAGGGTTTAGGATTTAAGGGTTGAGGGTATAGGGTTGAGGGATTAGGGTAGAGAGCGAGGGATGGATGGAGGAAGAGATGGAGGGGGAAGTGAGATAGAGAGAAGGATAGAAGAGGAGGGAGGGACATAGATACATGAGGTTTGGGGATCCAATGTATAGGGTAGAGGATTGAGAATTGAGGGTATAGGGTTGATGGCCTATAGGGTTGATGGTTTAGGGTATTCAGTTGAGGGTATAGGGTTGAGGGATTAGGATTGAGGGTAGAGGGTATTGGGTTGAGGGTAAAGGGTAGAAGGTTTAATGGTTTAGGGTTTAATGGTTGAGGGTTGAGCATTTAGGGTTGAGGATAGATGGTTTAGGGTATAGGTTTGAGGGATTAGGGTTGAGGGTCCTATTGTATGTTTTGGTTGTGTTGCTAATATGTGGTTGTCATTGATGTCAACACTATTAGCATAAATGCATTTGAAGTTGTATATGTCAAGGATATTGAGAAAATTGTAAAGAAATAAGTTGCAGGTTGTCAGTGGTAAAGTGAAGTTCAGTTTGTCGATATGTTTTGTATGTTGATGATCAGACGTTGTGGACTAAAAGGTTTTTTTCTGAGTGTATCTAGTTTATCCATGTCGAGTTTCAGAGATCTGCATGAGGATTTGATCAAGTTATGAAGATTTCTATTCAGACAGTTTTTTTGTTTTTTCAATCGGTGTTCCTGATTGAGGATGATACTATTTCAGTTAGTTCAGTTGTTGCAAAAGCTTCTTTGGTGATTCATGTTGCTTGTGGATGTTTCTAGATCATGCTCTATCTTTTTTGCACATCTGCATTGATCTTTGTGATTGTGGTTGGCAATTTTCTCTTGCGTGTTCATGTTTTTCTTGTCCTTGGCTGACATGGTGTTGAAGCGTGTTGTGGATCTTCGAGGAGTAATTAATTGAATTGTTTTCATGTTGGACATATTTTTTGGGTCCTCACTAAGTTGTGGCCAACTTTGGTTGATTCACATTGATAATCTTTAATGATTTGTGGTAACAATTTATATTCATTTCATTATTTCTTTGTGGCTGACTTGTAGCAATGAAATTTCATGTTGCAGATATATAAGAGCGATTGTTTATTCGAATTGAAGTGCACGAATGTATGCTAGTGGATGTCAAGTGTGTGTATGTGAGAATATCATTTGAAGGCATAGCAGAGTGTAAATAATTGTGAATAAGTGTGAAGAAGAGTGAAGAAGTGTTCATGTGCTTAATTGGAAATATAATCAGGCATTAGCAGATGTTATTTTCTCAGTTAAAAATCTGAATGGATTTAATCTGAATCTCTTTGTAAGACAATTTGTCTTCTTTTGTAATTGAGCAGTGAGCTCTAGGTAGTGTGCCTGAATGCATGTGCATTCCCCATATTTCATTTTCATTATACTTTTAATAGGGTATAATCTTGTGGACTGACCTCCACCGTGGTTTTTCCCCTAACAGGGCTTCCATGTAAAAAATATTGGTGTTATGTGTGTTTCTGATGTGTTGTTGATTCATGCTTTCATGGCTAATTATCTAATAATAAGATTAATAAGTTGAATAAGTTTTGAATTTATGAGACAACTGATTCACCTCCCCCCTCTCAATTGTCTTCCCTTATTTTTCCAACAATTGGTATCAGAGCAGGTTCCTTGGAAGAATTTTAACAGCTTAAGGTGATCCGGGATGGCAAGTTACAAGAAGGATAGTCTGAGATTTGATGGAAAAAATTATTCTTTGTGGAAGACTCGAATGGAGTTCCATCTGAGATGCATTGGTGAACCCTATTGGAGCATTACAAGTAATATGTACATTATTCCACATAATGGTCCTACTACTTTTGTTGAGATCAAAGATGTTGAGTATAATATCCGGGCTGAGGAAGCTTTGTTGAGTGCTTTGACTGATTCTGAGATGACAAATGTTATGGATTTGAAGATTGCTTATGAGATCTGGAAAAATTTGGAAACCTTGTATGAAGGTGATGCTAATGTGAAGATTGCTAAGTTGTAGATTTTGAAAGGGAAATATGAAAGGTTGAGAATGGGTGATGATGAGAATATTAACACTTTCATGCAAAGAGTGAATGAACTTGTGTGTGGTATTAGATGTGCTAGTGGAAAGATAGATGAATCTAATATTGTCGCTAAAGTGCTTAGATCCCTACCTGATTCTTACAAAGTTAAAG
The DNA here is from genome assembly GCA_007258455.2 of Sequoia sempervirens. NCBI lineage: Eukaryota > Viridiplantae > Streptophyta > Pinopsida > Cupressales > Cupressaceae > Sequoia > Sequoia sempervirens. The sequence goes on from VDFB02256132.1 coordinate 205,293,206, forward strand.
CTAGTGCTATTGAAGAGCACTAGATTGTAACAAACATAACCAAAGATACATTGGTTGGTAAGCTAACTACTTTTGAGTTGAGTGAATTTGGTGATGCCCTTCCTAAGGTTGAATTTTCATTCAAGGCTACTACTTTCAGGAGAGATAGATAGAGATATGATCGGAGTGAGAGTTCATCTAGAAATACATTCGAGTATGAGGATGAAATCAAACAGATTGAAGAAGAAGAAAGAGAGCTAGAAGAGTTGGAAGCACTTATTGTCAAAAGAGTACCAGGAGGAAAAGGTAAGTATGAAGGAAAATTGCCTCTGAAATGCTTTTCTTGCAATAAGATAGGTCATTTTGCATCAAGGAGTCTAGATAGAGTTGCTAAACCAAGACATAACAAGCCTAGATTTCAGAAGAAGTGTTACTATGCTGCTGATGAAGGTGTGACAGATGATGAATCTAATAAAGGAAATAGAAGTGATGATTGTGTGTGTGTGAAATGTGTAAATTTAGTATTAACATAAACCTTAATGAAATGATTTATATTCAAAGATTCAAAGAAAATTAAAACTATTCTAAGTTGCAATAAAGATAAATCTTCCAAGAACATCAAATTGTCCTCTATTCTTAAATGATTCTTTTTAACCTTTTTGGCCCTCAAATTTCTATTTGCACAAAGGCTATTAGAATGACACTTAAGAAATGAGATTAGTATTCGACATGCAAACCAATCTAATGCCTACATGAAACTATATGCAAACAATGATGATGAATGCTATGATGAGTGGAGGATGATGGTGAGGATAAATGAACAAGTGGAGGTGGATACTATGGTATTGAGATAGAATGATCTATGCACGATTCTACATATGCTCAAATGCAAACTTAAAATGAACTAATCTAAAATGCAACTATGATGCAAGGTGGACGATAAAATGCAACTATGATGCAATATGTTAATCTAAGATGTAAATGAAAAGCAACACATGATATAAAAACTATCTATAAGACTCCAAGAATGCTCCAAGCTCCAATGATAAACTTGCATGATAACTTTACTTCAAATTTGGATGAGAAGATATTTTAGCATGGTAACTCTATTCAAAAGTGGATGCAAAATACAAGACCCAAGGGTTGTATTTATAGTAGCCTTTTCCAAGCATATAGTGAGGTGGAAATAATCAATGGTCTAGATTCGAATAAGAAAAATGGATGGTGAAGATGAAGAGAATCAGGATGTTGTCCTCTTGACCAAAGACAACATGCCATGTGTGTGGAAGAATCTCTTGACCAATGGGAAACATGCCATTTGGATGGAAGATTCAAGTGTGGGAAGAGAAGACCATGTGCTTCCAAAATTGGTGGAAGTGTGGGAAGAATAAATCATGTGCTCCAAAATTGGTGGAAGTGTGGAAAGAAAAGACCATGCCATGTGTGTGGAAGAATCTCTTGACCAATGGGCAACATGCCATTTGGACGAAAGATTCAAGTGTGGGAGGAATAAATCATGTGCTCCAAAATTGGTAGAAGTGTGAGAAGAAAAGACCATGTGCTTTTTGAAATTGGTGGAAGTGTGGGAAGGAAAGACCATGTGCTTTTTGAAATTGGTGGAGGATAATTCTAATTAAAAAATAGAGTTGTTTATTTTCATGCGACCTTGATGAGTTGGCACACAAAAAGTTGTAGAAATGTGCTCTAATTCCTAATTGGATTTAATGAAGTTTAATTAAATAAAACAAGTTTAGGGAACCTTGTTTATTTAATTAATTTAGAAGAAAGTGTTTTAGATTTTGGAGAATTAGCGAAGTGTGAACAATATAAATAAATTGAGCATTTATTTATTATGTAGTTGAAATATTAATCAAATAGCTAGTATTTAATTAATTAAAGGTGATGACCATTTTTAAGTGTTTATTTAATTAATTTAGAAGAAAGTGTTTTAGATTTTGGAGAATTAGAGAAGGGTGAACAATATAAATAAATTAAGCATGTATTTATATGTAGTTGAAATATTAATCAAATAACTAGTATTTAATTAATTAAAGGTGATGATTGTTTTTAGGTGTATACATTTTTCCCCTCTTTGAAGTAATGTGTTTACACATTGCTTCAAAGAAAAATTTGATACTGATGCTCAAAAAAAAATTCAATGCCCCAGTCGATGCCCCAAACATTGATTTCCAAGTACTGACGAATATATGCCCCCTCGAGAGATAAATCAGTGAAGTTTGGAATTTTGATGATTTGTCGATGATTTGATGATTGTGTGATGATGTTGTAATGATGTGATGATGATCCAATGTTAAACCAATGATATTGTGATAACAGACATGATTTATCTCTCAAAAAAGAAGATTGAGCTTGCTAGATTGATTAATTGATTAATTGATTAATTGATGCCTTATGTTTCCTCCTTGTGTTTGATGTTTGATGATCGCGTTTAGCCTTTCTGTTGATGATGATTGATGATGTTGATAGATTAGATGTCCATTGGTCTCATGATAGGTGAGATGCAATGATAGGATGATGATAATTGACCTCATGATAGGTGAGGATCAATTATAAGTTGATTGATTTGATAAACCTCATGATAGGTAAGGTTGGATTGATTGAACCACATGATAGGTGAGGTTGATTTGATTGATGAACCTCATGATAGGCCAAGATCAATGATAGATTGATGATTGACCTCATGATAGGCGATGATCAATGATAGTTTGATTGATTGACCTCATGATAGGCGAGGTGCATTGATTGATGAACCTCATGATAGGTGAGGTTGAATTGATTGATGAACCTCATGATAGGCGAGGTTGAATTGATTGATAAGATTGTTGATTTGTGATATGTTATTGATCATAGGTTGGGTGATGTGGTTTGACTTCTATGATTGATTGATATGCCCCAGTATAGGATTGATTGATGTATTGAGACTTGATGATGTACCGAGACCTGATGTATACACTGATTCAGTTGAGACATTGATGATGTACCTCTTGATTTGAGACATTATGATACACTGCTAGTTTTTATATTGATGTATCTCTTTATACCTTTGGATATCCTTGTACACTTTGACATAATTTTGAGGTATATGATATGTGGTGGTGATTATGATCTATGTGTCTATATGATGTCTATATATGATGATTATCATGATGATTATGATAGATGCATTTGATTTCTATTTTATGATGTTATGTGATGTTCTACATGATGGTGATATGCTATGTTATGGGTGCAAATGATGATGCAATTGATGTGTTATGGTTCTATGATTCTTTATGAATGATGTCTATATGATGGATCCTATCTCTATGTGTTTATGATGCTTATATGATACATGTGATGGATTTTATTATGCCAATGAAATGTGATGCATTTTATGTTTTTGTTCTTTTCTAATACAAATAAATGATGTAATGAATGGATGAATGTATGATTGTGTGATGGTTCCTAGTTTTATGTTGTTATGATGTTTATATGATGATGATCATGATGATTATGATGATTATGCAATGATGAGAGGATAATGTGATGTATGCCATGATTGATGATTCTTCATGCTTTATGGATGGTGTTTTATACTATGTGAGATGGATGTGATTATGCAAATGACATGTGATGTTTATATCTAGTTAGTCTTTTATCAGTCTTGGATTTGAGTAATAATAAATTCATCTTCACTAATGGTTTTAGATGTTCATAACAAGGGAATTATATTCTTGTTAATCAATCATGTTTTTTAGTAGCTTTTTCTTCTCATAAATCTTACTCTATTGGATATGTCTTTCTATATTTGTAATGGACTAATTTCTTAATCCATTAATAATGAATTAGATGATTATGATTATGCAAGTGAGATGGAATGTATTTCATTTTGTGTTTTCTGATACAAATATAATGATGTGATGCATGGATGGATGAATCATGTAATAATGTTTCCCAATGTATGCAAATGATGAAACTGAAATGCAACTAAATGAGAATGATGTGTTTTTGGTTAATGTCAAGTGTACTCAATACATTGATAATAGAGATAACATCATTGTTGGAGCTTTGGAAATTCCATAAATACATATGCAAACTAACATGGATGCAATCTACTCTAACCATGTAGATCTCGTGTGCAAAATTTGTCATTTGTAATAGCCAATTTGTCACACTTTTTATCATCATTGGGCCTTTAAAATGTTGAAAGTGAGTACAAGCATCGATGGTATATTTAGACCACGATGACCCGAGTACTACTTCCATGATGTTTGATAGTGCAAGTTAACACAAGCATCTAAGTATAATTAAACTGAGATGACCTGAGTATTGCTTGCGTAAACAGACAAGAGTTAATCCTTTTCCTATGCAAATTCGAAATGTCATCAGTGATACTTTGTAGCACACGTCTCATGACAATTTGCACAGTAATAATGATCAACTCACAGACAACAGACAAAGAAAAATCATACTCCTTCCTGGCTCCTCTAGTTCAATACATCATCGAGGGGCTCCAGAGATATGCTAAAAAAAATCAAATTACAACAATTGAACATTTGTGTTTAACATGATAAACCCATGATTCAGAAGAGCATCATCCTTTTGATTTGATTTTATGATGATTTTGGGATTTTTTTATTTTTTCCATTTTTTAGGTGTTTTCTAAGATTTCAACCAAGAACCTAACCTAAAGATCTATCCTAGGGGCCTCGTGGGTTGATCAAATATTAGCCTTGCCTACGTATACATAGAGACCACGTAGAGACCACGTAGTTCGATTGACTCAACCAATTTACAGGACCACGATATGAATAGACGAGAGATGACAACTAATTACAACGAACCACTAAAGGACTTGACCTAGGGTGTCTCAAGGGCTGATCAAATATTAGCCTTGCCTACGTTTAAGCTCAGAGACAACGTAGTTCGACAAGACAACTCTATTTTTTGACTTTTTGATTGACTTTTTGACCTGTTTTGGATTTTGATATGATATGGATGTTTCATGTGTTTCCGATGGTGATCGATGTTCAATGTTGGGTTGTGCTATGATCATTGTTTTTGTTGCATTTTTCTTCCTACTATTTATCTATTGGTTCAAGCTCAAGGTTTGTTGCCCCTAGTGAGTTCAGGATTTTTCCCCCAGTCCATGGTGAGACACAATCGCAATGCCAAGATATGTTCATGGTGCTTTCAAAGGATAGGCAGATGGATGGTGAAAGCGAGTGGCGAAAGCGAATGGTGGACATGTTCAAATAGATGGAAAAGCTAACCTATCACAAATAGTGCCTGTTGCCAAGTTTTCACTACTTGTTTTTATTGCACTTTTTCATATTTTATGATTTTTTTGTATTTTTGTATTTTTCTGATTTTTTTGTTGTTATCATGACACCTGTTTGCCAAGTTTTCATCAGGGCAACCATTTTTTTAGGACATTTTCTAATGTTTTTAGTGTTTTTCAAGACCTTTTACCGATGAAATGATATGATATGACTATTTGAAGGAACATGACGCCCCACAAAAGAGGTAATGCAACCATGGATAGAGGATAGTTCAAACTGAAAGATTCACTACAAAACATGTTACACAAGCAACATATCTCTTGTCAAAAGATGATAATGGTTGATTGATTAGGATTCCAGGAATGATTGATTCCATAAGGCATGATGATGATCAGATTGATTATTGTTGATGATTGATTTCACAAAAGATATGAGGATTGGATAATGTTTTATAGCTAGGCTCAAATATGATTTGCATGATAAGATTCAAGGTTGCAAAGAGACATGATGACATGGATCTTGATAAGATAGGAGATATGGAATAGAAGAATGAAAGGATAAGGATAATTAATGGGATGATCAAGATCATCTAGATAAGATACAAACACAAGGCCCCAGTATTTTGCCCCTATTCCTCATCAAGACCAAGGAAGGGAAGAAAGGATGTATCTAGAAATAATGATGGAATATGGATAAGACAAAAGATATGGTATGAAAGATATGGACAAAGGGAATAGGACAAGATATATGATGTTCAAGGAGATCCTTAACCTTGTCAAGATCAAAGGTGGGAAATGTAAGGAATGATAAGATGGAAAAAACTTGCCCCCCCAATTGTAGAGTGCAAGAGGAATATGGAAAATAGGATATGGATGATAGGGAGATGGAGGAAGGACTTAAGCATCAAGTTTCATGACCAAATATCCCTTTAATAAATCATGGTAAATGGGAATTAGACTCATAAATGTTGGCCTATTAAAGGTACGATGGAAGAACTAAGGAATTATCCAAAGGTTTGGATTAAAGGAGAATGATGGGGGATGAATGTTGGGTAATGGATAGGAGGTGGGAAGACTTGCTGACGGATGGATGGAAAGGATTGCAAGGTCAACATTTGCACACACCTTGAAGGGTGGTGGAGTGATGGAGGAAAAATGGATTTGGAAGGTGATAGGTTTTTGTATGGAAGAGTGGAGGAAGCTTTTGGAATAGAAAATTTAGATGCCAATTTAGATTTTATTGCTTCTATGAGACTTTTAGGAATCCACATGACTTTTGACTTTGATTTTTGCTTTGTGGGACTTTCTGGCCTTTGAGATTTTTCTTTTTGCTTTATGGGCCTTTGTGGCCTTGGAAATTTTTATTTTTTCTTTGATGGGCCTTTGTGGCATTTTGAAAATTTCTTTTGATTTATGGACCTTTGTGGTCTTTGAAAATTTCCTTTTTGCTTTGATGGGCCTTTGTGGCCTTTTTTATTTTTCCTTTGATTTTGGATCAAATTTTCTTTTATTTTTGCATGCCTCTTCAAGGAGACATGTTGATCCTTTGACACATGTGGATTTTTATATGGAAGCTTTTGAAATTTGGCACCCAAATTGCTTCCAAGAGCAATGTGAGGGGTAGATTGAGATGAATGGTATGGAGGTATTATGGATGAGTGAGTGTAGGTAGAATTTTGAAAGGGCATCAAGGATGTGTGCCTTTGTTGTTCTTGAGGAATAGGATATGGACCTAGGAGAGATGGAAGCTTTGATGGATTAGGATGAGAACCTAGGATAGATGGTAGGTTTGATGGACTAGGACACTTAGGTGTATAACCAAGGCTGTGATAATATGGATTTTGTTGATCAAAAAGGGGTTCTAGGATACCTTGTTCATGAAGGCCTAATCCTTTGCCTTTGTAGTTCATACTTTGACACATTCGTTTACCAATGGGATATGTATTGTTTGTGAAACAAGATGCAAGTCCATTTTGGGGAGGATATGATATGGATGAAAGGATAGGTGTTGGAAGTAAATCGGAGTGGATGAAGGTGGAGGATCCCAATTTTTAGGTGTGGGGTTCATGGATGGCTTGTATAGGTGCGATAGGATCTTGAGATGGGGATGATGGGGTACTTTGATCTTGAATTGGAAAAGAAGTATGAGGTGTAGAATATGAAGCAACTTGCTCTTTATTAGATGTGGAATCATCATGTAGTGGTGTGAAAGTCATATCTTGATCGTGAGAAGGATGAACAGCCTCATGAAATGAAGGGATATCCTCGGATGGAAGCATATCTTGATCTTGATGAGGAAGGGAATCATGAGATTTTGTAGAAAGTATATCTTGATCATCGGATGGTAGGATATCACTAGATAGGATGGAAGAATTATCATGCTCCTAGGATGCAATGGAATCTTGAGATGGTATGGATTGATTAGATGGGGTGGAAGAAGGACTTGGAAGGATACTTTTCTCTTGAGATGGAAAGGAATCATTATGGATGAAAAGGGAAAGGAGGGGATCATCATAAAATTCTTGAGAGATTCAATCTCGATCAAAGATTGAAAGAACTTGTGGAATTCTGGTATCATTGGATGAAATGGAAAGAAATCTTTTATCTTGAGGTGTAGAGGAGTCTATGATAGCATGGTTTGGACTGAGAGATTGACATGAATCATTGGATATAGAAGATATGATAGAAGAAGGTGGTTGGATGGAATCATCAACTTGGGTGAAAGAATCCTAAGATTTATTTTGGCTTATGGGAGATGAAGATAGATGCATGGCATGGTAAGATTGTTCAATATCATTTGCATTTGAGGACTTTGATTTGGATTTCTCATTTAAATTTTTCAAGAATTTGAAGATATTGAACTTGGATGATACAGTTGTTGGTGGAGAAGGTGTCATGTCTAGATTTCTATCAGATGGATAAGAATAGATGTCTGACAACAAATATTTTTCTATGTTTGTTTCCCTTTGCATATCCCATATTTGTTGTTGAAGGTTTTTCATTTGATGAGATAAAGCGACCACTTGTTCAGGATCATTTTTAGGATTCTTGGGAGGTGCTTTCAATTGATTCACATCAAAGTCTTCTGGAAATTTGGCACCTTGTTTGGCTAGCATAAGGAGGTATTTTTCCCCATTTCTTTCGAAAATATTTTCTAAACACTTGTGGAATTTGGGGTCTTGTTCAACATGTTGGATATCTTCTTCGGTTATTTCTTCCCCTTCATTGTTGTTGAGTCCATGAAAAGGATTCTCTTCAACCTCTGCCATGGTGTTTTGTGTTTCACTATTTTAAGTTTCGGTGTTTTGAGTCTCAATGATTGAAGTTTCAATGGTTGGAATTTTGATGTTTATGGTTTCAACAGTTAGAGTTTCAATGTTTGTCTCTTCAATGTTTTGATTTTCAAGTCCTTTTTCCTTGAGCTTTTGTTTTTGTAACCTTGTTTGAATTGGCATACAAGTGTTATAGTTTAGACTAAACTTTGATCTAGGTTTTGGAAAAGTACCAAGGATTACAACTAAGTCAAATAGAATGAAAAATTCTAATGAGATTAGGTTGGATTTGACTATATAGCTTTGTTTCGTGATGAAAGGATGATAAATCCTGATGTTGAAACTAGGCTTAATAATCAAAGGTGTGATAAATTTGATGATGTTGGTACTTTGTGATGTTAGATCTTGGTTTAGGTTGGAAAATTCCACTTGTAGAGGTTAGTTTTAACAAGTTTAGATTCCAAGGTACCTAAGGAATAACTTTGGACTTTGAGAAGTTCAAACTTGTGAGACAAGATACTCAAGTCTTTGGAAAAGTTGTGGATTTTGGAAATAGTAAAAGATGTATAATTCAGGATTGTTCTTGCAAGCTCTTTTGTAGAAATTGAAGGTTAACCTCTCTCTAAATCCATAGAGCATTGAGAGACGTTTTTGGTGTTCTTTTGGACTAAGAGGTTTGGACTTTGGTTTTCAAATTTTAATCTTTCGTGAAATCATTTGGTAACACACATGTTTAGATTATGTTTTACCTAAGGATTGATTGAACACTGCTGAGGATTCTCAAGATGAGACTGACTGTCGAACAAGAAATGAACCTAGGTCACTATTTTGTGTTCTACAAAAGGCGCCACTTGGGACCCCAAAGGCGCCAAAATAGGTTCAGACTTGGTTTTTTTGAATTTTTCTTGAAAATGGTTGTATCTTGGTCATACGAAGGTCTTTTTTAGAGCTTTTTTTTAAAAATGGGTTAGAATTTCATAAGCTATGCAATGGTGTAGGGTTTTCACTTTCGATACATGATGTTTTGTTTGTTTTGAAAACACTTTGATAAAGACACATCAAGCAATGTACACTCCTAAGGTTGTGAAAGACTGTATTCTTTTGGATTCCACGTGGGTTTTACCCCAACCACACTTTTTCTCAATGGATGACTAGATGCTTGACCCCACTGGCTCCCCTCCACAACACTCACTTCTCGAGGCAGCCAAGCACCAATACCCATGAATCTCCCATGGCATATTTTTCATCTCTATTAAGAATTGTGAGAATGTGGATGCCTTTGCAATGACCATTGTTGCACCAAATAATAGATAAAGGATTTGGCCAAACTACAACAAGGGTTTTAGTAAGGAATTTTCGTTCGTGGGGGTTGATCCATGCGGCGAGAGACCATTGTTTCCCTTCTTGTCAGAACCAACCTCGTGATACTGGCCTTTGTTCCAGTATCCACACTTATATACCGGTTGGAAATGCGCTTGGCTTTAGCATGTTACTGGTTGGGTCGTTCCCTTGGGTGAGTAATTTTTCCCACAAGGCAGACCCTCTAAGATAAACAAAAGCAAGCAAGTATACCCATAGTTCGATCAATCTTTATTCCACATGAATAAAGAGAGAACACATGCAATATACTCAACTCACACTCACACACGAAAAGTGAATGGGTCTAGCTTTTTCGTCACCTAGTTAAGGGGAGATCATATGCCTACCATCCGTCACACACAAAAGACATGGTGTTCATCAACCTTTTAATTAAACTATGTTCCTAACTTAACCAAATGGAAACATGTTCATTAACCTTTTAATTAATCTATGTTCTTATCTTAACCAAAAGGAAACCAAGTAAATCACTTCCAACCCCTGCAATATGTCATTAGTTTGATAAGAATGTCTTTGACAAGCATTTTTGGGAAACCAGAATGATGCAAAAGGCACCAAAAGGCTCCAAGAGGCTCCAAAAGGCTTGCATTCATACCTATGAACATAAATTTTCAAGCATGTTAGTAATAAATGGGGGAAGGCCCCATGGTGGGTGTCATTTTGTGTGTATCTAAAATGTGTAAAGTTAGTATCAACACAAACCTTAATGAAACAATTTATATTGAAAGATTCAAAGCAAAGTAAAACTATTCTAAGTTGCAATAAAGATAAATCTTCCAAGAACATCTCATTGTCCTCTATTCTTAAATGATTCTTTTTAACCTTTTTGGCCCTCAAATTTCTATTTGCACAAAGGCTATTAGAATGACACTTAAGAAATGAGATTAGTATTCAACATGCAAACCAATCTAATGCCTACATGAAACTATATGCAAACAATGATGATGAATGCTATGATGAGTGGAGGATGATGGTGAGGATAAATGAACAAGTGGAGGTGGATACTATGGTAGTGAGATAGAATGATCTATGCATTATTCTACATATGCTCAAATGCAAACTTAAAATGAACTAATCTAAAATGCAACTATGATGCAAGGTGGATGATAAAATGCAACTACGATGCAATATGTTAATCTAAGATGTAAATGCAAAGCAACGCATGATATAAAAACTATCTATGAGACTCCAAGAATGCTCCAAGCTTCAATGATAAACTTGCATGATAACTTTACTTCAAATTTGGATGAGATGATATTTCAGCATGGTAACTCTATTCAAAATTGGATGCAAAATACAAGGCCCAAGGGTTGTATTTATAGCCTTTTCCAAGCATATAGTGAGGTGCCAATAATCAATGGTCCATATTTTAATAAGAAAAATGGATGGTGAAGATGAAGAGAATCAAGATGTTGTCCTCTTGACCAAAGACAACATGCCATGTGTGTGGAAGAATCTCTTGACCAATGGGAAACATGCCATTTGGATGGAAGATTCAAGTGTGGGAAGAGAAGACCATGTGCTTCCAAAATTGGTGGAAGTGTGAGAATAATAAATCATGTGCTCCAAAATTGGTGGAAGTGTGGAAAGAAAAGACCATGCCATGTGTGTGGAAGAATCTCTTGACCAATGGGAGACATGCCATTTGGATGGAAGATTCAAGTGTGGGAGGAATAAATCATGTGCTCCAAAATTGGTAGAAGTGTGGGAAGAAAAGACCATGTGCTTTTTGAAATTGGTGGAAGTGTGGGAAGAAAAGACCATGTACTTTTTGAAATTGGTGGAGGATAATTGTAATTAAAAATTATATTTATTTATTTTCATGTGACCTTGATGAGGTGGCACATAGAAAGTTGTAAAAATGTGCTCTAATTCCTAGTTGGATTTAATGAAGTTTAATTAAATAAAACAAGTTTAGGGAACCTTGTTTATTTAATTAATTTAGAAGAAAGTGTTTTAGATTTTGGAGAATTAGCGAAGTGTGAACAATATAAATAAATTGAGCATTTATTTATATGTAGTTGAAATATTAATCAAATAGCTAGTATTTAATTAATTAAAGATGATGACCTTTTTTAGGTGTTTATTTAATTAATTTAGAAGAAAGTGTTTTAGATTTTGGAGAATTAGAGAAGGGTGAACAATATAAATAAATTGAGCATTTATTTATATGTAGTTGAAATATTAATCAAATAGCTAGTATTTAATTAATTAAAGGTGATGACCATTTTTAGGTGTATACAATGATGAATGGGTATTTATTGCTATCAAGGAAAATAGTCATGTATCTACTGAATCTACTAGTTGTACTAATGTGGAAAAATCCCTAGTTGCTCGAGTTGAAGAAAAAGACATGAATGAGTGATTGACAGTGGGTGTTCACATCATATGACATGAGACAAAATTAAGTTTGTAAGCTTGGAAAAGTATGATGGTGGCGTTGTGAGATTTGGTGATAATACAGTTGGTTTGATTTGTGGAAGAGGTTGCATTTATCTTGATGGTAAGCATAATATTGATAATGTTCTGTATGTAGAAGGCTTGAAGCATAATCTTTTGAGTGTTGGTCAAATGGTTGATAAGGGATACACTATTCAGTTCAAGGATGAAAAGTGCAGAATATTGAGTTCCAGAAATGACATTACATCAGGTACAAAGACAAAAGGTAATATCTTTCACTTGAGTGTTGCTAGTAAAAGTTGTTTGATTGCTCAAGTTGATGAAAGTTGGTTATGGCATAGGAGGTTGTGTCATGTTAACTTTGATAATATTGTCAAGATAAGTTTCACTAAGGTTGTGAGAGATCTATCTAAGTTGGTGAAACCTACTAATGCAATATGCAAGGAATGCCAATTGGGAAAGCAAGCTAGAATTTCATTTCAGAGTAAAAAGAATTGTTCAAATGAATTGTTAGAGCTTGTGCATATTGATCTGTGTGGTCCCTCTAAGGTCAAAATTTTACAAGGTTACAAGTATTTCATGTTACTCATTAATGATTATTCTAGAATGGTATGGGTTACTTTCTTAAGGGAGAAATATGAAGCATTGGAAAATTTCAAGATCTTTAAAGCTATGGTTGAGATAGAGATAAGTTTGAAGATTAAATGTTTGAGATCAGATAGAGGTGGTGAATTCACTTCTGGTGAATTTAATTCTTTTTGTGAAGAGCATGGAATAAAGAGACAATTATTTGTACTGCGAACCCCTCAACAAAATGGAGTTGTGGAAAGGAAGAACAAAACAATTGAAGATGTTGCTTGAACTATGAAGCTGGAAGGAAATGTTCCTCATATCTATTGGAGAGAAGTTATGAGTGTTGTTGTGTACACACTTAACCGGGTACAAATCAAAGGTCATACTGGTAAGACCCTTTTTGAGCTATGGACTAGTCAAAAGCCTACTATTAAATACTTAAAGATATTTGGAAGTAGATGTTATATTAAGAGAGATGAAGACATAGGAAATTTTGATGCTAGGAGTGATGAAGGTATCTTTTTGGCTTATTCTACTAAAAGCAAGGCCTATTGATGATACAATAAAAGATTAAAGAAAATGGTTGAAAGTGCAAATGTTAAGGTTGATGAAGACTTAGGTGCACCATCCAGAACCTGTCGATATGACTTTGATGATCAAGATGAAAATACAAACAAAGGAAATCAAGTTCAAACTACAAATCAAGTGTAAATCAATCCAATAAATCAAGAGAATGAAGAAGAAGGAGAAACTAGTGAAAGAGAAGATGAGAGATCAGAAGAGCCTGAAGTTGAAGAAAATCCTAAGAAGACTCTAAGGTATGTAAGATTGAATCATTTAGAAGATCAAATTATTGGTGATAAGAATAAAGGTGTCTAGACTAGGAGAAAGATTGCAGATTAATATTGCTTGATTTCAAAAACTGAGCCTGCTAGTGTGAATGAAGCATGTAAAGATGAGCATTGGATTGAAGCAATGAAAGAAGAGTTAAAACAGATTGAAAAGAATGATACATGGATTCTTGTTCCCAAACCTAAGGATAAGAATGTAATTGGAGCTAAATGGGTCTTTAGAAACAAATTGAATGAGCAAGGTGAAGTGGTTAGAAACAAAGCAAGATTGGTATGTAAAGGATATTCACAAACAAAAGGAATTGATTTTGAAGAGACCTTTGCCCTATTGCTAGAATTGAAGATGTAAGATTATTTCTTGCCTGTGTTGCTCAAAAGAACTACAAAGTTTATCAGATGGATGTCAAAACAACTTTTCTAAATGGTGAATTGGAAGAAGAAGTGTATGTTGAGAAACCTAATGGATTCCAGTTGATAGATAAATAAGATATGGTGTGTTGATTGAAAAAAGCATTGTATGGACTCAAGCAAGCCCCTAGAGCATGGTATTCAAGATTGGGCAAGTATTTGTTGAAGCTTGGATTTAACAAAGGTACGACTGATAGTAATTTGTATTTCAAGATTGACCATGATAAAGATTTGATTGTTAAAGTCTTTGTTGATGATATTATTTTTGGAGGAGATGATGCTTTGTGCATGAAGTTTGCTAATAAGGTGTAGAATGAATTTGAGATGTCTATGATTTGTGAGATGAAATTATTTTTGGGATTGCAAATTACTCAATTAGATAAAGGGATTTATATATCTCAGTCCATGTATGTGAAGGAATTGATGAAGAAGTTTGGTATGGAAGAATCAAAGCTAGTTGGTACACCCATGGTGATCGGATGCAAGTTAACAACAGAAGATGATTCTCTGAAAGAAAATCAAACAAGATATAGATCAATGATTGGTGGATTGTTGTATTTAACTCAAACTAGGCCTGATATCATGAATGTTGTATGTATTGTTGCAAGATTTCAAGCTAATCCGAAAGAATCTCATGTGGTTGTTGTGAAGAGAATTTTTAGATACTTGAAGGGAACTGTTGATCTTGGCCTATGGTATCCAAAAGATGATGATCTTACTTTGAGTGCCTTTACTGATGATGACTGGGCAGGAGATGTGAATGACAGAAAAAGTACTAGCGGTGGAGCATTTTTCTTGGGTAAGAAGCTAATTTCATGGTTAAGCAAGAAGCAGAATGCCATTTCCTTGTCTACTACAGAGGCCGAATACATTGCAACTGCTAATAATTATACTCAAGTCCCATGGATGAAGTAGATACTCAAGGATATTAGAGTTGTAAATGATGAGCCTACTGCTATATTTTGTGATAATTCAAGTGCTATTAACATTTCCAAGAATTTGGTGCTGCATTAAAAAACAAAACATATATCTATCAAGTTTCACTTTTTGAGGGAGAAGGTAAGTGAAAAGGAAGTCATATTGGAGTTTGTGCCTACTAAGGAGCAGATTGCAGACATCTTTACCAAGCCATTACCTAAGGATACTTTTGAGTATCTTAGAGGGAAGTTAGGGGTGATTACCCCTCGTAATCAGAACTAGGATGCAATGCAATGTGTGCATCAGTCTGTGCATTTCACAGTCATATCTTGTTTCAGATTGATGTTGTAGTGGCTGCTACTTAGGGGGAGTAGTCAATTTTTTTAGAATTTTAGATATGTGGTTCAGAGCTTAAAGATATTTTTCATTGATGTCAAAGGGGGAGAAAATTCATGTGAAAAACTGGCAATTACCTTAGGAGAATAGCCTTATGGGGAGAAAGATAATGTGAAAGTGTTGAGGAGAAGATGAGTGAAAACCTAAGCAGGAGTTAGTTGCGTTGATTGTGTTTTTCACATCATGTGTTGCCATCAATGCCAAAGGGGGATATTGTTGGATGTTGTGGTTGTATTGTTGATATGTGGTTTTCATTGATGTCAACACTATTAGCATAAATGCATTTGAAGTTGTATATGTCGAGGATATTGAGAAAATTGTAAAGAAATAAGTTGTAGGTTGTCAGTGGTAAAGTGAAGTTTAGTTTGTTGGTATGTTTCGTACATTGATGATCATAGGTTGTGGACTAAAGGGTTTGTTTCTGAGTGTATCTAGTTTATCCACTTCGATTTTTAGAGATCCACATGAAGATTTGATCGAGTTATGAAGATTTCCATTCAGACAAAAAAAAATTTTCTTCAGTCGGTGTTCCTTATTGAGGATGATACTATTTCAGTTAGTTCAGTTGATGTGGATGTTTCTCTAGTGATTCATGTTGCTTGTGGATATTTCTAGATCATGATTTATCTTTTTTGCACGTCTGCATTGATCTTTGTGATCGTGGTTGGCGATTTTCTCTTGTGTGTTCATGTTTTTCTTGTCCTTGGCAGATATGGTGTTGAAGCGTGTTGTGGATCTTTGAGGAGTAATTAATTGAAGTGTTTTCATGTTGGAGATATTGTTTTGGGTCCTCACTAAGTTGTGGCTGACTTTGGTTAATTCACATTGATAATCTTTAATGATTTGGGTTGACAGTTTATATTCATTTCATTATTTCTTTGTGGCCAACTTGTAGCAATGAAATTTCATGTTGTGGATATATAAGAGCGATTGTTTATTTGAATTCAAGTGTGCGAATGTATGTCGGTGGATGTTGAGTGTGTGTGTATGTGTGAATATCATTAGAAGGTAGAGCATAGTGTGAAGAATTATGAAGTGTGAAGAAGAGTGAAGAAGAGTGAAGAAGTGTTCATGTGCTTAATTGGAACTATAATCAGGCATTAGCAGATGATTTTTTTTTAGTTCAAAATCTGGATGGCTTTAATCCTAATCTCTTTGTAATACAGTGTGTCTTCCTTTGTAATTGAGTAGTGAGCTCTAGGCAGTGTGCCTGAATGCATGTACATTCCCCATATTTCATTTTCATTATACTTTTAACAGGGTATAATCTTGTGGACTGACCTCCACCGTGGTTTTTCCCTTAACAAGGTTTCCATGTAAAAAATATTGGTGTTATGTGTGTTTCTAATGTGTTGTTGATTCATGCTTTCATGGTTAATTATCAGATTTGAGAACAAGGTTAATAAGTTGAATAAGTTTTGAATTTCTAAGACAACTGATTCACCCCCCCTCTCAGTTGTCTACCCTTGTTTTTCCAATAGGTCCAATGTATAGGGTAGAGAGTATAGGGTTTAGGGTAGAGGGTAGAGGGTATTGGGTTGAGGGTAGAGGGTTGAGAGTTCAAGGTTGAGGGTAGAGGGTAGAGGGTAGAGGGTTGAGGGTATAGGGTTGAGGGTAGAGGGTATTGGGACACAAGGGTAGAGGGTAGAGGTGAGGGTAGAGGGTTTATGGTTAAGGGGAGAGAGAGAGAGAGAGAGAGAGAGAGAGAGAGAGAGAGAGAGAGAGAGGTAGAGGGTAGAGGGGTTAAGGGGGTAGAAAGGTGGCATGGTAGAGGGGAGGGATAGATGGAAGGTGGAGAGGAGAGAGAGGCAGAGGGTTTTAAGGGTTTAGGTTGTCGAGGGAGAGAGAGAGGAGTGAGGGAGGGAGGAGGAGAGAAGGAGAGGGGATATGGGTTTATATTATAAAAGTGGAGAGACCATCATAGAATAGGCCCATCCTTGGCATCTCCCATAAGAATGGGTATACACACAAGAAAATCCTTTATATTTTCTAAATATTTTACAACATCCTTAATTAGAGGGTGCCTTTGAATTTTCTTAGACTATAATAAATAGATGTTCTTACAATATATGGGTGTCCTTTCTCTTTCATATGGACCAGCAATCCATAAAACTTCATAGGTACAGTTACACTGCTTGCCAATTATGAATTCTTGGTGATGTAAATCACCACAAGACCCCATTTCTTGGACCCATTTTTTCAAGCAGGACAAGTTAGGTTGCCAATTTCATAGAATTGGCAAGCTAGTGGGCCCACTAGAGAGAGAGAGAGGGAGGGAGGGAGTGGGAGAGAGATATAGGGTAGAGGGTAGAGGGTAGAGGGTTTAAGGGTAGAGGGTTAAGGGTAGAGGGTTAAGGGTAGAGGGGAGAGAGATAGGAGTGAGTGAGAGAGAGAGAGATACCTAAGTGAGGGAGAGGGGGTAGGAGGGAGAGACTTGAGAGAGAGAGAGATTCCATCTCTATAAATTCCATCTACAATCCATCATTCATCTAGCCTCCACAAATTCCATCTACAAAGTGTGTGAGGTAAAATGTGTAAAGGAATAACAAATCACACAAGCAATGAAACATATTACATTAGAGATTTGAATCATAAACTAATCTAATGGAAAAAAAGGTATAATCACTAAAACCATTCCATTGTTCTCTATTCTCAAGGATCCTCTAAATCATTAGTGCTCTCAAATTTGTATATTGCACTATGACTGTTTGGATGACAACCTAAGAAACGAGATGCTATCTAAAATGCTACATGATTGATATACAAATGATATGATGCTAATATTATGATGATACAAATGATAATGGTGATATAAAAATGGATATTGATGCTAAAGACTATGGTGCAAATGTTGTATAAAGATTAAGATGATAACTAAAATGTAGCTATGAACTAAGACATGATTCTAAACTAGAATGATAAAACAATTCTAAATACTAAATGTCTAAATGCTCTATGCTCAAACTCTAAATTCTCAAAATGCTTCAATGTATTTCTGCATAGTAAGTTTACTCAAAGATTGATGTAAAATGTTGTAGAATGGGCTTGCATTTATAGGATTTCTAAAGCATAGAATGATGTGGCAGCAACCAATAGTCAAGATTTCAGCATGAGAGATGAACGGTGGAGATGGAAGAAGTTAGAAAGAATCATGGAAGATGTCCCCTTGACCAAGGGCAACATACCAAGTGTATGAGGGAATAAAATGTGCGAAAGAGCCAAGTGTCCAAAGTTTTTTTTGGAATTGGTTGAGGATAATTCTAATTTAGAACTTAAATTTATTTAAATTCATGTGACACTTGATGATATGGCAAGAAAAGTTGGAGACATGTGCCTAAATTCAAATTGGGAATTTAAATTTAGTGAGAGGATTATTAATTAAATAAAACAAAGTATGTGCATTTGTTTATTTAATTAAAATAGAAGAATGTGATTTTAGATTGAAGAATTAGAATAGTGTGAACTATATAAATAAATTTAGAATTTATTTATAAGTAGATGAAATAAAGAGGTTCATTAATAAAATAACTTTTCTTTAATTAATTAATTTCTTGACTAATTTTAGGTGTATACATAAAGAAATTGGTACCATTTCTCAAAACAAACCCATCCTTGGCATCTCCCATAAGAATGGGTATACACAAAAGAAAATCCTTTCTATTTTCTAAATATTTTACAACATCCTTAATTAGAGGGTTCCTTTAAATTTTCTTAGACTGTAATAAATAGACATTCTCATAGTATATGGGTGTCCTTTCTCTTTCATATGGACCAGCAAGCCATAAAACTTCACAGATACAGTTACATTACTCCTCTCCATCCACAAAGATATGTTTGAATTTCGATCTACTCACCTACAACCAAATTCCTTTTGTTAACCATGAATTATTGATATTGAATTCTTACTACTTCAATTTTGGGTGCATACTAAATTCTAGGTGGGCCCACTAGCTTGCCAATTCGATGAAATTGGCAACCTAACTTGGCTTGTTTGAAAAAATGGGTCCAAGAAATGGGGTCTCCTGTTCTAGGACCCATTTTTTCAAACATGCCACTACATTGCCAATTTCACCAAATTGGCAAGCTAGTGGGCCCACTAGCTTGCCAATTCGGTGAAATTGGCAACCTAATTTCATCGAATTGGCAAGATAGTGGGCCCACTAGCTTGCTAATTGATGAAATTGGCAACCCAACTTGACCTGTTTGAAAAAATTACATCACTGGGAGAGCCCATTTCTTGGACCTATTTTTCAAACAAGCCACTATGTTCCCAATTTCACTGAATTGGCAAGTTAGTGGGCTCACTAGCTTGCCAATTCGGTGAAATTAGGAACGTAGTGGCCTGTTTGAAAAAATGGGGTCTCTCAATGATGTAAATCACTGGGAGACCCCATTTCTTGGACCCATTTTTTCAAATAGGCGAAGTTAAGTTGCCAATTCGATGAAATTGGCAATGTAGTGGCCTTCACTGGGAGAGCTCATTTCTTGGACCCATTTGTTCAAACAGGCCAAGTTAGGTTGCTAATTTCACCGAATTGGCAAGCTAGTGGGCCCACTAGCTTTCCAATTCGGTGAAATTGGCAACCTAACTTTTCGCCACTAGATGATCACTCTCCTCAAGGGAAATATTTGCATTCTCGTGTTGTGGCATGCTGAAGCCCTATAGAAACCATCCAAAGAGAAATTAAACTATGAATCAATAATGGTTTGATTTTTCACTAACATCTATAACAATGAATGTAAATTAAAATTTAGCAATCTGTTTCATACCTCCATGAGAGGCATCAAGGAGTCTATAGCAGAAGAAACACCAAGCTCCATTGCCCTATGAACATGTGGAGGTGTATCTACTTCCAACATCTAAAAATAAAACAACAAATTATTCAATCACATAAACTACAATAGTGATGCATGTCATGGCTTATAATGTATGAGATAATGAACAAAATTTTGAGTACTTATTGAACCATATTTTTTTTTCTATAATGCTTACTATTTTCCCTATCCATAGCTTGTTTGAAAGCACGTGTTTTAGGCTTTTATCCATAGCAGCAAGGTGGTGAACCGTTTGATAAAATGCTTTGGTAGACATGTATGAAAACTATGGTAGCATAGAGAAGGCAGTGAACTGCTTGAAAAAATGTCTCAAAGAAATGTGGTCTCATGGTGATGGAATGCCATTACAAACAAATGTGTCATGGCATTCCATCACCATGAGACCGCATTTCTTTGAGGCATTTTTTCAAACAGTTCATTGCCTTCTCTATGGTATTATGTTGGGATGGGGTGGATGTTATAGTGTGGTCTTGTTTATGAGATGGAGGGAGATCATGACATGAAGAGAGAGGGGTGTGGATATGAACAAGTGGAATAAGAGGTGGAAGGTTCCATGGATTGGTAAATTGAGGATGAGGATGAGGACCTTGAAAAGAATTTGGAGGGGAATTTTGGCTAAAGGCTTGGTTTCTATTCTTCAGGCAGTGAGATATTTGAAAAAATGCCTTAAAGAAATGTGGTCTCATGGTGATGGAATGGCATTCCATCACCATGAGACCACATTTCTTCAAGGAATTTTTTCAAACTACTCACTGCCTTGACTATGATATTGCTTACTATTATGCGTTGATAGATTTTTTCCAAGCATCCATAGTTTGTTGGAAAGCACCTATTTTAGGCTTTTAGCAATAGCAACAAGGAAGTGAGTAGTTTGATAAAATTCTTTGGTAGACATGTATGGAAAATGCGGTAGCATAGAAAAGGCAGTGAGTTATTTGAAAAAATGCCTCAAGGAAATGTGGTCTCATGGTGATGGAATGGCATTCCATCACCATGAGACCACATTTCTTTGAGGCATTTTTTCAAACTACTCACTACCTTGCCTATGTTATTGCTTACTATTATGCTTTGATAGATTTTTTCCAAGCATCCATAGTCTGTTGGAAAGCACCTTTTTTAGGCTTTTAGCCATAGTAGCAAGGAAGTTCAAGTAGTTTGATAAAATACTTTAATAGACATGTATGGAAAATGTGGTAGCATATACCACATTTCTTCAAGGAATTGTTTCAAACTACTCACTGCCTTTTCTATGTTATTGCTTACTATTATGCTTTGATAGATTTTTTCCAAGCATCCATAGTTTGTTGGAAAGCACCTAATTTAGGCTTTTAGCCATAGCAACAAGGAAGTGAGTAGATTGATTAAATGCTTTGGTAGACGTGTATGGAAAATGTAGTAGCATAGAAAAGGTGGTGAGTTGTTTGAAAAAATGCATCAAGGAAATATGGTCTCATGGTGATGGAATGGCATTCCATCACCATGAGACCACATTTCTTTCAGATTTTTTTTTAAAACTACTCACTACCTTGTCTATGCTATTGCTTACTATTATGCTTTGAGAGGTTTTTTCCAAGCATCCATAGTTTTTTGGAAAGCACCTATTTTAGGATTTTAGCCATAGCAGCAAGGAAGTGAGTAGATTGATAAAATACTTTGGTAGACATGTATGGAAAATGTGGTAGCATAGAAAAGGCGGTGAGCTATTTGAAAAAATGCCTCAAATAAATCTGGTCTCATGGTGATGGAATGCCATTCCATCACCATGAGACCACATTTCTTTGAGGCATTTTTTCAAACTACTCATTGCCTTGTCTATGCTATTGCTTACTATTATGCTTTGATAGATTTTTTTCCAAGAATCCATAGTTTGTTGGAAAGCACCTTTTTTTAGGCTTTTAGCCATAGCATCAAGGAAGTGAATTGTTTGATAAAATGCTTTTGTAGACATGTATGGAAAATGTGGTAGCATAGAAAAGGAAGTTAGCTATTTGAAAAAATTCCTCAAAGAAATTGGGTCTCATGGTGATGGACATCACCATGAGACCACATTTCTTTGAGGCATTTTTTCAAACTGTTGGTGTAAATAAAGTCTTGTACCTAGTTAATTCATTACTAGGGGACTTATTTACACATGTTAAGTTTACTTAGGTCCTAGTAAGTAATCTTTCTAGAAGGTGTTAGTTGTCATTAGTTGTTATCTTATCTTTTGACAACTACTACATGTGAACCTAGGTAAGTGTGATTAGTTGTCTCATATCATATGATTAAGACACTTGTCATAATCCTATGGAATCTTGCATCTCACCTTGGCTATATAACTAAGGGGTCTCTACTACATTGTACAACAATCATATCATTGAATCATATTGATAAGAATACAGTTTATTCTTGTCACATTATATTCTCTCTCTTTGTGCTTTCCATTTGGTCTCAATATCTTGGTAGCCATAGCCAATTCTAACAAGTTATTAGAGCTATATTTCAATTCTAATGTGGTATCAGAGCATGTTTGATTCTAACATGGTATTAGAGCGGATTGGGTGCAATTAAAGAGTCTTTTTCTGAATAGAGATACCAAATTTGGGGGTGTTCCATTTTAGGGTGTTTATTGCAGGTTCAAATAAGAGCTTGATGGTGCAAATCTAAGCTCACCATTGCATTCAAAAGGTTTGAGAAAGTCAAATTTTCCTTTTGTTTCATCCAAATTGGACATACAAGGCCAAATCTATGAGGGTTTGAAGCTGAAGTGTGGTTGTCAAATCCAGAAGGTAGCTGCAATTTTGGAGCATTTTGGGTCAAATTCAACCTTGCCATTGTGTCCAAAAGGGCCAAAAACCCTAAGATCGACTATGAATTTGTCTAAATCGGAGCAGTTGTCTGGTGAGGAAAAAAAATTTGCACAGGGAGCCATACGGCCCCCTAGGTTGTCATTATTGCACCATGGTATGATTTTTTCAAAAAATAAAAATAAAAATGGAAAAATTAAATTTCGACACTTGAATATTTTTGTAAAAGTTTTGATCTGTATTAAAAATTAAAAAAATTAAAGAAAGAAAATATGCAGACATTTATTTAGTCTGTAAACATACTAACAGTACCGACAAACGTACTAGTGGCCAGTCCACCACGTGCCACGTGGTCCCACACTTCCTACCAATGAGTCACCTCACAAAATACCTGGCATCAGCTTTCAAAGCTCGGTTGGACAAAAATAAAACTGGCCGACAGTTGAAAACTAGTGGTGAAAAAAAATAATAATTACATCAGTGGCGACCTTCAAGAAAATCCAGTGGCATTTGAAAATTGGGTGGATAAAAAGATTCTTCCGACATATTCCTGTAGGAGAATATTCTCAAAAAATTCCATGCTTGGCCAGTAGGGGCACATTTTCCTTTGATGGGTGTCAAGGCATTAAATTTAATCATGTAAATTGCTAACATCATCACCGTGTCATCAATGACATCAACATCTTAAAAAAAAAATTGCCCCCTTCATAGTTTGCAATTTGGTTTTGGAAGTTGGTTTTCAAATGTAGATAACTTGCTCATTTTGACTCCTTTTTTCAGAACAATTTTTTTTTTATTTGGGATAATTTTTCATGCTCTTCATGGTGGTGCAATCATTTTTTGGTTTTGGTGCCTGGCTTTTCCAGAATTTGTAAATTCTCACAGGTGTTGTTGCATCATCCTCATTTTGGGAACTTCAGGAGCTCATATCTTGCTCCTACGGTAATATTTTTGGGTGTAGTTTTTTTTTAAAGTGCATAATTTTTGGTGTACTTCTCAGTGGTATGATCAAATTGATCTTCTTTTGTACCAAAAATTGTACTTAATTTTGTGGCCTATTTTAGCATCTATAAGCACGAAGATCAAGTCTATCTTGTTGTTTTTGGCATCTAGCAGTTGTAAATGCACTAAATATAAAGTGCCAAATCAGATATTTCTTGGTTGATTTATTGATTGAGTGATTTGGGGGGTCTCTTAGTGCATTGTTTTGATTTGTTTACTTTTGCTCTCTCATTTTTATGGATCATTCTAAGGTTCCTTTGCTCACATCATATAATTATTCAACATGGAATCAAAATGCATGGAGTATTCTAATGACAGAAGGTCACTCTCTATATGTTGAAAATAAGGTACCTGAACCTACTAATGATGAGAAAAGTTAAAATGGATGATCAAACATACCAAAGCTCTTGGGTGTCTTCGTAGACTAGTTTCTCAAGATTTGTTGTTTCAAATTAAATCATGTAGAAATTCTCATGAAGCTTGGGAAAATTTGAAAACATTGTATGGTACTACAGATGATGTAAGAGGCTATCAAATTGATAATGAACTGATGAGCCTTGATCCTAAGAACTTTGACAACATCCAAGACTACATCACCAAGGTTAATGATCTAAGAGAGCAGTGTAAAGCATGTGGAATTGATAAGGACATTCAGTTGGTCTACAATACAATGAAAAAACTTGGTCCTAATTATGCTTCTTTTGTTTCTAGCTTTCATACTCATAGATTGACTATGGGGTCTACATATACTACACCTTCATTTGCATCATTTTTTGAGATGTTGATACATGAGCAACAAAAACTTATCTCAATGGGTCTCATCAAGACTTCTAAATTTTAGGCATTGTTGGTTAGTTAGGTGAAAGAATCAGAATAAGATAAGAAATAGAAGAAAGAAAAGAATAATCCACATTTAGATCATGCAAAGAAAAAAATCCTCTTCTAAAGGGGAATCATCTAAGGAGAGGCCTTTTTGTGCAAATTGCAAGAAGGATGGACATGAAGAACATTATTGTTATAAGAAGGATATTGATGATTTGAAACATCTTCTCAGAAAGAATCACATTGATTTTCCTTCTAGAATGTCAGAATCACCTTCTTCTCCTTCTACTTAAAAACAGTCTAAAAAGGAGAAAGGTCGAGCATCTACATCAAGAAATAAAGGACAAGCTCTTTGTGCTCTTTCAGGTCTAGGATCAGGGAGATGGCTTCTAGATTTAGGAGCATCTCATCATATGGCATCTTCACAGTCTATATTCTCTTCATTTTAGCTTTGTACTATGTCTCCTATCTTGATGGGAAACAATAAATACATGAGTGTAATTGGGAAGGGATCTATTAGTTTTGGGGACAACAGTTTCCAAGATGTCTTGTGTGTTCCTCATTTTACGAACAATCTTCTTTCCATATATAAGATTACACATGGTGGAGATAGGAGGTTTGTGGAGTTTACACCTGATTCAATCATCATTCAAGACTTGGAAAGTAGAGAGATCATTGCTACTGGGGTGGTTGATCATTCATCTCGATGGTATACCTTTACAGATTTTGCTTCTGATGGTGACATTGTTCCTTCGACTGTTGATCATATGAACCATGATTCAGAGGAGACATTTGGATTCTTTAACTTGGGAGTTCTCACATCAAATCCAGTTCTTGAGTCATGCATTTCATCTCCTCCACCTACTATTGTGGTTGATGATGCTTGTGATTCCACAGTTTTGGTTCCTTATGATTTAATGCAACAAGACATACCTCATTGTCTTCCAAATATGGATACTTTGGATGGCTTCTTGATAGGTATTTCAGACTTGTTTTTTGGAGTCTCATCTTGCATATTTGGGAGACATCATTGATGACATTCATCTTCTCTTTGATGAAGATGCTCCTTCTTCAATTGTTGTGAGGGAATACCTTGAACCTCTTGTTCATTCTCTACATGATCATTCTTTGCAGTTTGGCTTGAGTGTGGATACTTTTGGACAACATTTGGAGGAGGCTTCTTTATCTTGAAAGGGGATATCATTGTCTTTGGATCGTATTCTACATTCTTCTCCACTAGATTCTGGATTATCCTCTTCAACAGTGTGGCCTAGAATGCCTGTTTGGAGTGTCTCAGCTTTCAACATCAACATGGAGACACTTGAGAATGCTTCAGAGACATAATACACCATCTATCTTCCTAACATCCTGCATATATCCATGGTTTTGTTTCTTCCTAAGGGAAGGAATGTTGTTCAACGAGATTGGATCATCTTCAGCATTCAATGTCGAGCTTCTACCATCATTGTAGGAGACTCAACATTGAGGGGGGATGCATTGTCTCTCTTCTTCTTCTTCTCTCGTATGGGGGGGTATTTTTCCTCACATGGGTTTTTTACCTTCCCATACATCATTGAGAGCATTTCATGTTTTGTATTTTATCTCTTTTGGGGAGGAGTTTTGTCCCACTAGGTTTTCTCCTTTCTTCGTTTGTGAGAGATTTCATTTGCATATGTACATGGGTACCTAACATGGCCTAGTAGTCGGGACCCATTCTTGCATCTTTGTGTCATTTGTATAATAGTATACTACTCCCTAAGTTTGACTTAAGGGGGGGTGTTGGTGTAAATAAAGTCTTGTACCTAGTTAATTCATTACGAGGGGACTTATTTACACATGTTAAGTTTACTTAGGTCCTAGTAAGGAATCTTTCTAGAAGGTGTTAGTTGTCATTAGTTGTTATCTTATCTTTTGACAACTACTACATGTGAACCTAGGTAAGTGTGATTAGTTGTCTCATGTCATCTGATTAAGACACTTGTCATAATCCTATGGCATCTTGCATCTCACCTTGGCTATTTAACCAACGGGTCTCTACTACATTGTACAACAATCATATCATTGAATCATATTGATAAGAATACAATTTATTCTTGTCACATTATATTCTCTCTTTGTGCTTTCCATTTGGTCTCAAGATCTTGGCAGCCATAGCCAATTCTAACATGGTATCAGAGCTATATCTCAATTCTAACACAAACAACTCATTGCCTTGTCTATGTTATTTCTTACTATTATTCTTTCATATGTTTCTTCCAAGCATCCATAGCATTGACAAGTAGTGAACTATTTGAAAAAATGCCTCAGTAAAAAGTCGTCTCATGGAATACCATGACAAGAAAATGCAATTGGCAGTTGCTCCTAGTTATTACTTATGCTATGTGAAGTAATTGCATCACTGCTTATGTTGACTTTCTAAACAACTATATTGTAGTTGAAATTTTGTCATCTATCAACATCTAGTTATTAGTTATGCAATTTGAAGTAATGCTTTGAGTTTGAAAGATGTGCAATTCAATGTAATTAACAATATGAATATAAACTACACAAATCTATTAAGTACAATTCATTAGTTAAACTCTTTATTCTATTAACTGCATGAAGGTTTTTCTATCTCCACTGGCACTAGGAGGTGTTCCCACAAAACCTCCAATATTAGCCTATTCAACATCCAAAATCAAATATTAGAATACCATTCATATAACAATGCTATTCACATGTAATAAATTTATAATTGTTTACTAGTTATATACCTCAGCGGCAGATGTAGTGGAGTAATAAACAAGTGGAGGGCCGGTGTATCTAGTATCAACACTGTGACCCTCAAATTTTATTACAATCATAAAACTAAATTAGTTAATCTTGCATTTCAAAAATGAAATTTAATAAATTAAATTCAATGAACATGCTAACATTTACCTGAGTATCAATATCAAAAGCCTCATTCAAAATGTCAATTGCCATCACCATCTTTGTAGATGCAAATGTATCATGCACACCAGCCTCCTGAGTGTCGGTGGGGTCATATGTACAAGTTGACCCGCAAACTTGACAAGAATGAGGCAGAAGCCTACCACTCAAAGACTCCACTCGATGGCGTTGTACTATAGGACTGGCATGTTGGATGATACTCTGGGTCAAAGAGCTGATAGACTGCAAAATGTCCACCTCAACACTCTTCTTCACTATAGGAGGGATAATGACGTGCTCACGAGCTAGCCTAGCGAGAGCTTGTCTTGCTTGCCACTAAGGATCCAATCGTGCACCAGGTCTATCCTGTTTTGACCTCCCACCTATCCCCTAAAAGTCACTCATGATATCAAAATACTTAGGGATTTTGTTGAGGATGAACTCACAGTAGAGTTTCCTCAAGAAATATTGGGGGACTTCGCATTTGTTGCATGGTGGATAGTCAAAAACTATGTACCACCTATCAAAAAATATAGTTCCTAATCCCTTGGTAGTGGCACCAATTGATAGGAAACCTCTTGGCATTAAGGTCAAGATTTTGATTTATGCACGTGGGTTAGTGAATAATGAGCACAAATCATATTTTGTATTTTTTTCATCTTTTACATCTTTATATGATAATTTATCTATGTAGAAATTCCTAGTTGCCTGCCTCCTATCTGGCCAACCACTTAATTGTTTGTTGATTGCATATACATGTTTTAACATTTCTTGAAGTGAACTCATAAGTGTTCTTCTTTCCATGGTTGAACGTACTAGATTGTTCAACCTCGTGATTAACTCCTCAATTTGTTTTTTATTGTTTTCAATTATCCCCATTAAATTTTGTTGAGTGTCAGGAGGATGTTGAGGAATTGGTGGAGGATATTGTTGTTGTGGTTGTTGAGGATTTTGTTCAGGTGCTTCTTGTTATGGTTGTTCAAGATTTTGAGGAGGGTTTTCAAGTTCATTAACATTTCCTACAAATTAAACAAATGAATATAAAAAACAACCTATTTAACAACAAATTCACAACAAAAAACAAACAATGCTTACTTGTTTGACCTCCCCGTCAACGTGGCAGCATCCTAGTGACAAAATTACAACAAATTGATGAAGAAAATGCAAGTTAACTTCCTTCCAAAACATGAGTGTGCAAAAGCAGGGTTTTTTGCAGTGGGCAGCAAAAAACATGGTGAGAATAGAAATGAAGTCATTTGCTTTTTTTTTTTTTAATGAGCTATAACACACTCATGTTATAATGTGCTCATGTTATAATGTGCTCGTGTTATAACATGCTCATGTTATAACATGAGAGCTTTATAGCCTATCAAATGATTTTTGAAATTTTGGCCACTTTTTGGCCCCCCATATTTTTGCACCCGCCCATGTAGACTATAATTATCAAGAGTACCTCAAGAATTAAGCACTCAAATGATATGAAATATATGAAAAATATTATTTCAATTGATAATTGGATTCATGACATCATCATGTATAGTATGTTGTATGATTTTCAATACCAAGTTATCAATAAATACATTTCGCTTGCTTCAAATTAGAAGAGGAAAGTATTTCTTATCTTTTAAAGATTTCCCATTGACACATTAAACTAGGAACATCATGAGAGTACATATGGTGTTAATCCACAATCTTGCAGCCACATTTTATTCAATAAATAATCTTGTGGAATAACAAAAATCAATAAAAAGAAAACATGTGTCATACTTTCTGCCATTTTCATAGCTTCTCTCTTAGTTAATTTTAACCTTGTAGATTGGTGAAAAAGGTTTGCTAAGCAGGGGGGACTATATTAAGCATGGGTTCACTTAAGTGATTTATTTTAGCACATGTGGAAAAATATTTTTAAGTGAGTATATGAAATCTATTTACAATTCTTATTTTGATTGATAACTAGATTCATGACATCAGATCATGTACAATACGTCATGCAATTTTCACTATCAAGTTATGAAATCAATACATTTCGCTCACTTGACACTTCAGATTAGAAGAGGAAATTATTTCTAATCTTTTAAAGATTTCCCATTAACACATTAAATTAAGAACATCATGCAAGTACATAAGGCGTTAATTTGTGGTTCCACAACCACATTTTCTTCAATGAAAAATAATCTCGTGGAATTGTGGAAATCAATAAAAAGAAAACATGTGTAATACTTTCTACCATTTCACGGCTTCACTCTTCCTTAGTGAAAATTTGTTTTTTTAATATTGAAGAAATGCAAATTACATTGAAGATATAAAGTGTGGGTTCACTTTAAGTGATTTATTTTTAGCACATGCAAAAAAGTACTTTTAAGTGAGCGCTAGGAAATAAAGGGGGTTAGGAAATCTCACAACACAAGTGGGACATAAGGTTATGACTTAAGGCACCCAAAAAAGGTAAGGAAGGATTATAATGCCAAGCTAAAAGGGTAAAGTTTTTAAGGTTTTTAATAACATGCATGAATAAAAGGTCAAATGTTGATCTTTCTAAATCTAACAACTCTAGGGTGATTCTAGAGGTTCAAGTTCGCAAGTCTAGTGCTTCACACATTTCATTCTAGAATGCAACTGTAGCTGTCCATTAAACGTTCTTCGAATGATGAAAAATTTGTTTATAATTTCAATTTTTTATTACAACTTAAGAAAACAAGAATGGATCAAAGAAGTCCATCAATTCATTGAATGGTGAATTATTCTTGTACATTAATGGTGCAGCACCTAGGAAACACCCCTAGGAAACAGTCTAGGTTGATTTTTGTTTGGGTATGTTTTTGTGAAGGTCATGTGGACCATTTGCTTAGCATTTATGGATTTTGAATAAAACTTGATCTATTGTGATCAGTGTAATGAGAAGTGAAAAGGATAGTTGAGAGTAGTTCCTCATTTGGTCTAGGTTGGCAACGTTTGGGAAAAGTTGGAAAACACAGTGGTTTTTCAACTCTTGTTGTTTGCTCATTAGAAGGCCGACCTAGGATTGTTAACTACCTTGGAAGCTTTTAAAAGGTGAACCTCGAGTTGGAAGTGAGGTTGGAATGAATGTTGAAGTTGTAATTAGCTTGTGATCAAGAGAACAGGGACAGTTTTAGTGTGCAATTTATGTTTCTTGTTCTTGTTTCTGATTCAGCAAAATAATGAATTGATCAAGGATCTTGGAAGGTTTAGCATGTAGTGTGATTGTCTTTGAAGCATTGTTTGGAATAGTAGCTAACTAGTTATTCATTTTCAAGGGTTCTTGTAAATACTGTGTTCTTCCTTCATTTGCAGTTTTGACTGGTAAATTGTAGAACAATGGGGTTTTAGCTTGCATTGCCACTGTACTTTGAGTACGGGCTTGTTGGGAATGAAGCTAAACTCCATGACTGTACATATATTAGGAGTAGGGGTCTATAGAAGTCCAAGAAGTATGCAAAAGGTCTATTCCTAGGCGAGCTGGCTATGCCCGGTTAGGAAAGACAGTGCAAAACAGTCACTAACGTTGCAGGGGTGTTCACCTTCTGGCAACTCAGGGTGTGTGGAAGTTGAAGGAGGCCTTACAAAGGCTTGGCAAGAATCAGGGGTCTTCACCAGTCCATTTGGTGGCTGAAAGAAGCAGACTGTTCACTGTGTGCACAAGAAGTGGCTTAAAAAGCCCTAAATCTCTCAAAATCAGGGTTACCCTGTGTACGGCCTGTGAAGGCCCAAAACCCCAAAAACCTTGGAGAGCTAGGAAATTGAGCCAGGGTCCTTTTTGGAAGTTTGTGGTGTTCATCAAGCAAGAAGGAGTTTTAGCCTTTTCTCTCGGGTTAAGAGGCCTAATAGGGGCTCAAGGGCTAGTAGCCCTTCCTAAACCCTAGGATAGGGTTTGGTGGTAGCGATGAAGAAATGAAGCTTTGTGTTTGATCAAGGGCCACAGTGGGATGGTTTTGAAGCCTTAGAAGATACCACACGCCCCCTGCAGCAAGTTAGTGAGGTTTGGAGAGTAAGCAGGCCTTTAGGAAGATTAAGGGCTAAGGAGAGAATAGAGGAGTAAGCACCAAGTTGACTTGGTTAGGTGTATGCAGATGATAGTAGGGTTGGCCAGGAGAACCAGGGGTGCCTAACAAGCTTTAGGACCTATAGGTTAAGAAGGTGGAGAGTAACACCAAAGGGGTTTTCCTCAGAGTGACCTAGAGCATGGGACAATGATTGTCTCAGCCAACCCTACCCTATCATATTGGTATTAGAGAAAGTTAAAGATTTGGGAAAGAGTAATATATGTCAGAGGTTGAGTCAAGTGATACTACCGTCATGGTGACAAATGCACAATTGGCCAAGATGGTTGAAGAGCAGGAGGAAGATAATAGACAATTGAGGGAAAGGATAGCCCAGCTTGAACAAGCAGTGAGGACTGCACAATTTGAAGGAAGGATACCAAAGGAAGAAGAGGTTGAGAGGAAGATAAGACCCCTGAACCTGACCCTGTTTTGAAGGAGGAGCCTTTCTTGAAGGCATTGGCTTTGAGTGGAAAAGCACTTGAAGGCATACCACTATTTAGTGGAAAAATGGAAGCTGATCTAGTCATGGACTGGATAGAGGGAATGGAAAACCATTTTGAGTGTGATGGAGTCACTGAAGCACAAAAGGTAAAGGTGGCCAAGTCAAGACTAAGAGGATCTGCCTTGACATGGTGGAAGTTCATTCAGACAGAGAGGGAAAAAGAAGCTAAGCAGCCTATTTCAACTTGGAAAGGAATGGTTGCCAAAGTAAGAGAAGCCTATATGCCAGATGACTATGAGATTCAGTTACACAAGAAGAGGCAAAGCCTAAGGTAGAAGGACCAAGATGTGAACACTTATACTGAAGAGTTTCAAAAACTTTGTATGAGGTCCAATGTTACAGAGGATGAAAGTCTTAAGGTAGCTAGATACCTTAACAGTTTGAAATGGAACATCCAAGAGGAGATGGCTCTTTTGAGTCCTAAGACAGTACATCAATGTTACCAATTGGCTATCAAGATTGAGGAAAGGAACAAGAGGAAGCAAGATCAAACTTCTAAGGGCAGAGGCAAAGGCAGAGATCAAAGAGATCAAAGAGGACAGTGTGGTGGCTACCAAGGTAGAGGCAATGACCAAAGAAATCATGGAGAATCTAAAGCTGAAACATCTTCTAGAGGAGGATATAACAAGGGTAGAGGACCTCAAGGAGGTTCAAACAGAGGAAGAGGAGCAAGCAGGAGCAATTCTATTTTGCAAACATGAAGTGTTATCAAATTTGTAATCAAATAGGTCATCACCTTATAGATGCGAGAGAAAGCATCCTCATCTAGCAATATTGAGAGAAAGTGGATTATGCAGAAACCCATGAGTCCTAAGGCATCTGAGGTCAGTCATATTGAATCTGAGGTAGGAGAGAATCTGATGTTCAATAGAGTCTTGATTAGACAACCGGTTAAGGAAGAACCTAAACAAAGGATAGCTCTATTTAGAGTAAGGTGAAAGATACTTGGTAAAGTATGCAAGGTCATAGTAGATTCAGGTTCAATAGATAATATAATCTCAGAGGAGGTAGTAATGAAACTGAAATTAGAGAAAGTACCCCACACTAACCCCTACAAGGTAACATGGCTCAACAAAGGGCATAGTGTTTTAGTGAATGAACAAGTAACGGTGGAGTTTTCTATTGGAGGGTACAAGGACAAGTTAGTTTGTGAATTTTTACCCATGGATGCATGCCATCTACTACTGGATAAACCATGGCAGTGTGACATGAGTGTCATGTATGATGGGAAAGAGAACACCATCTCATTCAAGAAGGATGGAAAAACTTTTAAGTTGCAGTCACTGTCAGAAGAAGGAGAAGGACAGTCAAAGACACCAAACATCATGTTGAGCAGTGGTAAAGAGTTCCTTAACAACTTACATCAAGGGAGTGAAGGATATGTGGTTGTGTTACAACCTAAAGAAGAGGACAAGGCTGAAAAGACAGTCTTACTAGAAGCAGTCCAAAAATTACTTGATAAGTACAAGAGCATAGTTAGTGATGGGACACCTGCAACTTTACCACCAAAGAGAGCCATAATTCATCAAATTGACTTCATACCTGGAGCCTCGTTGCCTAACAAAGAAGCATACAAACTTACACCAGATCAGAATCTAGAGGTGGCTAGACAAGTGCAAGAGTTGTTGGATCAAGGATTGATTCAAAAGAGCATCAGCCCATGTGCAATACCAGTGGTTTTAGCAACCAAGAAAGGAGGTAAATGGAGGCTATGTACTGATTCTAGAGCAATAAATAGAATCACAATCAGATATAGATTCCCTATCCCTAGGATTGAAGACTTGATGGATTGTCTAGGAGGAGCTCAGTTCTTCACCAAGTTGGATCTCAAACGTGGATACCATCAGATCAAAATTAAGGATGGTGATGAGTGGAAGACAACTTTTAAGACAAATGATGGGTTATATGAGTGGAGAGTGATGCCATTTGGCCTCTCTAATGCCCCTAGCACATTCATGAGGCTCATGAATGAAGTGCTCAAGGATTTTATAGGGATATTTGTGGTGGTATACCTTGATGACATCCTCATATATAGCAAGACAATAGAAGAGCATTTGAAACATGTGGAGTTGGTTCTTAGAAGATTGCAAGAGAAGTTGGCAATCAATCTAGAGAAGTGTGAGTTCTTTAAGCAAGAGCTTGTATATTTGGGTTTAACCAATGTCAAAGGATCATTGAAATGGATCCAAGCAAAATTGAAGCTATCCTAAAATGGCCTACACCAACTACAGGGATAGAGGTAAGAAGTTTTCATGGATTAGCTCAATTTTATAGGAAATTCATAAGAAACTTTAGTGGAATATGTGCACCAGTCTTAGATACAATCAAGGGTGGTATAAAAACTAAGTTTGTGTGGACTCAAGAGGCTGAGAAAGGGTTTGAGAAACTGAAACAAGAAGTGGCAACTCAACCTATTCTATTATTGCCTAGTTTTGACAAGTTGTTCACCATTGAGTGTGATGCAAGTGGAGTAGTAGTAGGAGGAGTACTAAGTCAAGAAGGTAGGCCTGTGGCCTTCTTTAGTGAAATAATGAGCTAATAAGAGTATTCAACCCTATCACTTAGAGACTTTATGCTTTGGTGGGTACTTAAGAAATGGAGGCATTATCTTTACCCAAGGAGTTTGTAGTCTTTCTGACAATCAGGACACTGGTTTATCAGCCTCAGAAGTTGAGTAATAGGCATTTGAAATGGATGGAATACATCCAAGCTTTTACCTTCACCATCAAGCACAAGAAGGGACAGCTAAACAAAGTGGCGGATGCATTGAGCAGGAGATTGTTGATAGTCCAAGAGATACAGATCAAGAGCATTGGCATAGAGAGTTTCAAGGATCTATATGGGGAAGATGAAGACTTTTCAGAGGTCTATAAGGTATGTTCTAACTTTGAGAACCATTTCCATAGCCAATACTCTGAGTATACTTTGCAAAGTGGGTTATTGTTTAAGGGAAATCAGTTATGTGTTCCAAGAGGGTCAATGAGGGAAAATATGATTCAAGAAAAGCATAATGGCAGTCTTAGTGGGCATTTTGGCATCAATAAGACTTTAGAACTAGTGCAAAGATTCTATTATTGGCCTAAGTTGGCAAGAGATGTTAGAAAATATGTGGAACAATGTGTTGTGTGTATGAAAGCTAAGGGAGGAGCTAGTAATGTTGGTTTATATCAACCCCTACCCATTCCAACAGACCATGGGAGTGTGTGAGCATGGATTTTGTGGTAGGCCTTCCTAAGACCAAGACTGGTTTTGACAGTGTTTATGTAGTAGTGGAGATTTAGCAAGATGAGTCATTTTATCCCTTGCAAAACTACTCATGATGCTAGTTACATAGCTCATCTTTTCTTCAAGGAGGTAGTAAGGATCCATGGACTACCTTTGAGCATTGTTTCAGACAGGGATGTGAAGTTCATGAGCCATTTTTGGAGGACTCTATGGAGTAGATTGGGTACAAATATGTCATTTGGATCAGCTTACCATCCTCAGACTGATGGTCAAACAGAGGTGGTTAACATGGTGCTAGGTAATCTTCTAAGGTGCTTAACTAAAGAATATGGACAGACATGGGATATGGTTATCTCCCAAGCTGAGTATGCTTATAATGACAGTGTAAATAGGACCACAGGGAAGAGTCCATTTGAGGTTGTGTATGGGATGCACCCAAGAGGCATATGTGAGCTCAGAGATCTTGGAACTTTGGAACAAAGAAGTGGACATGCAGAAGATTTCAGTCAGACCATGAAGGAGATTCACGAGCATGTCAAGAGGACAGTCACTGAAGCTACACAAAAATTGAAGGAGAAGGCAGATATGTCAAGGAAAGATGTGCAATTTCAAGTAGGGGACTATGTCATGGTCCACCTTAACAAATCAAGGTTGTAGAAGGGAATATCAACCAAGTTACAGATGAAAAGAGTGGGTCCATGTAAGATATTGGCCAAGTATGGGCAGAATGCATACAAGGTGGAGTTACCTATTGATCTAGGACTCTCACCAGTGTTCAATGTAGCTGATTTGATCAAGTATAAGGGAAAAGACAAGGATTTAGATCAGGACAGTAAGGAGATCTTTAGGGACATCAGCAACATATCCTTCCCTAGTCAAGATAAGCCTCAGGCAGAGAAGATCTTGGAGTCAAGAGTACACAAGTCTACAAGAAACAAGGTGTACATGGAGCACCTTATCAAGTGGAAGAACAAGCATGACTCAGAAGCTACATGGGTACAAGAGGATTAGTTCAAGAAGTTTGGTATTGACTTTTCCCTGGTCTCTCCTTCCTTACCTTAGTGTTTGAGCTGAGAGGGGGGGAGAATGGTGCAGGAGCACCTAGGAAACACCCCTAGGAAACAGTCTAGGTTGATTTTTGTTTGGGTATGTTTTTGTGAAGGTCATGTGGACCATTTGCTTAGCATTTATGGATTTTGAATAAAACTTGATCTATTGTGATTAGTGTAATGAGAAGTGAAAAGGATAGTTGAGAGTAGTTCCTCATTTGGTCTAGGTTGGCAACGTTTGGGAAAAGTTGGAAAACACAGCGGGTTTTTCAACTCTTGTTGTTTGCTCATTAGAAGGCCGACCTAGGATTGTTAACTACCTTGGAAGCTTTTAAAAGGTGAACCTCGAGTTGGAAGTGAGGTTGGAATGAATGTTGAAGTTGTAATTAGCTTGTGATCAAGAGAATAGGGACAATTTTAGTGTGCAATTTTGTTTCTTGTTCTTGTTTTCTGATTCAGCAAAATAATGAATTGATCAAGGATCTTGGAAGGTTTAGCATGTAGTGTGATTGTCTTTGAAGCATTGTTTGGAACAGTAGCTAACTAGTTATTCATTTTCAAGGGTTCTTGTAAATACTGTGTTCTTCCTTCATTTGCAGTTTTGACTGGTAAATTGTAGAACAATGGGGTTTTAGCTTGCATTGCCACTGTACTTTGAGTACGGGCTTGTTGGGAATGAAGCTAAACTCCATGACTATACATATATTAGGAGTAGGGGTCTGTAGAAGTCCAAGAAGTATGCAAAAGGTCTATTCCTAGGCAAGCTGGCTATGCCTCGGTTAGGAAAGACAGTGCAAAACAGTCACTAACGTTGCAGGGGTGTTCACCTTCTGGCAACTCAGGGTGTGTGGAAGTTGAAGGAGGCCTTACAAAGGCTTGGCAAGAATCAGGGGTCTTCACCAGTCCATTTGGTGGTTGAAAGAAGTAGACTATTCACTATGTGCACAAGAAGTGGCTTAAAAAGCCCTAAATCTCTCAAAATCAGGGTTACCCTTGTGTACGGCCTGTGAAGGCCCAAAACCCCAAAAACCTTGGAGAGCTAGGAAATTGAGCCAGGGTTCTTTTTGGAAGTTTGTGGTGTTCATCAAGCAGGAAGGAGTTTTAGCCTTTTCTCTTGGGTTAAGAGGCCTAATAGGGGCTCAAGGGCTAGTAGCCCTTCCTAAACCCTAGGATAGGGTTTGGTGGTAGCGATGAAGAAATGAAGCTTTGTGTTTGAT
The DNA here is from genome assembly GCA_007258455.2 of Sequoia sempervirens. Taxonomy (NCBI): domain Eukaryota; kingdom Viridiplantae; phylum Streptophyta; class Pinopsida; order Cupressales; family Cupressaceae; genus Sequoia; species Sequoia sempervirens. The sequence goes on from VDFB02256132.1 coordinate 205,331,071, forward strand.
CAAGGGCCATAGTGGGATGGTTTTGAAGCCTTAGAAGATACCACATGCCCCTGCAACAAGTTAGTGAGGTTTGGAGAGTAAGCAGGCCTTTAGGAAGATTAAGGGCTAGGGAGACAATGGAGGAGAAAGCACCAAGTTTGGCTTGGTTAGGTGTATGCAGAGGATAGAAGGGTTGGCTAGGAGAACCAGGGGTGCCTAATAAGTTTTAGGACCTATAGGTCAAGAAGGTCTCCAAAGGTTTTGTCAAGGTGAGGCCCAGGGCATGGGACAGTGATTGTCTCACCCAACCCTGCTCTATCAATTAATTTGAATTTTTTGAGAATATATTTTTTGATTCGTAAGAGCAACTAAGGGTTATGTTGGTTGTTTTTCAAGAACCAAACCGATCTCCAAGGAAGCCCATGGAATTTTCCATTTCCAACTATTAGCAACCTGAGGGGATTGGTCAATGAACGAGTGAAAGCAACAATGCTTTCCTCCTGCACTTTGGGCTCTGCAAGACCCGAGAGGGTGATCCCACAATGTATTTAAAGACCTTTGCACCTAATGACTTAATACATTACAAATAATAGATAAATTCTCATATAATAGCTCAATAAATGGAATGTATCAAAGAAGTTGGCTACTTCTTAACAACACTCAACATTTAGAGCATGAGAATGAATAAGCTTAACACAAAATAATAACAATTATGATTCATTTGAAAAAAAAATTATAAGATTGATTTGATGTTGAATTGACCAACAAAATGTATAATGAACACTCATTTAGATCAGTGCATTATCCTAGGAACGAAGTCAATCTCAAAACCTATACAATTTGATAACAGTTTAACACATAACATCATTTAGCTTTCTCAATATTGCATTGCAATATCACTTTCATTGTATTCTCAACCACAACTTCTTACTAAGATCCTAGTACTCAATATTCATGAACCTACAGCTTCATTCAAGCACTTTCATTAATTCTTTGAATTAAAAGCAAGAACAAAACTACACATCCATTGGAAATCAATGAAGACAAATAAGATAATCCTTGATTATATTATTCATAATCCATAAAACAAGTACATAGTAGAGAAATGGCCTTGAATTTTCACCATTATGTATTCAATTGCTAGTATTGTTATCAAAATTACATATGCATATATTAACAGACTCAAAACCTAAGACAAAACTCTAAAATGCTCTCTATATTCCTTTACAAAATTCTCTGTGATCAATTAACAAGCAATGAACTCGTACTTTTGGCCTTGAATTCCTTCTTATAGCAACGAAGGAGAAAAATAAGCCTTGGGCTAGGAAGTACACATGTCCCTTTTCAATTGGATCGATACAAAATATATTCCCTTTGCAGTTATATTTGTAATTTCACATGGAGGGATATATTACATGAGACAAAAACTATTTTCATTTTTTGTTGAAGATAAAATCCTGCCTTCCAAAAGGAATCTTTAAGTTGATATAACAATATCCACACACTCCAAAATTGTGTCCACATACACCAAGCATAAAAGAGAGAAAATAATAAAGTGTAGAAAAGCAGAAGAGACAAAAGACTCTCCATGTCTGCATCCTTGTCACCAAATTCAAATTGGGGAGAACATCATTTTATCCATACTTTAGAAAAATCCTAATATGTACTAGTTCCATGTTATGCATTGTATTTCTCCTATTCGTTACTCACCATATTTGTAGACTTAAGACCAAAATTTCCCACCATCCCACAGTTGTAGCTCAATTCTCAAGAACATCCAAATATTTATCTTTCTAGGCTTGAAATTCTTCTTCTGTAGGCCAATCAAATGTAATGAAATAATTTTTTTTCTTGCAAGGAGCATATTTGGTTACAACTTGATTTGCCTCCTTATCAAACTCCTCCAAAGCAACCCTGCCCTGAGCAAGCATATCTATATTTTTCCTTAACATGCTCATATGATTTTCCTTACAAATCTTGGTTGTTTGACTTTATATCACCTCATTGGCTTCTTGTTTCCACTCTTGTAGAGACTTGATATTACCATCATTCTTTAGTATATCAGGTAGTAAGCCATGATTCATGTCTCATGAAATCTCTTCACCAATTCCCTTATCTTAGCCTCTAAAGGCTCAATCTTTTCCTTGAACTCTTGGATTCCAATCACATTTCTAAGGGTTGGTTTGATCTTCTCAGGTGCATTGACATCATGCTTAGCTCCCACAACCATTATTCTCAAGTCTTGCATTCTAGGAATCCACCTTTTCATGAGTGGGATGGCAACCTTGTTAATATCAAAATTGTTTATTGCCCTCGCCATTGAAGAATAACTAACATGAATGCTAATTAACCTTTTATCCACTCCTTTATTCAAATGCTTCAAAAATACAGTCACAATCCTTAGTTTGCTATCAAGAATGTATTTATCATGTAGACTGACCTTTTCTTCATATTCTTTTAGCTTTTGGAGTAGTTCTTCTTTGTTGATGTCCTTTGCTTGTCCTATATCTGAAGTACTTGGTCCCTCCACAACAATGGGCACATTTCCCATGTCGTAGGGCACAATTACCCATGAAGAACTTATAGGGGGTGTAGTGGCAATAGTTGTTGGCTCTTGAGAGGCAGAGTGAAAAGTAATATCAATTTCCCTTGGCTCACCTGACTACACATTTTGTAGTTTCTCCTTCAACAATGTCAATTTAGTATGTAACTGCATTATTTATTGTTGGTTCTTTCCATAATCAACTAAAATCATTATACTTTTTTCTATAACTTTCTTTCTCAGTAGTTATCGACTCCACTATTGCTTTTATGAATTGAGTAACATCGAATGACATTGTTGCATCCTCAATTGTTAAAGTGTCAAACACTCATTTTATAATTAACCCCCCTATAATATGTAGCAGGCTCTGTAATGTTTGGATTTTTGGTATTGGGGGCTAAGGCCCAGATGGCCAATGTGTCCCACTGCTCACTGAATGCAAATCCCTGTAGTGCAATTGTAGCTTCTTCCTCTAAATTGTAGAGAGGTCTATCATACCTCTTTATTGTATCAAATGCAATGGCAGAAGATAAGTCTTATTCGGGCAATAAAAGAATTCCACTTCTTCTCACCAATTCTCTACCCTCAAATGCAATTATTTCTTGATATTTCTCTTTCATCTCTTTTATTACTTGTGTTTGGATATCTGAATCAGGTAGCTCAGGATGGAGGCTCCTCTATTCTACAACTTTGTGTACAAATTCATCTTTCTTCCCCCTCCAAACAAACTCCATGAAGGCTATATGGACTTCACAAAAGAATCATCGTCCATAAAATTTGTGCATGCTTCTTCTCTGACATCATTTTGGCTATTTAAGCTAGTAAGGTCAGCCTTTCTTAATCTCAGACCAAGCTACTGTGGCACAATCTCCCTAGATGGAGAAGGCATCCCTTGTTGCATTTCCTCCTCAGTGACCAAGATCTCTTCTTCAAAATCTTCCTCATAATCCACTAAGCTAGTTGATTGAACCTTTTGCTTCTTCAGAGGTGGCTCTCTTGGTGGTGATGCTTGTCTTGGTGGAGAGTCAATATCAATAAATTTAGGTCCAGTTGACATAGGAGGAGATGATAGTGGTATTTGTGGCACTAGCAAAGGGATACTTTGCTCCTCTTGGGAAGAGGCAACAGTTGTATCCTTTCCCTTCACCTTATTCTTCTTTCTTCTTAAAACAATAACCTTCTTTTGCTCAAGGGGCTGGTGAGCTGGCCATTCTTCCATTACAAGGGTTTCCCCCTCGTCATGTTCTTCAATTACAATGGCCTTTCCCTTTTCTTGGACTAACCTCTAACCTTCTAAATGCCCTACTACTGTTTCAAAGTTTTGGAAAACATTTCAATTCTCTGCATCTCATTTGGGATCTCAGCAAGAGCAGTGAATTGTGGATCCTTTTCTCTTATTTCCTTTTACAATTTATCAAAAACAATCCACTTTTCTTTTCTGTCATCCTATTTTTGAAAATAAAAATATTCATGATCATATCCTCAGGGAAATAGAAATTGTGAGTAAATTTTGAGCTTCTATTTCTCATTTTTAACAACACCATGAATCCCTCAAGATCATGGTTTCTTGTTGCTGCTCATCTCATTCCTAGAGGCTTGAGTATGTCATTAATCTTGTCCCATCCACCTTTGATCATTACAAAATTAGAAAATCAAGTATATGAAGGGAAGAATGTTCCCTTTCCCTAATCCTTCAAGTGGTTATTTTCCACATTCCCCAACTGCCATATCACTTCTAGAAAGCCAATTCTCTATAGCACATCCTTGGGCAACAGGTGTGGTGAAACAACTATGCCATAAACTCTTAAAACAATATAGGTAGGATAAGGGATAACATCCCCCAATTATGATCAACCCCTAGATCTAGCCTCCTTTCCTTAAGCCTCAAAAAATCATGTAAGTTTGTAGGAATCCTTGGCATGTTCATGATTAGCACTCTCCTCAACTTGGAGGCAAATAAGTTTTCAAACATGACATAATCGAACTTTATATCATCTTTATCAAGGACCGTAGTCCAACATTGAACAGGAAGCTCCAAGTTACCTTTCTTCTACTCCAATGTTATATCCTAACCAAAACATGGAGCACCTTTAAACAATAACATATGCATAAACAACGAGTACCAAAAGAATCTAACTCCATCTTTACCCTTTTTCAATTCAATCAGGCCCTCATGATTTTTTTCTACTAGGTACCCTCCATAATCATATAATGTGCAATATGTGAGATGTTGGATATGTGTTGCCATGTACATCTAGGCCAGGGGTATGCCTGTAACCGGGTCATAACCAATGATTTGGAATATAGAATATAAATTCCTCTAAAAGTAGGACATAAAATACTTAATTAGGTAGGGCTCCTTGTCTGATGGGCCCAAGACTACCCTTTTACCATCCATAGATGCCAAATAATTCAATAGTATTGAAATTTTGAATGTGTGCTTGACTTTCTCATACTTTTCCCTAAGAGTCTTCTCATCAATCGACACCATGTCCTCACTCCATTCTATGAGCTTGAAGATTTTTGCAATCTCTTCCCTTGTGACCTTGACCATGTTAATGTCATCAAAAGTTCTCACAGTCCTTGTGACCGGATCGTAGTTTCTAGCCAATTCCTTCAATAAGTCCACATCCATGTAGAAATTTGGGACAATCAATTTTCCCAAACTCAAGTTCCATGGGTTGCCCACAAGAATGCCATAATTCATGTTCCCAAACTAGCAACTGAAATTTTTCCACCCAATGTAAGGAAGTGTGGCATCCTTGATAGCACTTTTCTTGTCTATTATTCCCTCTACAATTTGCTTCCCTTGAAACAATAATTGACCTTTAGGTTTTTCAAAGGTTGAGGGCTTCAACTAGTCAGTCAGGTCTTGCACTATAGGTCTGACAGGGGGTTTTGAGCTAGAGGCTTTCGCCTTAGATGAAGACGCTTTCACTTTTGGGGCCATGACTGTAGGGTTTATATAGGCTAGGGTTTCTTTTAACAAACTAGAAAATTACGACTTAGGCAAGGGTTTGACTTAGAAAATAACAGGACCAAACAAGCTAATTGCTTTGAATTTATGTCAAACCTTAAAATAAATGCATAAACAAGAGAACCCTAATGGAAAAATGATTGAGTGAGTGTAATTTAAACAAATTCTAAGCAATTTTAGAAGCAAGGAAGTGATTTTACTTACTAGTTTGCAAGATGCTCAAAAACCCTAATTTTGTCATTGAACAAGCCTGGAAATTGCAACACAAACTCTTTGAATGCATAGAATGCCTTTAACAATCTTCAATTACGCTTTAAAACAAGTTTTAATGGCTTTAAAGCCTTCCACTTCGGTAGCTCTGCGTCTTGTCCGCCATTATGGTTCGCTCGCATGAACCAGAATGACTCATTTGGCCTTTAAAATCAACTTTGAATATTGGTCATTGATTGCACAATGAGATGGACTGACAAACAATCTAGATTAAGTCAAAATATTTTAAAAAGTTGATTATGAACCTTCACTCTCATTGATTAATCAAAAACAGGCCATGTAGACCCAATACCCAAGTCATCCACAGGCTCCACCATCTTTATTGTCGTTGAGAAAATCCATGTGTCGACTTCCTCGCTTCCTCGTTGGTCTTAACCTATGTGCAACTTTCAGCAGCGGGGAGGTGGGGAAGGGCTTAGATTAGATCTAAAACCTTCAACATATGTGTGCCTTACCACGAGAATACTTGCCCGTGCATATAACCTTTAGACACAATGGATGGCCAAGATTAAAAGATCTTATTTTCCTTTGAAGCATGTGCATTAAAAATCCTTTTAGTAGTGTAGAATTTACCATCCATTCCCCAACATTGAAATATTTCATTAATATTTCATCATTTATAATGTTCTTTGAACTGCTCTAATCTCTCCATGTGGCCTTCTCTGCTTCCCCATTGAGAGACGGGAGATGGAGGTGGGTCCTCCGCAAGATGGCAAGGAGAGGTCAATATTGACCCACGTCACCATCATCTTGATTGTTGATCTCATTCAAATAGAGTGCATACTGCCTTTGTAGCCTAACAAGTCCCACTAACAAAGGGATAGGTGTCATTTTCCCGCTAGCCCGTGATATTATTTTAATGCATATTAAAATAGAGCGGGGGTGCAGGGAACGATCTAGATGCAACCACCTTGTCTTCTATCCACCATTTATTTATTATAACCTGTTGCTTGCTGGTTATGAGTGATGTTGAGCCTCGCTATTGCATAGGACACATGGAACTCACCTGCCAGCCCGTGAGATTATTTTATTGGTAAATAAAACCCAATGGGGGCACGGGGAGTAGTCAGGATTTGATCGCACAGATCTGAAGGTCCTCATAAAACTTGAATATTAGCACGTGCACAAGTTATTTCTTAAAAAAGGCGTCGACTAGGCACACGATGGGTAGGGACATAAGACTTAAGGATAAGAATTTTATGTTGATGATTAAAAAAATTAAAGCTTTGACCTAGGACCACTTAGAAAATATTTAAAATTTGCAACTCGCATAACACAAAGTGATACTTCTAATAAATCAACGAGCATCAACCAGGAGTATTAGCATTAAGGGGTTGATGAACGAACGAGCACAAAGGCATAAGTTGTAACTTGAATGATCAAGAACGGGAAATAGGCAGTCAACAATGAATTAGAATGCTTAGCAAAGGGATTTAAACTTAGGATTTTAGAAAGGGTTTAAGGAACAAAAAATCCTAAATATGACAAATAACCGAAACCCTAAGCCTGTAGACATGAAAACAACCATATTTTGCAATGTTTCATAAGTGGAACACAAATTTTTAGGGGTTCCACCAGTGGCTCCTGTTGGGGATGTCGGTTCTTCCAGAATAGAGCAAGATCATAGAATCTCGTGTTGAAATAGACTAATCAAAGAGAACCAAAACCAGGAAACTACCTAGACTAGGTAGTCAAAACTAGACCAAACACAACCAAATAAAATATGCCTATGTATAGAATTTACAAAACCTACAGTGTACATGGAAAGGAGCATATTTCAAGGGAAATATGGCTTCAAGAACTATCCATGTACTGGCAGCTCAAGAAGTTCACCTACTAGATCTTGTAGAAAATATGAGTATTCACCATGAGTGTTGTTGATCAAATAAGGGTTGAGCCACAATGCATCAAACTTTCTATGTTTTCCCTTATCCTCAAATCTTGCATTCCACATCAACACCATGTCTCCTACTTGGAATTTTCTTGAAGATTCCTTCTTGTCATACAGGTTCTTGACCTGCAATTGCAGCTTTGTACTCTTCTTCTGAGCATCTCCTACTATGGAGGAGGTTGCGTCTGCCACCTTTCAACTTCACCCCAATAAGGCACCGAGGCTGCATGGATTCACAACATTAGTCTTTCAAAAGTGTTGGAATTTCATGGGGCTTGGCATTTGGTCCATGGTGGAAGAGTCAAGAAAGAAAGGGAGAATTCTCAAACATCTCAATAATACAAACATTTCTCTCATCCCAAAGAAACTGAATATTTTTTTCTTCGTTGACTTCTAACCTATCTCCTTATGCAACACGATGCACAAGGTAATTGTGAAAGTAATAGCAAATAGATTGAAATTAATACTCCCTAATTTGGTCTTGATGGAACAAAGTGGATTTATTCCAAGGAAAAACATCTTGAATGGCATTATCATTGCTCACAAAGTTCTTCATTCCATAAAAAAACAATTTGAAAGGTATGGTCGTAAAATTGGATATTAGTAAAGCCTATGACACCTGGTGTAATGGGGATTTTTAATCAAATGTCTAGAAAATTATGTTTTTTGTGCAAAATAGATCAAATAGATCTTCGCATGCATTTCCTCTCCAAGGTATTGAAATATTATCAATGGGTTACCTTACATTTTTTTAAGGCACATGTGGGTAAACCCATAAAAGTGGTTTACAATTCGAATGAGGAAGGAAATCTCGTAAAAAATGACCCCATGCCAAAAATTCTCATTTTGGGGGTTCGAGTGAACTTGTTGGTTCGAATGAACCAAAATAGGGTTCGCTCGAACAATGGTTTGAGCGAATCATTTTAACGCTTGTATAGACAAAAAATACATGAAACTTCCTTTTTAGAAGGGGGTTTGAGCGAACCCCCTATTTTCATGATTCCTGCTCTCTGTGACCAAAAAAATCAAATTTGTTGTGCTTCAGAGCTCTGGTTGCAGATGAAAATGGTGGAGAATTCACAGACCGAACTGGAATAAAGTAGTCCTTAGAATGAGCTATCCAACGAATATAATTTTAATATGTTTTGGTTTTATTATCTATTTGTTTTTTTAGTTTTATTAAACATAGGTTTTCCATCGAAAATGAAGCTCTTTGTTCTGCACATGTGGAAAAATAGAATATTATAAGAATTAGAAAAATATGAGTGCACCAAATATTGAAGTCCTTGATCAATGAAAAAATAAATTGGTTTGATACATACAAAAGTTACATGTTATATGGTTGCACTAATAATACGAGATTGTAATTGGTTTGACTTTGAAACTTGATTAAAGAAAAATATTCAATAAAAACTATCTAACCAAATTGGAAGCACTAAGATATCAAAGTTACAAATCTAAATTTGAAAAGAATTATATCAGCTAATGGAAAAAAGTTGTGTGTTATCACGATTGGTAGCCACTTTTTTTTAAAATGTTATTTTTTGAAAAAAACTAGTTTTGAGGGAGATGGAAAAATAAATGCAATTTGATTCCAAAAATTTTGAAAAAAATATATTTAGAATCTAAAGACAAAATTTCATGAAACTCTGGTTTGCATCATCTTCAAATTCCTCCGCGGTTTTAGCTTCTACACTATAGGTGCAGGAAAGTGAAGATTTAGTTAAAAAATTATTTAGGTCATCGGTTTGACCAAAAATTGTAAACCACTATTGTGGGATCACATATGTGGTCTTAGGCAATGAAATCCCTTGTCTTTGTTTCTCTTTGTGCTAATGGTAGTTTCTCTCAGTCAAAGAATTAAGGTAGAGGTGCTCAAAGGCGATTGGAAAGGAATCATGATGGTCAATGACCTTCTCGCCTTCTCTCATCAACTTTTCATATATGACACTCTTTTAATGGGAGGCTCCATTCTGGAGGAAACAAACATGATAAATGCCATTTTGGAAGAATATACATGGCTGCCTCATGACAAGTCATAAATAAAGATAAATCATTTTTTTTTCTTCAACACAATCCCAACCATTCAATGGTGCATTGCTTCATTACTATTGGGTGTCTCTCGACCACTCACTTGGGTATCCCACTTTTCAACAGAGTTATTTGGGACTCCCTTTGGGGTGACACAACAATCAAATGCGACGAAAAAAGGATAACTAGAAAGGTTGATGGATTTCACTGGCAGGGTGAATTACAATGCTAAAATTTGTTATATTGGCTATTCAAATCTACATGTTATCATGTGTTGAGATCCCCAAATGTACAAAACAAAAATTGATAGCGATGCAACCAAAAAAATTTATGAGAAGGCTCCAATGGGAAAAATAAAATCTCACTCCTAGCTTGGGATGAACTAAAAAAAGTAAGGATTGTAGAGGTGTTGGTGTGAGAGACATAGAAACCCAAAACACCAAATTGGGGGAAAATTTGGTGTGGAAAATGTACATGACTCCTAGAGCATTATGATATAAGAGAGGGGGACCAACCACGTCAAGGCTCTAGGTCACAGAGAGCCGAGAGCGGAGGGCTACCCAAACTTACCTCACACTAAAGGGGTGTTTCATATATAGGTCGAGAATGATGAGGACTATAAAGTACTTCAATCACCCTTTAGACCCGAAATCCAAGTTTAGGCTAGGTGAATTGGTTTTCAAAGTCAATACTGTACCTCATAAAGCTTTTTGTTTGAGGATGACAGCGTAGTTCTCGAATGATAGCATGACACATTGGCCTCTCTTGGGAACATTAGCGTTCGTAAGGGAAGAGGACAAAAAATACAATATAAACTACCAAAAAATGAACTAATGGCCTAGATAGCTATTCTGGAATGAGCAAAACATAACAATAAAGTATGAAAAGTACAAACAGAGGAGATAAAGTAAATAGATGAAGGCTAAAGTAACAAAAATGATCTCACCAAGGTGCTATTTCTCCAGCTAGCTCCAAATGCACGTCCACCTACACACAAGAAAGGGGAAAATTGTTAGGGCTATATAGGGGTCTACCTTAATTAGACCCTCATTTTAGTGTTTCCACCTCCATGGATAGCTAGGTAGCAACGAGAGAGAAATATGCGATAAAGAAGTAAAGAAAGTAGAAGGTGCAATAAACACTACAAAATAGTAAAGTGCTACTCAACCAAATCACAAAGGAGAGGAGTGAAACATTACCACCTCCACCTAAAAGCTCACTAGCTAATGGAGGAGAAAGAAAACTTGGCAAGGTCACCACAACCTCGACTGTGATGAAGGGAGGTCTCGTAAGACTCCAAACTGATGATGCTATGGCTTGCTTCACACTTGCTTTGTGGAGTTGTTGCAATGAAGTGTTGAAGTGTTGCTAAAGAGTGAAGAGAATGTTGAAAATGCTTAAGAATGTGAAAGAAGGATGCAAGAGCTTGTGAAGAGATGAAATGGAATGGGAATGGATGAATTTGAAGGATAAGTGGGAAGAATCTACCATTTTTGGGGTTGTTTGGTCAAAGAGGGATGTTACAAATCGACCCCAATCGAAAGTGCAATGCCTCTACCAACTTCAAATGCAGGTATCTGTTAGGGACGTAAGTGCACCACGTGGATGTCTACGCACTGCGTGTGCGTCCTCGATAAATATTCTCTCACCAACACAAAAGAAAAATGCCAAGTGGAAGGAAAGAAGTTGGGTGATGTGAAATTTCTCCTTCGGATTTGATTTTCTAAGGTGGAGGTATGTGAAAGGGGAATTTGTATAAGGGGTGCAAATTCACTCCAATACATTTTTCCCCCACTTTAGCAAGTGCAAGTACTGATGAGTGCTTCGGTAAAGTAGATCAAAGAGTTAGTAGGGTTAGAGATGTATACCTAAGTCGTCGAGGAAGCAAATTGCAATCTAGTGAGCTCGAAAGCATAGGCTAGAACAAAAGACTCCATAGCCCCGTAAAACTATGAAGTTGTACAAGGTACACCAAAGACCCTCAAAACAATGATGGAAAAATCCTGTAGGATGAAAGCATCTCACAGGCCCACAGACTTGCAAGGAGGTAGCCCCCAAGATTTCTCACATGAAGGAAGCCCCGTGAAGTATGTGCCTTACAGACTTGCAGACCTGCAAGAAGGTATTCCCCAAGATCTCTCACATGAAGGAAACCTAGATGAAAGTGCCTTATAGGCCCACAGACCTACAAGGAGTCGTCCCCCAAGATCTCTTTCATGGAATAAACCCAGAGGAGGAGACTCCGCAGAGTCCAATTGGAAAGTGGTTTCATAGGCACACCTGCAAAGCGACATGTTTACCTGCAGATAAAGCATGTCTGAAACAAAGCAAACACATAGGCAATAAAGCAAATAGTCACGTAGACCGTTATCAAATTGGAAGGCTTTCAAAAGGGGTCCCTCGAGAACCTGACATAAGAAGAGGGTCCACCCAAGGGACGTGTTGTTCGAAAGTACAAAGAGACATTTTTTCTCAAATTGATTCATCATCAAGGAATCCTTTCCAAAGATGTTAACTTCATCAAGGAATTTGAAAGGAAGAAAGTGCTCCCTTGCAAGGGGAAGGCCAAAGTTGCTTCCACCTTGGAGGAAAGTCCTCAAGTTCTTTCTTTTCAGACCTATGATGAAGGAAACATGTTTCGTTAGGGGTCCTAGTTGTGAATGTGGTTTTGAAAAAGAAATGTTCGCGGGGATTTTCAAGAAAAGATTCGTTGGAAACGAATGCATTTTCTAAAAATTGTAGCATCATAGAAATGGCATTGTCACACATGAAAGGGACAACTCAAGAAAAGAGAGGAAAAAGATAAGAAAAGAGCAAAGGAAAAATAAACATAAACAAAGGGCATAGGGGTGATTTGATATTTCAAGTTCAAGACTGCTCATAAATATATATAAGTATAATGTATATAAATGAACTGTCATCAACCCCCTACTATATAAGACCATGTGAAGAATGCACGATAAGACAAAGTAAAAATAAAAACAATTGGGTCAACATGGAAGGGGAGCCTAAAAATGCCCCCAACACTTTGCATCATCCCTGATTTGCTAAAAATCAAAACACATAATGGAGGAAGAATGATGATACAAATAGAAGAAGGTTTATGAAACAAAAACCAATCTTGTATCCAAGCACCAAAAAGGGTGACAAGGGTCATCCAAGAACACACAACACACACATCTAATCTAAAGATAAAGAAGAGGCCTCCCCCTAACACCCATTAACCAAGAGGTCATTTGTTTCCCACTCTAGATCATCATAAGGAGGAGGACGAGCTTGCAATGGTGGAATATTAAGGGGAGGAGCTTTCGACCCTCCTATAGTAAGGGCTAAGGAAGAAGGCCTTGCAAGGTCTCCTCCACTCGGCTCTTATGGAGCTATGGTTGGCGATTTTGTGAAAATTGTTGACAAGGCCAAAGCTTCATCCAAAGAGTTAAACATGCACTTTACTAGAGTGCCATGTCATACCTTTATGGACATAGAAGATTACACCTGAGATCCATGGCTAGGCTCATTGAGTGACTTGGGAGCGATGATGAACTCAGGGGAAGCTGGGGCTGGTTCCGTCTCTAAGAGAAAACAAGCCAATGCAGGACCACCCTTTGGAGAAGGTGGGATCCTCTTACACCCTCCATTGTTGGAAGGGCCATCTTCCATATTCTGCTTCATTGGGGGATGGGAACTCCCCATAGATGAGGCAAAAGGCACGAAGGAAAAGGAGGAGGAGAAAACCACAACAGACACCACCAAGGTATTCAACATGTCCATAGGATTTAGGAAAGCTGGGATGTTTGGAAGGGACATCAACAAGGGTGGCTCAACCAAAGGAGCAATGAACACTTGCACCTTTTTGGGGTCAAGCACACTCACAACAGGAGCCAAAAGCAATACGAAGCTTGGTTGAACAAAAGCAGAGGGGAGGAGAGAGGAGGACGCAATAGGAGGCCCTGAAGTAGGGGTGACCATCTCCCCTTCCTTCCTTTGCAAGGCAATCTGCTCAACCACGAGAGCCTTTCGCCGGTGCTTGCGTTCACACGCAAGGTGGTTTCTGTGACTCTTCGAGCTAGAGGCCGAACGTTGCAAAGGAGCGAAAGACTCCTACTCAGCCATGGGAGTGTCCACCATAGCTTTTTCTAATAGAGGGAAAGGCTCCTGGACTGGAGCAGGAGGAGTAGGTTGAGAAACAATGGGGGGAATTGGCTCTAGTGCCTCTGTAGCTGGCCTCTTCCCATTTACTGCTTATGGAATAGGAGTGGTAGGAGGCCGTAGAGGCCGAGACATAGAGGATTCCCTAAAGGGACCTTTCCCCTTACCATACAAGTAATACCAAGCTCTAGGTGGTTTGGTAGGGAGATATGATATCCTAATCTTGGGTTTATGCCAAGTAAGCACCATCAGACTTAGCAGGTAAAAGCCAGGCCTACTCATCCAAAAATCTTCTCTAGAAAGACGAGTGGGAGAGCCATCCCGAGGATGGGGTAGTTTCTCTTTTCCCTTTCAAGAAGAGGAGGCAACTGGCTATTTCACTATTGGAAGGGTTAGTTTTGGTTGTCCCTTTTCCCTAGTCTTATACTTCACATACTTCTTATAAAGTAGGTCCGTTCTTGGAGGAAGCAAACCAACCGGGGTGAGTCAAAAGTGATCCAATGAATATCCCCCATGGGATACCAAAGGCTAGTACCTAGTGTCATGCACTACATGCACAACACCTTCATGGGAGAACTTTAAACATTTGTGAATGAAAGAGGTGATTCTATTCATGGAAGCCTA
>VDFB02256132.1:205345630-205479281 GCA_007258455.2 Sequoia sempervirens
TATGTGTTGCCATGTACATCTAGGCCAGGGGTATGCCTGTAACCGGGTCATAACCAATGATTTGGAATATAGAATATAAATTCCTCTAAAAGTAGGACATAAAATACTTAATTAGGTAGGGCTCCTTGTCTGATGGGCCCAAGACTACCCTTTTACCATCCATAGATGCCAAATAATTCAATAGTATTGAAATTTTGAATGTGTGCTTGACTTTCTCATACTTTTCCCTAAGAGTCTTCTCATCAATCGACACCATGTCCTCACTCCATTCTATGAGCTTGAAGATTTTTGCAATCTCTTCCCTTGTGACCTTGACCATGTTAATGTCATCAAAATTTCTCACAGTCCTTGTGACCGGATTGTAGTTTCTAGCCAATTCCTTCAATAAGTCCACATCCATGTAGAAATTTGGGACAATCAATTTTCCCAAACTCAAGTTCCATGGGTTGCCCACAAGAATGCCATAATTCATGTTCCTAAACTAGTAACTGAAATTTTTCCACCCAATGTAAGGAAGTGTGGCATCCTTGATAGCACTTTTCTTGTCTATTATTCCCTCTACAATTTGCTTCCCTTGAAACAATAATTGACCTTTAGGTTTTTCAAAGGTTGAGGGCTTCAACTAGTCAGTCAGGTCTTGCACTATAGGTCTGACAGGGGGTTTTGAGCTAGAAGCTTTCGCCTTAGATGAAGACGCTTTCACTTTTGGGGCCATGACTGTAGGGTTTATATAGGCTAGGGTTTCTTTTAACAAACTAGAAAATTACGACTTAGGCAAGGGTTTGACTTAGAAAATAACAGGACCAAACAAGCTAATTGCTTTGAATTTATGTCAAACCTTAAAATAAATGCATAAACAAGAGAACCCTAATGGAAAAATGATTGAGTGAGTGTAATTTAAACAAATTCTAAGCAATTTTAGAAGCAAGGAAGTGATTTTACTTACTAGTTTGCAAGATGCTCAAAAACCCTAATTTTGTCATTGAACAAGCCTGGAAATTGCAACACAAACTCTTTGAATGCATAGAATGCCTTTAACAATCTTCAATTACGCTTTAAAACAAGTTTTAATGGCTTTAAAGCCTTCCACTTCGGTAGCTCTGCGTCTTGTCCGCCATTATGGTTCGCTCGCATGAACCAGAATGACTCATTTGGCCTTTAAAATCAACTTTGAATATTGGTCATTGATTGCACAATGAGATGGACTGACAAACAATCTAGATTAAGTCAAAATATTTTAAAAAGTTGATTATGAACCTTCACTCTCATTGATTAATCAAAAATAGGCCATGTAGACCCAATATCCAAGTCATCCACAGGCTCCACCATCTTTATTGTCGTTGAGAAAAGCCATGTGTCGACTTCCTCGCTTCCTTGTTGGTCTTAACCTATGTGCAACTTTCAGCAGCGAGGAGGTGGGGAAGGGCTTAGATTAGATCTAAAACCTTCAACATATGTGTGCCTTACCACGAGAATACTTGCCCGTGCATATAACCTTTAGACACAATGGATGGCCAAGATTAAAAGATTTTATTTTCCTTTGAAGCATGTGCATTAAAAATCCTTTTAGTAGTGTAGAATTTACCATCCATTCCCCAACATTGAAATATTTCATTAATATTTCATCATTTATAATGTTCTTTGAACTGCTCTAATCTCTCCATGTGGCCTTCTCTGCTTCCCCATTGAGAGACGGGAGATGGAGGTGGGTCCTCCGCAAGATGGCAAGGAGAGGTCAATATTGACCCACGTCACCATCATCTTGATTGTTGATCTCATTCAAATAGAGTGCATACTGCCTTTGTAGCCTAACAAGTCCCACTAACAAAGGGATAGGTGTCATTTTCCCGCTAGCCCGTGATATTATTTTAATGCATATTAAAATAGAGCGGGGGTGCAGGGAACGATCTAGATGCAACCACCTTGTCTTCTATCCACCATTTATTTATTATAACCTGTTGCTTGCTGGTTATGAGTGATGTTGAGCCTCGCTATTGCATAGGACACATGGAACTCACCTGCCAGCCCGTGAGATTATTTTATTGGTAAATAAAACCCAATGGGGGCATGGGGAGTAGTCAGGATTTGATCGCACAGATCTGAAGGTCCTCATAAAACTTGAATATTAGCACGTGCACAAGTTATTTCTTAAAAAAGGCGTCGACTAGGCACACGATGGGTAGGGACATAAGACTTAAGGATAAGAATTTTATGTTGATGATTAAAAAAATTAAAGCTTTGACCTAGGACCACTTAGAAAATATTTAAAATTTGCAACTCGCATAACACAAAGTGATACTTCTAATAAATCAACGAGCATCAACCAGGAGTATTAGCATTAAGGGGTTGATGAACGAACGAGCACAAAGGCATAAGTTGTAACTTGAATGATCAAGAACGGGAAATAGGCAGTCAACAATGAATTAGAATGCTTAGCAAAGGGATTTAAACTTAGGATTTTAGAAAGGGTTTAAGGAACAAAAAATCCTAAATATGACAAATAACCGAAACCCTAAGCCTGTAGACATGAAAACAACCATATTTTGCAATGTTTCATAAGTGGAACACAAATTTTTAGGGGTTCCACCAGTGGCTCCTGTTGGGGATGTCGGTTCTTCCAGAATAGAGCAAGATCATAGAATCTCGTGTTGAAATATACTAATCAAAGAGAACCAAAACCAGGAAACTACCTAGACTAGGTAGTCAAAACTAGACCAAACACAACCAAATAAAATATGCCTATGTATAGAATTTACAAAACCTATAGTGTACATGGAAAGGAGCATATTTCAAGGGAAATATGGCTTCAAGAACTATCCATGTACTGGCAGCTCAAGAAGTTCACCTACTAGATCTTGTAGAAAATATGAGTATTCACCATGAGTGTTGTTGATCAAATAAGGGTTGAGCCACAATGCATCAAACTTTCTATGTTTTCCCTTATCCTCAAATCTTGCATTCCACATCAACACCATGTCTCCTACTTGGAATTTTCTTGAAGATTCCTTCTTGTCATACAGGTTCTTGACCTGCAATTGCAGCTTTGTACTCTTCTTCTGAGCATCTCCTACTATGGAGGAGGTTGCGTCTGCCACCTTTCAACTTCACCCCAATAAGGCACCGAGGCTGCATGGATTCACAACATTAGTCTTTCAAAAGTGTTGGAATTTCATGGGGCTTGGCATTTGGTCCATGGTGGAAGAGTCAAGAAAGAAAGGGAGAATTCTCAAACATCTCAATAATACAAACATTTCTCTCATCCCAAAGAAACTGAATATTTTTTTCTTCGCTGACTTCTAACCTATCTCCTTATGCAACACGATGCACAAGGTAATTGTGAAAGTAATAGCAAATAGATTGAAATTAATACTCCCTAATTTGGTCTTGATGGAACAAAGTGGATTTATTCCAAGGAAAAGCATCTTGAATGGCATTATCATTGCTCACAAAGTTCTTCATTCCATAAAAAAACAATTTGAAAGGTATGGTCGTAAAATTGGATATTAGTAAAGCCTATGACACCTGGTGTAATGGGGATTTTTAATCAAATGTCTAGAAAATTATGTTTTTTGTGCAAAATAGATCAAATAGATCTTCGCATGCATTTCCTCTCCAAGGTATTGAAATATTATCAATGGGTTACCTTACATTTTTTTAAGGCACATGTGGGTAAACCCATAAAAGTGGTTTACAATTCGAATGAGGAAGGAAATCTCGTAAAAAATGACCCCATGCCAAAAATTCTCATTTTGGGGGTTCGAGAGAACTTGTTGGTTCGAATGAACCAAAATAGGGTTCGCTCGAACAATGGTTTGAGCGAATCATTTTAACGCTTGTATAGACAAAAAATACATGAAACTTCCTTTTTAGAAGGGGGTTTGAGCGAACCCCCTATTTTCATGATTCCTGCTCTCTGTGACCAAAAAAATCAAATTTGTTGTGCTTCAGAGCTCTGGTTGCAGATGAAAATGGTGGAGAATTCACAGACCGAACTGGAATAAAGTAGTCCTTAGAATGAGCTATCCAACGAATATAATTTTAATATGTTTTGGTTTTATTATCTATTTGTTTTTTTAGTTTTATTAAACATAGGTTTTCCATCGAAAATGAAGCTCTTTGTTCTGCACATGTGGAAAAATAGAATATTATAAAAAAAATTCTGAAAAATATGAGTGCACCAAATATTGAAGTCCTTGATCCAACAAAAAAATAAATTGATTTTGATACATACAAAAAAGTTATGCATTATATGGTTGCACTATGTCTGAATTGTAATTGGTTTGACTTTGAAACTTGATTAAAGAAAAAATATTCAATAAAAAACTATCTAACCAAGTGGAAGCACTAGATATTAGAGTTACAAATCTAAATTTGAAAGAATTAGAATTATATCCTTCATGGAAAAAAAGTTGTGTTATACGGTGAGCGCCACTTTTTAAAAATGTTGTTTTATGAAAAAAAAACTAGTTTTGAGGGAGATGGAAAAAGAAGTGTCGATTCCAATTTTTGAAAAAAAAAAAATTTAGAATCTACAGACAAAATTTTATGAAACTCTAGTTTGCATCATCTTCAAATTCCTCACGGTTTAGCTACTATAGGTGCCAGAAAGTAAAGATTTAGTTAAAAAAAAATATTTCAGTGTCCAGTTTGGCCAAAAATTGTAAACCACTATTGTGGGATCACATATGTGGTCTTAGGCAATGAAATCCCTTGTCTTTATTTCTCTTTGTGCTAATGGTAGTTTCTCTCGGTCAAAGAATTAAGGTAGAGGTGCTCAAAGGCGATTGGAAAGGAATCATGATGGTCAATGACCTTCTCGCCTTCTCTCATCAACTTTTCATATATGACACTCTTTTAATGGGAGGCTCCATTCTGGAGGAAACAAACATGATAAATGCCATTTTGGAAGAATATACATGGCTGCCTCATGACAAGTCATAAATAAAGATAAATCATTTTTTTTTCTTCAACACAATCCCAACCATTCAATGGTGCATTGCTTCATTACTATTGGGTGTCTCTCGACCACTCACTTGGGTATCCCACTTTTCAACAGAGTTATTTGGGACTCCCTTTGGGGTGACACAACAATCAAATGCGACGAAAAAAGGATAACTAGAAAGGTTGATGGATTTCACTGGCAGGGTGAATTACAATGCTAAAATTTGTTATATTGGCTATTCAAATCTACATGTTATCATGTGTTGAGATCCCCAAATGTACAAAACAAAAATTGATAGCGATGCAACCAAAAAAATTTATGAGAAGGCTCCAATGGGAAAAATAAAATCTCACTCCTAGCTTGGGATGAACTAAAAAAAGTAAGGATTGTAGAGGTGTTGGTGTGAGAGACATAGAAACCCAAAACACCAAATTGGGGGAAAATTTGGTGTGGAAAATGTACATGACTCCTAGAGCATTATGATATAAGAGAGGGGGACCAACCACGTCAAGGCTCTAGGTCACAGAGAGCCGAGAGCGGAGGGCTACCCAAACTTACCTCACACTAAAGGGGTGTTTCATATATAGGTCGAGAATGATGAGGACTATAAAGTACTTCAATCACCCTTTAGACCCGAAATCCAAGTTTAGGCTAGGTGAATTGGTTTTCAAAGTCAATACTGTACCTCATAAAGCTTTTTGTTTGAGGATGACAGCGTAGTTCTCGAATGATAGCATGACACATTGGCCTCTCTTGGGAACATTAGCGTTCGTAAGGGAAGAGGACAAAAAATACAATATAAACTACCAAAAAATGAACTAATGGCCTAGATAGCTATTCTGGAATGAGCAAAACATAACAATAAAGTATGAAAAGTACAAACAGAGGAGATAAAGTAAATAGATGAAGGCTAAAGTAACAAAAATGATCTCACCAAGGTGCTATTTCTCCAGCTAGCTCCAAATGCACGTCCACCTACACACAAGAAAGGGGAAAATTGTTAGGGCTATATAGGGGTCTACCTTAATTAGACCCTCATTTTAGTGTTTCCACCTCCATGGATAGCTAGGTAGCAACGAGAGAGAAATATGCGATAAAGAAGTAAAGAAAGTAGAAGGTGCAATAAACACTACAAAATAGTAAAGTGCTACTCAACCAAATCACAAAGGAGAGGAGTGAAACATTACCACCTCCACCTAAAAGCTCACTAGCTAATGGAGGAGAAAGAAAACTTGGCAAGGTCACCACAACCTCGACTGTGATGAAGGGAGGTCTCGTAAGACTCCAAACTGATGATGCTATGGCTTGCTTCACACTTGCTTTGTGGAGTTGATGGAGTATTGTTGTTGCAATGAAGTGTTGAAGTGTTGCTAAAGAGTGAAGAGAATGTTGAAAATGCTTAAGAATGTGAAAGAAGGATGCAAGAGCTTGTGAAGAGATGAAATGGAATGGGAATGGATGAATTTGAAGGATAAGTGGGAAGAATCTACCATTTTTGGGGTTGTTTGGTCAAAGAGGGATGTTACAAATCGACCCCAATCGAAAGTGTAATGCCTCTACCAACTTCAAATGCAGGAATCTGTTAGGGACGTAAGTGCACCACGTGGATGTCTACGCACTGCGTGTGCGTCCTCGATAAATATTCTCTCACCAACACAAAAGAAAAATGCCAAGTGGAAGGAAAGAAGTTGGGTGATGTGAAATTTCTCCTTCGGATTTGATTTTCTAAGGTGGAGGTATGTGAAAGGGGAATTTGTATAAGGGGTGCAAATTCACTCCAATACATTTTTCCCCCACTTTAGCAAGTGCAAGTACTGATGAGTGCTTCGGTAAAGTAGATCAAAGAGTTAGTAGGGTTAGAGATGTATACCTAAGTCGTCGAGGAAGCAAATTGCAATCTAGTGAGCTCGAAAGCATAGGCTAGAACAAAAGACTCCATAGCCCCGTAAAACTATGAAGTTGTACAAGGTACACCAAAGACCCTCAAAACAATGATGGAAAAATCCTGTAGGATGAAAGCATCTCACAGGCCCACAGACTTGCAAGGAGGTAGCCCCCAGGATTTCTCACATGAAGGAAGCCCCGTGAAGTATGTGCCTTACAGACTTGCAGACCTGCAAGAAGGTATTCCCCAAGATCTCTCACATGAAGGAAACCTAGATGAAAGTGCCTTATAGGCCCACAGACCTACAAGGAGTCGTCCCCCAAGATCTTTTTCATGGAATAAACCCAGAGGAGGAGACTCCGCAGAGTCCAATTGGAAAGTGGTTTCATAGGCACACCTGCAAAGCGACATGTTTACCTGCAGATAAAGCATGTCTGAAACAAAGCAAACACATAGGCAATAAAGCAAATAGTCACGTAGACCGTTATCAAATTGGAAGGCTTTCAAAAGGGGTCCCTCGAGAACCTGACATAAGAAGAGGGTCCACCCAAGGGACGTGTTGTTCGAAAGTACAAAGAGACATTTTTTCTCAAATTGATTCATCATCAAGGAATCCTTTCCAAAGATGTTAACTTCATCAAGGAATTTGAAAGGAAGAAAGTGCTCCCTTGCAAGGGGAAGGCCAAAGTTGCTTCCACCTTGGAGGAAAGTCCTCAAGTTCTTTCTTTTCAGACCTATGATGAAGGAAACATGTTTCGTTAGGGGTCCTAGTTGTGAATGTGGTTTTGAAAAAGAAATGTTCGCGGGGATTTTCAAGAAAAGATTCGTTGGAAACGAATGCATTTTCTAAAAATTGTAGCATCATAGAAATGGCATTGTCACACATGAAAGGGACAACTCAAGAAAAGAGAGGAAAAAGATAAGAAAAGAGCAAAGGAAAAATAAACATAAACAAAGGGCATAGGGGTGATTTGATATTTCATGTTCAAGACTGCTCATAAATATATATAAGTATAATGTATATAAATGAACTGTCATCAACCCCCTACTATATAAGACCATGTGAAGAATGCACGATAAGACAAAGTAAAAATAAAAACAATTGGGTCAACATGGAAGGGGAGCCTAAAAATGCCCCCAACACTTTGCATCATCCCTGATTTGCTAAAAATCAAAACACATAATGGAGGAAGAATGATGATACAAATAGAAGAAGGTTTATGAAACAAAAACCAATCTTGTATCCAAGCACCAAAAAGGGTGACAAGGGTCATCCAAGAACACACAACACACACATCTAATCTAAAGATAAAGAAGAGGCCTCCCCCTAACACCCATTAACCAAGAGGTCATTTGTTTCCCACTCTAGATCATCATAAGGAGGAGGACGAGCTTGCAATGGTGGAATATTAAGGGGAGGAGCTTTCGACCCTCCTATAGTAAGGTCTAAGGAAGAAGGCCTTGCAAGGTCTCCTCCACTCGGCTCTTATGGAGCTATGGTTGGTGATTTTGTGAAAATTGTTGACAACGCCAAAACTTCATCCAGAGAGTTAAACATGCACTTTACTAGAGTGCCATGTCATACCTTTATGGACATAGAAGATTACACCTAAGATCCATCTCTAAGAGAAAACAAGCCAATGCAGGACCACCCTTCGGAGAAGGTGGGCTCCTCTTACACCCTCCATTGTTGGAAGGGTCATCTTCCATATTCTGCTTCATTGGGGGATGGGAACTCCCCATAGATGAGGCAAAAGGAACGAAGGAAGAGGAGGAGGAGAAAACCACAACAGACACCACCAAGGTATTCAACATGTCCATAGGATTTAGGAAAGCTGGGATGTTTGGAAGGGACATCAACAAGGGTGGCTCAACCAAAGGAGTAATGAACACTTGCACCTTTTTGGGGTCAAGCACACTCACAACAGGAGCCAAAAGCAATACGAAGCTTGGTTGAACAAAAGCAAAGGGGAGGAGAGAGGAGGACGCAATAGGAGGCCCTGAAGTAGGGGTGATCATCTCCCCTTCCTTCCTTTGCAAGGAAATCTGCTCAACCACGAGAGCCTTTCGCCGGTGCTTGCGTTCACACGCAAGGTGGTTTCTGTGACTCTTTGAGCTAGAGGCCGAACGTTGCAAAGGAGCGAAAGACTCCTACTCAGCCATGGGAGTGTCCACCATAGCTTTTTCTAATAGAGGGAAAGGCTCCTGGACGGGAGCAGGAGGAGTAGGTTGAGAAACAATGGGGGGAATTGGCTCTAGTGCCTCTGTAGCTGGCCTCTTCCCATTTACTGCTTATGGAATAGGAGTGGTAGGAGGCTGTAGAGGCCGAGACATAGAGGATTCCCTAAAGGGACCTTTCCCCTTACCATACAAGTAATACCAAGCTCTAGGTAGTTTGGTAGGGAGATATGATATCCTAATCTTGGGTTTACGCCAAGTAAGCACCAGCAGACTTAGCAGGTAAAAGCCAGGCCTACTCATCCAAAACTCTTCTCTAGAAAGACGAGTGGGAGAGCCATCCCGAGGATGGGGTAGTTTCTCTTTTCCCTTTCAAGAAGAGGAGGCAACTGGCTATTTCACTATTGGAAGGGTTAGTTTTGGTTGTCCCTTTTCCCTAGTCTTATACTTCACATACTTCTTATAAAGTAGGTCCGTTCTTGGAGGAAGCAAACCAACCGGGGTGAGTCAAAAGTGATCCAATGAATATCCCCCATGGGATACCAAAGGCTAGTACCTAGTGTCATGCACTACATGCACAACACCTTCATGGGAGAACTTTAAACATTTGTGAATGAAAGAGGTGATTCTATTCATGGAAGCCTAACTTCAGCCTGAAGAAATTTAACTTTGAAATGGCATCGAAGACTATGTCTACAACCCTAGGTCCAACTAGGACGGATAGAGTTAACGAGCCATATGACTTGAGAGATAGACCATCGTGCATATAGATGGTAGATTTAATTTCTTCATACTCCCCCTTATGTAATGAATTAAGCCACAACGTTTCTTCTATAATGACATTCACTCGACTCGCGAGATCAACCAAGACCCCTGTCACAATGTTCCCATTGAGGTGAGCGGGAATGTAAAGGGGAGAGGGCTTATTGTTCAAGGGCATATCCTATGAAGTGAATGTCATGTTTGGCGAGCTGGTCATAGGCTATGTAGGAGGGGTAACTATAACTATATTAACATATGCTTCAGGTTGAGTGGTAGAATCAAAGGGATTGATAATCATGTTGGAAAAATGTGACGAAAATAGGTGTGTGTATATCTGCAATTCACTATTCTCTTTCACCACTGATTTGTTTGCATTTTGTTTATTCCCATCGAGATGAATAGTACCATCCTCAATGTGATCCTATATCTTGTGATGCAGGGGCATACAATATTCGATATCATATTTGTTGACTTGATGGTACTGACAAAAGGCATTTGTATCATACCAACTAGGGTAAGGTTCCTTGAGGGGTTTAGGGTTCTATAGGGTTATGATCTTATCCTTGAGCAACTTCTATAGGATGGAAGAATAAGATTCTGCTAACTTTGTGAACTTCTTGTTGTGTCTAAGGTCGTTATCATTCGTAGCGGCTACTACATTCGCAATAGCCTTATCTTTCCTAGAGATTGATACAATGGAATTCCCTTCTGAATGAAAATGCGAGGAGGATCCCTCGAGCTGAACTATCGTCTATTGATACTCCCGTAGTGCTACACAGATTTGTGAAGGAAGGGTACTTCATAAGGGCAAACTTCTCCTGCCAAGGTATTTGCAGGTTCCTTAAGAATACCTTTTATACACCAGAATTGGGCAATGAATACAAGATTTATGAGAAGAGCACTTGATACCATGCTATGAAATCAGTAATCTTTTCATTATCCCCTTGCTTGCATCGGACGAGATCCAAAAAGGTCATCTTTGGTCCGATGTTGGCTTGGAACTGTTTGAGAAACTAATTCACAAGTTGGTCAAATGAGAAAATAGAGTTATCTGGTAAGGAACAATACCATTCAATGTTGTATCCTTAAGAGATCGAGGGAATAATTTTTCCATCATCGCATTGTGATAGAAGAAATCTATACACAAGGCATTGAAGGCAGACACATGCATTTGTGGGTCCCCTTTGCCATCATTTTTATCGAATTTGGGAATCTCCATTCCTTGTGGGAAGGGAGTACTTAAGATTGCTACTAACAATGGACTATGTTAGAAGAAGGGCCGAAAGATAGGCTAGGTAGAGGCTCGCCAGCTGGCTTTGCATCTTGCCCATATTATGAAGAAGAGTGCTCATAATAGGGTCATTAGACGACATAGGACCAGTAGGACCTCCTCCAAAACCACCACCAGAGCCACCTCCGAAATTGTCAATATGGTCACTGTTGGAACCACTACTAGAGCCACCACCACCAACAGGGCCTCCAACGGGGCCACCTCTGCTTTCGAAGCTATCACCATGGCCTCCACCTAAACCACCTCCGCCAGTGCCACCCTCACCGTCGAGACCACCGCCACTACCAAAGCCTCCACCACTCATCCCGCCAAAACCTCCACTGCTAGAGGTGATAGGAGGGTTGAAACTAAAACCCAAGGGTATTTTGTTCACTTTGATAGTCTCAGACCTCTCGAAGGTAGAGGGGATGCTGATCGACAGGATTGCGTCAACCATGTATACAAACATGGGAGGCATCGACACTCCTAACTATCTCTCATGTTCTTCGAGAGTGACCCCTTGTATAATGTTAGCATTATTTGGTAGGGCACACGCTTCAGTCAAACTAGAGAGGCTAGCTAGGAGTTCTATGTATGTGCAGTCTTTTCCCACTGTATACTTTATCTCGCTAATAACCTTAGCAACTCTAGCCAACTTTGGGTCTTTCTCCAGGTGATTCTCCAAGTTGCCCAACCCTTTGCTAAGGGAAAAGACGTACTTTGAAGGGATGTGGACAAATTCATGCTCATCTATTGATGATGGTGTAGGAGATGCAAGAGGTGTGGGGACGTGATCAATCTCATCGAATAATCCAACCTCGCTCCTTGACAACTGCTCCTAGGCAGAAAGGCCAATGACAGATCTGACAAAAAGTATGTAGAGAAGTTGGGAGTGACCTTCATCTTCTCCATCAAAAGGTGTCATACACTTTTCCTAACAACATACCTAGAAGTCATGGACTGGTTGTGATGCTCATAAACCTTCACAACATTCAAGAGTACAACTATTAGAAGGTACTAGAGAAAAGCTTCAACACTAATGAATGGGCAGACGTTGGTTCACATCGGGTTCACCAAAAATGTAAGAGAGGGGGGCCAACCATGTCAAGGCTCCAAGTCACAGAGAGTCGAGAGTAGAGGGCTGCCCAAAATTACCTCACTCTAAAGGGGGATTTCAGATAGAGGTCAAGAATGATGAGGACTATAAAGTACTTCAATCACCCTTCAGATCTAAAATCCAAGTTTAGGCTAGGCGAGCTGGTTTTTAGAGTCAATATTGTACCTTAGACAACTCTGTTTGAGGACGCAGTGCAGTTCTGGGACAACAACACGGCGTGCTGGCATCCGTATGACTAGAGGATAGAAAGTATAATATAAACTACCAAAAAATGAACTAACGACCTAACTAGCTATTTTGGAATGAGCAAAACAGAACAATAAAGTACTAAAAGTACAAATGGAGGTGATAAAGTAAATAGATGAAGGATAAAGTAATGAAAATGATCTCACTAAGGTGCCATTTCACTAGCTAGCTCCAAATGCACATCCACTTACACATAAGAAAGAGGGAAAAAATTTTGGGGCTATATAGGGCTCTGCCTCAGTCATATCCCTGTTTTGGTGTTTCCACCCCCACGGACAACTAGATAGCAATGAGAGAGAAATATGCGATAAAGAAGTAAAGAAAGTAGAAGGTGCAATAAACATTACAAAATAGTAAAGTGCTACTCAACCAAATCACAAAGGAGAGGAGTGAAACGTTACGACCTCCACCCAAAAGCTCACTAGCCAATGGAGGAGAAAGTAGACTTTGCAAGGTCACCACAACCTCGACTGTGATGAAGGGAGGTTTCGCAAGACTCCAAGCCCACACTACTATGGCTTGCTTCACACTTGCTTTGCAGAGTTGATGGAGTATTGTTGCTACAATGGAGTGTTGAAGTGTTGCTAAAGAGTGAAGAGAATGCTGAAAATGCTTGAGAATGTGAAAGAAGGATGCAAGAGCTTGTGAAGAGATGAAATGGAATGGGAATGGATGAATTTGAAGGAGAAGTGGGAAGAATCTTCCATTTTTGGGGTTGGTTGGTCGAAGAGGGATGTTACAAATCAACCCTAACTGAAAGTGTAATGCCTCTACCAACTTCAGATGCAAGAATCTGTTAGGGATGTAAGTGTGCCACACAGACATTTGCGCACCGCACGCGCATCCCTCGATAAATATTCTCTCATCGACATAAGAGATAGGCACCAAGTGGAAGGAAGGTAGTTGGGTGATGTGGAATATTGCCTTCGGATTTGATTTTCTAAGGTGGAGGTATGTGAAAAGGGAATTTGTGTAAGGGGTGCAAATTCACTCCTATAAATATGGTGTAAGGTACTACAAAAGAAATACTTGGAAAATGATTGCCATGAATGTATTATGACGAATTTGGACCCCTCCACAAGTCATCCATTTAGAACTTCATAAAAAAGTGCAAACCTCTCATTACTTATCATTTTTCATGGAGAATCCGAAACAAATGAAGAGTGCAGTTCTAACGTGAATCCTAGAATGGTTATCGACCTCTGGATTCCTTGCCATGGCTGAGTGAAGTTTGTCACTTAACAGATACTGCTTCAGGAGGTAAGCTAAGTGATCACATGCAAATTCGAGTAGACAATGGTGTCTAGTTCTTTGAGCGGAAGAGATTCGATATGATAGATAATGGGAGGAATGAAACTTCAATGGAGGAATTGAATAAACATTTGATACTTCTCTCAGAAGGTGAAGACAAAATAATATGGTGTGCAATCAAGACTAGTGAATACTCGATGAAATTGGGCTATGAAGTGGCCACTCAAGACCAAGTCCCCTTCTTGTGGCCCACCAATTTATACTAGGACAAAAATATATTGTCAAAGGCTAGCCCCTTCACATGGACTACCCTCCACAATAAAATTCTCATAGGAGATTGCTTGATGCGGCTTGGGTATGTCGATCCTTTTAGGTTTCTAATGTGCAATAAAGAAGAAGAAACTATTTACCATCTGTTTGTTTGATGTGAGATTTCCTAGGAATGCTGGTCTAAATTTCACTGTATATTGGGTTGGCAAGGGCCCCTTTCGAACAATATCAGGGATGTTTTTCCCTACTAGCCCTTGCTTAATAACAGTTCTCTTTGGGATAGACTATGCAAAGCCACCCCATCCATGGTCATCTAACAAATTTTGAAGGAGAGGAATGTGAGAATTTTCAAAGATAAAGCCTCATCATGTCTTTCACTAATTAACAAAATCAAGATAGGCATCTGCAAACATCAAAATTGCTAAAATAACAAGTAGGAAATGCAAATAATTCAATTCATGGGAGGAAGAAATCACTAGGAGCTGGGTCCATCTAATACCCCCCAAAGGCTACATAATCAAAGGCAAGAAGGATCGAAGTACTATCAGGCAGGGTCTTCCTCCTTCTGGAAGGCTTAAGCTCAATTTTGACAATGCTTCCAGATCAAATCCGAGAGCATCAGGAGGAAGTTTTGTCATAAGAGACAATGGTGGCTCGGTGGTATGGGCCACTTACATCATGATTCCAAAGGGAAAAAATAATGATGTTGAACTCTAGACATTGCTCAAAGGGCTTTAAAAATGTAAAGAATTGAATTTGGATCATATGGATATCGAAGGAGACTCGACAATTGTGATCTATGCGGTCATCTCCAATATGCCCCCAAGCTAAAAATTTAAAATGTGGATAAATTGTGTAAGGAAATTTTTTGACGGTATGATAAACTACTCTATCACTTGCACATCTCCCGAGAAGCTAATGATGCTGCCAATTTCCTTTCAAAATGGGTAATTGACCAAAATGTCATTTCTATCCAATCGACATGCATAATGATATGGTATTCATTGTAAGATATCTTAGCCAAAGAATGTGTTGGTAGTACCATGAACTAAAATTGGGGGCGGTTCCATGGGATGGGCTGGGTGAAACAATATTGCTTAAACCTTAGGGAAACATAAAGGGGCTACAAAGGTCGATATGAAGACGATTAGTCATGCTTATAAGGGTCTAGTGCTTGAAGCTTTGAAGAGGTTGAGTAGAGATCCAATGGTTTACAAAAGGATCTACTATTCGAGGTCGTCACCACTTGCACAATGGTCTAGGCAGAAATAATTTATCCACTTATGCATACTTTGTAAATTTCACCAAGATCTACCGACCCCTTTCACAATTTAGAGATCTTAGAAAGGAATAAATGATATTAGGATCCTGATCTTTTCTTTATGTGGATAGGTTCTCCTTTGTAACTTTCAAAAGTTTTTAATGAAATAGGGAGCTACCCCCTCACATCATCTTTAAATTCCTAATGTTTTGCTTACTATAAGTGACATAACATGAAAATTTGGATAAAAATGTTGATTTGAATGCTCCAACAAGGCTAAAAAATGGGACATGCCTTTGTGCTTCCACCCAAAATAAATTCATTGTTTTGTACATGCTCATAAAAAGAGGAAACAAAAGTTTGAGCATGTAAAATATAATTTTTAATGCCACAAAATGCATCTACCACTTCTTCTTCATAAAGAAAAGCACAATAGGAAGAATTAACCTTTCCATTATCTTAACTATGCATTTAATTATGAATTTTGAAATGAGAAGCATAAGCTATCAAAAAAAGTAGTCACATTATCTAAAAAAGTGACATCATGTAAAGAGGAGGAAGGGGAATCATTATTGTTATGGGAATACTTGTCAAGCTCATTGGTGGGGATAACATTATGGTGTAAGGAGAGGTTAATATTTGATTTATCATTATGCCAATAGTGACATGGTGTGATGGTTGAGTTATTGTGTTGTTATTCTTGCCATCAAGGTTCAAACCCCATTGGGGTGCAATTGTTGAGAATTTATATTGGGGATGAAATCCCCCATTTGTGACCTCATCTGTTCATAGCTCCAGGTCAAAAGCATTTACCCCTCTTTAAAATAAATAAATAAATATTTGATTTATCATTATGCATTTAAATAAACTAACCAATGGTTTTAAGAACATTCAATATAGGTGCTAATAAAGTTAACAAACAAGGCTAATTAACCAAACAATCAATCAAATAATCCATGGAAAATGAGAAATCATTTAGGCCATAAAAGGATAACATGTGGTTGGTATGAGTTTTCCATAGTCCATGAATGTTGTAGAGATTTTTTTTGGATTTCATTATGTATGTTTTTTGAATGTTTTGGATCACAGTGATCCATCATCAGGAAGAGGAAACATCGATAAAAAAAAAAACACAGTGAAATCCAAAAATTTGCTCTATAGGATAACATGTGGTTGGTATGAGTTTTCCATAGTCCATGAATGTTGTAGAGATTTTTTTTGGATTTCATTATGTATGTTTTTTGATCGATGTTTTGGATCACAGTGATCCATCATCAGGAAGAGGAAACATCGATAAAAAAAAAACACAGTGAAATCCAAAAATTTGCTCTATAGGATAACATGTGTTTGAGAACCCAAGGGATGATGATAAAGAAATTGATTGAATAATTAGATAGTACTATGTTGTTGATGGAGGAGAATAAGATACATGGGGGTAACCATACAAAATGAAAGAGAAACAAGAGTTGGGTAAGGGTTAAGGTTTTTGAGAAAAAAAATTCAATAAAGAAAATCCAACCTAAACTTGAAAGGAAAATATGTAGATCAAAAATAATATTTAGGAAGGATCACAAAAAATACACATTTAAGAATGCCAACATCATGAATACACATTTATGAATGCCAGCAACATAAATACAACCTTATCTTTTTAATTGAATTCTCTACTCCATAATTTAAACATCATGAATGCGAAGCATGATAAATGTTGGGTACATTTTTGAATTTTAAAGTAAAAATGGAGAAGTGGTTTCTCATAGAACAAAAATGAGAAGTTATGGTTTAGAAATCTTAGTTGTTTGTAAATATTCACATTATTATGTTTTGGTTTTGCTTTATAATGTGTTGGATAAAAAAATTGGTATTAAGAACTTGCATGTCTTTTGTATCTTCTTTGCTCATTGCCTTCATGTCAACTAGGCACAATCATGTGTGGTTTTATCTCTTTCAACATGACAACATTCATATGACTATGTAGTAGTGCCTTTTGAAGTTATATTAATGTGTTATATGGCCGCAAGTTTGTCCTCTACAACTCACCTTCAACTTGTGATATCTAGGGAATGGTGATGCCATATACACATTTGAGGTTTCTTTTGGGGCAATTAAGTAACCAAACTTCCTTAATTATGAATAATTATCATAAAAAAATTGAAAGTTTGGATAATGATTACCTCAAGGATATGATCATGTGTTGTTCTATCTATTCTAGTATGATAGTGTTCATATGACTACAATAGTGTCTTCAAATATGGTGGTCTTATATGGTTGTGGGTTTGTCCTCTACAACTCTATAGTTTATCTTCAACTTGTAATATCTAGGACATGGTGATACCATACGCACCTTTTGGGCTTGTCTTAGAGCAACTAAATAACAAAAATTCCTCAATTACAATTAATACCCACAAAAGATTTAAAAAAATTGTGCAAAGTATGAATGTGTAAATGTTATCATGGCTTCTATCATGCCATGTTTATGCTTATTGTTGTTTTTTATACGTTTTTTTGTTTCCTTGTGTTGTTCTCTTCTTTGATTTTGTGTTCATGTAATTACTCTTGTCTTTTATAAATATTCACATGATTGTTTTTGACCTTTGGACGTAAAAAGCATATGGATAGAACACGAAATGAAAAAGGTAGTCATTAGAGCTAGAAAAATCCAAATTTGAATGTTGGAGACACAATCACCCATAATCTTGTCTAGGG
Organism: Sequoia sempervirens; assembly: GCA_007258455.2. Taxonomy (NCBI): domain Eukaryota; kingdom Viridiplantae; phylum Streptophyta; class Pinopsida; order Cupressales; family Cupressaceae; genus Sequoia; species Sequoia sempervirens. The sequence goes on from VDFB02256132.1 coordinate 205,363,519, forward strand.
AACAAAAGTGTTGGTACAATAACACTCAAGGTAATCATATGACAGGGATTATAATTAAATTGGGGTGTTTAGGATCTAAAAAGCTAGTTGATAAATGAATTACGTGATTCAAGACAATTCACATGCTAAATAGTCATAAAAGACTATTATAGTGTTTATTAAATTGAAGGGACTAAGGGGAAGACTTAAACAACTGACACATTGTGATCAATATGTTAATTGTTTATATAAAGAGTGTTTCCCACATTAACAATTGAAATGTTATGATTCAACTACTTAAATTTGACATAAAATAATAGAAAAAACACTAAAATGACACTCTCATCTCTATAAAAAAAATTCATAAAATATATACCTATACCAATTTAGATACCTCCTATGAAATAGAATATGAACTAGTCCCTAATGACCTTTCCTTCTCTTTCCTTACAACTAACCCGGCATCGAATTTGTTTGAACGGTTAGGCTACCCAAGCCACTCCGATAGATGCGGGGAGTTTGTGTATAAAAGCCTCGGGCCCACCCCGCCATGGCGAGGCCCATCTCGCCGGCCCTGGAGAAAGCCGTGAATCGTGATGACCGCCGGCTGCATCTTTATCGCCTCCCACGTTGTCGCGAATAATTTAAGAGGCCACGGAAGCTCTTTTCACATTGTGCTTTTGCCGGCTTTCGCCAGTTATCCTCTCCTTTTTCCTTTCTCCTCTATTCTAATGGAGGACGGTAACAACTCCCGCCGCCTCCACCACCACGGAGCAGCCGCGGAGGGCGGCGTGGCTTCTTCCAACGGCCTGACCCTCTCTTTGCCGCTCCGGAGTGCCACCGCCGGAGAAGCATTGGCGGCGGCGGGAGCACCCGCCGAACGGGGCGGTGGCAGAGACGATGTGTGGAGCCAGGGCGCCACTATGACGCTGATCGAAGCCTGGGGCAACCGTTACCTGGAGCTGAACCGCGGTAACCTGAAACAGAAGCACTGGAAGGAGGTGGCGGATGCCGTTAATACAAGGGCCGGAAGTAACAGCAAACCGGCCAAGACTGACGTGCAGTGCAAGAATCGGCTCGACACGCTGAAAAAGAAGTACAAGGTGGAGAAAAGCAGGATCTTGGGCGGCGGCGTTTCCAAATGGGCGCTTTTTATCAGAATGGATGACCTCATAGGACCTTCCCGCAAGAACCAACTCCAGCTCCAGCACCTCCACAAGCCATCCAATCACCATTCTCCTCCTCCTCCTCCTCCCCCCCATCTGCTCACGGCAGCTACACATTCTCCCGAGTTGCTCATCCCCAACGCTGGTGCTAATAATTACAACAGTCATCAACAGCGTATGAACAATACGGAGAGCCCTGATATGACCGAAAGCTGGGTGAATGATAGGAGGCAGCACCAGACTGATCATCGGGTGGCGCTCAAGGAGGTGGCGAGTGCCATTGTGAAATTTGGTGAGGTCTATGAGCGGATTGAGGTATTAAAGCAGCAGCAGATGATGGATCTGGAGAAGCAGCGTATGGAGTTTCTAAAAGACTTGGAGTTGCAGAGGATGCATCTTTTTATGCAAACTCAGTTGGAGCTTGCCAAGATCAAGCATGGAAAGCACGAAAACAGCACAGGTGCGTTTTTTTGGTTTATTTTCGAACTTATGCTTTCTAAGTTTTTATTAAAACATTAATTCCAGAGAGAGAGAGAGATTTTCAAGAGACAGAGGTTTTCTAAAATACCTTCTGTCTAAGTTTCTAAATTCATTTAACTCTCACTCAGTAGTTCTTTGTGCCAATCTGGGTTTCGGAATGGACCTCTTGATTCAACATTCATATACACTAGTGTTCTACGCCTATAGGGGTTTAAACATGGGTATCTTGATTTCTAACACGCTTACTTGGGTTTTGAACTTGGGTATTACGCATGGCAACAACCTGCCCACTAGGCCGCAATCCTCACAATTGTATTGTTCTCTTGACAGTCACACGGATTTTCCTATATTATTTTTTCCTATTAGTGCTTTGCATTCTCAAACTGTATTATGGTAGGGTTGTGTGGTCTTTCTGAAAAAATACATTGCTAATGCCCCATTAAATAGCCATTGCTTACGGAAGTAAGATTGGATTAATTTTTTTTTTTTTTTTTTTTTTTCCCTCTTAACTTCAACAATTTCCATTTGCTTTATACAGTTGAAAACCTCCCAATTCATTTTATTATAACTCTTCACTCTTTTGAACGTTTTGCAGTCTCTAATTTCTTTGTTTTGAGGGTTTTCTTTGTATATGTAAGAGAGGGGGACCAACCACATCAAGGCTACAGGTCACTGAGAGCGGAGGGCTGTCCTAACTTACTTCACTCTAAAAGATGCCTTGGGGTAAGGATCGAGAATGATGAGCACTATAACATACTTTTACCACTTTATAGATCTTGGACTTAGGTTTGGGCTAGGCGAGCTAGTTTTTGGAGTCAGTATTGTGTCTTAGACAGCTCTTTGTTCGAGGACGACAATGCAGTTTTGGGACGACAGTGTGATGCGTTGGCATCTCTTGGGCGCGTTGGCGTCCGTACGGTCAAAAAATAGAAAACACAACAAAAATTGCCAAAAGACCTACTTACAGCGTAGCTACTTGACTGTGATGGGAGAAACAAAATAAGAAAGTACGAGAAATAGAGATGGAGATGGTAAAGCAAGTATATAAAGGCTAGGGTGATGAAAATGATCTCACTAATGCGCTAGTTCGGCACCTAGGTTCACGCAATTGTTCACCTACACACACACAAGAAAGGGAAAATTGTTGGGGTTGTATAGGAGCTTGCTTCAGTCAAACCCCCGTTTTGGTGTTTTCACATCCATGGACAGCCAAAAAGTAACGAAGTAGAATATGCGATAAAGCAAAGAAAAGAGAGCAATACACACTACAAAACAATACAATGCTACTCAACCAAATCACAAAGGAGAGAGTGAAATGTTACCACCTCCATCCAAAAGCTCACTAGCCAATGGAGGAGATATGGACTTGGCAAAGTCGCCACAACCACAACTATGATGAAGGAAGGTCTCGCAAGACTCCAAGCCCACGCTTCTATGATTTGCTTCACACTTGCAATGTGGAGTTGATGGAGTGTTACTGTAATGGAGTGCTGAAATGCTGCTTGAGAGTGAAGTGAATGCTTAGAATGCTTAAGAGAATTGTTAGGGAATGCAAGAGAATGGTTAGAAGATGAAATGAAGTGAGAATCAATGAATTTGAAGGAAGAATGAAGAAGAATCTACTATTTTCGAGTCGGTTGGTCGAAGAGGGATGTTACAATTCGGCCCCAATTAGGTGTGTAACGCCTTTGCCAACTTCAGATGCAGGAATCCATTAGGGATGATAGCGCGCTGCGCACGCGACCTCGACAAATATTCTCTCATCGACATAAAGGATAGATGCCAAGTGGACGGAAGGCAGTTGGGTGATGTGGAATTTCGCCTCAGGTTTTGATTTTCTAAGGTGAGGGTGTGTGAAAGGGGAATTTGCATACGGGGTGCGAATTCGCTCTTATACATTTTGCCCCCACTTTAGCAAGTACGAGTATTGATGAGTGCTTTGGTAAAATAGATCGAAGAGTTAGTAGGGTTAGAAATTTATACTTGAACTATTGAGGAAGCAGACCGCGATCTAGCGAGCTTGAAGGTGCAAGATAGGTAAAGGACTCCACAGGTACTCTCCCCAAGGAGTTTCGAACAAAAGACTCCATAGAAGCTGCACAAAGTACACTGAAGGCCCTTGGACCAACGATGGACAAATCTTGCAGGACGAAAGCGTCTTACAGGCCTGCAGACCTGCAAGGAGGCAACCCCCAAGATCTATCACATGAAGGAAGCCTCGTGAAGTAGGCGTCTTACAGGTCCACAAACTTGCAAGAAGGCGACCCCCAAGGTGTCTCACATGGAGGAAGTCCAGAGGTGTAAGCACTTTACAGGCCTGCAGACCTGCAAGGAGGCGTCCCCCAAGATCTCTCACGAGGGAAACCCTGATGTAAGGGGACCTCGTAGAGTTCATAGGTGCACCCATGAAGCGACATGTTAATCCGCAAATAAAACATGTCAGGAAACACAAAGCAACCACGTAGGCAAATAAGCGGATAGTCATGCAGACCATCAACAAGTTGGAAGGCTTTCAAAGGGGTCCCTCGGGAACTTGACGTGAAGAGGGGTCCACTCAAGGGACACGTTGGTTGAAAGTGCAAAAGCGATTTTTTTTTCAAATCGATTCATTATCAAGGAATTCTTTTGAAAGATGTTCACTTCATCAAGGAATTCGAAAGGAAGAAAATGCCCCCTCGTGAGGGGAAGGTCAAAGTTGCTCCCTCCTCGGAGGAAAGTTCTCAAGTTCTTTCTTTGTGAACCCATGTTGAAGGAAACATGTTCCGTTAAGGGTCCAAGTCGAGAATGCGATTTTTGAAAAAATGTTGCAAAGATTCTCGAGAAAAGATTCGTTAGCAACGAATATGTTTTTTGAAAATAGAAACATTGTAAAAGTAGTGTTGTAGCACATACAATGGACAACTCAAGCAAAGAAGAGAGAAAGATAAAAAAGAAAAAGAGAAATCATCGCAAATAGAGGACACAGGTGATCTAATATTTCAGGGTCAGAGCTGCTCATAGATATATATAAGTATAGTAATAGCATATCAATGAATTGTCGTCAACCCCCTACTATATTAGGCCATGAGATGAATGCACGAGAATACAAAGTAAAAATAAAAAATTGGGTCAACATGGAAGGGAAGCCTAAATGCCCCCAACACTTTGTATTGTCCCCAATTTGTTGAAAATCAAACACAAACATGGAAGAATGATGATACAGATAGAAGAAGGTTCACGACACAAAATCACTCTTGTATCCAAGCACCAACAAGGGTGACAAGGGTCATCCAGGAACACATAGCAGAATTACGGGGGAATACATTACAACACACACACATCTAATGTAGAGATAAAGAAGAGGCCTACCCCTAGCACTCATTGACCAAGAGGTCGTCTGCTTCCTAATCTAGATCATTATAAGGGGAAGGAGGACGGGCTTGTAGTGGTGGAATACTAAGGGGAGGAGCTTTCGACCCTCTTGCAACAAGGGCTAAGGAAGAAGGCCCTGCAAGGTCTTCTCCGCTAGGCTCTTGTGGAGCTATGGTTAACGACTTTGTGAAGATTGCTGACAAGGCTGAGACCTCATCCAAAGAGTTGAACATGCACTTTATTGGAGTGCCATGTTGTACGTCAACGGATGGGGAGGACTGTGCCTGAGATTCACTGCTTGGCTCACCGAGTGACTCGGGAGCAGTAACAAATTCAGGAGAAGTTGGGACACCTAGGACGGAACAAGCTAGCATGGGACCACCTTTCGGAGAAGGTGGGCTCCTCTTACGCCCTCCATTGCTGGAAGGGCCATCCTCTACCTTCTGCTTTGTTGGGAGATGTGAACTCCCCACAAACGAGGCAAGAGGCGAGGAGGAGAAAACCGTGGTGGACACCACCGAGGTATTCGGCATGTTCATGGGTTCTGGGAATAGCGAGATGTCTGGGAGGGACATCAACAAGGGAGGCTCAACCGAAGGAGCGATGAACACTTGCACCTTTTTGGGGTTAGGCGCATTCACAACAAGAGTCGGAAGGGAGACCAAACTAGATTGAATGGAAGCAGAGGGGAGGAGAGAGGACACATGAAGAGGCCCTGAAGCAGGGGCGGTCATCTCCTTTTCCTTCTTCTGCAAAGCGGCTTGCTTAGCTGCAAGAGCCTCTCGCCGGTGCTTGCATTCACACGTGAGGCGGTTTCTGTGACTCTTTGAGCTAGAGGCTGAGAGTTGTGAAGGTACGGAAGATTCCTGCTCAGCTATAGGGGTGTACATCACAGTCGTTTTCGGTTTTCGGTGGAGGGATAGACTCCTGAACAGAGCAGGAACAGATTGAGGAACAATAGGGGGAGTCGGCTCTAGTGCCTTGACAGTGGGCCTTTTCCCAATTATTGCTTTAGGAGTAGAAGTGGTAGGAGGCCGCAGAGGCTGAGACATAGAGGATTCCCCACGGGGATCCTTTCTTCTGCCATATCGAACGGGCCTAGGCTCTGTGGGTAGAATAAGAAGCTTGAACGTGGGATGTTTGGGCTTTCGCCAAGTGGGCACCATAGGATTCTCACGCAACTGTGGAACAAAATTTGATGGCGCAACAACAGGATGAGAAGAAGTGTCATGCTAATCAGCGGAAGAGGAGGAAGAGGGATCGTGAGAGCGCTTCTCTTCTTCCCTTCTACGTGCCTTGGTGGCATCACTGTCAACTTTCAAAAAGGCCCTATGCAAAACAACATAAGGTGATGGAGGGTATCTCATTTTAGGTGTTAAGTGCCCTTTCTTATACTTTTGATATGTTCGGTTCAGGAGGTCCTTCCTAGGCGGAAGGGGGCCAATGGGTGCAGGCCAAAAGTGGTCTAAGGAGTAGCTACCATGCTCAACTGGTGGTCTGAAACCAATGTCGTGGATCACATGCAAAGAACCCTTGTGAATGAATTTCAAACACTTGTGCATAATCAAGGGAACTGCATTCATAGCTACCAGCCAGGGGATACCTGGCTTCACTCTGAAGAGTTTGGACTCCGGGATTATATCGAACAACAGGTTTACGGATTTAGGTCTGACAAGGACTGACAAAACGATACTACCAAGAGGAGGTATGGAAAGTCTTATGCGTATAGATGGTGCTTATAGGTCCATCGTACCTATCTTTATGCAAAAAGTTAATTAACATGATCTCCTCAGTTATGATATTCACCTGAGACGTTGGGTCAACGAGAACACTTGCTACAGTGTTTCCGTTGATTCTCACAGGGATATAGAGAGGAGATGGTTCTCTATTGAAACCCATCGGTAGGTCCTGCGAGGTGAAGGTTATACCTGGACTACTACTCGCAAGCTGCACAGAGGGCATAGATTGATGTAGAAAAGAGGCTATCACACACATTAAACAACCCTCTCACAAGCCCCCCAAAAGGTTTACGATTAGATCGTGACCCAACTAAGGCTTCATAACGCAACACCTATGAAAACCTTCCAACTACGCCTACTAGGGGTCGCAGGTTGGGTCGTAAGGTGAAGGCCTCACAACACTCACACCTACAATGCTCCGAGAACACGAGAAAGGAGCTTTCAGTATCGTAGGACGAAACCAAAATGGTTCATGTCAGGCTCACCAAAAATGTAAGAGAGGGGGACCAACCACGTTAAGGCTCTAGGTCACAAAGAGCCGAGAGCGGAGGGCTGTCCTAACTTACCTCACTCTAAAAGATGCCTTGGGGTAAGGATTGAGAATGATGAGCATTATAACGTACTTCTACCACTCTATAGATCCTGGACTTAGGTTTGGGCTAGGCGAGTTGGTTTTGGAGTAGGTACTGTGTCTCAGACAACTCTCTGTCCGAGGGTGACAGCGTGGCGCATTGGCGTCTGTACAGTTAGAAAACAGAAAACACAGTAGAAATTGCCAAAAGACCTACTTATAGCCTAGCTACTTGATTGTGATGGGAGAAACAAAATAAGAAAGTACGAGAAATATAGACGAAGATGATAAAGCAGTATATAAAGGCTAGGGTGGCGAAAATGATCGCACCAATATGCCAGTTCGCCAACTAGCTCCACACAAACATTCACCTACACACACACACACACACACAAGAAGGGGAAAATTGTTGGGGCTGTATAGGGGCTTGCCTTAGACAGACCCTTGTTTTGGTGTTTCCACCTCCACGGACAACCAGAAAGCAACGAAGTAGAATATGTGATAAAGGAAAGAAAAGAAAGCAATACACACTACAAAACAATACAATGCTACTCAACCAAATCACAAAGGAGAGGAGTGAAACATTGCCACCTCCACCCAAAAGCTCACTAGCCAATGGAGGAGATATGGACTTGGCAAAGTCACCACAATCGCAACTGTGATGAAGGGAGGTCTCGCAAGACTCCAAGCCCACGCTTCTATGGCTTGCTTCACACTTGCAATGTGGAGTTGATGGAGTGCTGAAATGCTGCTTGAGAGTGAAGTGAATGTTTAGAATGCTCAAGAGAATTGCTAGAGAATGCAAGAGAATGGTTAGAAGATGAAATGAAGTGAGAATGAATGAATTTGAAGGAAGAATGAAGAAGAATCTGCCTTTTTCGGGTTGGTTGGTCAAAGAGGGACATTACACTTCGGCCCTAATTGGGTGTGTAACGCCTTTGCCAATTTCAGACATAGGAATCCATCAGGGATAGTAGGGCGCCGTGCGGATGTCTGTGTGCCGCACGCGCGACCTCGACAAATATTCTCTCACCGACACAAAGGGCAGATGCCAAGTGGATGGAAGGCAGTTGGGTGATGTGGAATTTCGCCTTTGGATTTGATTTTCTAAGGTGAAGGTGTGTGAAAGGGGAATTTGTGTAGGGGGTGCAAAATCGCTCCTATATAGCATATATAAGATAATTCTTTTTATATTGAAATTTTTGCAAATTCCACTAGGAAATATTTGGGAGTTATTTCCTTGATTCGTGTTTTGGATTTGTTGGTGTAATCTGCCTTTTGGGTCTTTGGGTGACCCATATATCTTATGTTCAGGTTAATTATGATGTTACGGGTTTGCTATATTGTGGTCTTATTATTCAACAACATATAGTTAGTGTTAATTTCAGTGCCTGAATATATATTAGGGACAGTTACTTCTACATGTAGGAAGGACTGGTGTAAATAATTTTGGGGACAATTACTTCTAGATGTAGCAAGGGCTGTTGTAAGTAATTTGTAGTTTGTTCACTTTAAATTTAACACAATAAAGTTAATACAATTACATATGAACTGGTGATGAACAAAATCAGATGGCTCTTAATTTTGTTTGCCACTGGAAAATTATAATATAAAAATTTGGTCAAATTTACTTGAAGATGAGGCAAGTTTAATAGAATGTTATGGGAATTCAATATTACTCAATCGAAGCCTGTTTATCACCTCTTTTGTATCTATATATGTGGACACATGAGAATAGAATCTAGATCTTTATCCTTTCTAAGTGTAAAATATGTGCCTTACGTTGAAATTTGATCATCTTGTGATACAATGACAGTGCTTCACAACACGTCTTCACTACACATTTCAAAACCTTCCCAGGCACATGTTAAACTGCAAAGTCACAATTCCTATTATTCTGCAACACACAATGAATATTAGGGACAATTACTTCTAGACGTAGCAAGGACTGTTGTAAGTAATTTTTTTTTCCTTCACTTTAACTTTAACCCAATGAATTTATACAATTACATATGAACTAGTGATGCACAAAATTAGATGGCACCTAATTTTATCACCACTGGAAAATTATAACCTTAACATGAAAATTTATTCAAATTTACTTGAAGGTGAGTTGAGTTGAATAGAATATTATGCAAACTGAATACAATTCAATTGAACCCTGTTTATCACCTGTTTTATATCCATCTACATGGATGAAAGAGTGTTTCTTTATCCTCTCTAAAGGGTAAATTATGTGCCTTATGTTGAATGTACGATATACTCATTGTTGTGGGTGATTCAGAAGGATCTCACAATTTGATCAGCTTGTAATACAATGACAGTGCTTCACAATGCATGTTGTCTTCACTACAAGTTTCATAACCTTCCCAAGCACATAATGTCAAACGGTAAAGTCATAATTCCTCTTATTCTGTGACACGCATCTCCAATAGTGTCAGCCCTGTTTTGTGCAATTGTTCTGTGGTGACTTGAGAAAACCAAAAAATAGAGGAAATGAGCGATCAGAAGGTGAACAGTTACAGCTCTTGTAGTTGTCATGATGCTCCTTTGTCTTCCACAACTGCATATCAATATCATGGTGATTCTTTGGATGAGCACCAAATAGACAAGCATAGACATGGACATCTTGCACAATACATCCGAGCTCTTGGATATTTATACACAAAACTTGCTTAATACTAATATGAATTGCGTTGTGCCATTACTAGTCCCCGTTGTTTGTCTTCTCTCTTTGTCGAAGCACTTTTAAGTATTTTTATTTGTGCTAATATCATTCTTTCACTTGCTTCCATTCATAATAGATTTGAATTAGTTTCAGTGTGTTGTAACTTGGGCATCTTTGGGCTTTGGATAAGTGGCATGGGTGCATTTGCTTTGTATGACATTCTACTAGCATTGGAGTTTGTCATCTGAATTCTTCTTTGCATGTTGTATGCACTATGCACACTCACATGATGTATGACTACAAGAAGCTTGGTCTTGAGACTTGTGAACCTTCATCCTACCTGCCTTTATGATCTTAGCAAAGGTCCAGTAGAACAACTTTAGAGATGCCAATGTGAAAGATATTTCAAAAGATGAGAGAATGCTTTATGATGATAGATAGAAGATTTGGAGCAACACTATGGACAAGAAAAATTTGGGGTTGTTGATCACTTTGCTCAATTTTCTATAACATGATCAATCCTCTTAAAACCTGTTGACTTCATCAAATCATACATCATTTGGAGGCCAAACAAGGTATAAGCTACATAGATTTGGATATTTTATTTTGAAGGAAATATAAATGTTGATGCACCAGTTAACTGGCTAAATCTCATTTGACTATATTATGAACTTAGCCAGCTTTCTGATCAATAAAAGATCAGCTTTGCTCTTCTGTGGGTTTTTCTTTTCTATAAAAATAATTGATTAAGTAATGCACTACCCTTGATGGTGACGTTACATTAGATACTTACAATGGTTTTGTAGGCCTTGAAAGGAACCTATTACCTTGTTGAAAATTATGATGATTAGTATATCTAGCTTTTGAAACTTCATCAAGGTTGTGACTTTATCTGCTCAAGAATATATTTGTATATTTCATACTTTGACTTCTGAGCGAATATCCAAGAAACAGAGCAAAGTCTCATTTTGAATTATAGGTGAGACTTGAGATCATGTGTCAAGACCAATGCGGACTTTCTCTGTATCCGTTCTTTAGGAGAAGTTGAGATCATACATCAAGACCAATGTGGACTTTCTCTATATCGATTCTTTAGGAGAAGCCTACATATGTGCACACATGTTTGAAGTGAAAGCAAAGATTAAGCTTAAGTTTTATAACCTGAAGTCCTAGGCTAAGTTGTAGAATAAAACCATCAAATTTAGAGCCAAGCCGAACTTTCAGCAACAAGGGAAAGGACCTCTGTACGATCACTCCAAAAGAAGAGCACACTATCTGAAGTACAGAGTAAGCAATTGAAGACTAGCACGAGATGCACATTACATAGTTCTATTGGTCACTCTATTGGTGCACATTACATAGCTCTGGATAGATGAAGTGTTGTGTTCTACCTCGGTGGCACAAGATGAGGGAAAATAGATCTCTTCTAATTCTTATCTTGAAGAAGCAAAAAAGTTTGTTCCATTCTCAAATCTTGGTCATTTAATAGCTGCCACGCTTCATTGTTGACAATGGAAGCAAGAAGAACATGATGTCTTCTGAAGCAATTTAAATCTTGAACTTTTCATTGAACTTGTGACTTTATCAGATTATCTGCAAATTGTATCAAAGCAAAAGTTAGACACTTTCAATCAAAGTTGCTAAAGACTCATATTTTGGAATTTCCTTGTCAAAAATCAGTTTCAAAGCCAAGAATCAGTTTTTAGTGCTGAAAATGACCTTGTTTGTATGAACATCTCAAGGAAGTCAGAAAATTCAAAATTGGGGAGTGGATGAAAAAATTAAGTATTTTATAGTTGGTGACAAAATTGCCGGATGTGGCAGGGGCCTTGGCAGTTTATGTAGCTGTTGGTTCATAGAGGGGGCAATTACGTCACCACCTCAGTTGTTTTGTATTTGCTTTAATGATTACATGACAGCCTGTCTGTGGGAACCAGTGGTTTCATCATTTTGTCTTGCAGGGTAGGGTAATGGCGAGAGATATTGTCTCTTCCACTCGTCTGCTATTGTCCAATGGAAAATACCCATTTTGAGGCATGGAGATTAGAAATCAAGATCAAACTATTGTGCAAAGATGGCGCTTGTGTGATTCTTCATGTAATGTTCAGATGTTTGGAACAGTAGGCTGAAAAGCAGGGTTTTCGTGGAGTTGCAGACAGGATATCAATAGAGTTTGGTTGTTGAGTAGCACATTTCTTGTACTAGAGACATTCTTTTATCTATAAAATACTGAAATATAATGTTTGAGGACTTGGAGCAGCTCACTCTTGCTGGAGTTTTCACCCATTAAGGATGGGTTTCTCTAAGGTAATTTTGTGTTACAGTAACTGTCTTACTTGTTTCTATACAGTTTTAGTGATTTGAGATTTCCAGCATATCTGTAAGTTGCTGTGGATGTTCCAATGGACTAAGTAAGTGTATAATGCTAAAACATAGAGATTGCATCTTGTTGTGGAGAATTTCGGTGTGCTAGTATGTGAAATTTGTAGATGAAGAACTATTAGAGGACTATTCCCATCAGTTTACAGTTCATCATTGATGCCTTGATCCCAACCATACACCATGCAAATGTTTAGCTTAGTTCCTGAGAAGCGTGGCATGCATTAATGTCTGTTGGTGTACAAAATCAAACCCTTTCAAGATGCAATCCTTTGTGATGTAGTAGCATTAGAGGTATGTGCTTTTTAACTTAGGCAGTCTTATCTTTGTTGACATTTAATATCTGTGAAGTAAATCCCTAGAATTTCTTTTTTTAATTTATAGACTGCAGGAATTGGGTAGCACACGCCCTCCCTCCGTCCCCCCCCAAAACTGCAGTGCGCCTGGTAAACTATTTTCATGTGCCCAGTGACGCTGGCGCGACACGCCCTACGGTACCACGGGGATAGGGAGAGACTAGACCTTCTGACCTCTTGCCTGCAACAGGATGTTTTAGCCAATTGAGCTAAGCTCCCCGACCCAAATCCCTAGAATTTTGTTATAAATATGGGTCTGAGTAGATATTTCATACTGGAAATGGTCCCTACAATTTAAGTCTTTAAGATTGAAAAAGAACAGTGAAATAAAGCACTAGATAAATAGAAGGATCCTGTGAGAGCATTTGGAATTCCCAAGCAATACCTGATGTAGCATACTTTTTATCTAATTCCCAAACTACCTCTTTTTCTTTATTGACATGTAATGTATGTGAAGTAAATCCCTCGAATGTTGTTATAAATATAGGTCTGAATAGATATTGCATACTGGAATGGTCCCTAATCTTTAACTCATCAGTACTAGGCAGTTGATGTAATGTCCCCTTCAAAGTGAGACATCTGTATTCAGTAGATTAGCCTATTATTGCAATCCTTGTAGGCTAATGAGATTGGATAGAGGGTCCATTGAGGGATGCGGCTTCTTCAGTAGTCAGAGCTATGTAGGATTGGCGTTCGTTTGAGGTCTACAGGACTCCGTATGAAGGACTTGCTATTTATAGTAAGTCAGAGATGCTAGAGATGGGACCCTGCTATTTTTAGTACAGGGGCATGGTCATATGCAGTTTCCTCATGCCAGCTCCTAGTTCTGATGGCGTGCAAAAATGTTGAGTAATAATGGAGATATTAATATTTATTTGATTAAAATAAATATTAATGGTTTTGAGCTTATAATATTAAGTTATAATATAATTTTATATTATAACTTAAGTGACTTAAGTGAAGGGTCAAGTTCTCATCAGTTGGGGCCAGTTGAGCAATTAAATTAAATTGAAATATTTATGCACCAACTATTGAGACTTAAATGAAAATTAAAAGTAATATTATTACTCATTTCAAAATCAAAGAAGAGGAGCTTTTAGGGATAAATCGAACTCTAATGTGAGAAGCCTATTTATCTCTTGAAAATCGTACAAGGCTTCATTATGATGATTGTTGTGTTGTTGATGAAGTTTGTCTGAGAAGAGAAAGCCAAGGGTTTTCAATCCTCGTGCCATTGGAGAACGTTTCTTCTTCAGTGTTTGCAGCCATTTGAAACAAGTGAAATACCTGTTGAATTTGGTATTTTGGAGGGCATCATTCAGGTTTTTTATTTGAGCATATTGGTGAAGGAATACAAAGATTATTCAAGGGTTTCAAAGTTTTATGTTTGCAGATCTGAAGATTGTGGAAGATTAAGATTTAATCATTTGCAAATCAAATTTATGTTTGCTGCTACAGTGACGTGAATAGTTGCGCTATAGTGCCGCGCTACAGTACCCGTGCACCAAGGGTTTGATTCTATGGTTCAAAGGCAGCATATTGAAGGAGATTTGGACCTGTTATGAGTTTGATTTTTTGGCTGAAGATTGTGAACAGCAGCTGCATGTTTGCAAATTAATCCGGGTATGATTGTAATAACCCGTTCTATTGAATAATGATCAAATAAATATATAGTGGAGGAGTTATTATCGCAGTTGCTTGTATTCTTTCATGTTTTTGATTTTATTTCCTTGCAAATATTTTAAGAAAACACAAAAAAAGCAGAAAACCCTTATTAAACATCAAACACACAAAACAAAAAAATCAGCATCAGAAATAAGGGCACGAAGTGTTACTACAGTTGAAGATTGAAAAACACCAGTGAAATAAAGTACCAGAGAAGTAGAAGGATCTTTTGAGAGAGCATTTGGAATTCCCAAGCAATAACTGATGGAGGAAGCTTTTCATGTAATTCCAAAATTACCTCTTCCTACTACCTATCTAAATTGCTATTTATACTTGATAATAAAGAGATCCAATGGCAAATTGAAGAACTTATGGAAGGACATATCAGGTCCATCCTTCACCTTGTGGCTGCCCCATTGTGCTCATGCCAAAGAAGGATGGCATGCGGAGGCTGTACATTAGTGACTGAGCTCTCAATAAGATCAGTGTGAAGAGTTGCCATCTTCTTCCAAAGGTTGAAGGGCTGTTGGACCTGCACTGCAATCCAAATTTTTTCTCAAAGATTGATATCAAATTATGCTATTACCAAAATTTCTGTTGAACCCATAGATATTTGAAGATAACCTTCAAAGCCATGGAAAGTTCGTTTGAATGGTTGGCTATGCCCTTTGAACTTGACCAATGCTTCAAAAACATTCATGTGGATGATGAATGCCATGCTCTGACCATTCACTACTTCATTTGTTGTTTATCTTGATGATTACTCTCATTTATTTAAGAAGATGTTGAAAGAACATCGACATCACACTTGACAAATCCTATTTGTTTCACTTGAACATCATGCATGAGAAGGGAAATGCCAACCTTGTAGATTGCTTGAGCAGATTCTTTGTCCAAGGTCTCATCTTTGCGCTTGATGTATGTTGACATTAGACCAACTTTCACCTAGATTGTATAAATTAAATTTAAACTTTACAAATATTTGTGAGATATTACACGTGGTAATTCAATTCCAAATAATTGTATCATTTGGGATGGTTGTGTTTGGCATGAAGCAGAATGCCAAAAGTTGACATTGGAGGTTCACTTTAACAAGGTTGAAGGCATAGTTGCCCAGTACCAGTACCAGTACAGCTTTTTTTTGAAAATAGGAGATGGGGGTACTTGGAGATGCCATTTTTTATTATTATAAATTATTAAATAAAAATTAAAAAATTAAAAATTAAAAATTAATAATTTATAGAAATTCTGAAAATATGACATTGAACTTTCAAAACAATAGCAGTAGTAAAGTTTAACAATGAACATTAACTTTTAATCACTCTTAAGACGTGTCAAATACATTATGCTTTAATTTTTAAAGTTTCAAATGTTTAAAATTTATAGTTTTTTTCGGTATTTTAGCGGGAGACGTCATTTTTTGCAGCGGGCAGGGTACTCGGGAAACTTCGGCAGAAGTCTCCAGCCTCTTGGAGGCATCTTCGGAGACGGTACGGGTACCGGAGACACATCTCCGTCTTCAAGACGTGTCTTAAAGGGGGGGAGACGTGTCTCCCGGCAACTATGGTTGAAGGTCATTTTGGAGTTTAAGGCAGTCCTTGTCTTGAGTAAGTATTTCTTTTGTCCACCCCTTTTGTTAGATGTTGCCAAACAATGCCAGACTTTGTGATGCTTGCACTCTAGCCAAGCTGGAGATCAAGAAGCAAGTAATCTATTCTCCTTTGTTGATACTAAACAAACCGGTAATTGGGTTCCATGGATTTGTTTTTAATTTACATGCTCCCAAGAATTGTCATGATCATGTATGTAGTAGTGGCTAGATTTTCAAGACGGTACCGGTACCGGAGACGCATCTCCGTCTTCAAGACGTGTCTTAAAGGGGGGGAGACGTGTCTCCCGGCAACTATGGTTGAAGGTCATTTTGGAGTTTAAGGCAGTCCTTGTCTTGAGTAAGTATTTCTTTTGTCCACCCCTTTTGTTAGATGTTGCCAAACATGCCAGACTTTGTGATGCTTGCACTCTAGCCAAGCTGGAGATCAAGAAGCAAGTAATCTATTCTCCTTTGTTGATACTAAACAAACCGGTAATTGGGTTCCATGGATTTGTTTTTAATTTACATGCTCCCAAGAATTGTCATGATCATGTATGTAGTAGTGGCTAGATTTTCAAAGATGGCAGTTTTCCTACACTGCAAAAAGTTTATCTTAGATCTAGAAACAACTGAATTGTACTTTTAGAATCTGTGGGTTCACTTTGGGTTAGCATCCACATAGACAAGGTTTTTGAGCAATTTTTGGAAAAGACTTTGGTCAAATGATGGATACACAAAGTGGGCAAAGTATATTGCATTCCATCCTTGGACTAACGAACAAACAAAAGTGGTCTATAAGTTGATCATATATCTTCTCAAAATGTACAATTCCACAAATCATTGCACTTGGGTTTAAAGTTTTCCTTTCATTCAATACAACTATAATAGAGTTCTTTACAACTCTTCTCAACATAACCCCTTTAATGTTTGTTTGGGTTTACAACCATTGGTACCCATTGATGCAGCTTATTCTATGCTGCTATCTACAATGACTCCTCCATTTCAAAAATAAGTTGACAAAGCTGCAAAATTCATAGAGCACAGATAGCAATAATTGCGAACTATCATGCAGAAATCCAATGCTAATTACAAGTAGTGCCATGATCATCATCGAGCATTGCATACCTTCAAATTTGATAACAAAATATGACAATTAGCGTCATGATTGATATTGAGCATCACATGCCTTCAAAGTTGATAACAGAATATGGCTTCATCTGTAGAAGGAGAGACCCACAGGTTCATACCAGAGGGTCTGTTGTCTACAATATAGCCAATATGCTATCAGTAAGAAGGTTGAAGATGATGTCTTTGAGCCCAATCTTCTAGCTTAGCTTGGTCTACATCTAGTCTTGAGTGCATAACTCTTGTGTCAGTACTGTTCACCTTTGTTGGGCACACATGATGTCGCAGAAGAAATTCAACTAGTGGAGATCAATCTTGATACTAACATGCTGACACGAGTGGATCAAGTCAAGTCAAACACACAAGGAACAAAGAGAAATGGTTGTCAAAGTTCAGTTTGCCAACATCATTCCATAGTTTTTTTTAACAACTTGCTTATCAAGGAGAGATGACTTATCTAGGAAGATCTGTTAATTTGACAATCTCACAGTACAATGACAGTGCTAATCTCACAGTACAACAGCACTGCTTGGTGCCACATGTCTTCACCATAAGTTTCAGGACCTTCCCAAGCACACATGGTCAAAGCACAAGTTTATGTTGCACAGATCTGACGGTGTCAGTCTTACTCTGTTTAAACATTTTGCAGAATTTCCAGAAAATGAAATAAAGAGCATACAAAACATCAGAGCATACAAAACAGTGCTAATCTTACAGTACAGCAGTGCTTGGTGCTACATGTCTTCGCCACAAGTTTCAGGACCTTCCCAAGCACACATGATCAAAGCACCAAGTTTATGCTGGACAGACCTGACAGTGTCAGTCTTATTCTGTTTAAATATTTTACAGAATTTCCAGAAAATGAAAATATAGAGCATACAAAACATCAGAAGGTAACTGTTGTGATGTCCCTTTGTCATCGACACTTATACATTAAGTATCATAGCCATTTTTAAAATGAGCATGAAGTGCAGCATACATTTGACCACTTGAATGTTTATATGCAGAACTTGCCTGATAGAACTTTGCATTACAGTTTTAACATGGTATCCTATTGTTATTGATCTTTTTTTCTAAGCACTTGGAGTATTGTTATTTGCAGTATCATTCTTCCATTTGCTTTTGTTCATAACCGAGTTGGATCTGTTTTCACTGTTTTACCCCCTGGGATCCCTTGGGCCACGAATCAGTTGGGAACATATTAGTTGTTTCTGTATTGATTTGAGTATGTACATTTATTGGTTGTATACACATCCACATTCAGCTGTTACGTGACAATAATAACATTTTGTTGGGAAGTACTTCAATATTAAGGATGAAAATGCCAGTTGAAGATGCCTATCAGATTACACAGAAATCCTTGGTGAATGAAATGGAAAAATAAGCAGGAAGCCGAGTGTGGGTGACAGGTCCATGATTAACTTCATTTTAAAACATTTAGAGTTTGCCAATGTCTGGGAGTGCTAGGTCAATCTTCCAACTATGAGATGAGTAACATGTCTGCTGCAATCTGCACATTCAACTCTTCTATAGATTCTTTAACATCTATAATCAAGCTGAAAACAAGGACAATTTACCACAGTAAAATAGCTGATTAGTTAAGACAGGATAAAACCTTAGAACCATTCTTCCAAAATACTTCATAAGTTCATAGCAATAGACAAGCCTGGAAGTATAAGACTCAGAGGAGACAAGATAGGCGCAAGGAAGTGGTACGTAGGGGATAGTGAAGAGACTACAGGTGACAGGGTCGTGATTAACTTCATTTTGAAACATTTAAAAGTTTGCCAATGGCTAGGAGTGGTAGGTCAATCTTCCAACCGTGAGCGGATTACCATGTCTGCCACAATCTGTACATCCAACTCTTCTAAAGATTTTTCAACATCTATATTCAAGCTGAAAAGGACAATTTACTAGAGTAAAATAGCTGATTAGTCAAGAGAAGACAAAACCTTAGAACTGATCTTACAAAATACATTGAATTGTAAAGACTATAAGTTTATAGCAATAAACAAGCCTCGGAAGTACAAGACTCAGAGGAGACAAGATAGGCACAAGGAAGTGGTGCAGAGAGGATTCTGATGTTTAGTGAAGAGACTGCAGCTAGAAGATTCATGTTTCCAGTGAAGATCACATCCAACTTGTATTCTTGAACGTTTGAGGTCTTGTAGTGGTGACATGGTTTCAATCCACGTGGAAGCAAGGTCAAGGGCTGAAATGCTTTAAGGGCCAAATTCTTCCAATGCTCTTGAATACATTGATCACAAAAGCTTCTAATACTCTTTTGCGGACTTGGAAAACCATAAGCAAACTAGAAGGTTCTTGTTTGCAAATGTTGCTAGGGTGTGTGGATACAGTTATACCTTTTTCAAATTGAAGTTTGTAAATTCGATGTTCAAAATTTGAAAAGAAAATGGGCTCTGCGCAATTTTACCATAATTTACAAATTCAAAAGACGAGTTGTAATAAATGGAACAATGCTAGTGAGTAGTGTCTTCAAATAAGATCTAAACCCACACACGTATTACCTGATAAGCTATGCAAGGAAGATACCCATATGGTGGCTGTCAATGCAGGGTAGGTGGTTATGAGGGATAGTTCATTTTGTGTGGAGGGACCTGCAGTAAGTTTTGAGGAAGTTATCCAAATTCTTGCAGGGCTTGCTTTATAGGTTATAATTAAATTAATGGATCTCTATTAGGATTGTGAGGGCAACCTGATTAAAACAGGTCTGAGATTTTTCAAGGAGAGTGAGTACATGAACATTATGAAAGCAATTTCAGCATCCTCAGAAGCAAGTTCAGAACTGGTACCGGGCACTTGCAGATTTTGAGTATAATATGGTACATATCAAAGCCTTCATAATCTATAGGCTTGTGTAAAGTGGATGTCAACGAGCTAAAACCCTGGCAGCACTGCACTTCTTTTTATGTTTATACTTAGACATGCTTGACTAACTGTGAGAGTGGTGCAGGCTGTGAATCAGGGTTCCTTTACTCTCTCTCTTATTACAGATTACTTCATTATGTTTTAACTTCTTACATCACCTGTGATGTCCCCTCTCTAGACAGTTCTCGGGAACAGTGTGTTAGCCCTTTATTGGACCCTTGTGGGCTAGCTGGATTGGTTAGAGGGTCAGTGGTACTTTCTGGAGAGTATGATCGTTTTGGTTTTCAGAGCCCAGTGACTGGTTCACATCAGGCATTGGCAGTGCAGGAGTCGACAGCTTCTGACGGCACAGGATTATATGGTGTTTTGAGTGAGTTATGGGTTTTTAAGTGATTTAAATATTAATTGATTTAATATTTAATTATAAAGTCAAATTGACTTTATAATTTTAAATCACTTAAATATTCTCTAAAAGTGATTTAATATTTTAAATCACTTAAATGAATAAAGTGCGCCAAGTATTTAATTCATAAACTATTGAGATGAATTAAATATTATTTAAAAGATTTTAATACCTAAAAGTGGCGTATTTTGTTGGAATTCGTGCCTTTGCATAAAAGGGCATTTCTGGCAATGAGAAACTCACCTTTTGACAATTTCGACTTTGCCTTGTGCTATTTCCTGTGCATTCTCCTGTGATCAGGGTTTGAACAATTTATCCATTGGAGAACGATACCTCTTCAGTGTGGAGCACTCTTGAGATTGTGAAAGATCAATCGAATCAGTGCAGTTGAGAACTTCATTAAGAGGTTCTACAGGCTTCAATCAGAGGTTTATTATTTGGTTTTCAGTTCAGAAGAGGGTTTCTTCATCTTGAGGCGTCCTCTCCAGCAACTCCTCAGCTTTCATCTTTGATTCTGCAGTAGTTGACTTGGGCCGTACTTTTACCTTGGGTTTTGTGCATTTCTGGAAAGGCGTGTGAAGGAAGTAATTGAAACGCCTTCTTCTTTGCTCCTTTTTGTGCTTCTATCTTGGCGTCTACTTCTACCAGGGCATTGTATCTCATTTTGGAGTGGGAGAAGTTAGATCTGGAGCTTTGGCGTGCTTATTTGCTTGATTTCACCATTTCCGGCTGTCAAACTGGCTTATTTCTTTAATTAAATAATCTGGAGATATTCTGGTATGTTTATCAATTGCAATCTATTTGTTATAGTTAAATAATGTCTTCTACACTTTCATTCTGAAGAAAATAGTGCAAATTTACATTTTATGAGCATTTATGCTGTGCGCCCCTTCTCTTCTGTCTATCAAACTTTCTCTAAAAAGCTAAATAACACTAAAAGACTTAAGAAAATTTGGGGGTTTGAGTTGAGAGCCAGCAGGGCTCATCACAGCTTATATAACATCAAGATATTTTAAAAATAAGTCTACACGGTACTGTTAAGAATTCAACTACTTTTAACAGAAAGATTATTAGAATCCAGGGCAAAGCCAGTTGAAGAGTGGCCTGTAACTAGTAACTATTTGTTTCTGAGCATAGAGTAGTTTTATTATTCTGCATTTCGTGCACCACTTGTTTCTGACTAAATTCCTTTCATTCTGAATTATGCTTCTGACGTGCCTTTTTCTTATAAATTTTATTCTATTTTTATGCCAAGAGGCCAAGCTATAATGGCAGCATGTAATGGCGTGTGTTCACAAAAACCCTTTTGGTGGCCTACATGGTTGCTAAAAGTCAAACAACAATTTGTTTATATATATCCTTGAGTGCCCTGCAAAAACCAATGTGTATTTTATAGGGAAAGAGTGTACATTGACGGAAGACTAAACTATTAACTTTAAAGGGACTTTAGATTACGGTATATTTAACAGACTTCCTTTTAAAAGTTTTTGTAGGAGGTAATGGATATTTGATTGAATAAGGGCTTGGTTACTAATTAGTGGGTATTGTAATAGTGCAATTTTTTATTTCTTCACATTATTAGCATTTGTGAAGTAGGTCACCATTGTAATTTAATTATTTAAAATTTGAAAATGAAAAGGTATTGCTAGCATAGATATT
The DNA here is from genome assembly GCA_007258455.2 of Sequoia sempervirens. Lineage (NCBI taxonomy): Eukaryota > Viridiplantae > Streptophyta > Pinopsida > Cupressales > Cupressaceae > Sequoia > Sequoia sempervirens. Next base: position 205,385,540 of record VDFB02256132.1, read on the forward strand.
TAAAATACATGTATCTAAAAATACTGAGAGATAGGTGCCTATATTAGATTTGTCACATAGATTATATAGGTGCCACAAGATTGATATCTCTCTGTCTTTTAGATAGATGCATTTAAGATATCTATGTTATTGTTATTGCATTTTTAATACATATCAAACTGTTATATACACTTGGTGAGGCACGAGTAACCTGATTATGGTCTTGTTTTGCAGAGCACTATTTGTAAGTGTGCTGCATCAAAAATCTGCTTCGTTGTGACCTGTCTTGAATAGTTTCAATCAAGGAGAAACTTGGTGCCTGTGCGCTGGTAACGAGGATGCATAGCTCTGAAAGCTCTCATGATTTTGACTAATTTTCCTAAATATTTTCATCCACTCCTTGCCCAATTTGGGTGCCATCCAGCCTGTGGATATGCAATCTTTAAAGCTAGAAACACCTTCTGCCTTAGCAAGGCAGCCATTGAGAGAATTCACATTATTTTGGCCTACACAAGTTTGTACATTACATTCCCTTCATATACATGTCATTTGTTATTGCCCAAGTCTAGCTTGAATCCTCTTAAGGACTTTGTTTTGTTGTAATTGTTTTCCATGGTGATTGCTGTGACCTGATCTTGTCATTTTACAAAGACTTCTTTTCTTGGCATTTTCAGTTTGCTTTCCATGGTCTCAGCAGGACCTCACTTGGAAGAGAGGATGTTGTCAAATGGACTGAACTTTGATCCAGAGTCCCAGACTATTGTCCATGTGAATTTCTGTATTACAATTTTATCTTGGAGAAGATTCATTCGTTAAGTACTTGGTCACCATGAACTCGTCTTGCAATGTGCAAGATAGCAGCTTTATAGGTGCAACATTCTGTGTAAAAGATTATTCATGAAATTGGAGGCTCATTGTACTATACATGTTAATAGTTATGCACCATGCCTTGTGGTAGCCTTTAGGCCAAGCCTTTTTGGTTAGGCAAACGCAAGTAATGTAGCATTCCTGAGGCTTTTAATTCTATCAGCAAGAAGAGTTTTTCATCTTGTCTTAAACATGGCTTTCATATCCCGAATGAAGGCAGTAAAGTTGTGTTTTTGAACTTCGCCCAGGAGACGACTTTCCTGTGTTGAGAAGACTTAAAGGTAGTAAGATGATAATTCTAGCAAAGTTATATGATGAAGGCGGGAGCAACAAGATAAGAAGTCTAGATGTTCTGGTTTTTGTAGTGCTAATATAGAAGTCCTCTTTCATTATGGCATATGGATTATGTATTATAAAATTTTCACATCCTTGATAGAATCATGAGAGTAACCGATGAACTTTTTTATCATCGTTAAAGATCATTGATTCTTTGAAAACTAATTTTGTGGCTTATCTTCATTAACCAAGGTTCAACTTTTATCATTGTTTATAATTATAACATCACCAATTTTTCACAAAATAGTCTCGTAGGGTAACTTAGGAAAGTTGAACTAAAAGAGTTAGTGTTTCTAATTGAAAGTTTCCTACAGTTAATGTACTCAAATTTTGGTTGTTAGATGTACTAGATTCTATATGTAACTGTATGAGTTTTCGTCGAAACTTTTTTGATGAGCTGGTTGAAAGATTAATGAATATATTTATAGTTCCAATTCCTGTTCTATTTTGAATGAGATCCGTTTTCGTTTACTTAAATAAGTAGATTGTTTGATAGTTAAGCAATTTAAAAATGATGCACGTCAAACTATAAGCAATGTAGCATGCTGTATCAAATTTTTAGACATGTGTGAACTGTCTGATTTTTATGAGTGCATGTTAGTTGATATTCCTCTTTTCTTTGTAAATTATTAAAATTACATATTCTGGAATTCAATCACTTTGGGAATGACTTATTTTTTGATTGAATTATAAAGGTACTTAACTATTTTATTAAAGAAACTAGTTGTCTGTCATACACTATAATTATAGCATCCATGAGTTGTGAGGCAAGGATGATATTTCCCTGGTCTTGGAAGTGTCCAGCATGGAAGTCTACCTTGTACTGGACGATAAACCACAGGCAATTAGAAAGAGAACTGAAAATTGCACACACCATTCCCTGGTCCGATGTTCATGAAGATGCTTTATAGAGGCTTTAGTCACCCTTACATTACATCATACTTTAGTTATTGCCTCTCCATGGAACGCACATGTTACATGCAAGTCTTTGAGTAATGTCATGTTTCAGGTTTGCACAGGGCTGTCTTGTGCTTTGTATACAAATAACTGACTTTTGCATTTGGATTTTTAATTATCTAGATCTTCTAGGTCATTGTGACGATGCTACTCAACTTGGTAAGCTTCTCATGTGGCACTCATGTTTTGTAAAAATGCTCTCTTGTAGACATTTTGACCGTTTTCTTTCTATGCAATTCCTTATGATGGTTGTGTGTGTTAGTTTGGTGCAAAGAGATTGATCTCCCGTTGAGGTTTGACTATTATGTTCGTGTGTTCTTCCCTTGATCTCTTTGCTTTATCATCCCTTCCTCTAGGAGCAATATTATCTTTCTTAATGTCTTGTCATGGCCAATTTAGAGGCCTCCTCATACCCCCATAATTGTTCTCATAATTGTTTTTATTTGGTTTAGTTTCAAAGTCATGATCTTTGTATATCATGCTCATTTCCCAAGTCCTGTTTCATATGCATGAATACATTAATTTGCATGGATTGATGGGTTGATTTTTAAAGGAATGCAGTTAGATTCCTATTTGTATTAGTTAGAGGGTTGATGTGCTTGTGCAAGAACTGGGGGGGTCAAGGAAGGTTGGAGATAATTGAATTGACACTTCAGCTTTGAGTAGATTCAATGAATTACTCTTTGTAAGAAGTTTTAGTATTGCCAATATTGGAGTAATCTTATTTTAGGGGTTTAACTGAGATGGAAGGAAAGGATCTCATTAAAACATGGTAGTGTCCACTTCATGAATGTGACAACAATGAGTGGCTTCTTCCTTGTTCTCATATGTGAAGCTTTTGGTGATTTGTAGATGATTCTATTGGTCAATGCATGTAGGAATGAATATTGGTTGATAGTCTTTTGATTTCTTATTAGCCTTGTGTTTCCTACGTTGAGGTGATAGAATGAATAAAGAAGACATAAAGGGAGGTGTTACAAAGTTATCAATGAGTGTGGAGGGTGGTTATACTTGATAATAATGCTAATAGGATTTTCCTCTAGTGGAGCCAAAAAAAGCTTAATTCACATAATCTTTCTAATAATTCTTTATAAGGTTTATCAAGAAGAGGATATCTTAGAGGAGAAACTTTAGACATGACATTGATCCACTTAGAATTAAATATATCAACTCCTTGTTGCTTCAATAATTAAGGTCTACATAGTTTCTTACTCCACAATAGTTTATCACTAAGGTTACTTATGTTTCAATAATTAAGGTCATATATTCCCGCTCCATAATAGTTTAAAAATAAGCATAGAAGCTTCATGCTTTATATATCGTATGTTATTGATTTCAAATGTCGACGATTTTTTAGTGATGGGATTGATTATTAGTTTTTAGTTGACTTCCTCTACATCTTGGATTAACTTCTTCCATTTCATATTTGTAGAGTTCAAATAATTACCAAGCCTTAGTAGCATTATTTGAATATGCATCTAAAAGCTTCATGGTAAATCAAGTTGGCATCTCCCAAGTGATTTCTAAAGATTATTCTCGTCCTCATGAATCATAAATTTCATTTAAAAATAACATTGAAATTTTATGATTGTTGCCATTACATTTGGGCACTCTTTTATGTTTGCTTCTTGTCCTTGATGATTGTATCAAAGTTGTTGAATTGGTCCTCTTAGGGGCTTGATTGAAGGGAACATGATCCTCACTTAAAGTTTCCAAATGGTGTTTGTAAACACCATCTATTAGATTCTAAGCATATAGAGGTTAGCACATTTTAGAAATTAAAATTTGTCCAGGGTCTCTTTCATTAAATTAGCTTAATTTGGATCAAATTTAAGATACATTCTAATATCACAATAGAGAACATAATGATATTTAGAAATTTCAGAACATGTTTGTCTTCGTGCATTGACTTCAATACTAGTAGGTACTTTGGAAATGTGTTCAATCTTTCAATATTAATGTCTAAAGCTGTTTTGATATTGATGTTCAAGGCTAAGTGGGTATAGAAAATCAAGGATTGACTATTTGGGAGGCTACATTGATTATCCCCTAGTTGATATTGTTGGTGGGAAAAATGACATGCTCATGGTGTCTACCAACCTTAGGAGTTAGAAGAGCAACTTCTTTTGAAAGGAGATTGGAAAGCCTCCTAAAGGTATTAGGGGCATTGGGTTCTCGTATTGTAGGATAACTCAGTGATGATTGAGATGTTTAAACAAGGTATCTAGTAGAGATTAAGTAGAAATTTTTTTAGGATGATGGATAAAGTTGAAGTATGGTATATATTTTCTAACAAGGTGTTAGAGGCACATTCTTGTGTATTTCATATGAAATTTTCTAGAAGTAATGTTGAACAATTTGGAGTAGCTAAAGATTTTGAAAATATTGAGATTGATTCTTGTTGAATAAATTTTGATTCAATGATGGGTAAAAAAGAAACACTATGTTTTAAATTTGTTGATATACAAGAAAATAATGTTGCTTGTCACGGGTGTTTTCATGTTTTTGATTGGCAAGGTTTGATGTTGACTTTTGATTCTATTGATTGTGTGCATGGAACGAGGAGCTTATAAAAGTGGTTCGAGGAGGCACTCTATAAGACCAATACTCACCTTTGTATGATGACCAAACAAATTAGGGAGTACCTTTACCCTCACTTGTGCATTATCTCAAGTATGATTTTGATAATGGTGATTTAAATGTAAAGACATGCACTTGGATGGAGTATAGTGACTATAAGCCACCATAGCTTTTAATGTTACATGATAGAAATCTCAATCATGAGTATGTAGTGTATACTTTTCATTTTTGAGTTCAAGGATGTTACCATCCACCTCCATACCTAATCTAGTTGATCCTACTTAATTCTTCACTATAAGCCACCTTAGCTTTTAATGTTACATGAAAAAAATCTCAATCATGAGCATGCATTGTGCATAACCTTAATTTTTGAGTTCAAGGATGTTCCATCCACCTCCATACCCAAACAATCTAGTTGATCTAATTTTTTGTGCTCAAGGATGTTCCCATCTGTCTCCATATCCGAACAATCTAGTTGATCCTACTGAATTCTTTAAAAAGGAAATTAGGAGTAAACTTGAAATTAGTATTCTCAAGCTTTAGATGTATAGTGTATAGGTAGTCAGGAAATTTGTTTTATATAGTTTTTGTTTATTTCTTGCTTTTTTTATTTTGCTTCTTTTCCCCATCTTTCTTTTTGTACTTTTTTGAGATAATATTCTGTAATGCTTTTGATTCATCTTTCTAGTTTCAAGAGTGATTTTAAACAAAATAAAACCATATCTTTAGGTTTATTAGCTCTATCTAAATTAATTTAGGCTTATCTATCATGAATTGATTTCATTTAATCAAGAAACTTAATTAAGCATGGTACTTTTGAGTTTGTTAAGGTGACCAATTATAGTTCTAGGCAATCCAATTTTTTGTTTCCTAATCAATTCTTTTCAATGCCAATTCTAACTTAGACAATGATCTTCATTATTTGTAATCGAGCTAAAAAATTAATATCATAAAAGACAAGAAAGTGAGAAAATGAAAATAAAAATCAAAAGAGAAAAAAATTGAGTAGAAAAGAAAAGAATATCAGAAGATCTCAATATCTCTAGGTAATTTAGGCATCTCTATTAAGGCTATGGATGCCTAGTTGGTAGTAGAGCTTTTTCTTAAGTGGAACTAAACATATTTTTTTGGGGCTATAGATGCCCAATTGGCAGTGGAGCAATGCCTAGGCATGTGTAGTACATTGTTTTTATATTTGTCTAATCTCTTGTTTCATGATGCTAATGTTGCATTTACAAGAGTAATTAAACTCATGTGCATGCACATCTAATTAAAAGGAACCTAGTACCTACTTGTTCTAAGTTTGGGTTTTTAATTTGGATTTGAATAACACTAGTTGTGCAATGAATTTTGTTTTAACAAGACATTTTGGATTCTAAACATTTGCAATCTTTCCTCTAAAGAGTTGCCATTTGTTGTTGCATGTAGCAAATGATAACCTATTTTTCAATATTTACCTTGTTTGGCTCTATGTTGTCATGAGCTCTATTTCATTGATAGGTAATTTGAGAGATCTAAATGGCCAATGAACTTCACTTGATCCCCAAGCTCCCTCTACAATTTTCTCTTGTTCACAACCTCAACGATAACAAATGAGAGGTATCTCAACTTGTAGACCTTGTTTGAGCTCTATTGTTCATGACTACATCCTATGTTGAGATTTTTTCTCATTCATGGTAGCTTTTGTGTTTGACCTATGCTCATATACTCCCATTCCCCCTCTCTATTTTGTGCAATCCTTATTGGTCCTCTTGGACCAATGATAATCAAATATCAATCCCTATTTCTACATCTACCATGTGTTATGTTCTCATTCTCTATGAAACACACCCTATAGTAATCTCCTTATGTCTTGCAAACCATTGGATGCTTGTGCAATCTCACTCTAACAAAGGGCCCCTTCTCTCCATTGCATCACGTGGTTTGTTAGATTGTCCATATTAGCTCCATGATCTCACATCCTTTATTTGTGATCATGTGCACATGTTGAAAGAACCTAGGTTTCCACCACTTTCCACATCACCTACCTCATAGCCAATGGTGCAACCTCTTATATATATGATAACAACTTTTGGTGCATGTCAATTGTTGATCTTTTATCTTCATTATGTCGTTCTTGTAGCTCCTTGTACTAGTTGATGATATCACATTTTAGGGCATGTATTGTGCGTTAGATCATTTTTGATCCAATAGTTCACATGTCCCCAATGATCTTTAATCTCTACATGTTAGGGGTGCACAACTATTGATCTCTTCAACATCATCCTTCATTGTGTGGCTCTTACAATTCAACATTAACATGCATATCTTTTTCTTAATCTTGTGTGAAATAATTGTTTGAATGACCATGTCATTGAGTTGGCGAGCCCCTCTATGACATCATCCATATATTAGCCCCCTACTGATGTCATCTCTTGTGCGTGCTCATATAGCATGTGATCTTGGGCCTCATCTCATTAACTACTCATCACCACAAGGGCACAACTCCTAACACTAAGTGCACATTTGATATTTAGTCTTAGCTTACACTAACCATTGGATTTATTTAGATTGATACCCACCCAACCTTATAATCTTCTTAAACTTTAATATAGTTGTGTGTTGTGCAAATTGTTGATCTCCTTTGCCATGATCTTTTATTGTATAGTTCCCACATCTTCCACTTGACACATTGCAAGCCTTCCCTTTGGGATTGTGCCAATCAATTACTCTACCAACTCATCCCACTTCAAGATAAATCATTGTGTCATCCCTGTTACGTGCATGACTATTGATTGCACACCCACCACTTGTTGATTCATCTCCCAATAACTCCTACAATTTGACATTGACAACATGTACACCTTTCTCTTCATTTTACATCAACCAATCATTTAAATGACCATATCATTGAGTTGGTGGGTCCCTCTATGGCATCATCCGTGTATAGCCTCATATTGACATCATCCCTTATGCACACTCATATAACATGTGATCTTGGGCCCCATTTTGCTAACAACTCATCACCATAGAGCCATTGGCACAACTCATAACACTTAGTGCTACGATCTTTAGTCTTGGCTAGTGCGAACCATTGGATCTATTTAGATCCAATAGCTTGCACAACCCCACAATCTTCTTAAACTCTAATGTAGTTGTAAATTTGATGTCCAATTGCAGATTTTAACTCAATCTTGCATGTGATAGTCATGACTGGTCATCCCACATGTGTGATTCTCATGCCTATGTGTCACCTATCTGGTGGTGGCATGCACTATTTCACACAAATAAAGTTGACAACTAACATCTTTTCCCAGATTTGGGCCTATGGTAGGCATGACAATTGTTTTTCTCCCTTGTTTGACTTGTAATAAACACAATAATGACATGGCTAAGTCCTTAGCCTAGTGAAATGGGGCTTTAGATGAATAGGTGCATCCTATATAACTTGACACATCAAGCATTACTCAAACCACAAAATTTAATTATTATTTATTCACATAGAAAATAAATCAAATTTATTTAGCTCATTCGATTTCAAATTTCTTTGTAAATATCTTGAAATATGATTTCATCCTTTCTTTACAAGGGCTCGAGGCCATGATATTTGATTTCCTTGAGTGTGGATGGAGTTGTTTGAGGTGACAAGAAGACATTTAGATCAAGGTAGCTAGTTATACATGAGTTCGTTGAGTATTAAATAAGTGCCAATCAAGAATATTTGAGAATATATATTCCATGGAGAATGAAGAGTTGATTTTATGAAATCTCATGTTTTGCACCTAATATGACATGATCTAGTATGCTAGAGCTTCAGGCTTGATGTTCCTTGGGACTCCGTTAAGATCAACTTTTTGTTGGACAAGGTTGATTAGATGTGCACAATGACCAATAGAATATTACATCCTTAATTCAAAATTAATGCTTAGATAAAAAGTGTTCAAATTTTTCGTGGTTTATGTTGCCACCTACCATTTGTATTTGCATAAGATGCCTTTTGGTTGATAATTTTTATATAAATGAGCTTGTGTGTTGTTGAAAGGAAGAAGTTTTTAGCTCTAGAAGAGTAGTTGGATTAGAAATGAAATACTCTCCTTCAATGCATGTAACTTGGTCGAGATTTTGTATTTTAGTTTGATTTTGATTTCTTTGTAATCATACTAATTGTAGGGTAAAAGCACAAAGTTGTCACACTTTCGGCCAAATAAATAGTTCCGAGCGAAAAGGTTTCGACCGAATAGGTTTCAAATGAAACCACGTGGCCTATTATGAGGCACACAGGTTTTGGATGAATCCCAAAAAATTAAATTTCTCCTTTTCTTGCTTTGAAATTGGCTTTGAAATTGGATTTTTTAATGTGCGAGGTTTCTATAGAAACTGTTTCTACCGAAACTGTCTATGTGGCATCCTAGTTGGCAGCCAACTCAACTTTTTTTAGAATTTTTTGAAACTTTCAACTTTAGCTACGTATTTCTTTAGTTAGAATGATGTTTAAAAAAAAAGAAAAATACCTTTTTGTAGAGCTCAGAGTGGTGAATTCGAATATGTAATTCTTTTAATATTTTGATTAGCTTTAATATATTTTATTTTTAAAATAATGCAATTAGGTTGTTAAAGTTAAAAAAAACGTTGATTAGAAATTAAAAAAGAAGTAAAACATATTAATTATTTTTAAAAATTATATGGGGCACAAGAGGAGAGAGTCTTCAAAAGGGTATAATTTGTTTTTTGAAAATGGTTAAAAAAAGACAATAGTTGACGGCCTGTGAAAATTGTCGAATTCTAACAAGTTTGACTTTAAAACGTTATTACGAGAAAAATATACATCAAAATTTGATTTTTTTTTTCCGTGCACAAGATATTGAAGTTACCTATTTGGAGAAAAAAAGAGAGGGAGAAATGAAGTATTTTTCAATTTATTTCTTGATGGCCAGTGAAGTCACTTTTTATGAAATTTTCAGCATGTTGGAACTGTAAAAGTCTCATATTTTTACTGGCCTTCACCCACCTATCTCCCATGTACCACATAAATTCTCCACCTCTTAATTTCATAAACAATACAAATTGTTGAAATTTGTGTCACAAGACCGATTCACGATCCATGTTCACCAATGATCCCATTAATTTGGCCTTTGATACATAAGCGTTCCTCTAGGAATCACTGAACAAGAGCTTTAAAACAACTGGTCCATATCGGAAAGTCTTTCCGATCAACAAGTCATAGCCTTTCAATCTGAACATTTTCTGCATATTGGCAAGAAGTGAATCAAGATAAAAAGATCAAAGACCCTGAAGATTACACAATCAGGAAGACAATGCTTGTCATTTCACCGATGAAGGCTTATCGACAAGAACAAAGCAATTAGAGTGAAGTTTTCAAATCATGCCGAGCTCTTGACTCACACCGATGGAAACCTCATCGGCGAGAAACATATTTTCTTTCACTGACAAAGGAGAACAACTATCAGAGAGACTTGTGCAATCGGAACGAGTCACTCATATCTCACTGACATTATGGGTTACACCGATGAAGGAAGTTTCAGGAAGAGTCTTACTGACCTATCCAAATGAGTGAAGCGGTAGATGAAACATGTCGAGGAGACTAAAGACATCTGAACAACATTTTATTCTCTCAGTGATGGTTCTTGTCAGGCCAATGGTAATAAGAAAGGATCACTATTCATTGGAGTGACACTGGGCGATGACTGAAAAGACTTCTAGTGGTCTAGACTACTTTGACATCGAGAAAATTTCACAATTTTCTCCCCGAAGTAGTATGAGTAGAAAAGCAAGGGAAAGGCTAGTTATATAGCATTGGTAGGAGAATTATTCAGTCTTCCCGACCAAGAATGATAAATCACAAGGACACTCCACATCGAAAAGACATTCAGTTATGTCTTGGCGATCAATTGTGGATGTATAAAACAAAGGTGGCACCAAGTTAGATACATAGATCGATCTAAGACGAGAAAGGTTTCACCGATGTAGTCTTTCATGTCATTCTGACATTGTGAAATTCAAAAAACCTATTGCATTCATTCTCAGAGATGGACATTAATGGCTGCACAAGTGGACATTGTGTAAATATTCTCTGATTGAAAGGAGAATAAACCAAAAGAATTTGTAGAAGTTGCAATGGAAAGGATGGGAGATCAAATTGGACTCAAAGAATTTAGTGCTACTAGAGATTTCACAAGTAAGCTTACAAACTTCTTTATAATTGATAAATTATAATTCGATTCTGTCTCCTCGGAGGATTAAAAATGGAGGGTTCAAGTTCTGTGAAAACAAAGAGTAGGAAGCAACAGGGTGAAGGTAGTCAAACCAAAAGTAAAAAATAGAGAACTAAAACAGGGGAGGAATCCAAAATAAAAGAAATAAAATTGAACCAAGACCTTATCAATAAATTACCTGGTTCAGGGCCAAAGGCCAGAAGGTTTGCACAACTAAGGGCTGATGTAGAAAATTTTAAAGACAAATGCAGACATGTAGGAGATGCGTGGACCCCTGTTAGAGGATATGAGTTATTCATGTTCCACTATTATCAGAGAAATAGGTTTGAACTAGTGTGCAATCCTTGGAGTTTCAATTTGGGAAAACTGGTTGTTCCAAATGTATTTGTGAATGTAGAACTCATGAAACTTCTGGCTAAGCATTACAACCCAGACTTGAAAGCTATTTGCAACTTGCAAGGTGAACTCTTCATACATGTGTCCAAGACTGCACTTTGTGAAGTTTTTAACCTAAGTGACATGTGATGAGCCAATTGTATATGAGGATTTGGAAAGGAAGTATTGGAGAATGGACACAACTTATAAAGGATGGAGATTGCCATTACATAGACCTAGGAAGGATGGAGACCTTGTTCCACTTGAAGACAATGATGGGCCTCCTTTTCATGTTGATTTGTTCGAACCCTACCTAAAACACACATATTCTTAGTGTGTCAAGTATTGGGGGCTGAAGCCTTTGAATTCATGTCAATAGGGCCAATGGTGATTGCAGTAGATATTCAGTGCCACTATGCAAGACCTTTCGATTATGCCACACATTTTCAAAGGGATTGACTTAGGGTTAATGGCAGTAAAAAATGGATCTCCCACACTGCACTTCAAACATTATTCCATTCTTATGCATATGATATATTGTACTATGGATAGGAGATAGGGATGTGGCCAAAAGAATTGAAAATTACACAATCTGATAAGGAAGATCAACCACTACTAGTACAATTGTGGACTGCTATTTGGGACAATAGATTTGTTAACTCTAGCTATGTTTATTTTGAAGAATATTTTGTCAAGATATTGTATAGGTTTTTTAATCACCCCTGTGATTATTCTTTGACTGATGAGATTAAAAGATTTCTAAGGCCCAAATATTTCAATGGACCTACAACTGTTGGCCACAATTGTGGTGATTGGTATTGTTATGTTGATGCCACCATGATTAGGGTATATGGTTTTGAGGATACACCTTTTCTTCTACCAAAAACAGTGCCAAATAGAATTTTGCATATTTGGAGATTGTTAGACAAATGGACTATTCAAGTGTTATGAATCTGAGTGCCTATGAGGAACAATCATTCATGCCAAGTACATTGTGCTTTGGAGACTTTATTGTGTTGTCAAAGGAAGGGTATGCTCTAATTTTAAATAAGTTATCACATTTCAATATGAAGAAGGCTCCACCAAGAAAGGGACTTGATCCTGAAGGCTACATTGATTTTTCTAGAAAGAAAGTAAACTTGGGTGGATATGTTCATATACCCTATCTGTGTGATGATATTATCAAGAACATGGAAGGGAGGGAAGCTGAATTGGCCATTGATGAGTATAACAAGAAGATGGAGCAGAGAATGAGGGAAATAGAAGAGGAAAAAATGTCTTCTGGTGAAAAGGAACACCAAGGCCAAACTGACAAAATTTCTAAACTGAGAATTGAGGAGTATCAAACTCCCAATAGAGAACAAGAATTTGAAGAAGGATCTGATACAGATACAAGGTAGTTAGCCTATAAATCCTTTTTTTTCTGATGATGAATTTATAAAATCTCGTGAATTTAGATCATTCTTGTACAAGCAAAAAGGGAAATCAATAAGAGAATTTGTCACAGATATTACACCTAGCAATGAAGTCCAATTGTTGAACACTTTGAAATTAGATGTGGAAAATGAGATGAAGGATATGACTCTAGAGAGAGGAAGGAAATTGTTGGAGGAGTCTGGTGTAATGATTTTCCCTAGTTTAGATTTGAACTCAACTCTTGTTTTTGATAGTTTCTTGCATGATAATGGTGCTACACATAAGCTTAATCTAGAAGGGGTTAAAAAAGTATACATAGGATCAAAATATAATCTTGATGAGAACTCTCTCATGATTTGGGCCTTGTATCCTCCACACAAGGAATCTATGATCATTGACATTGAGAAGGCATTTGGCCATGTCATGACATTGAGAGTAGGAGAAATTGATCCTGTGGTCACGACTGATATTGGCATTAATGCAGCCAAAGTAAATGAAGCACATATTTAGATGTTGATTAAGGAACGAGACATGTACAAAATGAACAATGAGAAGATGCTCAAAGAAAATGATTTCCTGTAGGACATGGTCAAATGTACACTCAAGGGATCTACTAGATTACTAACTCAAGGAGAATGTTCCCAATCAAAGGATAAGAGTGAAGAATCAAATGTACATGCTCAAGTAAGTAAAGCCAGATTTGATGCACTCTTTACAATATTTCAAAAAAGGCACACCAACTTGATCCAGTTTGGATGAACAAGTTTTTGGTGACCCACTCCAAGAGTTATGCTGCAATTTAGGAACATAAAAGGATAAATGACCGAATTCAGGGGAAAATCTAGGAAATACACAAGAAAATCACTTCTGATAGTGGAGCCATCACAACTGTTGAGGATATCATGAGAAAACACCAGGAATACTATAATGAACTTCAAGCAGATGCAAAGGAGTTCATTGATGCTGCAAAGGAAGGGGTGCTTGCATTATTCAAAGATGATGGAAAATTGAAAGACCAGAGCAAATGGATGAAAGAATGTAGGTTGATATTGTAGGAAGCCTTGGAAGCAGCCATGAACAAGGAATCAACATTGGATGAGGCGTATGAATAGTTGGAGAAAATGGTGATTATGGAGATAGTTGCAAGGAATGCTTCAAAAGATGCTAATACACATTTGGGTCAAAATTATTTAGATCACATGACACGAGTTCAATTATGGCTCACTAGAGCTTAATTGTTTATGTTTAATTGTTGCCAATTCCAAAAGACATTTATGAAGAGGTGTGTCCTCTTCAAAATATTGATATATAAGTTGGATATATAATGACTAGACAATAAGAGCGAATAGGGAGAGAATAGGAGATATACAAGAAATACTTTTCAGAATGTTTATCATATAGATTATACTGTATGGACCATGATGCATGCATGAATTTTTGGCTGAAATCAATGGAAGAGCTTTAATTCTATGTGGCCCACTATTGGTGTCTATTGTTTGTTGATTTAAAGCAATTATTTGGTTGTCTCCACATTGCTACTTCTTTGTTATTTGAAGTTGTGTATCCAAGTTGATATTTCAATTTCATCAAGACACATTTGCTATTGTTGTGTAGTCAAGTTAATTGGTTTCTATCAAAGAATTAAAATCCTTTTAATTGATTATAGTAACTTGGGAGTAACATTTGGATTAGTAAGAAGAGTTAGGTAATTGATAAGATTGTGAATACTGTCTCTAGATTGATGCTATCTTGTTATTCAAATTAAGGATATACTTATTTGTCAATATACATTTCCTGTCATTGTGTGATTTTGTTAATTGGTTCCTTCAAGGAAGGATTAAAATCCTTTTAATAAATCATAGTAACTTGATACAATCAATTGGATCAATAAGAAGAGTCTGTCAATCACATTCCTGCACATTTATACAAGGTATAAATAAACTTAAGTGCCAAACAATTAGAATTATAACCAACACTAGCCACTTGTCATATAACTTCATTGACTCCGCCTACCCAATAGAGCACTGGTCCACCTCATTCATACATTTCTTATCCACTTTCATATTATAAATTCCTAATTATCACATTAGAAGTAGAGTAGTTATCAAGCCTCCTTTTATTTCACACTTTATGCCACTATGGATAGATTCATAAATTCAATTAAGTCATACAACTTTAAGTCTGCTTTAGCAATCAAGGTCTATTCGCGTAGGTTTAGTAGAGCTTGAAGTGTAGGGAGTCATCGACCATTTACGTTAACTCCATTCATTGGTTCAAAAACTTTGCAAGTCTGATCATAGAGCCTAACATCCTCTTAGGATTTGTAACCTGCATTTTTGAGATCCAACACAACATTCCAAAATTTGTTCTTAGATTGATAAAAAAGTAATGAAAACAATTTTTTAAAAAATCTAAAAAATTACAGGAATAAACTTCATCAAAAGTTCTACATTTCATTAGTTTACATCATTTTGAAATTCAAAGCATAAAGACCACTTTTATGTGGTCGAAGTTCAATTTTTTTTTTGCTGTTGGCCGATTCCTTTATAAAGTGTGACATAGGATTGTGCTTTTACCCTGTAACTTGTGAACTTTCTCTATAAGCATGTTTTACTTGAGCTTAATATATGTTTTAACATGAGTTTGTTCGTTATGATTTGCAAATCCTTTCATGGTGATCATCACTTCTCTCTCATTTCAAGCATAATCATTTGTATATTTGTCTATGAACTCACTCATTATCATTTGTGCAAATAGTTTGACAATGGTTTCAATTGTCATTTTTATGTATAGATATATTAATGAAATTAACTGTTTTTCCTTAGTTTCTTGCATAGTTCATGTCATATATTGAGCCAAGATTGACAGTTGCATGAGTTTCTAACCATGCATTTGCATGTAATTTTGATAAGTTATTGATTATTATACAAATGGTAGGCTTACTTTCTCTCCCTTCCTCTCTTTCTTGATTTCATTTCCTTCCCTCTTTTCCTTTTGTATCTTTTTTATTTTCTTATGAATTGGATAAATTAGTATTAGCTTGTTTAAATGTTAGTATTAGATATGTTTCTTAGATTCTTGATCCCATAAATTGTGTTTAACATCATCCTGTCATAACTTCTACTTAATCTCTACTAGCTCCTTGTATAAATAACATCTCATTCACCATTGAGATGTCTTGCAAAACTAAGAATTGGTGACCTTGATATCTTGGGGAGGCTTCATAGTCTCGTTTCAAGAGAGGAGTTTCTCTTCCATCTCCTTAGTTAGATACCATGACCAAGTCATTTCACACATCAACATAACTGTGCTACGAGGGAATCTAGATTTAGATAGAAAGTTGTAGGAAAAATTGTGGTTCTTCATTTAGAAGTGAAAAATCCCAATGATTGTTCTTCATTTATTTGGCAGTCTTGTTAAAATACTTGGAGACTTCCATAAGTTGGCTCTAGGAACTTTGATTACGTTCATCCCTTCTCATTTCAATCATATAATGCTTTACATTAGCTTAGGATCTTATGTAGTGAACTTGATGAATTTGTTCTAAATTTCAATCTTAGATTTTTTAAAACTCTTGAGAGAGTGTGTTGTGTGCATGCTAGAACTAATCATGAGATTCTTGAGCTCTATCGATAGTCCTTAGAGCCATTCTACAAGAATGTGCTCAAGCAACTCCTTGGAGTTGCCACTTTTGATGATGTCATCAAGTGGGCTCTTCTTTTAGAGAATATGCTATTTGAGTCTTAGCATCATTTGGCACCATGCTAAGCCAATCAAAGTCTTTTGCCTCATGTAATAAGTGGCCTTTGGTTTTCCCAATTTTACTAATCTATCACCAGTGTTTAGATTGTAGTCATCATGATTTTCTTAGGAAAATTAAATGTATTTTATTCCCTAGCAAGGTTGGGTCATGCATAATCATGATATTTTATTCGTCAACTTATTTCCTTCTATTTTGAAGCATTTATGGCTATCTAACCCACACAAAAAGATACTCAATGATATCATGAATTATAGTGCCTTGTCCAATGGTTGTGTGAGCCCCTAGGTGAAGGTAAATGGAGGCCAAGTTCCATGCATTGAGCATCCAAAGTTTTGAAATCTCAAATTGTTGGGAAATTTTGATCATCTCGAAGAAACCTCCAAGAACAGTAGTGCCTTCGGTAACTTTTAATTTCATTAGATTGCCTCAAAGACACATACAATTGTGCCACAAAGTAGAATCAGACACAGTGCATTTCCCACATTAACCCTTCTGAGAGAAACTCATGCAAATCCAGTTTGAACAACAAGCATTAACAAATTCTAACAGAGAAACATGAAACATGAAAGATGAAACAAAACACACAGATTTACGTGGGGAAAACCATTTCGGGTAAAAAAAACCCACCCTCCAAAAGATCCAAGCCATTGTATTATTCAACAAAAAAAAAAGTTACAATACAATCTCAGGCTCATAGCCTTTTCATAGAGTTTACATCTTGTTCCATCTGGAGACATACTAGAAAGCATAACCCCTTATACGATCTTTACATTGTTACAATACCCTCTCACAATATATAGTGTAGATCCTCTCTCTCATGGACCTCTTATCAACCTCTCAAGTGTTTACAATCCTCACTCTGTTACAACACTCTCTCACAACATACAAAGAAGATTCACATAGAGGGAGGTTTCACATTCAATCCACAGAGAGAGAGTGGATGAGTTACCACCTTTAGAACAAAATTTCCTTCTCTTACTCTAGCCCTCATCTCTCTCTCTCTCCCAGCTCAGCCTCACGACCTCAACCTTCCTCACGACACTCGGCCCCATAGCCTCGGACTTCCTCACGGCACTCGGCCCCATGACCTCAGCCTTCCTCACAACACCGAACAATTCTGTACAACCAGTTTGTATTCCAATCTAGAACCGTTCAATAGGGAAATTGTTGAACAAACTTGGACAACGAACAATTTCCTCAGTGAACAATTGACACATCAACAGGTCAGCAAAATCATCGTTTGTTCAACCGAGTCCACCTTCACTTACATTGGCTTGAATTTTTTTATCGGTCACAGTCATTAAGGATACACCGATCTCCAAAGTCTCCCCGATGTCTTCATCATCTTGACTTCTCGACCAGGACTATCGGCAAGATAACGTCCATTGATAGGGGTCCATAGTATCACATCAAATGGACTTGTCTCCCTAATGTCATTAAGTTCAACCACCTCTCAAACCATCTTGTCGGCCTGAGTCACCTCGATACAGACCATCGACCATACTCACCTCGACGATCAACGAGAGCTCCAACTGCCACTGGATCAACCTTATTAGCAAGAGAACAAGCATCGGAGAAGGTTTCACCGAAGTCCCAAGTCACACTGATGACCTCATGCTCAGCTGTAGTTTAGAACACTTCATCGACAAGAGTCACATTGAAAGCGAACCCGCTGGCTAGAACAACACTGTCATTAAGACTCTTTCAAAACCTTCATGTCACCTCGACCAAGTACCATCGACTAGAGTCACACTAATGTCCAAACCCATCGACCAAAGAACCAATATCGAAAACAAACTGGAATCTCACAATGATAGTTCAAGTCACACCGACCACTTCCATTGACAAGACAAACCAAAGGTCACACTGACGTCAACCAAACTTCTATTGTTAGAAGGAGTTAGGAAACTTGCATCGATAGTTTAGGTCATATCACTAGGACATACCAGAGGTTACACCGATATGGTCATGAAGGAACTTCACAAGGAGAACTTAGATCGGGCCAAGTCATGCTGATCACATAGACAGTTCAGGATCACTTAAGCAGATTGACAAACATCTCAACAGTCACACAAAAATTGCTCACTCAGAGGTTTAGGCTAGTGGGATTGAGGCACACAATTCCAACAATCTCCCACTTGATGAAGATCACACTGGAACCTATAGAGCACTCAGGAACTACTGAGATCACACTGGCTTCACCAGTTCAAACCCTGCTCTGTTCAAGTCTCTGATTAGTAGCATTCAGGATACCCAATCAATAAGTTTCCACAGATAGCAGTCCACTAGACAATCTGCAACTAAGATCAAGTATCCAACTGTAACTCACTATCCAACATTGTAACCAATGACATTCATCCATGAAACCACAAAGATCCAAACATGCTCTCATGCTCCATCAAGACTTCTGCAACAACATCTAAGCTGTCCACCGTTCAGGCAACAAACCCTGTCATCCTCCAACATGCCATCTATGGAAGAAAGGGTACAAGCGAAGGTGAATATGCACCAGTCCAACGAACACAAGCAAAAGATCCTAGTGATATGAACAACAAGACACTGCCATCACTCCAGAAAACAAGATAGAACATCAACTAGAACAACAACCAAAAAATTGACTGCTCCCATCCAACTGATCAACCCATGTGACTAAAAATAGCACCCACAACAAGTACTAGAACATTCAATCAACCATACCTCGAAGGTATCTATAACAAAAAAACTCATGCCACCAACATCTCCACCCATAAACCACAGAAATAGGCTCCATGTGCCAACCAGTCAAAAAAAAACAAAGCACAACCAGGAACTCCCACTGCATGGGTAATGTCCAGATGAATGCAAACTTGGAATGAGCACATTCAATTCATCACTTCATTAACATCCCAAAAATAAGGCACCATCACAAAGGCATACCAAGTCTACTTAGAACATCACATAAAGAGTGTAAACATGTAGTTTCAAGGAACCATCCACAATGATATGCACAACTTGTAAATACAACTCTCACAACAAGTCTTCACAGCTCTCTCAAGTTCTTTACACAACCAACAAAGGAAAGAGATAGAGAACAACCTCAAACCAATGTAATGTGAAACCAAACATCCAGGAAGAGAACCAAGACCAAAGAGAGAACCTCTGCACATGATGAACCTGTAGAAAATCCTCCTACATACACCTCTAAATGCCAACTGTGTAAAGTAAGATCTTCTTTACATCCCCAATATGAAAGCCTTAACAACATCCATCCATATGAATATAAGCTTCTTAAAGAAGATCAAACTAATCCATTTCCCATCTCAGGAAATCAACCCACTACCATCCCCTATGACCATCATAGATGAAAAAACAAACCCAAGGAGACAAACATGCTATCTATCTCTCACAATGAATCCTATAGAACCATCTAACATTAGCTCAAGATCCATGTCAAAGAAAGAAAGCATAAAGTACCTAAGAGAAACAATGGGAAATACCTCTCAAGTAATAAACCACCAAGCAGACCAAGAGTGGGGAATGAGAACGCTCCTCCAAGATATGCAAGTCATCACGAGCAATCTCCTCATAGGTCTCTGTTGAACACACGTCCAACCAAGGTGTAGGATTCTTAGAATTTCTATTGATATATCATTAGGAGCAACTATCAAATACAACCTCACCTCATTCTCCATGTATCCATGAGTACAAGCAACTGATCATCTCATGCTAAACTCCAAATGCATCACTACACTATCATGAAGTATCAGGAAAATGATCAAAGCACCCAATACACAAATAATTACTAGACCACTATCAAAGCTCCAATCATTTGAATTAGGAACTTATCATGAAAACATGATCTTACCACCCCCCTTAGGAGATCCCATGCTCCAAGTGAACATACCATGGTCTCAAGAGTAATGCATCATGCCAAAAGTCCAAACTAGAATTAAGAGTATATCATGACATAATTGTAGCATACTCTAAACCAACATCACCTGTCAAGCACCACCAACACCTTAGCCAAAGACTCCAGACGTCCTTCATGGCTCCAAGATGTTTCACATCCTCAAATAGTGTTCCTACAAATGAAAAAGAACCCTTCTACAGTAATAAGATCAAAGAATTCCTCCTAGAAACATCTGCAACACTAAAGAAGATTATTCACTGTGCATAGTGATGAATTTCTAGTCATTGCTAAAGCTCCCACTGAACAATAATATCGAGCTTTCCAAGCATCATGACCACCAATCTCCAAAACATAAAAGAACTTCCAGGTCTACAAACATATAGCTATACTGCTAATTATCCCAAGTGAAACCAAGATCTCATAAGTAAGGAGATTCACCATGCTACAAGACTCCATAAACAACTATCCAGGGACTCACTTATCATCCATCCTCTCAATCCTGAAACAACATACCAATGCACAAATGACCATAGACAAGGACAACTAATGAAATCTGCAACATCAATAAACCAAACCTGGTGGATATAGAAAGTCCACATCTGAGTCATCCCATTGCAAATGAATGAGTGGCCAACCCACACACTTGTATAACTCATAGATCTAATCATTGAAACATGCAAACTCATTATCACATTAGTAATCATAAACCAAGATATCAAAGAAGATAACCATATAGACACCAAGACTCCAACACCAGATCATGACCAAATCCAAATTTCCAAACATGTCCACAATGAGCACCATAGTCTAGGAATCCATGAAGAAAACAACAAGTTTTCTTGACCATGTAAAACCTACAAAAAATCATAGAACATGCAAGTACAACACATCCTTAAAAGGAACAATAGTTCAGGAACTCCAGGCCTATTTCAAACCAACTCCAAAACCACCAATATGCACATGCATCTGAGAAAGAGATAGGCTATTTCAAAAGCTTTCAAATCATCTAATGATTAACTCCATAGCCTTCATGCATTCGAGGTGAACAAAAAAAATTCCTTCCAACACCAGGAAACACCACCCAACATAAGCACTCTCTTCCATGGTTGAGAAATAACCCAAGCTTCTCCATATCACCAAGGAGCCTCTCACACAAACACCCAATATGAAAGCTTTGCTGCAACACAACCATGAAGTAGAAAATTCCACCTCATGCACCAAAGTTATACCGCTGCTAGCTAGGAGACACAAATCAATTCAACATAACCAACTCCTTTTTCTCCATCTTCACCACCCTTCATGCTGCATGTTATCTTTGAATACCACAAGAATTCCACTCACCAAAGGATCAATATATTAGAAAATTCCTCCATATTTCCTCAAGCCTAATAGACTAAGAAATCTTCACAGGAGAAATACCCAGAACCTTAAACACCAGGAAATCTTACATGCAAGCACATGCAAGCCACATGCGAGTCCATGCAAGTACACGCAACACACATGCAAGTACATGCAACTCACAAACCTACACATGCAAACAAATCCCAGATCCTTGCTCTGATACCACTTGTTGGGAAATTTTGATCATCTCGGAGAAACCTCCAAGAATAGTAGTGCCTTCGGTAACTTTTAATTTCATTAGATTGCCTCAATGACATGTACAATTTTGCCACAAACCAGAATCATACACAGTGCATTTCCCACATTAACCCTTCTGAGAGAAACTCATGCAAATCCAGTTTCAACAACAAGCATTAACAAATTCTAACCAATAAACATGAAACATGAAAGATGAGACAAAACACATAGATTTACACGGGGAAAACCCTTTCAGTTAAAAAACCCCACCCTCCAAAAGATCCAAGCCATTGTATTATTCAACAACAAATAGAGTTACAATACAATCTCAAGCTCATAGCCTTTTCACAGAGTTTACATCTTGTTCCATCTGGAATACTGGATAGCATAACCCCTTATATGATCTTCACACTATTACAATACCCTCTCACAATATATAGTGTAGATCCTCTCTCTCATGGACCTTTGATCAACATCTCAAGTGTTTACAATCCTCACTCTATTACAACACTCTCTCACAACATACAAAGCATATTCACATAGAGGGAGGTTTCACATTCGATCCACAAATAGAGAGTGGATGAGTTACCACCTTCAAAACAAAATTTCCTTCTCCTGCTCTAGCCCTTGACTCTCTCTCTTCCAGCTCGACCTCACAGCCTCGGCCTTCCTCATGGCACTGAACAATTCTGTACAACCAATTGTTATTCCAATCTAGAACTGTTCAAGAGGGAAATTGTTGAACAAGCTTGGACAACAAACAATTTCCTCAGTGAACAATTGAAACATCAATAGGTCAACAAAATAATCGTTCATTCAACTGAGTCCACCTTCACTTCCATTGGCCTAAATTTGTCTATCGGTCATAGTCATGAAGGACACACCGATCTCCAAAGTCTCCCCGATGTCTTCATCATCTTGACGTCTCGACCAAGCCTATCAACAAGACAACGTTCGTCAGTAGGGGTTCATAATGTCACATCGAACAAACTTGTCTCCCCGATGTCATTAAGTTCAACCACCTCTCGAACCATCTTGTCGGCCTGAGTCACCCCGATACAGACCATCGGCCATACTCACCCTGACGATCAATGAGAGCACCAACTATCACTGGATCAACCTTATTGGTAAGAGAACAAGCATCAGAGAAGGTTTCATCGATGACCTCACGCTTAGCTTCAGTTCGGAACACCTCATCGGCAAGAGTCACATCGAAAGAAAACCCGTCGGCCAAACCAACATTGTGTTAAGACTCTTTCAGAACCTTCATGTCACCCCGACCAAGTACCATCGACAGAGTCACACTGATGTCCAGACCCATTGACCAAAGAACCACTATCGACAAAAAATTGGAATCTCACAACGATAGTTCAAGTCACACTGACCACTTCCATCGGCAAGATAGACCAAAGGTCACACCGATGTCAGCCAAACTTCTATTGTTGGAAGGAGTTAGGAAACTTGCACTGATAGTTCAGGTCACGCCGACAACCTTCTTCGCTAGGACACACCAAAGGTCACACCAATATGGTCATGAAGGAACTTCACAAGGAGAACTTAGATCGGGCTGAGTCACACTGATCACATAGATAGTTTAGGATCACTTAAGTAGGTCGGCCAGACATCTCAGCGGTCACACCGAAATTGCTCACTCAGAGGTTTAGGTTAGTGGGATTGAGGAACACAATTCCAACACAAATGAGAGCTACTTTACCTTGCTGAAAACTCAAGTTAGCCCTAAACCTTTTGCACTCACCATGGAAAATGCTTGTGAATATCAAGAAGGTGGTGATAGCTTCACCTATCACGACAATATTAGTCTCAAACAAAATTGGTTCCCATATCAATCCAAAAGCACATCAATAACATATGCATTTTGGGCCTATTGGATACTATAACTAATCTTGATTTGTTTAATGAGTGTTGGATTCATGATAGTAATCAACACAAATAACTCTATTGTCCTAAGATCCTTGAGAGGTTGTAATTAGTCTTCAAGGACAAGATGGAAAATAAAAAAGTGATCCATGATGAGACTAATAAACTTGTGATACAATTAGGGCTTGAGGAAAATGATGATTCCCATGAGCCCTAAATCGAGGAAAATATCAAGAATTTTGATGGTTTTTCTATTCGAAACATGGTGTCCTCTATACTTGATTTGTATTTTGACAAAAAAATGAAAAATTGAGCTTGTTACAATTTAAAAATCAGGTTTATGAAATTCTAAATGGCATGAAAGATGATGATATGCAACAAAATGATTTCCTAGAGTACTACAATTTGAATATGGGAGACATTAATTTTGTGTAACCTTTAGGTATGTGCAGGTCAAGAATTCAAGGGATGGTTTCATAAAGTAGGATGGTTTATAAGGATTAAGGCTAAATGATATCTAGAAGATGATGATATGCAATAAATTGATTTCCTAGAGTGACATGACTTGAATAGGGGAGATGTAGAAATTTTGTCCAACCTTTAGGTATGTATATTAGGATTAAACCTTCATGTAATAAGGTAACAAGGCACTTCCAGTTTATTTTTATCTTGAATTGAATTCATTTGAAATTATAGATAACTTGGATGTGATGATTGATGTAGATGAATAATCAAATCAAGAAGGTTTGAGATTTGAGTTTGATTGATCATACTCCATGTTTGAGGATTTAATGAAAAGAGGAACAATTTCACTATAAGAGGAGAACAATGATTCCATTGATGATGGGTAAAAATAAAGAATGGTAATGGATTTTTTAATGAGGTTTTGGACGTAGATTCTTGTGTACTGTATATGAACTTTTTTCAAAATAATGTTGAATTTAATGAAATATCTAAATATTTTGAAAATAGTGAGACTGATTCTTGTTGCATAAATCTTGATTCAATGATTGGAAAGAATGAACCTCATGTTTTGTATTTGTTGATACACATGAAAATAATGTTTCTCATCATGGGATTTTTCACAGTTTTACTTGGCAAGGTTCATTGTTGACTAATGATTTTGTTGATTGTGTGCATGAAAATTAAGAACTTAGAAGGGTGGTTAATGAAATGCAAGTTGTTAGAATAAGTTCTTTCGAGGACCAACACTCATCTTTGTATGATGACCACACAAATTAGGGACTCCCTTTACCCTTTCCTATTCTTTATCCCAAGTTTCATTTTGATTAAAGTGATTTAAATGTGAAAGCATGCATTTAGATAGAGAAAGCTGATTATGAGATATCTTATCTTTTAATATTACATTATAGAAATCTCAAACATAATCCTATATTGTGTATACTTTACAATTTTGAGTTCAAGGATATTCCTGCTTACTTCCATATGTAGATAATCCAATTGATATTACTTAATATTTCAAAAAGCAAGACAAGAGTAATCTCAAAATCAATATCCCCAAGCTTCTAGGTGCATGTTGTACATATGTAGTTAGGAATATTTGTTTTGAACAACTTTTTATTTTATTTATGTGTTTTCAATTTTGTGTTATGTCTAATTTTTCCTGGTTTCCCTAGCCTTGTTTGTTCCTTATGTTGCTAAGTTTTCTAATGGCATATTTTCAAGATCATATTAATTTTTCTTTCCATTTTCTAGAGATGTTTTAAACAAAATAAAGCCATTTCTTAAACTCTTTAGGCTCATTTGAATTATTTTAGACTTGTCAAGCATGCTTGCTAGTTTCATTTAATCAAAGATACTTAAGAAGAAAACTTAATACTTTCTAATTGAGCTAAAAAAATATCACAAAAGAAAATAAAGTGAGAAAATAAAAGAAAAATCAAGAGAGAAGAAAATAAATTGAGGAAAGAAAAGAATATAAAAAATCTCATTTTTATTGGTGATTGAGGTACCTCTAGATGCTTGGCTAGTAGTAGAGTTACACCTTCAATTGAACTAGAGATAACCTTGTTAGGGCATTAAACATCCATATGACACACAAAGCAATGTTTAAGCATGTGCGTAGGACCAATTGTTTTTATATATGCCCAATTCCTTGTTCCATGATAGTAATACTCAAAGAATAAGAAATGAGCAATCAAACCCATGTACACAAACATCTAGTTAAATGCAACTTAGTGCTTGCTTGTTTAAAGTGTGGGTTTAATTCATAAATCAACACACTGTTTGTGTAATGCTTTTTTATTTAATTATTCCTTTTAACCATATATTCTATAATATTTTTTTTCCATGTTTTCCCTCGAGAGTTAACATTTATTGTTACTTATACAACACCTCATTTCCTCCTGAAATAGGGACCCACATTTTTTTTCTCATTTTGGCCATTTGCTACGTTGAGCTCTAGTTTGTAGCTCTGCTAATAATTGACCCAAGAGATTAAATGGCCCACAAAATTCACTTTATCCTTGAGCTCCCTTTTCTATGTGCTCTCATTTGTGACCTCATTGTTAAATCATTAGAGATATGTCCTCTCGATCTACAAACCATGTTTGAGATAAATTGTTCATGACTATATTATGTTGAGTTGTATTTATGTTCATGGTAGCTTTATGTTCAATCTATGCTCATATGCTCTTGCTCCCTTTCTTTGATGTGTACAATGCCTATTTTTACTCTTAGACCAATGTTAATCAATTATTGATCTTCACTTTTGCATAGACCACATGTCATGTTCTCATTTTTCATGACATGCCCTATATTGACCACTTCATGCCCTATAAAAAATTGGATGAATTCTCATACAACAACACATGCAATCCCATCTTATCAAAGGCTTACCTCTCCTTCATGTTGCATGGCTTGTTAGATTATCCACATCAACTCTCTAATATCTCAACCTTTATTTGTGGTCATGCCCACATGTTGAGCTCACCCTAGGTCCCATCACTTTCCACATCAATTGCCTCATCCAATGAGATGACCCCTCATATATGATAATTATCTCGTCCCTTTGTGTGCATGCCAATCATTGATCTTTGTTCTTCATCATGTGGTTATTGTAGCTCCTTGCATCAATTAATAATATCATATTTTAGGGTGTGCATGAGTCGTTAGATCATTTTTAATCCAATTGTTCGTGCATCCCTAATGATATTTAGGCTTTGGCACATATCAAAGGTGTAGTCATAATTGATACATCCACCATCATCCTTCATCATGCGAACACCATGCAAACCTTTATCTTCGACTTACATGAGCCATGTATTTGGCCACATCATCTAGTTGGTGGACCCTTCTATGATGTCATTTGTGTATGCCCTCTTGCATATATTGTCCGCTATGCATACTCATCACCATGGAGCCAATGGAAAAACTCCTAATAGTGAGCAATATGATCTTTAGATCCAATGGATTTGCACAACCCTATGATCTTCTTGAACTCTAACATAATCGTTCATTGCATAGTTCATCAATCTCCTTTTCCAATATATGTAGTTCCTGTATCTTTTGCATGAAACATTGTAAGCTCTCCCTTTGGGCTTTCATGAATAAATAATTTTTCTAGCTCATCCCATTTTAGAACCCACTATTGCATTATCCCTCCCTTTTGCATCTAACTATTGAACTCCAACTCATCTTTTGCTAGCTCATCTCAAAACAACTAGTGGCATATCACCTCTTGTTGAGCACTTTGACAACCCTTTGGCATGTGTTGATTGCTGCATATTTTTTGATTTGATGATCTACATAAGACATAATATTTGAGATCTTTGACATCTTCTTGGCTTGCACCAACCATCTATCATTATATTATTTGACAACTCTCATGCTCCCCCAATCCAACAAGCTTGTTTCTCTTCCATTGTGCATGTATAGCTAGATATCATCAACCCTATTAATATGTTGGGATTGTATCTCATGTTGTGGTGTCCCTCATTCAAGGCCACCATGTATGGTCACACTACAATTAAATTTTATGGTTGAACATAGATTTTACCTCAAGTTTATCTTGTGACAATTATGACTAGTCATATCACATGTACAATTCCCATGCCTAAATGTCACTCCTTTGATGGTACCACATATCATTTCATGTGAATAAACTTGACAACCTATATCTTTTCCCAAATTTGGGTATGTGATAGGAATAGTATTTAATATTTCTCACTTGCTTGTCTTATGATATACGTGACAATGATGTAGCTACCCACTATAGCCTAGTGAAATGAAACCTAATATTGTTGTGTGCAAAACATGAATCCATGCATCCTACATAATCCAACACATCAAACATCACCCACAATACAAAAGTTATTGATTATTTTATTAACATATTAAATAAATTATATTTCTTGAGCTTATTAGATTTGAAAACTTGATTTTGTCCTTTCTCTATTGCCAAGTGACTCAAGATGATGATAACAAGTACAAATATAATTACCTTAGGATTGCATGAACAATAAAAGAACACATAGAAACCCCTACATGTGGCTAGAGAAATTTAGCATAGTAGGAAGGAATTTAGATCAAGCCAACCAATTATTCATGAGATTGTTGAGCACTTTTCGAGAATTTTCAAGAATACATAGTTCACAATCAATGAAGATTTGATTTCATGAGTGTTTACCTATTACACCTAATGCACGACATGATCTCATATGTTAGAGCTCTGGGATTGATGCTCTCTATGACTCCTTTAGTATCAAATATTTTGGACACTTTCCTAAATAGATATGCATTGTCTTGTAACATATTAAATACCCAATTTAAAATTGGTGCTTAGATTAGAATTTTCCAAAATTATTACTATTAATGGTGCCACCTATTAGTTGTATTAGCACAAAGTGCCTTTTGGATTGGCATTTCTATATAAATGATCTTATGTATCATTGAAAATGGGGACACATTTGGATTTACTAAATTTTTTGTTCTGGAAGAGCAATGAGGATTGGAAGTGAAATACTATCCTTCAACATATGTAACTTGCTAGAGAGATTAGATATATTTTTGTTTGAATCCAATTTATTTATAAACACAATAATTGTAATGTGTGAAATTTCTTTGTTAGCATATTTTACTTGAGATTAATATATGTTTGAACATGAGTACTGGTTATTCTATTTTCATCTTTTCATGATGGTCATCACCTTTTGTTTCTCTCAAATCAAGTATAGTCATTTGTATATTTGTTCATGAACTCATTGGTTATCATCTATGCTAGTAATTTGGTGATGGTTTCCTTTGTTTTTTTCAATAATAGATACATATATTCACAAAAAACTAATTTCCTTAGACTCTTGTATAATTCATGTCATATGTTTAGCTAAGACTAACAATGGCTTGCGTTATTAATCATGTGTTTGTAAGGAATGTTAAAAATTTAATGACTATTTTAGAAATGGTAGGCTTACTTTCTCTCCCTTCCTCTCTTTTATGATTTCATTCCCTTCCCTCCTTCCCTTTTGAATAATTTTCATTTTCTTGCGAATTGAATAAATTAGGATTTAGTTAGTTTAAATTTTAGTCTTAGCCATGTTTGTTGGATTCTCCATCTCGTAACTTCAGGCTTAACATATTCACTTCTACTTAATCTCTAACATGCCCATTTTTTAGTCATCTCATTCATCATCAATCTTTCTTTCAATACCGAGGCATGGTGACGTTGAGATTGTGGGGAGGTTTCCTAGTCTCTTTTCAAGAGAAGAGTCAATTGGTCATCCATCTCCTAAGTTGGTGGGAAGTATAATTGTATCATTTTCCCTATCAATATGTATGTTCCAACCTTCAACTATAGACTTTAGAAATAATGGTTGCACATGACCCTAAGTGATTGTGAGAGAATTGTGAGAAAATAATTGCACCTAAGAGAAATCAAAACCTTAGAAAAGTATCTCGCTATAGTGTTGTAAGTGATGGAAGGAAAAAGGAGTTGAATGTGACTAGGTTGACTTAATAGAAGGGAGTATGGGATTTTTAGATTAGATTTGTAGGAGGGCATAATGAAGGATAGGAATGTAATAGATTAAGGATTTTTGGAAGCCATGGAGAATAAATTAGGAGGACAATAGGGAAATGGAAAGTGAAACAATGAAGGGAGATTGACAAGGAGAATTTCCTTATGAAGATTAAGCTAATGGACATTAGTAATGGTGAAGTAGAGTAATGTAGGGTGAGAGTTTAAAGTTATGTCACACCTTTATAAAAGAAACAACCAACATTGATCTAACTTTTCAACATGAATCATTAGAAAGTGACATATGTTTTAAATTTTGAATGATCTAAACTAATGAAATGTAGATCAATTAGTGTATTTTATGTTATATTTTTTGAAAAAATTATATGGATGTATTTTTTTTTTTTTGTAAAATTGAAACTGACACTATAATTTAGTTATTGATAAAATGCTAAAAAATGAAGTTAAGTGGGATGCCACTTTTTATTTAGTAATTTTTTTTTGTATTTATAACTTGAACCTTTAACACATGATTAATTTTTCCCCTTTTTAATAAAACATATTATTAAAATAAATTTTAAAATTTGTGTGTACTAAAATACATTTGTTTCAATGGGATGCCATTTTTTTGCCTTAACTATTTATTTAAAAATGAAAAAACTCAATGGTCCCTTGATCTATTGGTGAAGTTGAATGGTTCTAAATGAGCTCACTAGGGATCAAGTCTTGCTGAGTGCAAGGCCTCAAAATTATAAGAGATGAGGTTGGGATCATGCCCTAGGTGAATTTGGTGGTATGGATACCCCTCAATCTTTGGCTCTTAGTCAAAGAGGTTTTAGCCTAAAGGATTGTGCTCCTATATCGGGTAGCTAAAATTTCTTTGTGGATGATATAAAATCATCCAAAAAAAGAAGAATAAAAAAATATAAATATCTTGCAATGAAATCTCTTCTTTAGTGCATCATATTTATTAAATTTAAAATGAACTTTAGTATTTTTTGATAAGATAAAAAAATTATATTTTGTTGTTTTTGATATTTATAAGTGGGATTAAAAGGGCCCAAACCCTTGTACAAATACAAATTCATAAGATAGATGAAATATGCACCATAAGCAATGGGGCAAATCAAACCACTCAACAAGGAAAAACAACAAAAAAAAGAGATGAAGGTAAGACCCTTGGGGTCCCACTTAAATAATACCAAACCTTGCTCTAATTGGCTTCTCACCCTTCATTCTAGAATGAATTTGAAATAAATATTTAGGAATACCTTTCTTCCTCCTTTGAACAACAATCTAAGAGATTATCTTCCAAGTCCTTAGAATAGGGGGAGGTAGGGAGTGATTCCCCCATATAGCGCCAATCAAAGTGTGAAGAGGAGAAACAGATTGATAAGGCAAAGAAAAATGGTGGCCCTTTGCCACATGAGTAATCTAAAGTTTATTTGAAGCCAAAGGTAAAGTAAGTTGAGAGATTGGAGTAGAAGGTACAGAAATGGGGTCCAAATGAGTGAAAGGAGGACATGTCATAGCCACACTAGAAACTAAAAAGTTGAATTATCCTAAGAAGACTTATCATACTAAGGGGAGCCATGTGTTGGGGAATCAAGGCATGATATTCAAGTGATCTTCATTGGCATTCTTCAACCAAGTAGTCTTGCCCAAGTGCATTGAGAGAGATGAAAATTTGTAGCTAGGTGACTAATGGAAAAGTAGGATATGCATTTGAAAGGGATACCCTCATAGTCAAGCAATTGAGTCCAAAGCCTATCCCCCACCATCAAAACCATGTCCTTGTGAAGAGACTTAGAGATTTTATATTTTATTGTTGATGACCTACTTTTAGTAAAAATATAAATAATAAGCAAGTTGCTAATTTTTTTAAATTACACTTATAGATCTACAAATAGATTTAAATTGTTCTAAAAGTACTATTTAAATAAGTAAGATTTTTAAAAATATCATGTTTTTTATTTTTTTGTAAAGGGGCCCAAAAGTGATGCTATCATTTATTGAGTTGACACTTCTAGTTGGAAAAGTTGTGGCCTATATCTAATTCATGTACACTGAATCTAGCTAGATCATATGCTTGACTAAAATTAAATTTTGATTAGAAATGCTTAAATTCACTTGTGTTAATAAGTTTGACTTGAATGTGGATGCGGGCCCGTGTTTGCGTACTAGGAGCAAGACAAAGAAGAGGGCAACCATTTCATTCCAGGAACTTGAGGACGTGGTAGAGATGTATGACAAGGTCATCTCTAGTAATTCGGATTTGACTAAGGTTCTTGATAAAATGCTTTAGTTTGTGTTTGATCAACTTTTTGTGCTGATGTTTTGCTGTTGGTTTTTGCTGTCGCTTTGTCTAATGTTATCTTTTGACAACATTTTTGTCTTTTTTGTGCTGCTGATGCGTGTGTTTCTTTCTCTTTAGCAGCTTCCTTTTGTTGTATAGGGTTTTGGGGCCCCTTCAAAACCTGCCTTTCCATATCAAAAACAAGTTTGACTTGTAGTGTGACACAAATTTGAACATTCACCTTTATAGTAGAGAGAGTGAACAAACTTAATAGCAAGAGTGAATGTGTGGAACCCTTTGAAATCAGAGCAAGGCTTTATTTTCTACTTAGGTTCAAATAAGTGTAAGAAAATGTGTTAAGGAAAAGCTAGGTTTAAGTTTCTATCAATGTGTAAGTTCAAACATTCAATATTTCCCTATGGATGCTAGTGTTTGATTGTTTAGGACATCGACCTTTAAGTTTTCCTTTCAAGAATTTTGATTTGTAACATTTAGGGTAGATTTTAGGGTTCATAAGAAGCCTATGGGTGGTTATAAACTTGTTTGATGATGGATAAAGGTCTTGAGAAGTAGGAAAATAATCCTATAACACACCTATAAGAATAAACACTAAAATGATTGCAAAAATAGAAGGTGGAGTGTTGGTGTGAATAGGGATATTACTTAATTGGTTTACCTCTTAGTTCCTATTCACACTTGTCAGTTAAGTGTACTTAGGATACACATAGGATACTTATATGTTATCCTATGTCTCACCTTGGCTTATATAACCAATGGGTTTCCTTTGTAATCTTGATCAATTCATATGATAATTCTACTCACGTTCTTTGATAGGAATTCAATTTATTATTGTCATATTGATCTTCTCATTTCATCAAGTGCTTTCTATTAGGTATCTAGATTTTGGATGGCTATCTCCATAGTCAAATCTTACATGGTATCATAGTAGGTTGAGTGTCTTTGGTTAGTCCTTTTGAGTAATCTTGAGTGCAGATCTTGGTGGATCTTGAAAATTTGAGTCCGCTCTTTTCTTGCATTAAATGATGACTTGGAGAATTATAAAAAATTGATAGAAATACTATAATTTGAAGGGTTCTTCTTTGCAGCTTTATATTGCAGGTTCATATTGGAGCATGCTAGTGCAAATATGAGCTCACCATTGAGTTCAAGATGTCTAAAAAAGTCCATAATTTATCCTTTTGATTTTTCCAAATTAGACATGTGAGGTCAAATATACAAGGGTTTGAAATTGAAAGGTGGTTTCTAGATCCAAAAGGTAGCTACAATTTTGAAGCATTTTGAGTAAAATCTAATCCTACCATCACATCTAGAAGGCCCAAAAACCTAATGATTGATTGTCAAATCATCAAATTTGGACAATTTTGTCTTAAACCCATATTTTTTTATCCCCTCCATCATGTGATTGTTCATATAGTTGTATATCCACTAGCATCATCATTACATTGGCTTGCACATAGGTAATCAATATATAAAAAAAAAATTCTTAAAAAAATATTTTTCAAGATTTAAATTAAAAAAATGAAATATCTAGAGTACTTATGCAAACCTATGCAGCATACCCTATACATTTTAGTGTATGTAGATACCTATGGGTAGCTCTGTGGGTGCCACATGGCATCGAATACTAAAGCCACCACACCACCCTACCAATGGTGGTTGTCGCCCTACAATACCATTGGCGTCCCTAGACTACCAAATCACTAGTGGTTTTCTTTATCATAAAACTAGTAAAACACTTGTGAAACCACTGAGATTTCCCAAAAGTAATTTTCTATTGTTGATCAACTATGTTTTGGCAACTACCAGTGGTTTCCCAATTTGATGGTAGTTTTGTTGAAACATGATAATAGTTTTGAGATGTCAGGGAATATTCCAACATAGGGGAGTATATTATTTTTGATTGGTGTTGATGTCAGTAAACCATCCTTAACATGCCTCCTCACCATTGAAATTTTGGTTTTTGTGTGCTCCAACTTTAGAAGGCCATAACTTAGTCATCCATCTTCCTTTTTGCAAGCATTTTATTTGATGTTTTCCCACCAACCACTCCAAATTACTAAATTGACATTTTCCCACCCTATTTCTTCTCCATCGATGATAGCTTAATGATGAATTTTTTAATTTCAACATAAAACCATTTAGTGAGGCTATCTTATGCCTCAAAAGCTTCTTGCAAGGTCCCTAGATCTTGGATCACATTGTTTACCATAGCAAACAATTCATGTAAAGAGGAAGGGTTATATAATGATAAGGATAATTCATTAGGTAGAGGTGGAAAAGCATCATGAATACTAGGTTCAAGGGTACACCAACAATCAGTTCTAGGAATGCTTTCAATTTCCCTTTGTACTTAATATCTAGACCATCTAAATGCTTAGGTTTATCTTGAACATTGATGCCTATCTTCTTAACATTTCCACTTATAATATTTGGGACATGGGTCTAACCTTTGATGTGGTCTCCTCTCTTTCTTTTTTTCTTTTAGCCAAAAGTGGTAGCCCACTTATAATTTTATTTATAATATTTTAATACATATTGCTGGTTCAGGTGGACATACTGGCGGGAAAGAGCCAGCAAGAAAACCCCCAGTCATAGTCCGAGTAACAGTTTTTACAAATCACTATAAAGACTAGAATGGTCATTTATAATTTACAATTCTTTATCCTGACCGATACAACTGAACTAGATCCCCATTGATGACCAAAAATCCCAAGACAAATATACAGACTCAATGTATAACAGTATCCCTTAAGCCAAAATTCAACCCATTACACAATTACAACTTACATTGTGCTAAAAAGATGCAGATTTGCTTCCAGCTCTTTGAAAGCCATTAACCAAACTTTCTTCAATATCCACATGCTTTCCTTTATGTTGGTAGTCATAAGATGGAACTGTTTTGTTAATGTTAGGAACATAACAGTAACATAACTTTCTTTTAGCAACTTGTGACGTGGCTAGGAGTTGCAGATCATGAATACAGACATGACTTCTCAAAAAAGAAATTACATGGAACTTTCTTTTGAAATCATCAATCTCTTCCATAGAAATAGCCAATCTATGTTTATTGAGAACCTGATATAGATGCACAAAAGTATCATGCATTGTGGACAATAACATGCCTTGAAAAATCTCTACATACCTCTTCTTATGGAACAAGAGGTGACTTGGAAACATACCACCTATCAAACCATCACCCAATGTGAAGTCATACTGTTGAACACTATTTAACAGGGCATCATTTTCCAAATATTCACTAACAACAAACTTGTTAGCAATAATCTTCAGAACATCAAAATTTTGAACTAGGTTCAAAATATTCGATAAGAAAATAGAAAGCAAATTCGTAGGAAAAATTATCCTTTGCAACTCTGTTTGCAAAATATTCTCCCCAATGATAACTTTGATGCAATTTAAAATAGATCTGCACTTAACTTTAAATACCTTTTGCAATGCATCCTTATCGATTGAAGCCGAAAAGGGTTCCTCCCAAGATTTAACTTTAACAGGAACTCTGTAATTGTGAACTTTAAACTCTACCAATTCCATACTCTCGAATTCTCTAGAACGTTAATAAATAAGAGTAGAATTGTTTGGAACAAATGAGCAGAGTGGGAGTTGTAGATCATGAATACAAACATGACTTCTCAAAAAATAAATTGCATGGAACTTTCTTTTGAAATCATCAATCTCTTCCATAGAAATAGCCAATCTATATTTATTGAGAACCTGATATAGATGCACAAAAGTATCATGCATTGTGGACAATAACATGCCTTGAAAAATATCTGCATACCTCTTCTTATGGAACAAGAGGTGATGTGGAAACATACCACCTATCAAACCATCACCCAATGTGAAGTCATACTATTGAACACTATTTAGCAGGGCATCATTTTCCAAATATTCACTAGCAACAAACTTGTTAGCAATAATCTTCAGAACATCGAAATTTTGAACTAGGTCCAAAATATTCGATAAGAAAATAGAAAGAAAATTCATAGGAAAAATTATCCTCTCTTTCTTTTACCCTCCCTAAAATTGTCAATTAAAGCCCTAGGGGCCTAGGATTGACCATTGATGGGGTCTCCTTTCTTAATTTTACCCTCCATTAAGCTTATAATTTTCTTATAGTCACCTTCCAACATCCTTTCATATTATAATCCACTTTCATCTTGTAATCTTGGAATTCTCTCCTCAAAAAAGAATTTATTAATGTATGAATCCATTGCAAACACCTTTTGTATAGCCTCCCAAGTGTCATCCATGGAGTCATTAGAATTTATAGAAATATATTTAGAGTATTCTAGTCTTTTCTTTTCATCTTCACCTCTTTAATTTTAACACCTTGATAATGAACCTTAAAGGATTCTTTGTTCTTACAAAGTTCATCATAAGTAAAATTAGCCTTGATGGAGGGGTATCATTCCTAGGACATGTTTATAGTTCTTGATATAATTTTCCAAGGAAAACAAGTAAAATGGAAAGGATACCAATTTTTTTTATGCCTAAAGTGATTCAAGGGGATAAAATGATAAAAATACAAATACTTAAGTCTTCCTTCCAAAGTTATGTACCTCATGATACAATGAGCAAACTCATCCTGTGAGAGGTTTAAATAAATCTTGGTATTTGTAGATTTTTTTTTTCAATTCTTTGTAGTGCTTCATAAAAAATAAAATGGCATCATCCCCAATTCATGTCGTTAAATTTTTTAGACCCCATCAAACAAAGCTCCCTAACTTGAACAAGAAAATATTTTATTACTTTGAAGTCTAACCCCTACACCATAACATGCCCATTAGCTCACCCTTTTGTAAACTCTATTACCAATGAGGTATCATGTCCATTTAACCTCTCAAGATATGTAGTTAAACCCCCATTCATCAAAATATTTCAAACTTGGAAGTCTTTCTTTACATTAAATTATAGCTAAGAGGCTCAATTTTTTTTATATCACCTCTCATTGTTTAAAACCCTATATCAAATTTTCCTCCACCTCACAGTATCCTACCAATGCCTCTACCCCACAAAATCACAACAATTCCTTTTTTTCCAAAGCTTGTTGATGTGGAGAATGAATATAAGTTTCTAGAGAGAGCCTTCAAGTATACCAAACCATCATGACTGAGAAGACCTTCCCTCATGTGAGTGATTAACCAAATCTTCTTGATCCTAATAGGATAGTGAACATTAACGATTTATAATATCATCATTATTAATTTTAATGAATTCCAAGGTGAATGCATCATTCTTCACTCAACTAGTGGTTCCATAAAGGTAGACCTCCTAGTTCACAAAATATAAATATTCTATTAGTTTGTCTAAATATATGAAGTATGTTAATATTTATTTTGTTTCCAGTAATATCAATTGAGTCATTTATCAAGACTTTGATAGTCCAATTAGGTTGGTTTCTCTCCTTTAGATAGTTTATTATATTAATCGAATCCCCTTCAATTATTAAGGAGCGAACACCAATTTTTTGGGCCATTTTTAAGACATTAATTATTGTAGCTTTAGCAAAGTACAACAATATTATTTGAATGGAGAAAGACCATTTATTGAATATTTTATTCTTGAATCTCTTTAACTCATGTTTTTATTGTTTTTATTAATGGAGAAAAAATTGAATGATATTTAATACAAGCTAGTAAAGAAAAGGCAATGACGAAAGACCATTACTTCTACAATATAGCCAATTTTATTTTTCTATTATTAACATCTTGCAATTGTGAATATTAGAAATTATTGGTACCTTTTAGACATAGATAATAAATGATCATGGTTTAATTCCTAAAATATACTTTGGTTCTTAAGAGGGATAGGATTGTGAAGCTATCTAGTTGTTGAAACTTGTGATAATAAATTATATTGGGTCAAAATAGAAAATTTAAATAATCACACAAAAAAAGACAAGCATAAGAGATGTTTAAAATATCTTGAGTGAAAAAATGAAGTCACTTCTATAATGCTTTCATATACACTTAGAGTTGATAGAGATAGAATTTTTTAGTCATCTAGAAGAAAGATACATCAATGAATTTTCACTGTGTAATTTTTTTTTGTCATTGTGACTTTTTTAGATCCAAATTATTATGTTCACTAGATATGCATTTAACTTCCTTAATTATTATATGATTTACTATTCATCTAGAATTTTGAATTTTAATTTGTTTCATCTTATACTTATTATGTTCACTTAGCAGAGGGGAAGTTTATGCTGATTGTAATAAACATGAAGACATAGAAGGGCATGACATAACTCTTGTCATATTGGATTTTTCATTGAAATCAATTTTTTAATGATTAAATTGATAAAAAAATTAGTTATCATGGCTTTGTTTACTAATGCTCATAATTTTTTTTATTTAATAGTATTGAAGGTTTAATATGAATAAGTTATTTACCTCTAACAAAAATTTATAGTAATTATATCAACATGTGCATGGAAAATTTCAATCCAATTGCTAGTTATAATTATTAGATACAATTGAATACATATTTATATTAATTAAATAATTTATGAAATAATTCAAATCTATTTTAAAACCAGATGACATGTAATGGGCTTGGATATCAAATTTATAATTATTTGTAGTCCTCTCTACAACCACATGTCTAATTTTTGTCAATAACCCTTGAATTTAGTTGTATTTTACAACTTTTCTTACTAATGTCTATACCTTTTAGTCTTCAATATTTATTCTTGAATTAAATAGATTCAAATTTTCAAATGTGTAAGGTGAAAATTCATTCCATAAAGTTTAGAGTGCATTCTATTGAGTTTGGAGTGCATGCACTATGCATGCTACTAGTTATTGTAGAAGATGTGAAGTCAAATAATAGGAGGAAGTAAGAAGCAACTTCATGTTCTTATGTTGAAAGGTGTGAGGGTGTCTAGGAGTGGGTTTGACAAATTGTTAAGGCTCCCTCTTTTGGTATTGTGTTTTCTTTGGCAATTTAGTTGTTGTTGTATTGTCTCTATCTTGTTTGGGTGTTCCATCTCTTGTGGAACTCATTTTGATTTCCTTTGGCTGTTGTGATTCCCTTATGTTGCGATAGTTCTACTTTGTATTGGATTTTAGGGTCTTGTCAAAATTAGATTTTTGCATCTAATAAAATACTTCATAGGCTTATGTTTTCTTAGCTCAAGTTTGACTATTTTTGTATACCACTTACTTCAATAGTCAAAGTTAAAATTTGTTCAATAAAAAGTAAGACAATTATTTAAGATCTTTTGATAGGCATGAGGAGTAAAGTTGCTATTAATTATTTGACCATTGAAGAGTATAATATTAAAATATAGTTGCGAGAAGACTACATTATACTTTTTTTCAAGTTTTTTAAAAACTTTCTTGTCATGAAATTAAAAAAAAACTTTTATAACCATAAAAATGTTACAAAATCATCATTATTGAAAAAAATAATATTTTTTGAAACATAAAACTTAATAGCACATATAAAATTTCTATAATCACCATTATTGAAAGAATGTAGGAAAATTTTGGAACATAAAACTCAATAGTACATATAAATTTTCTATATCATATAGAATAATTTTCTAAACTTTTATACAACATGTGACACCCCCAGCATGAAACTTACTATGTAACTCCCATGGTATTCAATTGTCTATTCTCACAGAATAGTAGCTGTTAATGATACGAAAGGTATCTTCGTGCACTTATAAAATCGGGCTCTCGCTTGAAAGAGTGTAGCAAGCAAACAAACTTTGGTCGAAAAAAGAGTGAATGGCGAAACACCAAGTGGGTTGTGAAATTTCAAGGCCACATGTAGCACTCTATCCAGCTGCAGGTTTGGGCCATCTTATTCCCTTCCTTGAGCTTGCAAGAAACCTCGTTTCCTCCCACGGTTTCACCGTTACTCTAATCACACCCGCCTGGAATGTTTCCCCTTTGGAGACCAAACATGTTTCAGACCTCCTTTCCTCCAATCCCAACACAATCCGTCAACTAGAGCTTCCATAGATTCCTTCCGACGGACAAGACACCAAAGATGCCGACAACTTTCTAGAATGAATAAGCAAGTCCACGCCTGCGGTGGAACAAAATCTGAGGATACTACAACAGCCCAACTTCCCCTTTTCACCGGTTCGTGCGTTGATATCAGATCTCTTCCATGCGGAAGCCGTGAACGTGACCGACTCTCTGGGCTTGCCAAATTATGTCTTGTTTACATCTTCTGTGGCCTCCCTCTGGTTCATGTTGTGTCTTCCTCGACTTTATCTCTCTGACGGAAACGAGGCTCCTCTGTATTCCGTGAATATCCCAGGCTGGAAGAATCCCTTCCATGAGCGCGATTTTCTAGACTTGTTTCGCAACAAGTCCTCTCCAATGTTTCATGGGTTCCTGAGCCTCTGATCTCCCTTACGAGGGATGAAGGACATTCTCTTCAATACATTTCATGCCTTGGAAGCTCAGACAATTCATGCGTTTCTATTCACAAGTGTTAGAGAAATCGACCGCCTACTGCCGGTACATGCGATTGGACCGATTACACGCTTGGGTGATCTAACCCAAGCGGACGGGGAGGGAGAAGAGTGCCAGAAAATGTGGATAGCTAGCCTAAGGCGTCAGTGGTGTTCACATCATTTGGTACGTGGGGGTTGATGTCGATAGAATAGTTGACGGAGATTGCGTTACGGTTGGAAGCGAGTAGCCTAAATTTTGTTTGGGTTGTGTAGGGCATCGGTAATTCTAGTGATGTTACTACTCGTTTCAGTTCTAGTTTTGAACTGGAGTTGAGCAACGTTCTTCCTAACGGTTTCTTGCCCCGAGTTGAGGGCCGCGGACTGGTGGTTCCTTCTTGGGCTCCTCAGGTTGCGATCCTTTCGCATCCGGCTGTGGGAGCTTTTGTTTCTCATTGCTGATGGAATTCTGTGTTGGAAGCTATTTGGTTTGGAGTTCCCATTGTTGCTTGGCCTCTTTATGCTGAGCAACGAATGAATTGCTTGTTAATTGTAAATGAATGGATGGTGGGTTTAGAGGCTGTCAAGGGAGCGGATGGGTTGGTTGGCCGGGCAGAGCTGTAGAGTATGCTGGAAGAAGTTATGGATGGAGAAGAGGGGAGATTGGTGAGGAAGAATATGGAAGAATTGAGTTTGAAAGCCAGATGTGCAGTCACAGAAAAGGAAGGAAGCTCCTTTTCCAGCATGGAATCTACATTTAGTGGGCTTGTTATAGCCATCGAAAGCAAACATAACGATTGAAGACTTTTGTAGAAATTTAATTAGAAAGGTGGGCAGAGCTCTGGAGGGTGTTGTTATAACTCATTCTCAGCCCGTCTGCTCCCCACACTTTGTAGTACTACTTCAACATCTGCTTTACAATTTCTCAGCGAATTGAGTTAAATATGCTCTGCTTTTATGAATCTTTTTTTGAATTGTTGTTATCAAAAAAGATAATTTTAGGAAGTGAAGAAAGAAAATTTTGTGGAAAAAGTATTTAGTGATTCCCGAGAAGGATTTTCTTTTAATGATAATACCAATAGACAGGTGGAGTAGTAAGATGTTTTGTCCGAAGATAATAATAACAGCTTGTTGTTATTGTAAATATTGTTAAATTTTTTGTGTTTGAGAAAAACTTGTTTTGGCGATTGCCAGTCATTTTTGTCTTCAATGCTGTCTGGATGTTAGCAATCGATGAGAGGTAGGGTAAAGATGGGATAAGATGTTTTTGAAAGAGGAAAAAATAGGTTTTACAAGGACCTGGAACCACAAGTTTACAAAATAAAAAAAGAGTCAAAAGAGACATCACAATCAGAAAGGTTGTAAAAATAACAGCAGTAAACTCCCACAACCAACAAAAAGGCCAACGAAGGCCACAAAACCAAAAAACTAGACAGAAAGCTAGCAACAGCTAAATTTGAGTTTTTAAAAGATCAACAGTCTCAGCTTCCAACTCGTTCATGTCCTGAACTCCCCTCTTTAAGATCTGAACCATATGTGTGCTTTCCTTTTAAGATTGGCCCGGGTCCTTTTAGAAATACCTTGGTCCTCATTCTTGCTTTCCTTGTTCTCTTCCAAATCAACAACCAGCGAACCCTGTTATGTTTTTTCCAGCTTTTCAGATATAGCATTGATAATAATGGCATTGTGCCTAGCCATTTTATGATTTTGTTCCACGATAGTTTTCAAATTATTTTTGATTTTAACCATTTCCTCTTCCATATACTTGTATTTCTCCTCAATATCACCTCTTTTCTTTCCAATACTGCTATTATTCCATTTCCCTTCTTTGTTGCTGAGGGTGGCCAACTTCAACTCCAACTCCTCTGACTTATAGTAGAAATCCCTGTTTATTTGATTGAACTCATTAATTTCTTGATAGGCCCACTTTAAGACCTTGAAAATGTCACTGATGCCGTTTCTAGCAGAGGTCAGAATGTCACCAGACTGAACTCAGTCTAATATGAGATTTACATCACCTGGGTTGGGGGAGCTAGGAAATTTAGTACCTTCGAATCTGAAAGAGGCAAGAGGAGAGGGCACATAATTTCTACTGGCTTCAAGGTTCTTGAATTTGTCTTCTATGGAATCCATAGAATAGGAAACCAACTTGTTGGCAGGGGAGCCCTTAAGAATAGGATTCTTTAAGGGGGCAGAGCAGTCAGGTAAGGACTCAGGGTTAGCTTTAGCAAACTGGGGTTTTTTAGACCGGGTTTTCTTGCCAAACATCTCAGAGGACGGGTGGGTTTCAACAATTCTCTCCTTGTTTGGCTGAATCTTCGAACCCCCACTATCGGTTTCATAGTCCTCAAACTTTGAAGAGGCCACATGTTTAGATAAAGCCGACATTCTTTGATAGTGTTCATAAATTAACCTAATAAGACTAGGATGAAGAATGGGGTATCTCTTGGGGTTTTTCCTATGGTCCTCAAGGCTATTACTCAACGAACATAACAAGTAGTGAGGCAAAAAAATCTGTACCTTATGGAGGAAGTGGTTAAGAATGGCAAAATGATGCCCATAAACTCTAGTAAATCTCCCGTCCAGGGTGATATACTCCATGATAACACAAAGTACCTTTCTCCATAGTGCCTTGATAGTATCAATTTCGAAATAGCTATTAGAGATTTTAATCAGTTTTAATTTCTCCTTGTCCTTCTTAAGAAATCTGATGACCACCTCGTTAGAGAACCTTGTATTGTGATAAAACTTCATGCCCTCAATAGACATTCCAGTAATCTCCCCTATAATTTGCTTGCCCAACTTCACCTTTCTTCCAAAGAGAATAATTTCGCCGTTGTTCTAGTTCTTCTTGAAGTAATCCGTAGCCACAAAATCGGTCCCATGAAGTTTTTCCAGATATGGAACCAACCCACCTTTTTCAATCTGCTCCCAA
This sequence comes from Sequoia sempervirens, assembly GCA_007258455.2. NCBI lineage: Eukaryota > Viridiplantae > Streptophyta > Pinopsida > Cupressales > Cupressaceae > Sequoia > Sequoia sempervirens. The sequence goes on from VDFB02256132.1 coordinate 205,429,027, forward strand.
ACCTTGTCATTCCTAGTGTGTACCTCATAACTTTTAGGCTCAACTCTTTTCCTGTCCCCCCCATTTTCATTTGCTCCTTACTGCAGACTCTACCAGCGCCGAGGACCTATTGCAGAATTATGCAGCTATTCCAATGCACCCACAAAGCATGCCGCTTTTTCTTCCCTTCTAAGTAACATGACACGGCCCCATAAAATCTCTCGATTTCAATGTACCTGTCCCCTTTCTCTTTAATCATTAATTGTATTTTCCTCTTTCCCATGTGTAACATCATAGTCTAGTAATTCCTTGACTTCAGTTCTCAAGTCCCTACAATTTTTCCATGTGTTCAATCCTTGCTTCCTAACCCCTTCATTCGCAAAGTAATCTGCTATGCTGTTAGTTTCCCTATAGACGTGTGAAAGTTTTACTTTTTCAAAATTTTCTAGAATAGACTTTGCTTCATCTATCCAATTCTTTATCATCCATGAGGGTGGGGTCCTTCCTAAAAGACAGTCAATAATATTTTTAGAATCTCCTTCAAGCCATAAGTTTCTTATATTTAGATTATAAGCTAACTTTAAAACTTGAAAAGCTCCTATAGCCTCCACCACATGGTTGGTTTGATGGCCAAGGGATATAGCCACAACCACCATAAAGTTTCCATTTGAATCCCTTAGCACACCTCCACTTCCAGCCAAACCTGGGTTGCCCTTCGCAGCTCCATCAAAGTTGGCCTTATGCCAGCCGTTTGGGGGAAAGGCCCAATGAACACCCTACCTGCTTTTCTTAGCTGGCTTGGAAGCAGATGAAATGTCCACTTTAATATTCCAATCTTTTTCTATCCTTAAATCATAGGGAGTGCACACCACAACTTCAAGATTAAGATATTTTTGAGGAATCACATTAAAGTTTTCCTTTATAAGCCTAATTTTTTTCTCAAAGACATTATTCTCCAACATCTTCTTGTCCCTGAAAAGTCTATTATTGCATTCCTTCCACACTCCCCAAGCAGCAAAAGGGAATAAGAAGGCCCATAACCTTCGAATATAGGGATTTTGAGTAGGAGCTTTCCATTGTAAGAAGAACTCTTCAATGGTCTGGGGGAAAACCAAATAAAGATTCTGTCCACAGATAGCTAATAATTTTCCCCAAATTAAGGAAGCAAACGTACAGTGGAGGAACAAGTGGTTGGTTGATTCTGCCTTATTCTTATAGAGGTAGCATCTGTTGGGGATTTGAAATTCCCGTTTACAAAGATTGTCCACCGTGAGAACCTTATTTTGAAGCATTATCCAGAAGAAGATATTAACTTTTGGAGTTAGGTGTTTAATCCAAGCTTTAGATTAGAAGGGAGGGGGGGCTTGAGAAAGGGATAGTAAAGAGATAGCCGAAGAGACAGAGTAGCTAGCCGAAGGGTTATCCATCCAGATAATGGTGTCATCCTGCTGATTCTATCCCAAGCTGATAGCCTTTAGGGAGGATTGAACCTGAGCCAAATTCTGACTGATCACACATAAGTTCACCTAGTCTCCTTCAAACCAATAATCTTTGACAAGTTCCTTGAAAGCAACTTTACATTGCTTTTCCCATCTATTGAATCTTTCAATATTAATAAAGGATTCCTTAAAGAGCCATTTATCCTCCCAAAATCTAGCTTGATTTCCACTTCTGATGTGCCATCATGTCCCTAATTCCAGAATTTTTCTACCATAAATCATATCATTCCAACAAGCTGAACCACATGGGAGGATAGGAGAATCCAGCAGAGCTTTGAGGGTCATACCGTCAACCATATATTTACTTCTTAAAATATCTTTCCATTCTCTGCCAAACGAGAATGATCTCCATATTTGTTTGGCTAGGAGAGTGTTATTAATAATTCTAATTTTTCTAAGACCTAAACCCCCCAATATCTTCGATCTGCAAACCAAATCCCACCCTATAAGAGGCATTCTCTTTCTTTCCTCCACTCCAAACCAAAGGAATCTTTTTTGGATCTTTTCAATGGCCTCTGTGTATTTAGCAGAGATTTTGAAGAGGCTTAAAGCATAAATTGGGAGATTTTGAAGAGAAGCTTTCAGATGCTGAATTTTTCCTACTTGGCTCAAAATAGCTCCTTCTAGCCTGCCAACTTCTTTCTGAACTTGTCAACCAAAGAGCACCAAAAGGAGTCCAGAGGTTTGAGGCATAAAAAAAGTCCAAGATAAGAAGAAGGTAAGGAATCCACCCTGTAATCAAGGATTCTAGCAATCTTGACCTATCTATGCTTAGGGGTATTGAAGAAAAAGATGGAACTCTTTTGTCTATTGACGTTCTGCCCAGTCACCTTTTCATACACAACTAAAGTTTTTTTCAAAGTCTTAGCCTCATCACGGAAGATCTACCCATCAACATAGTGTCATCAACAAAATTTTGGTGAGAACATATCAAATTCATGGAAGAAGGACTAAGACCAACAAGGGACCTCTGATCAATCAATCTCTTAAGATTCCTTCCCAAGCTTTCAACCATTATAGTAAAAAGAATAGGTGATATGGGGTCACCCTGTCTTAAGCCTCTTGAATTTTGAAAGAAACTAGAAGGAGATCCATTAACAATGATGGCTGTGGAGACCGTGGTAACCAACTGATTCACTAGCTGAATGACTCTGCTACTGAAGCCAAACCCCCTTAGGATTTTGAATAAAAACTCCCAGTCAACACAGTCGTACGCTTTGGAGATGACCAACTTGAGAAGAAACCCTTCAGTTTTAGATTCCACAAGTGAATGAATATTCTCATGGACAATGACTATTGAATCTAATATTTTCCTTCCACGAAAAAAACCATTCTATTGAGGGGAAATCAACGAAGGAAGGATAGAAAGGATCCTTGAAGTCAACACCTTAGAAATGATTTTATAGAGAGAGTTGCAAAGACTAATGGGTCTAAACGCCTCAAACTCCATTGCCCCTGGTTTTTTAGGAATAAGGACCACAAAAGTAGCATTCAGTTCCTTAAGGAGCCTTCTGGAACCAAATAATTACTTAACAACATTCACTACATCATTTTCCACAATATCCCCAAACCATTAAAAAAAGAACATAGGAAATCCATCAGGCCTAGGGGCCTTGTTTCCTTCAAAAGAAAAGACAACTTTCCTATTTTCCTCCATAGAGGGAATGGCCGCAAGATTTTTATTGTCTTCCCTAACAAAAACCTTGGGGATGGCCTCTAATAGAAAGTCTTGATCATTTTGGTTGATTTCCCCATTCATCGAAAGTACGCTATTATAGAAGAGGACAACTTGCTTTTTGATGTCTTCCTCCTCAAATCTAGTACCATTAACTTCTATGGAAGTGATTCTATTGGCAACCCTGTGTTTTGAAGTAGATAAATGGAAGTACCTTGTATTTAGATCTCTAGCAAAGAGCTGTAACACCCTCGATCTCTACCTCCATAACTCCTCCTCTTTTGCTATTATGTCGTGCAACTTCACCAGTAACTCATTTTCTCTATCCTTAATATATTCAATGTATCCTTCCTTTTGGATTTTGTACTGGATCTATGCCAACTTCATTTGAAGTTCAGATTTAATGCCAAAAATGTTTCCAAAGGATTCTTTTTTCCATCTTCTTAAATTGTGTTTGACTTCTCTCAGCTTTTTAGCAATTCAAAACATAGCAATTCCCAGAACATCAATATTCCACCATTTCCTAATTTCATCTAAGATTAAGGGATGGGACAACCACATTCTTTCAAATCTAAAGGGCGAGTTTTTCTTCACCTTTATAGGGTCTGCCACAAAACTTATGGGAAAGTGATCTGACCCAATTATGGAAAGAGCTTTAAGAGAGAAAAAATAGCTTAAAAGCCACTGATGAGAAATTAAGGTTCTATCTAACCTAACTTGAATTAGATCCTTACCAGTTCTTCTATTTGACCATGTGTACTGGGCCCCTTGCAAGTCCATATCAATCAGCTCCTTGTTGTTGATGAAATAAAAAAGATCAGACTTACTCTCCTGGTTCACCTGAGAACCTCCAAATTTCTCCTCGTTTAGAAGGGGAGTATTAAAGTCACCCATGACTATCCAATGGTCATTATAAAAAATCCTGTGGAAAGTAGAGAGCTCATTCCACAAAGATTTTCTAGCTCCTTTCCCATTGGGAGCATAGATGTTCGACTGAATCCAACTAAATTTATCTCTGATATGTGTGAATTTAGTAGCCACATGATTGTTGCTTTCCAACAAAGGTTCCCCTTTGATGAAGTTCTGGTTCCAAAAAGTAGCAATGCCTCCTGATGCACCATCTGAACTGTTTCCTTGGATCCCACAATTCTGAATTTTTTTGATCTTCTCCACCTTTTCTTTGGGCATTTTAGTTTCTTGGATGAGGAGAATATTAGGTTTATGATCCCTAACAAAATTGTGCAAAACATCCCTCTTGTGAAAGCTATTGAGCCCTCTTATATTCCAAGACATAACCTTCATGTCTTACTAGGGGATTGGAGGATCTCCAAAATGGTCTTTTGAACACCATCTGCTATATCCTGAAAGCTTTCATGCTCTCTCTGCCATTTGCCCGATCTTTTGCCCTTGACAAGCTTAGTGGCACCACAATCTGCCTTTGCTCTTGTTCTGGTGATAACTCCGCTCAGAGTATTCTGATGTTTTCTTTTCTCCTTTTTCTTAGAATGAGAGAGGATTTCTTTCCAATTAGTATCTTCTTGGCTCTCCATATCTCTTCCAGATTCCCATTCCTTTTCATTCATCCTTCTTTGCTCCCAAGGGAGGGTATCTATTAGGCCATTCCTAGGCTGATTCAAAATTTCACTTGAAAGTTCAGTATTTTGGTTCAGATCCTCATAGGTGTCCTTTACAAAATTTGGGGTTGTTTTTTCCCAAGGATTAAGAGGGTCACTCAGAGGGGAGCATTTGATAGAGGTCGCGTTGAGGATTGGAATGCCAATATCCAAAGATAGACCCTGGATAGGAATGTCCTCCAATCCAAGAAACCCATTTTCTTTATCTTCTGGTAAGATCTTAAGAGTAGAGGAGACAAAGTCCTCATCCCTTTTCCCTTCCTCCATATTTTCCAATGTTCCTTCCTCATCTTTCCTAGGGACAATATTATTTTTTTCTCTTGTTTGGTGGTTAGTCTGCACATTTGGGTCCTTAGATTGGGTTTCATCAATATTGTCAGAGGTATTCCTCTAAGTTTCATTTTTCCTACCAACCTCCTCACTGGTATTGCTTGCTTGTTCTTCCCCGTCATTTTTCTTTCTCCAGACAGTCTTAGGGTTGGATGAGTGATTTTATTTTTCTTTACTGAAATTTAATGGGAATTTCTTAGCCCAATGCCCCATTTTCCTACATTTGAAGTAGGAAAAAGGAATGGATTCAAACTCTATAGTTTGCGTTCAGGTTCCCAACTTAGATTGAATATCTATTGAAGAAGGTATGCACTCTGTGAGACTCCTACATAGATTTAGGCAAACACCAACCACTTTCTAGCTGCTATCATAGGGTCAATAGAGAGAAGTTCACCAAATGAACTATCTATTCCATTGAAAATGTCCTCATTCCAGTATTCCAGAGGGAGACCCGGGAGTCTAGCCCAAACTGGAACGTTCTCAAAGATAGAATCATAAAGGTCCAAGTGGGAGGTCCACTTCTTTAGGGCCAGGGAATATTTTCCAATGACCCAGGGTCCTCCACTCCTAACAACCAAGATGTCCTCCTTACAGGTAAACTCAAAGGAAAAGAAACCTCTAGGAAGAGCAGCCACAAAAATTTCCCATTTGTTCTCCACTTATTTTTAACAAATTCCCTGACCACCTCAACATTTGGTCTAGGGCCCATAAACTTTCCAACCAGGGCTTTTTCCATCAAAACAATATTATGATCAATGATAGGGTCAGGCACAAAGATGACAAACTTACCTTTCGTTGGGTCAGAATGGTTACTCATTGGAGGAAAAATTGATTTACCATTTGGTTTGATTCCAAACAGTGAAGCCCAAGGTCTACGCTTAGCTCCTTCCATTTCAATGGTCCCTACCACCTCATTGGAAATTTCGCCCTTTCCACCTTGTTGACCTTCAGGTGACGCCCCCTGATTTGTCTTTCCTCCTGGGTCCACCTGGATTTTGTTTCTGGTGTCCTTCTCATCAGATTCAACCTTACCTTTCTCCGCACTCAGAACGTGCACCGATTCAGCTTGCGATTCCTTAGATCCTACTCCATTGTTTAGAGATTCAAATTTCTACTTTTCCCCCCCGTGCTCCACAGTACCGCTCATTGTTTTCCTATTCACTAGCTTATTGTTTTCCTATTCACTGGGATAAGATGTTTGTGGCTAACTCATAAAGCCATTTTACTTAGAACTTAATTTTTGTCACATAGATTAAGAAAATGATATTTAGATACACATTCCGGTAGCATATACTTCACATTATTCCAAATTTCATAAGTTTGGAGTACTATAGAAAGCCATTGACTTATGAATCCATTTATTTTAATTATTTCAGCCTCAATCATACTCGTACAATAATTCCATGTCAACTAGAATTTATAAAATTTTCTTAATAAAATAGTGCCATATATTACTAAGCACTAAGAAAAAAAATGAAAATAAAGATTTTTTATTTTTTTTAAGCACGTTGTATAGAGATCACTCTTCATAATTTTATTTTTCTTCCTCTCCTCCATTCTTTGTGTATTATATCAGGAGTAAAGATGACCCAATTTTTCCATGCTCGTGTCTCCAAGCAAGCCTTTAAAATATTCATAAGTAAATCTGGAATAAGTTATTAAAGGATGTTTTAAATTGAAAATGGCTCCAAGGTAAGATAGTAATCTCTGTTTAGCAATTTTCATTATTGTCGGATTTTCAAAAATTGCTTTTAGCTTTGTTTGATGATGATTTATGAAAAGAAAAAAAATGATCTAATCTTGTTGGTTAAATTTTAGATTGAGAGAGATGATTTGTTGGTTTTAGTGGTTTGTGTAATAGCCATTCCTATTTATTACTATTTCTTTATTTCATTACATCTTTAATATCTTTTTGATTGATCAAGCAACTTCTTTTTGATTAGAGGAGCTGGTTTAATAATCTTACTCAATTGTAGGAATGCCAATAACTCTATGCTATAATTGTACAATATTACATTAAATAAGATAAACTCACTTGATGAGACCAATCCCTAAACCTAGACTTAATATTCAAGGATTCACTCAAAATGGTCTTGCTTACATACCCCTTTGTAGGAATCAAAGGAACCATAGTTCACGTGTTGCAAATGGAAGGATTTCATCCACACAATTAGCACGAGATATTTGACCCCAATCATCAATTGAGATTATGCTTCTAATTCAATCCAAATATAATACTATGATAACAAATGCATTCTAGTCAAACATGAGTTCCATGCTAACATTAGTGTACAAGCACACACCAATCCATATAGTGATCGACTTATGTGTACATCGCATTTACACAAAGTGATTAGATCATGTACATAACACATGCATCTAACATGATTAATGAATGAAGTGGATTCAATATGAAGAGGGAAATTCTAATATTCAAAGAAAATTACAAGGCATTAGGAGACTTGTTTATCCCAAAGCATATATTTAGTGTTAAGTTATCTTGCACTATATTTAGGGAGCTTTATTTTGTAATAAAATAAAATGAACATAATTTTTAGTAGGATAAATTCTAATCCATTAGTGTGTTGATAGATATATATTAAAAGAAGTATGGAAAGATTTCTTATGGCTCTCTTGGCTCCTTATCTTTCTCAAACCCTTTCAAGTGATATTGTTCTTGTATTCCCATTGTTATTTTTTCTCTTTCACTACTATTGTAGTATTCATTTCTTGTTTTTGTGCCCCAAATTACGCTAGGATCCTTACATCCCTTTTCTTTCATTCTAGTTTTCACAATTGCATAATCATAGCTCTTACTATTCCCAAACACACTTGGTATAAGACTATTCACACACTATTTTTAATTTCTTTATCATTGGATACTATGGAGGTAGAAATAATAAATCAACAGGACACGACAATATCACCATAGAAAAAACCTCCTTAACACGGAAAGAAAAACAAAATCAACAAATCAACAAATAACACTTTTCAAATCCCACAGATCAGAAACCCTGACTTTCTACTGCAACAACAAAAAAATTCATTGCCATTAAAATCTCATAATACCTTAGGGCCTTGTTCGATATAATTCATGTCAAATAAAGAAATCCCTAAAACGAAAACTGAACGAAACCAAAGAAAACCCTAAGAAAACAGTTAACGACTAGCAAAAATGAAAAACCTAATAGCACAAGCATTTTTCAACATCTGATTTTCTGGCGTCCGACAAATTCCAACGTCCTATGGTTTTCAGGAGCAAAAGAAACACATACTTTCCCTTGCCTATCATTTTGAATACAACTTCAAAAACCTTATACAAAATTGCTTTCACTATATAATGCCTCTCAGCGCTCCAACACCTAGGCTGCCTTAATAAAAGCCAAACCTGATGCTTTAACTCATTCATATTCCAATACGTTTTTTACCTACTAACCCTACAATGATCAACCATAAATCCCTACCTCATCCTTGCTAAAGTGGCCGATGTTACAAATTCGCTTGAATAGCTCCCCGCTAGTAGCATACTCCATCACTATGGCAAGATGAGTGGGAGTTACACCACCTGCCATAAAAAAAACATTGCAAATTTATTTAAAGAAAATTTTTAGGTGTTATTGTCGGAAGAGCAATCCATGCTCAAACAAAGCAACTACAGATACAAAGCATCATCACAGCTGATCTATACAAAAAAAACAAGTAAAGCCTCCAGGACTCGAACCCCGTACATACCTCCTTGAATCAAACAATATTCGGGTGCCTAAGCATGCGGTAGTTAATAATCTCCCACATAACATTCTAGTCTATCTATAGACACCACCATAGGTTCAAATACACAACAAATCCAGTTCAAAAAAATCGACAGGACACAACAATATTACCATAGATAAAACCTCCTTAACATGAAAAGAAAAACAAAATCAACAAATAACACTTTTCAAATCCCACATATTAGAAACCCTAAATTTTTGCTACAACAACAAAAAATACATCGCCATTAAAATCTCATAATACCTTAGGGCCTCATTTGATATACTTCATGTCAAATAAAGAAAGCCCTAAAATGAAAACCAAATGAAACCAAAGAAAACCCTAAGAAAACAATTACCGACTGGCAAAAATGAAAAACCTAACGACCCAAGCATTTTTGACGTTCGATTTTCTGGCGTCCAACGAATTCCGATGTCTTATGGTTTTGAGGAGCAAAAGAAGCACATACTTCCACTTGCCTGTCATTTTGAATGCAGCTTCAAAAACTTTACATAGACTTTCTTTCACTGTATAATGCCTCTCGGCGTAATTATTTTATATTAATATATATGATCTATAATATTTACTATAAAAATATATATTAATTTAGAATCTTCCTAAAATAGAATATAATTGTTTTTAACTTTTAGAATATTTTTCACAAGATTTATTTTTAATATGAACTTACTTCTTGTTAATTATAAAGTAAATTTAAGATTTTTATATTTATTACTAATAATTATCATTGTTTTCTAATTTTTCAAAATATTATATTTATAAAAGATTTTATATAAAAAAATTATAAATTAAACAATTTTGTTGACAATTTACATTTTTTTTGAAAATGTCAAATGAAAGGCATTTAAAAGACCAAACTATCATAAAAATTTCATATGACAGGTAGGGGTGACCTTCAAATTCCAAGCCTCAATGACAGTGAAATTAAATTGCCTAGCAACGTTTCAATTGTCTTTTATTTTCATGCTGCAACTTTTTATCATAGAAATATGGATGAGGCAGGGACATATAATAAATATCCTAAACAAAAATGAAAAAATGAAGCAGAGCTCACATGAAACAACACACTAGTCAATGCTTAGTGTATGCTATTTAAGCCCAACAAGATTCAATAGACTTTGCAAAGAAAATGAGCATCACAAATACATGATTATGTTGAAGAGAGCAATCAAAGTGGGGATAAACTATCTTAAATATTTGTTAAGCTATTCTCTCCAAAGTGGGGATAAAACTCAAGAAAATAAAAAAGTGGGGATAACATTGTAACACAGGACATGATATCCGTAGTTAAAAAGAAAGCACACAAATTGACGGAAAAGTTAACTATTTGTGATTTCATTTGAGCTCATTATCCCTGCACTTGGATGAGTGTTGTAAATTCTTCCAGCCTACATGTCATAAAGTGGTAATTGCTTATGTCTTTTTGTAGTTTGCAATAAAAATGATGAATGAATAATTACACTTTGGCATGTATAAATGAAGTAGTGATTGACGATAGATACATTAAGGGTAGAAAATTATTAGTTCTTGTAGAATATTAATGCATTCATCCAATTTATTAGTTGCCAACAAATGAACCAATGAGATGAAAAATTTAAAATAGTTTGACCAAATTTCCTAATGTATATTTTTATGTATTTTTTAAAAATACATTAAACTAATTTATCTATCATTCTATTGGATAATATTGTGAATAGTAATATTAGGGTGATGTAAGCCATGGCATCTTTTAACTATTTCATTTTGACTATAAAAAAGTTAATAGTGCAAATATATTTTCATGTAGTTTCAAATTATATTTATTGTCCTATTTGATAAATGACATTATTTTTTATTTAAGAGATTGTAGGCCAATGAACATAAATTTTTTAATCATATTTGAGACAATTTTAATTTATTAAGGTGAAATGAAAAAATATGAGAGATCGTGATTAAAATTTAATTAATAATAATATAAATAAAATTTATATCTATTAATTTAAATTTAAAAATTAAGAACAAAAATAATATTTTATAAAAGATAATGAATAATTATATTTTTTTGATCTATTTTATATCTATTTTTTTCATAACTTACTCAAAAAATATTATATATAAATTTTAACATCTTTTATCAATTTAAAGTTAAATGTCTTCATGTTAAAATGTAATTATGAAATTATATCATATTTAGAGCTTTAATTTTGACATTTCTTCTCTTTGATTAACATTTACAACATATTTCTAAGTTTACATTTGCAACGTATTTCTAAGTTTTGTTGAATTAGGTTCTTCTATTTTAAATTGTAAACATCATTTAGAAGATTTTTTTGGAAGTAGTTCAACAAATTTCATGTTATAAACTATTGAATTCTATAACCATGAAAAATTTATCTTTAGATTTTTTTGGTTCACTCTTTAAAAAAAGTCCTTTTCTAGGCATGTTTGGATAGTAAAAATTATTTAATAATATAATTATAGTGGTTCTAGAATAAAATGTTAGATAATATAATCATAATGATTAGAATAAAATATTAGATAAGTGGGAAGAGTTTTATCCATGTTGGTTGTGTTTTACAATGTAACTAGGTTTGTCTTCTAATCTACCTATGGAATTGCCAATTCCAATCAAAGGAAGCTCGAAGGACCTGGACCAACTGATGAGGACTTTAAAAATCCTCCTACACTTCGGGCTCTGCAAGACTTGAGAGGGTGATCCCTTAATGTGTTTACAACCTCTGCATCATTATTATAAATGACATTAACAATAGCAGATAATCTCAATTAATAGCTCAACATGATAGGATAATATCGAATAGAATTGGCTATTCCTCGACAATATCAGCTATCTGGAGCATGAGATAACTACAACACAATCCATAGTATAAGATAGTCATTGATTTGCAATTTGTAGCAAGCTCTAGGCAAAGAAAAACAAATACTGAATCATATGGGTAATTACAACTTAGATCAGTGCCATATGTCCATTGCAGGAGTCAAATTCATAAGCATCTAGAGGTTTATGATAAATTTAATACATGATATATAAGATCCCTGACAATATTGCATTACAATTTCATTAGTATGCATTCTAACCCGATACTACTTATCAAATCCTTATACAAAATATACCCACCTATAATCCCATTCAAGCATTTTAATTAATTCCTTGAATTAAAGCTAAAATAGAATCATACACACCACAACAATGTGATGAATGAAACAATCCTTAGTTATTTTATTCAAAGTTCAGATATGCATGTACAATGGAGAGACATGAGCTTGAATTTATCATCTCAACTCAAATGCTAGTACTGTTATACAACATTAAATCCCCATGAACTCAAAACCTGTTACAGAATGACTCAAAACCTAAATTGAACTTCTCTCTAAAACCATTAGACTTTACAATTTGCTCTGCAACTTCACCTAGACTCGACCAAAAATTATCTAACTTGCTAACCCGTACTTCTGGCCTTGAAATCCTTCTTATAGAGAATGAAGGAGCAAACACACATCTGGCCAGAAAGTACACATGTCACAAGCCAATTTGAGCACCTGGTGATATTCCAAAAATCATTACAACAGCCATCACCCTGGAGAAAATTCTTGTTCATCATGTCAGCTAAGAAAAGTTGATGCAATAACAACCACATGAAACCCACACTGAGAATGCCATCAACGCAAAACTGGAACCGTTGTAATTGCAACATCTGATCTGCCACCTGTTAGTAGTCCATTCTTTTTACTTTTCCTCAGTCAAATATTTAGCTACCCATTTTTGGTATTCTTCATCAGTCGGCCAGTCAAAATTAATTACCTCATTCACCTTGGAATTATAAGGTGTGTATTTTATCGCTACCTGATTTGCATCCCTTTCAAAAGATTCCTAAAATGAGCTGACACTAATAATCTTATCCATACAACTCACCAACAAATCATAATTTGAGTCATCTCAAATTAATTTAATTTGATCATCGATGACTTTACTTGCTTGATCCTACCACTGCTGGAGTGACCTGATTTTCCCTTGCTCATTAATTATATTAGATAACAATGTGTTACCCCAATCATTGAAATTCTTCACCAATTCCCTAATCTTCCTACTCAAATCATCTGGTAGGGTCTAAAAACCTTGCAATGACTTTTAACTAATACTTGAGTAGGCTTTAATGATTGGAGCCTATTATTTGTGTCAAACCTTGAGGCCTTATACATGACATCCAAATCACTGGCCCTAGGGATCCAATTTTCAATCAATGGTATCACTACCTTTTGATCCCTATCAATATTCTTTATTGCATCTAACAACAAAGATTATAAAGAATGTATAGATAGTAATTTACTATCAACCTTTTCATTTAAATGCCTCAAGATAGTAGTAACAATCTCCTTTTGCTTTAAAAGAGATCCCTCCTCACTTACCTTTAATGATGCCTGCAATTCATCAATTTTTTGCAAGAGTTGCTTCTTTGTAGGATCAACAGAGCACTCTGTTTCTTCTTCAATTTCCTCTAAAGAAGGGGTGAGGGCAGGATTTTGACTGGGAGATCCTGGTGTGGAAACAATTGGAGAAGCAGGAGACATTGACCCTGCTGTGGAAGGTAATGTACTGGTTCCTAAAGCACTTGATGTCTCCCCAATCTGTTTATACCTAAACCTTTCCACCTTAGTCTGCAACTCAACATTATTCTATTGCATCTTGTTGTATTCCTCAATCAAAAGGTTATACTTCTCCATTAGGCTCTTCTTTTCAGCCTCCTCCCTTTTAGCTATCTTTTGGGCCAATTTGGCCACATTCACAGTCAAATTAGTGGCCTCAGTGGTTGAGGTCTCTGAAGCTCTGTTTATTATTAATCCTCCTTTGAAATTTGGATTAATATCAGAAACATTTGGTTTTCTCCCTTGTGGGGCCAATGCCCAAATTTCCAAGGTTTCATACTCTTCACTTAAAGCAGAGTCTTGAAGTGCTACCTTGACTTCTTCTTCAGATTCTTGCAAGGGATGCTTGGACTTCAAAATAGCATTAAATGCTACAACATTTGCAATGTCCCATTCAGGAAGAATCAATACACCAGCCTGACTCACCAATTTTCTTCCTTCTTCAGGAGTGATATTCTTGAATTCTTCCATTAATTCAATTTTTACTTCCTCATCATTCTCTTGGTCTGACTTGTCAGGCCTTATTTCTCTTCTCTTCTTACATTTGTCTTGATATTCTTCAAATTTCATCCTCCATACCAATTGCAAGAATACAAGAGTTTTTACAAATATATTGTCATCTAGAAACTCCTTGCATGCTTCCATTCTTGCATCTTGTACACTTTTTCCTTTCATATCTAAATTAGATAAAACCAATTCAGCTGGCCTAGGAGGGGAAGGCATACCAATCTGCATGTCCTGATCAATAACAATAATTTCATCCATCAAATTCTCTTATGGTTGATCAATCCTTTGTCTTTTAGGGCTTGAATCAGATGGTGGTGATGAGGGATTATCTTCTGGTGATGATTCTAAATCAATACTTTTGATTTCCCTAGGCACTTTGAATTTTGGACCTAGTTGTGGAGGCACCTTCATTATTTGCTTTCCTTTTCTATCCACTTCTTCTTCATCACTGCTGCTATCCTTTTTCCTCCTGTAAATGGGTCACCTTTCTGTAGGCTGGTATGCTGGCCTTGTTTCAATTGGTCTGGAACCTTGTTCTTGTACACCTAGACTTAGTTCTAAGTTTACCTTTTTGGTTCTCAAAGTGCCCATAATCTCTTTGAAGTTCTCCATCATAAAATCAATTTTCTTATGGTATGGACTGAACTCCAATAATGGATCATACTTGGGATCCATTTTGTGCACAATATCTAATAGCTTATCATAAGCTATCCATTTCTCCTTGTTCAACTCCTGTTTATTTAGGTCAAACTCATTTCTAATCAGGTCCTCAGGGAAGTTGAACTCACGCACAAACTTTCTAGATTTTATTCTCTGTCTGAAAAGAGCAAATAAGCCCTTAGGATCATGCTGCCGCTTTGGACCACACCTTAAATGGTTATCATCAAATAATTTATCAAAATGCACCCAACCTCCTTTTGAAAAAGCAAAATCAGACACCACTGTATAATCAGGGAAAAATGTTCCCTTACCCCTCCTAGTGAGGTTGTCCTCATGGACACAACCTATTTGCCACATAACTTCTGCAAACCCCACTCTTGGTGGCACATTGTATGGCAGTATATGAGGGGCTCCCTGAAAATCGTATACTCTCAAAACAGTGCTGACTGGGTATGGGATAATGTCACCCCAGTTATGGAAAAATTTCAATTCTGGCTTCCTCCCCTTTGGCCTGAGAAAATAATGCGATTCCTCAGGGATACTAGGTACATTCACCATCAATATAGCCCTCAATCTGGAAGCAAAGCAATTATCAAATTGTACATAACTGGTACTTTCTTTATTGCAAGATAAATCTGTAGCCCATATCTGTACTGGCAATCTTTCTCCATCAACTGATTGCCTTAATTTCATCCTTTCAGAGAAGAAATCAATATTCTTGAACAAGAACATATGCATCAGCATAGAATACCAAAAGAATTGAGTGCCGGTATCATTTTTTTGCAACTTTGACAACCCTTCATGTATCCTCTCAGCCAAGAAAGGGGCAAAGTCATATGTCACATTGAAGTTAGGGTGTTGTATTTGCACCCCCATGAATATATAAGCAATGGGCATCACCGTACCAGGAATGAAACCCAAAATATGACCCAATGAATAGAAAGTGGCCAAGAAATGATTTGCAAAACAATTTAATTTGAAAGGTTCTTGGTCACTAGGGTTAATATGAAATCTTGAACCCCCTGCCCTGGCCAAATGAGGTGGAAGCAACTTAGCTCTAAAAAGAGACTTCAACTTTACATATTCTTGCTTCATTTCCTCAAGATTGAAAGGAACCAAGTATTCACTCGGTTCACTTAAGTCAAAAATCTGTTGAACTTCTTCTCTGTTAATACTCAGTAGAACACCTCCATCATTATCTCTGATTACCCGTGTGACAGGGTCATATCTTACAACCACCGCCCTAAGTAGGTCTACACCAGGGAACACATTTGGTACAACCAGCTTCCCCATATCATACATCTAGCCATTTGAAAAATGGTGAGGAAAATTCCTCTGTCCATACCATAATCTAAACATTTCCAAGCTAGTGAGAGGAACCCTAGCATCGACTATGTTAGAGCAATTATTTACTGAACCTTCCCCCAGGATTTTCCCTCGCATTAGGACCAATCCCTTCTTCCTATCATTTGTTGAAAAGGGAAACTAATCTAGGAAATCATCGTATAGGTTTCTTCTTAAATAATCAACTTGGCCAGAATGTTGCTTTGGCGGTGCCATTTCAGACAAACTAGGGCCTCTTTACAACATTATACTTCAAATAGCTAGGACTAACCAGAGATAGAAAATTACAGGAAAAAACACTACAATTTCTCACAACTATAATTAAACTATAGCCTTAACACGTTTATCAACAAGCTCAATGACAAATAAAACAAATATTTTCCCAAATTCAAGTGCAAAATGACTGGGAGGCACAAAAAATAAACTCACGACTTTGTTCGCAAAAACCCCAAATTCTGGCTGCAGAGACTCGCAATTCCACCTTCGGCTCTGAAACTACTCCGCAAAATACTTGAATGCTTTGTAATACAAATAAAGCAGGAAGATTGATTTTATTTCGATTGAATCACGCCAGTAAGTGTCTCATCCGCCATTAAAACTCCCTCGCACGCTGCATGAACGACTCCAACCATATTTGATGTAGATTTAAATTCTAGCCATCAATCCTCCAATTAGATCAAATGATTGAACAAATTTCTTCAAAATAAGCTGACACAATTGCCAACATGGAAAATAAAGGGCCCACCATACCATATGCTGCGAAGGAAATCCAAGTGGCAGTCGCCTGCAATATCGCAATCAGTAAAGATCCTGCAACTTTGGATCACGTGATGGCGGGCGACCGTAGATATTAAGCATCAATGATCTCGTTTCTTCAATACAATCACCAGCCTTATCATTAACCATCGAGCAAATTTTTTGCTAAGATCATAACATCTCCATCGATTTGAAGCACGTGCATCTCACAAGCACTTTAGTAACCCGCAACATAAAATATTAAAACTGGGTTAAAGTATTTCATTGTTCCTTTGGCTCCACCAGATGAGACACATGGTAGTCGCTCGCGATATCGTGATTAGTAAAAACCTTGTAACTTCAGATCACACAATGGCGGGCGATTGTTGATCTTGACAATATTTGATCGACGGTCACTAAAACTTTATCCCCGTTGACCTCTCTAGATAGGACACGTGGCATCCGCCCGTGATATCGCGATCAATAAAGATCCTACAATTCCTGATCACGTGATGGAGGGCAACCGCTAATATTTGAAGGAAATTGATCGACGACAACATGAATTTCATCCTTCTGCAAAATAAAACATTTATTAAAAGGACGAGGGGGGCATCATTAGGCAGATGGTAAACAACGACATAAGTTGTTTTAAAATGATGAAGCACGAGGTCATCCAAGACTTATGGAAAATAAAATCCCATGAAGGAAATAAAACATTAAGAGAAAAAGGACCCAACCTAGACGAAACGATGGGGCATAAGTTGTTTTAAAAGCCTTCAAAAAGTAACAGCAAAATAGATCCCACCCCAGGTGTAAAGTAAACATTAGGGTTTTACATGTAGGCAAAGCTAAAACCCAACCCAAGGAAAAATTTCGACACCATGAAAGACCAGTGACATAAGGCAAGGCAGGAATGGAACACAAGAAGCAAAAATTTGAAGTTCCATCAGTCCACATAAAGAATAATGTTTGTTCTATTAAAAAATACATCCAAATCACAAATAATGAATAATTCATATTTTTGGTTTATGTAGGTGTGAGTAATATGAATATTAATTTTTAATGTTATTTAAAATATATATGATATGGTGAAAAGTCTAATAATTATGAGTTTTGTAGTTGGGAAAAATAAAATTGTATGATTGATCTTTGAAAATAATTTAATTGAAATTAAATGAAAAAAGGTTCTAAGAGAAGATATAAAATAATCTTTTCATTTATCATTGGTCAATAAGGTATGAGATGAATAATTCATTTTACTATTTTTTAAAATATTAATATTATAAGATATTTTTAAAAATTTAGAAGAAAAACACAATTACATAACTATCTAGTTGACTTGTAGGAACTAATAAAAAAAACTTCCCTTAAAAGCTACAAGTTTTGATTATAGGGGAAAAATAGGTTTTGAATGGACCTGAAACCATTTACAAACAAGTTTTCAAGGGACTCGAAACCCTCTCAAAGAAGAAAAAGCTACAAATGATGCAACATAGATAACTAGCAACAAACCAACAAAAAACCTCCAAATGATCAACATGACAACCCAAATTTGCACCAATAGAAAAGGGTTTGAAGGGAACCTAAAACCCTTTACAACCAAGTTTTCCTAGGCATCTTGTACCAAACCAAACTAATCAAAGGAATAGCTTGAAACCTTTAGGAAACAACAAACAAGATTCTTAGTATAACAACTGAGGCATAAAAAACCACCTTCCACAAGAAGGAGTGGAACCATCACCCAAATCTCCATACCATTGGAAGGAACAACCAAGACACAAAAATGAAAGGATCAGAAACAATAGAACCCATCAACACCCCCTCTCCACCTCTTTAGGAGAAGTCACCATGTAAACCCAATCTGCTATTGTCAAGGATCTCTAGCCAAACCACATTCCACCTCCATAGGAATGGTGTCTTCCTCAATAGAATTTGTATTGGAAAAATCTCACAGAAGAAATGAGAACAAACCACCACACCACCAATATCCATCTCCATCTCAAAAGGATAGGTCTTTGCCTCAATAGGAGACACCAATTTCTAGAAACGAAAGAAATCCAACACTTCTGCAAAAAGAGTAAACATAGTAACTAGGAGAATGATAACAACATCATGGTATTTAGGATGAAAAAAGTAAGAAACCCTATCAAAGCCAAACCAAGGGTGGAAACAACACCCTTAATATCCTGCAGAAATAACTCTATAACCACCACAATAGAAAGGGAAGCCAACAAAAAAGCCTTGTTGGAAAAATCAGCCAGTATCTTCAAAACCCAACCTAGAGCAATAGAAACACCAAACTATACCAAGAAAACCTAGGACTTGAAAGAACAAATTCCAGCCAAAAAGACAAACTCAGGGAAAATCCCAACCAACAAGAGAGGCACCAAAGAATCAACAACAATGAAACCATTGAGGGTAAAAGGAAAAAGGAAAATGGAATTACCTTCAACAATAAGGCTGAAAACCACAATAGAAAGGAGGGAAAACCACCACTCCAAAATGGCCTCATTAGTAGATAAAGCAATAAGCACACACCTCTTGAGATGGAGTTGCTGTGAATCAACCCAAGTGAAGAAAGAAACCATCTCACTCAACACTCTGAACCCCAAACCACAAAGAATAGGAATTCGCCCAAAGGAACATGGGCAGAGAATCCTAAAAAACTAGGAGAAACACCCTCGATTCATAGGAAGGGACAACTTGGTAAAACAACAAAAGCCAAAGCCAAAGGAGAACAAAAGCAGAGAAACCCCACTCCGAAGGAAAGAAAAGAGCAAGCTAAAGCAATAAGCTCAACATCGTCCCTAATATAGCAGTCAAGGAACAAAAGCAGCTAGGATAGTTCTCCTCAAGCACATTGAGAGCATGAAAACCGAGGTTCAAACCCTTAGCCAAAAAGGAGACACGGGAAGAAAACACCCCTACAAACTGAACGCCACACCCAAACCACAAAGAAATTGGTCCATAGAGGCAAGAGGAAACTAAAGCAAACCACTGAAATCATTAGCCTCATCAACATCCTTCAAGTCAGCCTCACCATCAGACAAACCTTTAGTAGGTTTGAAAATGGATCTCCCACTCAGATCGCACAGCCTGCCCATTCTAAAATTTTTCAAGGTCTCTTAAAAGTTACATGTTAAGCATATTGTACACCCAGATTTCCATAGACAATTTGGTTATTCAAGTTCATCTAATACTAAATTAAAGAAAATCAACATGTGCTCTATGAGTGCATGTTTGAGATGCAAGATAGAGTGTACTTACTAGTTTGAGTGTTTGGTAAAGGGCCACCAGTAATATTGTAGATCTAGATTGTTACTGTCAATCAAAGAAGAATGCAAGAAGGTCTTATGGGATGTAGTCACAAATAGTTACAAATATTGCCAATATATTTATAGCCAGTTGCAATAGTTTGAGGTTACTTTTAATGATGACCTAGAGACACTTTTTTAGGTACTTTGGTTGATAGAACTACTAGTGCTTTGATTGATGTGTAGGAAAAAAATCACCAAGGGATTTAATAAAATAGATTGAAACCATATCAATTTTATAGTTGTTCTCAATGTTTTAATATTTTTAGATGTAATTGTGAGTTCTATTTATTTTTGGAGAGGCTCTCACAAATGTGACCTACAAATTCAAGGTAAAACCCTTGTTCTCAATTAACAATCTCCTAAAATTGACAAAATAAAGGTGGGTCCTATCTAATTTGACTTATCTTGACATAATAGTGAGCTAATAATCATAAGAAAATCAGGAACAAGTTATTAAAGTATGATTTAAATGAACTTAAGATAAGATAGTAATTCTAAGAATTTTAGATTTTTTGTTTGACAAATTTTCATTATTGTAGGATTTCCAAAAAATGCTTTTAGCTTTATTTAATGGTTTTGAAGTTTTCTATACAATGTGAAGGCTAGATTTATGAAAATAAAATATCTATTGATTTCACCAGCCTTGTTAGTTCAATTTTATATTGATAGGGATGATTTTCCATAAAGCCATTTGGTTTTGTTTAGTAGTTTTAGTGATTTGTATAATAATCATCCTTGGTTATTACTATTTTTTAATTTCATTACATCTTTAATATATTTTTGATTGACCAAGCAACTCTTTTCAATTAGAGGAGATAGTTTCATACTCTTGCTCAATTGTAGCAAGGTCAATAACTCTACACCACAATTATACAATCTTGCACTAAATAAGATAAGATCACTTGACAGGACCAATCCATAAACATATACCTAATCCTCAAGGGTTCATTTGATTTGGCCTTGCCTACATATCCCTTTTTGAGAATTAGATGTGTTATAGTTCACGTGCCAAAAATGAAAATATTTCTACACAATTAGCACAAGAACTTTGACCTCAATCATTAATTGAGATTATTATACTAATTTAATCTAAATATAATAATATGAAAAAAATAATTCTATTCAATATACAAACACACACCAATTTATATAATGATGAACTTATACATACATCATATTTGTACAAAGTGATTTGCTCATGTACATAACACATGTATCCAACATGATTAATTCATGCATACATCACATATATATACCAACCAATTAGTGAAAAGGGAAGTGGTTGCAACCTTGCTACAAGCATCTTCCACTTTGCCTAGTTCATTAACATATAAACTCTTTAAGTTCACACTAGAAAAAATGAGAATGTCAGTGCATCTATATTGCACCATGAGTCCCATAATTTTTCCAAGAGCAATGCTATTGATGATGATGCATCCCATGCTACTTTTTATCATAGAAAATAAGGGCACAAGTGTAATAACATACATCACATTAATCTATTAATAAGATTTTGATAGCCCATTATAAAAGAGGAAAGATTATGATTTTTAGCTACAATGTATTAGCTGAATAATTTTTCACTACTTCCACATTAAGATTGAGCTCATTTATATTGTAAAATAAAATAAAATGTAAAATCATGTAAAAAATAAATTATATGAAAGATTTTTATTAACTAGAATGAAGAATAAATTAATAGAATACTTTTTGAAAAATAAAATAATAATTGATAGATTTTTACTATAGAGCTAGAAGGAAGATAAAGAATAGTCTAACCTAACACCAAACAGAGAAATCCACTAAGACATCATCATGCCAAGTGAACATTGTGCATCACATTGTCATATGTATACTCAAGTACTAGAATGCTCTTGAAATACCCAATCCAACTTGATAGTTCATCCAACCTATTCAAATAGATATAGGAACATACCAAAAACTACCAAATGATAAAAACGATTACAAAATACAATAAAAATAAGAAATTTAATTTTTATTTAACCAAATAAATGAACTTAAGAGTAAGCACAAAAGTAATTTTAAACCTCTACATGGTTGGGTATTTTTGAAACACCTACAAATAAAAAAAAAAGGGAAAATATTGGGGTTGTTTGGGGGTTTACTTATAGGTTAAACCATTTCTTTGATATTTCTACCTCCATACCAACCAATGATAAATAAATTAAAAATAATGTGTGAATGCTCCTATCCCAGGTGTGTTTGGGATTAGTAATAGTTGTGATTATGCAATATTGAAAATTGGAATGAAAGAAAAGGGATGTGAGGATCTTGAGGTGCTTATGGGAACAACAACAAGAGATGAATACTTCAATAATAATGAACATATTTATTACACTTGTCAAATAGATGTGTGATGTACATATGATTAACAATTTGAATTTTTTCACACTAACTAGAGGACATTACCATTATTCACCTAAGGAACATAATACTATCTCCTTAGAACACACTTTGATTACTTCAAGGCATGAGACTTTTATTATTCATTATTATTTGTAGCAATTCTTCTAGATTATTAGAGTATATTCTTATATCATGTCCCATTTTTAATTATCTATACTATTATATATTTCTAAATATTCAATGCCAAATAAGTCTTATTTTCCACATGTTAGGGGTTAATACACCTAAGGTTGTTGCTCAGGGTATATATCACGGAGTGGAAAAAACTGGGCATAGTAGTCGATTGGGCCTTGGACCATTACTTTAGCATGGTGGGAAATTATAAACCATAGTCCATTATTTAACTCCACATGTTGAGGATTGGACACCATTCATTGCATTTTCCTTTAACTATTAGGGATAAGCTCAATCCCCACTCCACCATCACAGTGCACATAATTTATGTAAGCCTAAAATATAAATTTGTAAGGGTTATTATATTGAATAAATCCCCCTCTATAAGGGGGAGCAACCTACCTTTGAGGATCACTTTCTTACAACTTCTTCCATTTATGCAAACTAATAGAACTAATCTCCATGTTCATTATACCCTACAACTTAGTCAATTCCTTATATTATTCTAAATAATTTAATTTTACAATTTTTAAATATCACAAGTCACCACTATCCTCACCCTAATTTTAACACTCACCTCTACAATGACAACCAATTCTTCAAACTACATTTAAAGATTAAGCACTATGCACTATAGGTACATGTTGACACAACCAAAAAATTATCCTCCCAATAAATATTAGTACTTAGGCACCACAATTAAATCACCCTAGTCGTCTCCTTATCCCCCTATACTTTCATGGTGAAAAATGGACCAATAACATTTGATGCAGGAGCGCAATTTGCATCAACAAAATAAAGTACCGAGTAGTGTTTGGAAGGGATTTTAAAATGAAATAAAAAGAATGCGCAGGAATAGGGAGAATGATGCTGCGTCCCATGGGGAAAAGAAAATGCAGATTTGCAGAATAATTTGTGTGATTGGGGAAATGAAGAAACCATCGCAAGTATGAAGAGGGAGGCTTGGGAATAAGATGAAGACAACAGCAAGTTTAAAGTTGTTTGGCAGGAAAGAAAAATATGTGAAGATGAAAATGCAGCACAAGGAGGATTGACATTAAAAAAGAATGCAGAATGATAAACTGGAGGGGTGCGTAGCAGGAGAATAGGCACAGGCAAGAAGATAAAGAATTAAATAAAACAAATGTAGAGAAAGAAGAGGGCACAGGTATGGAGCAGCATCGAGAATTATTAAAAAATGGATTGTATGAGTTTATTGCTTGTGGAATGCACATATGAATTTGAATTTGGTATATGGAATGTTTGATGGTGAAAGTCAATTGAATTTGCCTCCAATAGTTTTATGAGTTTTAAATTGGGTTTTTTAATTTTGACAAATAGAATTGTCAAAATAGTTGATGCCAGCAGCGAATTTTGTCATAGAGGTAGAATTGTGTAGTTGAGTTTTTTCGATTGCATCAACATTGGTACACCTCACAAAGAGGAGATACATAAGGCCACCATGGATGTAATGATAGAGGTTGAACCAATGAGATACTACTACTACTTTTGATGCAAGACAACAAATCTTGTTGAGTATTAGATGAGCAAATAAAACATAATGAAATAGTAAAATAAAAAGAAGACATATAGAAAATAAGACATAACACAGTGATTACATGGTTCACCATTTAAGGCTATATTCACAGGAAAGTAGAGAATTACTCTATTAATCAATATCCAAATACACTACATCATGCATGGACTGCACACATGTTTTTATACAATCATATTAAGCTGTCAAGCAAAGAGTCAAAGAATGCGAATAGTCGTGACAATTGGACTTCACATTCCCAACAATCTCCCACTTGAAGTCCAACCGACACAGTCCTGGACAGTAATATTCCCTGCATTTCCACTTCTTTACATCACAACCAAACCCATTGAAGATTTTAAATTTTCCAAAATTTTCTCACGAACACTCTGGATTAGTTGTCTCCAAATCCGATCAGAAGCAAAGACATATTTTCCTACAAAATTTTCAGGTGCAAACTCACCTATAGATGCATAATCAGGAAATCCATCATAAACTGCTCTTTTGAGATCAATATCCACTGCTCCCTTTTTTCCCTTACTATTAAGGCCCAAAGTCTCCATCTTTGCCACTAACATGCTCTCCTCAAACTATGTATATGCATCAAATATAATATTGAAATCCCTCACAGTTATCACCGCCATCATCTCTGCATTATCAAACTCGAAAGGACCCATAGGGCCTCCATCATTTCCCCTATGGTTCCCAGATGCATCTGTCTTGGATGCATAAACTAGAGTATACACCGTGACAATAACCCAATTTGATCGAAATGCCAGAGAATTTTCACTTGGAACAAATTTATCCCCTAAAGCCAGATCAAATCCACAACCCCCTCTACAAACCTTCTTCTAGGGCTCTTGTGTAGTGGAATGAGAAACATGTGTCCGTGTTAGCAATGACCCCCTCTATTGAGGACTAAGCTCATACTTAAATTTGTTCTTTCTTGATTCATAGTCCTCTTGGGCATCATTCTTTCCTTCCTCCTCAATACCAATAGGTTCCATGTACACACCATCTTCCTCTGCCTCGTGTGCAAGCATGGGGCTAGGAATCACATCACCGATGACATAAATTCCCATAACACTTGTCCTAGAATGGGCATCAACTTCCTTCATGAGTTCTAGCTCATCCTTATTGACAACAAACATCATCTTATTCACACCAGATAGAGGTAAGCGACCATCTATAGATTTATTTTCATGCGATGGTGGCCTTCTAGGGACTCAAATACATTCTTCATACAAGTTCTCCTATTGCCTTTTCTCGGCATTATTCTCTAGATCACTTCTATGAAGTTCACTACCTCGAGTGAGATTTTCTTGCTCCCTTCAAATGTTCTCAAGCCACTCTACTCATTCATGCTGCATGCTAACTGCAAAAGCTTCCTTTTCAAGCTGAAGAGCCTCTTTCTCAGGTTCATCTTCACTCACCTGGTTCTAGTCTACATCCTCCTCTCCTTGGGAGGAATCCTCCTCATCTCAGAAGACAAACTCCACAATCTCTCTTTCTTTAACTAGCGATTACTTCAAACCCTCTTTGTTATCTTCTTTCTCTTTTCCAATTTCAACCACAACTGCATCAAGAGTCAAGAAGGAAACAAACCTAGCATCCTCCTCTTCAGCTGAATCCTTCTCATTTTTCCAGCCATCCCACCAATGAACACAACGCCTTGTTTTAGGTTGCACTTGCACATTACTTTCTACCAAATCTAAACTGCCAAGAAATTCTTCAATGATAGAATCAACTTCATCATCTAAAACTCTCACTTCAGCTTGTCTCTTCACTATATGAAAGCACCCAACTCCAGGATCTAATGCCCAATCATTTTCCATCTTTGCTCAATACTTCATGGATTTGATACCAATTGTTGAGTATTAAACGAGCAAATAAAACATAATGAAATAGCAAAATAAAAAGAAGACATAGAAAATAAGACATAACACAACGAATACGTGGTTCACCATTTAAGGCTACATTCACGGGAATTACTCCATTAATCAATATCCAAATACACTACATCATGCATGTATTGCACACATGGTTTCATACAATCATATTAAGTTGTCAAGCAAAGAGTTAGAGAATGCGAACAGTCATGACAGTTGGACTTCACATTCCCAACAAATCTTACTTCAATGGCCTTATCATGATCACACATATAAGTGGAATATTTCTATCTCCTTCACCAATTGGTGATGAATAAATTCTCATTGATGACCAATCTAGTTTGTTTAGTTTTAAATGGGGTTTTAAGTGCTAACTACCCAATCCATATCTTTGACTCCTCCAAGTATAAATCCTATCCAATGTGTTAAATCAAATATATCTTTCATTAGAGGCACTAGGAAAATTGACCATCAACAATTCATCGTTAGAAAATTCACCACCAACAATTCACCATAGAAAACTTCACCGCCATGAAAAATTTACCTCAAGGAAAATTCACCACTAGCAATTCACCGCCACGGAAAATTCATCGCATTAAAAGTTTGCAATTAATTTTCCATGGCAGCAGTGAATTTTCCTTGAGTTGAATTTGTCATGATGGTGAATTTTCCCATTGTGAATTGTTGGCAGTGAATTTTTTGGTAGTGAATTGTTGACGGTGAATTTGCCTGATGCCTTCATTAATGTACATATGCCCTTCCAACAAACATTTTAATGATTACGTATACATAACCATTTATATAGTACCTTAGAGAAATTGTAGGTAATACAATTTGTATATCATATTTCATTGCAACTCAAGATTACATATGTGTCAACAAGAATTTGTCATATAATATCAATAAAATACTAAACAAACTATTGTACAAATGCCAAGTGAGGATGTAATATGATTGAAAGGAATGCAAAGGCTATATCAATAATAAAACATGAAGTAGTGAGCAATGGTTGATGGAAAAATAGCAAATGATATTCAAACACACAAACTTGAAGAAGCTTTCCCATGGTTTGCTAGCATTTTGTTTTTTTGTTTTTTTTTCTAAAGAAAAAGGCATTTACATGTAGACTATGAACATTGAGACAATGGTCAACTATAAAATTTTGCAATTTTATCATTTTTTGAAGGAAAGTTTCAACACTACTATTAGGGGTGATCAATCTTGATTGTAATTGAGAGAGTTTAACTCATGTGAGATTGACATAGTTGAACATATGATGAGTAGACATGAGGGATTCAGAAAAGATGTCAACTCTTTGAAAGTAGGTTCAATAAAAAATGTATGGAATATTCTTCCCATACTTTTTCTAATATATCTGTAGTGCCCCTCAGTTTTCCTTTTTGTTTAAATAGTGACTTGGTTGTACTTGGATATTATGATACTTTGATGCTCAGTTATGATGACATTTTTATATCTGATGTTTATGATTATACCATGCTTAGTAGATTAGTCTAAATTGATTATGTGAGTTATTATTGATATGAGTATTATGTGTTTATTGGATGTATGTTCTTATCATGATTTGATATCTAATTATTGTGTGTTGATGTATTGGTGAAGGGGAACAGGGTCACATCACTCGCTTGTGAGTACCTTGCGATGTTGTGATTCCCCCTTCACGGTGTGTTTTTCTATTTGTTTATGTATACACTTGACCATGTGGTTTGTTGTAGATTGCAGGTACGAGACATTGAATCCACTTGAATTGCTAGGTTTGAGCATGCCTTATACCCAATGGAGATAGTTGATTTGGAGATAGCATCAGGTTCCCCCACGTCGAGCCATCATCCTTGACGAGGATGAGTGTATGATTACCATTACTTGTTGTATGGTCAGTTCAAGTTGTGTTGATGTTGTTGTTTTGCCTTCCGTTTCACTTTGCGGTCATGTATTGCTTGACAATATGTTCATTTGAGTAATGTTCATGATTAGTGCCTTTGTTTGATTATTTCATTAAAATAAAGATTATTAGAATTAAAAGACTTTGGGATAATTAAAATAAAAGCTTTTATAAAATTGAAGTATTGATTAAATAAATATTAATAATGTATTTATTTGATTTAAATAAATTTAAAATCATGATTTAGTAAGGGAATGTAAAGAGCAAATATATTAAATTATGACATTATGCAAACAAAGTTGAAATGAAGAATTAAATTAATAAATTAATATTTTAATTGTTCAATTTATTTGTGTGTAAATTGTAAGATATGGATAAAAAATATAAAATAATAATAAATGGAGGAAGTTGAGGGTAGTGGAGGAAACAAAATAAAATAATTAAATTAAAAAGAAGTGATGCTTCAATGGATTTGGGGGAAATAGGAAATAAATTGGTTAAAGAAATTAAAGAAAGGGGGCTTTTTGGTTATTTTTTGAAAACTAATCATGGAGCTTTGCCGTGAATGATTTTTCCTATTCTTGGAGTTTTCTGGTTCTTGGAAGTTTGATTTTGGAAATTGGGAGGCTTTGGATTTGGAATTTACAGTGTTCGTTGAGATCTAGTAAGTGTGTTGAAGCTACAATCTGGAAGTGGTGAGCTCTGCAATAAAACTACCTTTGTAAAGTAGGAAAATCTAGGTTCCTTTGCTAACCTCAATTTTAAATTTGAATAAAATAAAATGCAGTGATTGTGTTTCTTTTGAAAATTAAACAAACTCCTGTTTAAATCTGGGTGTGTGATTTTCCCTGTTTGTATATCGATTTGCATTTGCTCAAATTTTTTTGTAGTCCTTTCAACAAACCCAAATTGTTTCTCAATCTTGGCTTGTGAAGTTTACCCCGCCTCTGTTTCTCAATTATTCATGTTGAGCCTTGTTTTAGTCGTGACTAGTTTTTCCCTAGCTTATTCTTGTTTCGTCACCCTTCACATGGTGTTTTCCAATATCATTGAGTTTCTGATAGGCATGAACCAAATGAAAAAGACCTTTAGCACTGCCCTTGGAATGGTAATAAATTTCTAATATGCTTTCTTTAGATCGAACCCCATTATATACGAAACCTCCTTATTCTATAGCATTCATTTGGGAAAAGCCGCTACCATCTTATGCTCTGAAAGCACGATTCAAATTAGCGTAAGGCTAAGTGTTTTCCTTGTATCGACAAAATATCATACTATAGTTTAAGATGATAATCGATTTTATTTAATGCATATATAAATATATATAAATGTATATATGTATATATATATGAATATATGTGTGTGTGTGTGATAGAGACAACTATATTATTTGAATCTCCACTTTGTAACTTGTAACAAAGATATGCTTAACGATATATATACACACACACACACTTGTATGTGTAACTGTAGATATTGTATTCGATAATGTTGTTTACTATTGATTTATCATGATAGAAAAACAAATATATCATAGAAGATTTAGATTTAGGATAATTGAGATATAGTAAATTAAATAGAAGGAAGGTTAGTCCTTATAGGAGTAGATTATTCTTGGCCTAAGATGGAAAACTTGGAAAATTCAATGGTTGCAGTATTAATTTAACTTGCATTTCTTACTCAAGTCTTTAAATGGAGTTATTGGATGAGTTATGTCAGAAAGTAGTGAAGTGGAATATTTGCGAGTTTTGTTCAATGTCTAAATTCTTTGTGTATTAGGAGTCTTCTAGAGGCTAGGGAGAAATTCTCTTCTTGATGGAAATTTTGATAAACCTTGGTGATGATTGGTTTTGCATTGAATGTCCATATGTTGATCATTAACCTTGCACAATATACTGACCAATGTGGTTGGAACTTGTGTGTGGGAAGGGTTATTCCTCGCCTTGTTGTATATGTTAATGAGATTTGTGATTGTGCAAGTTGGCTTTGCTCTTTTGAGTTCATTGGGTATCCTAGTTGCTAGTAGGGGAGTGGCGCCAAGGTAATTCATGTGGGAGTTTCATAATTAAGTGATAACCTAAAATGAATTAGGGGGTTCGATAGTAATCACACTAATCAAGATAAGTGAATGTGTCACTCATGGCTCAAGTGCTTGTTTAGGCTTGAGATGAGTTGAGAAAGCCTAGAATGGAAAGATCAACTGCCTCATCCTCATGAGAGGTATGTTGATTCTGCATAGGTTTGTATGGGGGCCAAAGACCAGTAAAGGCTACCAGGGTAACCTAGGATGGGGGTCGGGGCCTAGGAAGATCTGCCTGGGTAACCCATAATAGACTATGTGATGACATTCCTCCTACGAAAACCTAGTATTTACTTGTCTTTTGTTTACCTTTTTTGTTTGTGTACCTCTGGAAGTGGTGTACTATCATTTGATGTTGTATTGTACTTGTTCATTAAAGTCATGTTAGCCCTTGTGTTGTCTATTGTCTCTTGACTGAGTGTGGTGTGACATTAATGCTATCTCCTAGTACGGGGGGTGGACATTAGGGTTCCACATGGTTAGGTGGAATGTGCCTTGTACTCCATTGGGTTCCCTCACTTTGTTCATGTTTGTGGTGATTACTCTTGGATTTGAAGATTTCAGCTCTTGTTCTAGTTCATATGGATTATTATGTATTACTCCACAAATATATTGTATCATGTATTTACTTTTGATGTACTCTCCTCTCTCATTCAAGGAGATAATCATGTAATGATGTATTATTGTAACTAATTGTAAAATATCTAATGTAATGGATGTTATTGTCAATTCTATGATCTTTGATGTTATTATATTGCTGGCATGAAATGGATAATTCATAATAGTTGATCTTGTAAATGTGATGATTAAAAGAAATTCATATTGTTGATGAAATTTGTTTAATGAAATGGTTTATAGTTTTTGCTAGTATAGTTAATGGGAATCTAGTAGTGTAGTCACGGACCTTAGAGGACTTAGGTTAGAATTTAAGTTAATGTTTCATTTGCAATTGTGTGTATATTGCTTTATCAAATTTTTTTTGTTTGTTTTTAGGTGTTTAGTGTGTTGTCCTCTAGAGTTTCATGGTAGGGTGTTACACATGGTATCAGAGCCCAAGTTCTAACACTGGGTACTCTGGGTATATACAAGAGCTTGTTATGTTGTCTTAGTTTAGATTTTGAAGTTTATGTCTTCCCTTTTTGATATCGTCTAACACCCTGAACTTGTCCTTGGTGGTGTCTATGTAGGATAATGCCTAGAGGTTGGGGTCGAGGTCAAGGGAATGGTAGAGGTCATGGTGGTGGCAATGGGGCTAATTGCCTAGACTCCCCTTCTCAGACTTCCCACGAGTTTGATCGTGAGGAACAACAGGGTTCCCAAAATAATTATGGAGGAGGAGGTCAAAATCTAGATCCGCTAGGGTTGGAGGGTGCAAAGTTGCATCACTTACTTGAGGAGGTTCTTGCTTGTCTTGGTCCGAGATAGGAGGGTGAGCAGTTGGTGGTTAGAGAGAGAGAGATCTCCCAAGAGGAGAGAGATTGCAGTTGAGCAGTAGGCTATATTGGCTGGACATATGAGGGACCTTTTACGAGCACACCCTCCTATTTTTGATGGGACTGGTAGTGGTTTGGAGGCAGAGACCTAGTTAATTGATCTGAACAGGTATTTCACTATGCATCCATATGGTAGCAACACCAAGGCTAGATGCTCTATCATGCATCTTCGAGGTTTTACTTCCACATGGTAGCATTTGGAGGAGCAGAAGCTCCATTTTGATATATATTCAATCTCATGGGAGATGTTCTTAGAGAGATTTAGAGCTGGATTCTTGTCTAATCATTGGCGACAACGTCATGCAGATGAGTTCCATGAACTGAGGTAGATGGCAATGTCAGTTGAGTAGTATGAGCGAAGATTTTATGAGTTTAAGCAATATGCTGGAATAGGAGATGATGAGGGTAGGTTAGTGCAACATTTTATTAGGGGATTGAATGCTCGTATTAGTGGGGGTGTTCAAGTGTTTGAGTTGAAAACTATGAGGAAGTTGTAGAGAAGGCTTAAATAGTTGAGGAGAATTTGGATATGGCTTTAGGTGGTCAGATGGGTGTATAGATTGGTAGTGCACCTCCACCAGGTTTTAGTTCTTGAGGTGGCCAGACTTAGTCATCAGGTCCTTCTAGGAGTCACCATGCACCCACTAAGGGTGGTCAGCAGTAGTAGTAGCGCTCTCATTCAAAACATAAGAACTCTCAGTCTCAATAGGGTGATAGGTTTTAGATCAGGGAGAGATCAAAATTGGAGGCGAAACAAATGTTATCGCTCTGATAAGCCAACCCTGACTTCGTAGTCTATAGTGAGGTTGAGGTTGTAGGTGTTTAGAGGCCTATTTCCTTGAGGATGATCTCTACTATGTAGTTGAAGAGGTTTATGTGGCCGGGTTGTCAATTGTTCATGGTGACCGTTAATGAATTAGAGTTAGGAGAGAGCCAGGAGGTGTCTCTTGATAGAATTCCATCCTTAGATAGTATGCAGATGTCTTTCCTAGCGAGGTTCTAGGGATGCCACCTAAGCATGACATTTATTTTAAGATAGATCTTGTACCTGGAGCTGAGCCCATTTCACAAGCTCCATATCAAATGACCACTCAGGAGCTTAAGGAGCTCCAATTGAAGCTTGAGGAGTTGTTGGCCAAAGGGTTTATTCATCCTAGTGTCTCTCCTTGGGGAGCACCAATTATTTTTGTGAAGAAGAAGGATGGGTCCCTTCAATTGTGCATTGATTACTATTAGTTGAATAAGGTGAGTGAGGAATAGGTATCCATTTCTGAGGATCGATGATCTATTTGATCCGATCAAGGGTGCTAGGGTATTTTTGAAGATTGATCTTAAGTCAAGATATCATCAGTTGCACATCCTCGAGGAAAATATCCATAAGAATGCATTTCATACTCGTTACAGACACTATGAATTCATAGTTGTGTCATTTGGGTTGACGAATGCGTCGTTTGTGTTCATGAGTTTGATGAATGGTGTGTTTTGCACCTATCTTGATAGGTTTGTCCTGGTGTTTTTAGATGACATTTTGATCTGTTCGAGGAACATGGAGGAGCATGAGGAGCACTTGAGGCAGGTGTTATAGTGTTTGAGGGAGAACCATTTTTATGTAAATTTGTTGAAATATGAGTTCTTCTAGACATAGGTGAAATATTTGGGTCATGTTATCTCTGGTGAGGGAATTGCCATGGATCCTTCAAAGATCCAAGCTATCATTGATTGGCCTACACCCACTAATGTTTCTGAGGTTCACAGTTTCATGGGTTTGGTAGGTTACTACCATCAGTTTGTACAAGGTTTCTCGAGGATAGCCCACCCCATCACTTCTCTTCAAAGGAAAGGGAAGAAGTTTATTTGGTCAAAGCAGTGCCAGGTAGCTTTTCAAACTCTTAAGGAGAGGTTGAACAGTACACCTATCTTGGTTGTTCCTGATCCTACTGGGGATTTTGTGGTTTGTACAAATGCTTCCTTGGAGGCTTTAGGAGCAGTGTTGATGCAGGATGGTCACATGATTGCCTGAGTCTCGTAAACTCAAGGATCATGAGCTAAAATATCCTACACATGATCTGGAGTTAGTCACTATGGTTAAAGCTTTGACGAGATGGAGGAACTTTCTATTGGGGCATCAGTTTGAGCTGCACAGTGATCACCGTAGTTTGTAGTATATTTTTACACAACCTAATTTGAATGCTAGGCAGAGATGATGGATGGAGTTCCTGTGTGAGTATGATTTTGAGGTAAAATTCATTTAGGGAAAGGAGAATATGGTTGTAGATGCTCTTAGTTAGTGGAGACATGAGCTTTCAATAGTGACTCTTGGTGTGGATTTGAGGAGTCAGATCCTTTCAACACTTTCTTTAGATAGTTGGTATCAGGAGGTGAGGTCTGAGGTGGAGTCAGGCAAAGTTTTAGAGGGAAGATTTGCAGGATATTCCCTCGAGTCAGATGGCCTTTTGTGGCACTTGGTTCGTATTTATGTTCCTTCCTTAGGAAATATTTGTATTTTGATCATGATAGAGGCACATTGGGCACCCTATTCAGCTCACCCGAGTGTCAAAAAGATGCACGTAGACCTTCGACAACTGTACTTTTGGGCTGGAATGAGGAGAGACATTGCTGATTTTGTATCGAGATGTTTGGAGTGTCAGACAGTGGAGGCAGAATACCAGCATCCTGCAAGCCTTTTATAGCCTCATCTAGTCCCAGAGTGGAAATGGGATATTATCTCATTGGATTTTATTATTGGTTTTCCCATTTCTTCCCGTCGACATGACACTATTATGGTCACTGTAGATAGGTTGACGAAGGCCTCACACTTCTCTCTTGTTTTATCCTCATACAATGCTCCATTAGTGGCTAGAGTTTTCATGGACGACACTGTCAGGTTGCACCGTATTCCACACATGATTATTTCAGATAGATATATAGTGTTTACTTCAGCTCTTTGGACATCCCTACAACATGCATTGGGGACTCAGTTGAACTTTAGGTCAACTTATCATCAGAGACTAATGGGAAGACCACTTGAGGGTCAATCAAATCCTTGAGGATATGCTTTAGATGTACTTTATGGATCAACAGTCTCATTGGGAGGACTACCTATATTTGGTGGAGTTTGCATACAATAATAGTTATCATAACTCTATTGGCATGCCTCTTTTCCAGGCGTTATATAGTCATCCTTGTCGAACCCCATTAATTTTGGAGGATAGAGTTATTCTTGGTCCGAAGATACTGCAGGAGATGGAGTAGCAAGTGATTCGTATTAGGGAGCATTTGGTGGCACCTAGGAAAAATAGAAGAAATATGCCGATGCTCATAGGGTGGACTACTAGTTCTTAGATTCCTATGGGTGCGTCCGCGAAAGAGTACGACCCATTATGGAAAAGGCTCTAATATTGCACCATGCTTTGTTGGGCCTTACGATATCTTGGAGAGGATTGGTCTTGTTGCATACCATCTTGCTTTTCCGCTGAATCTCTCGCGCATTCATGATGTGTTTCACGTTTCAATTCTTAGACCTTATTATCCAAATATATCTCATGTCCTTGATTGGAATGAATTACAGGTAGAGGATGGGTAACTGGCTTTGGAGCCCATTGGCATCATACAACATAGGAGACTCACCCTTAGGGGTTGAGACATTGAGTAGGTTAGGGTCCAGTGGGATCTGAATGATGAGTCTTCTGCTACATGGGAGGATGCATCCAAGATGAGAGAGTTTTACCCATATTTGTTTGTATGCTTCCAGGAGTAAGCCTAGACCGAGGGGGGAGGATGTAGTGCCCCTTAGTTTTCCTTTTTCTTTTGATAGTGACTTGGTTGTACTTGGATATTATTATACTTTTATGCTTACTTATGATGACACTTTTATATTGATGTTTATGATTATACCATGCTTAGTAGGTTAGTTTAATTGATTATGTGGGTTATTATTGATATGAGTATTATGTGTTTATTGGATGTATGTTCTTATCATGATTTGATATCTGATTATTGTGTGTTGATGTATTGGTGAAGGGGAACAAGGTCACATCACTCGCTTGTGAGTGCCCTGTGATGTTGTGATTTTCCCTTTACGGTGTGTTTGCATGTTTGTTTATGTACATGTTCAACCCTGTGGTTTGCTGTAGGTTACAAGTACCAGGCATCGACTCCACATAAATTGCTAGGTTTGAGCGTGCATTATACCCAATGGAGATAGTTGATTTGAAGATAGGATCGGATTCCCCCATGTTGAGCCATCATCCTTGACAAGGATGAGTATCCATTTGCCATTCCTTGTTGTATGGTTAGTTCAAGTTGTTGTGTCGATGTTGTTGTTTTTCCTTTCGTTTCTCTTTGTGGTCATGTATTGCTTGACAATATGTTCATTTGAGTAATGTTCATGATTAGTGCTTTTGTTTTATTATTTCATTAAATAAAGATTATCAGAATTAAAAGACTTTGGGATAATTAAAATAAAAGATTTTATAAAATTGAAGTATTGATTAAATAAATATTAATAATGCCTTTATTTGATTTAAATAAATTTAAAATCATGATTTAGTAAGGGAATGTAAAGAAAAAATATATTAAATTATGACATTATGCAAACAAAGTTGAAATGAAGAATTAAATTAATAAATTAATATTTTAATTGTTCGATTTATTTGTGTGTAAATCATAAGATGTGGTTAAAAATTATAAAATAATAATAAATGGAGGAAGTTGAGGGTAGTGGAGGAAACAAAACAAAATAATTAAATTAAAAAGAAGTGATGCTGCAACAGATTTGGGGGAAATAGTAAATAAATTGGTTAAGAAAATTAAAGAAAGGGGGCTTTTTAGTTATTTTTTGAAAATTAATCTTGGATATTTTCCGTGAATGATTTTTCCTATTCTTGGAGTTTTCTGGTTCTTGGAAGTTTGATTTTGGAAATTGGGAGGCTTTGGATTTGGAATTTGCAGTGTTCCTTGAGATTTGGGAAGTGTGTTGAAGTTGCAATCTGGAAGTG
The DNA here is from genome assembly GCA_007258455.2 of Sequoia sempervirens. Taxonomy (NCBI): domain Eukaryota; kingdom Viridiplantae; phylum Streptophyta; class Pinopsida; order Cupressales; family Cupressaceae; genus Sequoia; species Sequoia sempervirens. The sequence continues at coordinate 205,465,550 of VDFB02256132.1, forward strand.
GTAAGCTCTGCAATAAAACTACCTCTGTTAAGCAGGAAAATCCAGGTTCCTTTGCTAACCTCAATTTTAAATCTGAAGAAAATAAAATGTAGTGATTGTGTTTCTTTTCAAAATTAAATAAACTCCTATTTAAATATGGGTGTGTGATTTTCCCTGTTTGTATATCAATTTGCATTTGCTAAAATTTTTTTTTAGTCCTTTCAAGAAACCCAAATTGTTTCTCAATCTTCGCTTGTGAAGTTTACCTCGCCTCTATTTCTCAAGTATTCATGTTGAGCCTTGTTTTAGCTGCGACTAGTTTTTCCTTGGCTTATTCTTGTTTCATCACCCTTCATGGCATTTTCCAATATCATTGAGTTTCTGATAGAGACATGAACAAAATGAAAAAGACCTTTAGCACCACACTTGGAATGGTAATAAATTTCTAATATTATTTCTTCAGATCAAACCCCATTATATTCGAAACCTCCTTATTCTGTAGCATTCGTTGAGGAAAATCCGCTACCATCTTATGCTCTGAAAGCATGATTCAAATTAGCGTAAGGCTAAGTGTTTTCCTTGTATCAATGAAATTCCATACTATAGTTTATGATGTGAATCAAGCTAGTTATTCTTAATATTCATCGGCCTTATCTTTATGCAAGAAATCCTTTATGGCGTTCAAAATTTATTCATGCCATACTTAATGGAAGTGTGCTGAGCCTTGGTTATGGGATGGGTACCTCTAGTTTTTTTCTTTTTAATCATAGATGTAACTGTTTAGTCATTCTAAGCGCCGCTCCAAAGAAACAAACAAGAGTAAAAACTTAGTCGATATGTTTGTTTACTTATCTCTTTAATCTTTGTTCTTATTTGTAGAATGCGTCAGCCTAAATGGTTGGCATGTGACTTTGAGTTAAGACCAGTTTTGGAGTGATAAATTTAGGATTAAACTCCAGATTGAATGTTAATGGCATGCATACCTTGACATAGGATCAGCTACAAGCTTCATGCTTTTATTTCATTCACTAAATTTAAGTCATATAGAATTAGTGTATGGGAAACATATTGAAATCGAGCAAACAAAATAATATCTCTATGCTATTTATATATGACAATGGATATATAAATGGTATTCGATTTTGTTCACTACATAAATATAAATGATATTCAATTTTGTTCAATGTGTATATATAAATGATAATCAATTTTATTTAATGCATATATATATGTGTATGTGCGTGTGTGTGTGTGTGTATAGAGAGAGAGAGAGACAACTATATTATTTGAATCTACACTTTGTAACTTGTAATATAGCTTTGCTTAACGATATACAAATATATATATACATATATATGTATATACTTTACATACATACATATATATATATACTTTACATACATACATACATACATACATACATACATACATACATACATATATATATATATATATATATATATATATATATATATACAGACACACACACTTGTATATGTGTAACCGTAGATATTGTATTCGATAATGTTGTTTACTATTGATTTATTATGATAGAAAAATGAATATATCATAGAAGATTTAGATTTAGGATAATTGAGATATAGTATATTAAATAGATGGAAGGTTTGTCCTTATAGGAGTAGATTATTCTTGGCCTAAGATGGAAAATTTGGAAAATGCAATGGTTGTAGTATTAATTTAACTTGCATTTCTTACTTAAGTCTTTAAATAGAGTTATTGGATGAGTTAAGTCAGAAAGTAGTGAAGTGGAATATTTGCTAGTTTTGTTCAATGTCTAAATTCTTTGTGTATTAGGAGTCTTCCAGAGGCTAGGGAGAAATTCTCTTCTTGAAGGAAATTTTGATAAACCTTGGTGATGATTGGTTTTGCATTGAATGTGTATATGATGATCATTAACCTTGCACAGTATACTGACCAATGTGGTTGGAATTTTTGTGCGGGAAGGGTTATGCCTCGCCTTGTTGTATATGTTAATGATATTTGTGATTGTGCAAGTTGGATTTTCTCTTTTGACTTCATTGGGTATCCTAGTTGCTAGTAGGGGAGTGGATCTCAATGGGGGCCGGTGCACAAAGTGGTGCCAGGGTAACTCATGTGGGAGTTTTTTAATTAAGTGATAACCTAAAATGAATTAGGGGGTTGGGTAGTAATCACACTAATCAAGATAATTAAATGCCTCACTCAAGGTTCAAGTGCTCATTTAGGCTTGAGATGAGTTGAGAAGGCCTAGAATGGCAAGATCAACTACCTCATCCTCATGAGAGGTATGTTGATTCTGCATAGGTTTGTATGGGGGCTAGAGATCGGTAGAGGCTACTAGGGTAACCCAGGATGGGGTCAGGGCCTAGGAAGATCTACTTGGGTAACCCATAAAAAACTATGTGATGACACTCCTTGTACAACAACCTAGTATTTCATTGTCTCTTGTTTACCTTTGTTGTTTGTGTGCCTTTGGAAGTGGTGTACTGTCGTTTGATGTTGTACTATAATTGTGCATTGATGTCATGTTAGCCCTTGTGTTGTCTATTGTCTCTTGAATGATTGTGGTGGGACCTTAATGCTATTTCCTAGCATGGGGGGTGTACTTTAGGGTTACACATGGTCAAATGGAATGTGCCTTGTACTCCATTGGGTTCCCTCACTTTGTTCGTGTTTGTGGTGATTACTCTTGGATTTGAAGATTTCAGCTCTTGTTCCAGTTCATATGGATTATTATGTATTACTCCACAAATATATTGTATCATGTATTTACTTTTGATGTACTCTCCTCTCTCATTCAAGGAGATAATGATGTAATGATGTATTATTGTAACTAATCGTAAACTCTCTAATGTAATGGTAAATGTAATGGATGTTATTGTCAATTCAATGATCTTTGATGTTATTATATTGTTATCATGAAATGGATAATTCATAGTAGTTGATCTTGTAAATGTGATGATTAAAATAAATTCATATTGTTGATGTAATTTGTTTAATGAAATGATTTATATTTTCTACTAGTATAGTTAATGGGAATCTAGTAGCGTAGTCATGGACCTTAGAGGACTTATGTTATAATTTAAGTTAATGTTTCATTTTCAATTGTGTGTATATTGCTCTATCAATTTTTTTTTGGGTCTATTTTTAGGTGTTTAGTGTGTTGTCCTCTAGGGTTTCATGGTGGGGCGTTACAATATCTATCGAGACACTAATGGATTAGAATATAACATACTAAAAAATATGTTCATCTTATTTTATCACAAAACAAAGGATCATTTTTTCCATTAAAAAATCATATAAATATCAAACTTAAATATATAGTGGAAGATAACTCAACACTAAATATGCTTTGGGATAAACAAGTCTCCTCAAGGCATTGTAATGTTCTTTGAAGATTGGAATTTATCTCTTTCTTTGTATTTAATCTACTTCTTCCATCAATGTCTACTTACTTTTCCAACGAATTGGATGTAATTCATCATCTAGAAAAAATGAGTTAGTATTATTTTTTAGTAATGTTTTTCCTACATGCTAAAATTAATTAGAGCCTATTAATCTAATTTTAAGAAAATCTCAAAACAATGAAATCAAGTTGACAAGTGCATTAGAATCAAATGTGACCAACTATATAATTCCACATGGTTTCCACCTTCTCACCACTACTCATAATGTATCTACTCACACAAGACTAATGGTTTCACTATACAATTATAGTTTTGACTATGATTTTCACTCTTTGAAAAACATGGTTTAGAAATATACTCTAGTACATATGAATCCAAAGGTAATGAACAAAGACCCTCATATTAAACTTATAAACTTACTGATAATGTAAAATTACTACAAGGTACAATAGTTCTAATCATAGTAACAAAATTTTGAAAAAGAAGAATCATAGAAATACTAAAATCCATGTAATGAGAAAGTAATAATTATGCTTAATTTTTGTTCATTTGTGTCATAATTGATACTAATGTGCATAAGCAATAAAATTAATTTCAAAATAAGTCTCATTAAAACATGTCAATCTACTTTACACTAAAATAAAATTACATTCAACAAAGAAAGATTCAAAACAAACAAAATTATTGGAGAATAGTATCACCCTCATTCCCATCTTTTGAAGTAATTATGCAAACTTTGCTAGACATTTAGAAAAAAAAGACAAATGAAAAAATGTAGATCCATATTAATTATCTCCATATTTTATATTTCAATCCATCAAATATTTGTTATCTTGAGAAGAATAAGGGTATTGGAGAATAGTGCACATGTGCCTGTAATAAATCAATAAGATGACATGCATACCAATTACAAATAGTTCAATATTCTAATAAGACTATGATCACTGGTCCATGATTTATCAAATATTTAGCCACCATATCAATATGTCCACCTACATTGACTTCCTTGTTGATGTATTGATTAATAATTGATCCACATACCTCCACATGAATACACTCATATGCTTACAAGCTCCAAACATCATACACAAAATGACTGACATCAATTTTCAAACAAAAAATGATAAATCTTTATAATGTAAAACCCACACTACATAAAGTACAATCAAATGATCCACAAATTATGACCATGCATATAACTATTGCTATTTGATATCTAATTCAAATTAACCGACTTTTAATCAACCTGTTAGATGCAAAGAATCTAAAGATGACATGTGTCCTTAAGAAATTACTTGAATGCATCATTTTATTTGCTTTAAAATTGACAATTCACCTTTACAACCTCTTTAATCTACCCATTATACATTAAAAATATTGATTACTAATACATCCTGTAAGGTGGAATATTAAGGGACCATCAAGAACATAAAATAGCATATGTTTTAACGAAAATTGAGGGATGCAATGCTAAAAAAATGTTAGTAATATTTGTCTGAAATGTATGGTGACCTAGTCAGAGAGTGACTTTTTGTAAAAGAGATTCAATAGACGTGATCAATCGGGATTAGAAGAGGTTGGGGAGATATCAAAGTTAAAAAGCAAGCACACCAATTGATGGAAAAGGCACGACTTTGATCAAATGTTATCACTACATTTAGATGAGTGTTGTAAATCCTTCTAGCATGGTTGTCCTTAAATGAACTTTAATTTAATTTTTTATTTAATCAAATAAATGAACTTAAGAATAAACACAAAAGTAATTTCAAACCTCTACACGGTTGAGTATTTTTGAAACACCTACAAATAAAATAAAATGGGAAAATATTGGGGTTGTTTAGGGGTTTAACTATAGGTTAAAAACCCTTTCTTTGGTATTTCTACATCTATGCCAACCAATGATAAATAAATTAAAAATAATGTGTGAATGCTCCTATCCCAAGTGTGTTTGAGATTAGTAATAGTTGTGATTATGCAATATTGAAAATTGGAAAGAAAGAAAAGGGATGTGAGGATCCTAAGGTGCTTATGAGAACAACAAGAGATGAATACTCTGGATAATAATGAACATATTTATTACACTTTTTGAATAGATGTGTGATGAGCATATGATAAGCAATTTTATATTTTTCACACTAACTAGAGGAAATTTCCATTATTCACCTAAGGCACAAAATATTATCTTGTTAGGACACACTTTGATTACTCCAATGCATGAGACTTTTATTATTCATTATTATTTATAGAAATTCTTCTAGATTATTAGTACATATATTCTTATATCATATCCCATTTTCAATCATCTACACTATTATATTTTTCTAAATATTTAATGATAGATAAGTCTTATTTCACGTGTTAGGGGTTAATACACTTAAGGTTGTTGCCCAGGCTATATATTATGGAGTGGATAAACTAGGCATAGTAGTCAATTGCCTTGGACCATTGCTTTATAATGGAGGGGAATTATAAACCATAGTCTATTATTTAACTCCACATGTTGAGGATTGGGCACCATTCATTGCATTGACCCTTAACTACTAGGGATAATCTCAATCCCCACTCCACCATCACAATGCACATCATTTGTGTAAGCCTAAAAAAGAAAATTTGTAAGGGTTATTATATTGAATACATCCCCCTCTATAAGGGGGATCAACCTACCTTTGAGGATCACTTTCTTTATACCCTACAACTTGGTCAATTCCTTATATGATTCTAAATCCATGTAATTTAGTTTTATAAATTTTAAATATTTTATATGATAATGGAATCTTGAATTGAGACTTTCACCTTAACCTTAGCTTGAACATTGGTAGTCATAGCCTAAATTTCCACTATCACCAATAGAATTCACCACTATCCCTCACCCTAATTTTAACACTCACCTCTACAATGACAACTAATTCTTCAAACTACATTTAAAGATTATTCACTATGCACTATAGTTGCATGTTGCCACAACCAAAAAATGTCCTCCCAATAAATATTAGTACTTGACACCACAATTAAATCACCCTAGTGGTCTCCTTATCCCCCTATACTTACATGGTAAAAAATGGACCAATAACATTGGTACACATCACAAAGGGGAGATACATAAGGCCACCATGGAGGTAATGATGGAGGTTGAACCAATGAGATACTAAGGTATTGGTTTTGATGCAAGACAAAAAATATTACTGTAGACATCCAAATTTGGACACTTAATTTATCCAAATTTATCATTTTTCATCTAAACATCCTCTTATCCGAGTTAATTAAGTAATATTACTATTATTTAATTAATATCTTTAATTCTGCCAACTCCCTAAGGTATTTAATTAATAATTAAATACCTTACCCTCCTTAATCCTCTTTTCATCAAATAAATTAAATAAATATTACATTTATTTAATTCCTCACATGTCATTTTCATCTAATCCTAATCCATTTCCTAATCTCTTCATTAAGGATGTGCACATGCCTAATCCTTGATTAGGATGTGTCACATCCTCCAACTTTTGCAAGTTGGCTTCTAATCCTCATTAACCCCTAATTATCCTCTAATTACTAATTAGTCAAACCTAATTAGTACCTTGGTCAACTCTCCCCATCCCCCAAGGAATTTTTAATTCCTTTTTATTCCTCCAAGAATCCCCTTTTCCCATGCATCTTCTAGAATCTTTGACTTGTCAAATCAAGTCACATGTGACAAACTCCCACCTTTTGGGAACATTGTCTTATCCACTTGATTCTTCCAATCATTGTGAATTTAAAATTCACTTTTATTCACCCAAGATTCTTCCCATCTCCCAATGTACTTGGAAGGTACTTGTCCTTCCTCCACATCATGTACCTCTCTTCCACATCACCTACACATCATCTCACCCTTAGCCATCTCACATTCCACATGTCAAGATGTGAGGGCTTGTGAGTCCTCAACTCACCTTAGCCCTTTATCTTGACCTTGTTGGATAAATCTCAACCATTGAATTCTCTAGAGAATTCAAGTTCCTCTATAAATACCCCTTCCTCTAAGGCATTTAAAACACTTAGCCATTTTACAACTACATGCTGCCAATTTGTATTCTCAACCACCTACCATCATCTAGCCATCACTTGTAATCATTTTGCATAAGTTGATCTTGCATTTTAGTCACCCAAGAAGTCATCTAAGGAGCACACAAAATCATCCCAAGCAAGGGCCAACCAAGGAGTCTTCAACAACAAGGAAGGTGAAATCGTTTGCATCTTATTTTATCTATTTTCCTTCTTGTTTTATCACTCTTTAGGCTAATCTTGAAGTGTCCTTAGTCTTTTATCATTTTCATTTTTAAGTTATTTTGCACACTAGAGTAGGTTAAAATTCTAAGGTTCACAATTACGTCAATGGTCTTGTCATGATCACACATATAAGTGACATATTTATACCTCCTTCACCAATTGGTGATGCATAAATTCTCATTAATGGCCAATCTATTTTTTTTAGTTTTAAATGGGTTTTTAAGTGCTAACTACCCAATCCACATCTTTTACTCCCCCAACTATAGATCCTATCCAATATGCTCACTCAAATATATTCTTTATTAATGTACATATTCCCTTCCTACACATAAACATGTTAATGATTACATATACACAACCATTGATATAGTTAATAAAATTTGTATATCATATTTCATTGTAACTCAAGATTACATATGTGTCAAGATGAATTTGTTGTATAATATCAATAAAATACTAAGAAAACTAATGTAGAAATTCCAAGTGAGGATGTAATATGATTGAAAGGAATGCAAAGGATCATATATTAATAATAAAAAATGAAGTAGTGAGCAATGGATGATGTGTAGTACCCCTCCATTTATGCTTATGCTTTCTGTTGATACTTTTTCATACTGTTAGACCTATGTTGTTTTGTTGGATACTTTGATCGCTGGTTTTGAGCGATGGTGGATTATTCTGTGACATGATGATACTTTGTGTGATGTTTATTGTTTTTAGACATGATATGATTTAGTGTAGATTTTTACTTTCAGTTGTTTATGGATATGTACATGCTTATGATGGACTAACAATGTTTACTGAGTCAGTTTTCTGTGAGTGTATTGGTGTGGAGAACATAATCGCATCACTCGCTTGCGAGTGCCCTGCGATATCTATGATTTTCTCTGCACGGTGTGCCTGTTTAATGTTTTATATATATGTATACATGTATGCATGTTGTTTGCTCGGTTGCAGGATTTGCAGGTACATGACACCGACTCCACCTGTGTAATCAGGTCTGAGCGTGTCAAGACTCAATGGAAATGTTGAACGGGAGATAGTAGTTAGGTTTATCCTAGTCCGGTCTTTAACCTTAGTCTTAGTACATTGTCAGTTTTCAATTTGGGTCATAGGTTGTATTGTGTTTCTGTTGGTTAAATCGTTTTTGAAAGGTAAATATTGGTTAATTTTTAAATGTTAATTATTGTTATTTAAATTAATATTTAAATATGATTGAAATTTACTCATTTGATTATTTAATACATTAGTTAGTTTATTTAGTTAAATAGTTGGTCTTAAAATGATTTAACTATTTTAATTAAATAAATAAATTAATTAAATTAAATTATTAAGTGCATAAATTATATTGTATTTAAATGAATTAGAAAATTAGAAAATAAATTAAAATAAAAATGCATGTAAAATAAAATTGTGATTGAAAATTGATTTTTAGTATTTAAATAAAATGCATGCAAATTGATTTGTAAAAGTTTAAATTAAATAAATTGGAAATTGCATGCAAGTTTTGAATGGAAAAATTTGCCGAGAAGTGGAGAAGATATTTTCTCAACAACTTCTCGACAAGTGTGTGAGTGCCATTATTGTAAAAGGTTGTTGAAATTTTTTACGGAGGTTATTGTGGATCTCGGGAAAAATTGACAGAGGCTATTCAATTTCCTCACGGGGAAATTATTAGAAGCTTTTGCAAAATTTTCTTACTGTGATAAAAATTGGAATCTTTGTGAAGTTGTTATTTCTCTGTTTATTTTGGTTGATTTTGGAATTGGAAGATCCTTCAAAGGATCTTGGAAATTGGTTGTTTTAGAATTGGCACTACGGGAAGGAATTGAAACTACAGGCAAGAAAGGCTACAAGGGTTTCTTCTCCAAATAGCAAAGGATTCACAAGTATTTTACTGGTATAATTTCATTTGTTGTGTTTAAATGAAATGCTTGAGAAAAGAGAATTTTGTGTGTTTACTGGAAAATCTTTTACTGTTAATTCTGAATGGGATTATAGATTTCTTATTTGGAAACCTCTGTAGATTTCTTCTGAAAGTTATTCCCTCTGTTGAGTTTAATATTAGTGAGGGGAAAATTATTGTTTTTAAAGAAACAGTTATGTGGTTTAATTTCCCAATTTTACTATTAGAAAATTCTGAGAAAAATATTTGTATAAATACAGTAAATTTTCCAATTTCACTGTAGAAAATTCTATGGAAAACTTTGTTGAATTTGTAGAAAAATTTTCTGTGAAAACCCCAAATTAATTTATGAGTATATATATTTATTTCCAAATTGTATTGTTGAAATTTTTATTTTAAACTTGGTATTATTTTTTTTGAAATCGCCGTACGGAATAATTTCCGTCGGTGCATTCCAAAAATAAAAATCTGTGTGAAGTTTTTAAGGAAAAATTCGATTAAATTGGGGAGGGCCGAAGCCCTCCCCACCACTAATGGTGCTGGGCGCAGCTGGCAAGGCTGCGCACAGCAGCCATAAGGGCTGCTGGGCACAGCCCTGGCCACGGCCGCGCCCACATCACTGTGGAATCCGCGCGGGGCTGCGAGCCGAAAACCCTACATGTTTAAAAATATAAAACAAAACAGAGTTAGTATTTAATGCGGAATTTTCATTAGTATTAAACATTTCGAATTTATATAAATGTGTAGATTGCGAATTTGTATATTGTTATTTAATTCGATTTTTTAATATTTTATATATATATATATATATTAAAATAAAAATATATTTATTATATGATATTTAAATTAAAAATTATCTTACTTGTTTAAATGTTTAGTTTAAAAGAAATTCTATTAATAAATATCTAGAATTAGATATTTTGAATAATTTAGATATTTGTTATAGAATAACTTGTTAATTGAAGTTATAAAATTTTCATTATGATATGTGATTGGAAAAATTGGGCAAACTGTAGATTTGATTTCTGTATTGTATGGAAAATGGATTAAATTGTAAATGAATAATTCTGACATTTTAAGTCTTTTGCTTGAGAGGATTTAACATATCCGAACTATAAATGTTTAATTTTCTTGATTCTATTTATTGTGTCTTTTTGGGCAAATCGGGAAAAGTTTCAAAATAATCAAGTCTTCCAGATCAACTGGTAAATCGGGAATTTGTGCTTATTAAGTTTAAATTTCTTGTGTAGTCTAGGGATGTGTACATGGTTTTTGCTCGGTGTTTAACACCTGTGTTATGATCAGTGATTGTTGTACGTTTAATCATGTTTGGTCTTTTTAGAGATTTTGGTTATATGTACACTTTGTATACCCTAGAAGGAAAAACATAGATTCCCGTGTTATGTTTAGGGGAGTGGCTAATTGTAAGGGCCGACACACAAAGTGGTGTCAGGGTAACTTACAATTAGTTAATTAAGTCAGTGATAACTAAATGACATTGTAGATTAGAATTAAAAACTCTTAACAAGTTATGTATGCCTCGTTTATGAATCATAAGCTACTACAGTTATGAGTATAAGTCGAGAAGGCCTGGAATGGAAAAATCGGTGTCTCGTTTCCTTAAGAGGCATTCGATTCCGCAACTGTATGCAATAGGGGCGGGTTTCGTAAGAGGTTACCAGGGTAACCCAAGGATTGGGGGCCGGGACCTAGGAAGAAACACCAGGGTAACCATTGCATCGTTGTGATGACACTCCACCTAGAATAACAGTTAAACCTTGTGTTTGTGTTTCAATCAATTATCAAATCTGGAAGCAATGTAACCAATAGTTTGTATGTACTAGTGTCTAGGGTTAGTAGATTAGGTCTAGGTAGCCTTATTACTATCTCTTAGCACGGGGGGTGGACCTACGGGTACCACATGGTTGGGTGGAACGTGCACCTTACTCCATTGGGTCCCTAGTTTGTTCGTTGCATTGAGCGCTTCATGGAAAAAAATCAAATTGTGGCCAACATAAAGAAAAGTGAGTTCGCAATAGGCATCACCGCACCAGGAATGAAACCCAAAATCTGACACAATGAATAGAAAGTGGCCAGGAAATGATTTGCAAAACAATTTAATCTGAAAGGTTCTTGGTCACTGGGGCTGATATGAAATCGCGAACCTCCTGCCCTAGCCAGATGAGGTGGAAGCAACTTAGCTCTAAAAAGAGACTTCAAATTTGCAAATTCCTGCTTCATTTCCTCAAGATTGATAGGAACCAAGTCTTCACTTGGTTCACTCAAGTAAAAAATCTGCTGGACCTCTTCTCTATTAACACTCAACAGAACCTTTCCATCATTATCCTTGATTACCCGTGTGACAGGGTCATATCTTGCAGCCACTACCCTAAGTAAGTCTATGTCAGGGAACACGTTTGGTACCACCAGCTTTCCCAACTCATACATCTAGTAGTTTGAAAAGGGGTGAGGCAAATTCCTTTGTCCATACCATAATCTGAACATTTCCAAGCTTATGAGAGGAACCCTAGCATCGGCAATGTTAGAGCAATTATATACTAACCCTTCCCCAGGATTTTCCATCGCATTAGAACCAATCCCTTCTTCCTATCATTCGTTGAGCAGGGAAATTGATCCAGGAAATCATCATACAGGTTTCTTTTTAAATAGTCAACTTGGCCAGAATGTTGCTTTGGCGGTGCCATCTTGGGCAAAGTAGGGTCTTTTTACAATTTCACACTTCAAATAGCTAGGACTAACTAGAGATAGGAAATTATAGAACAAAACACTGCAATTTCTCACAACTATAATTAAACTATTGCCCTAACATGTTTATCAACAAGCTCAATGACAAGTACAACAAATATTTTCCCAAATTCAAGTGCAGAATGACCAGGAAGCACAAAAATTAGCTCATGGCTTTGTTTGCAGAAGTCCCAAATTCTAGCTGTAGAGATTCACAACTTCGCTTTCGGCTCTGAAACTGCTCCATAAAATACTTGAATGCTTTGTGATACAAATAAAATAGGAGAATTGATTTTATCTCGATCAAATGATGCCAACAAATGTCCCATCCGCCATTAAAGCTTACTCACGCACTGCACGAATGGCTCCAACCATATTTGATGTAGATTTAATATTTAGCCGTCCACGTGGCGGTCACCCATGATATCACAATTAGTAAAGATCCTGCAACTTTAGATCACACGATGGTGGGAAACTGTAGATATTGAGCATTCGTGATCTTGTTCCTTCAACACAGTCACCAGCCTTATCATTAACTGTCGAGCAACCTTTTCATCAAGATTATAACATATCTGCTGATTTAAAACATGTGTACCTCAAGAATGATTTAGTAACCCGCCTTTTAATGTATTAAGGCTGGGTTAATTTACCACAGTATTTCCTTCATTCCTTTGGCTTCATTAGATGAGATACATGGTGCCTGCACGTGATATCGCGATCAATAAAAACCTTGTAACTTTTGATCACGCAATGGCGGGAAACCATTAAGATCTAATGACAATTGATTGATGGTCAACCAAACTTATCACCTTTAGCCTCAACAGATAGGACACGTGGCGCCTTCTCGTGATATCACGATCAAACAAAGTGGTGTGGTGGGGTCATCGCGGGATGGCGGGGAGCGGCTGAGATCAAATGATAGTTGATCAACGGTCGTGCGAAATTCATCCTTCTGCAAAACAAAACATTTATTAAAAGGACAAGGGGACATCACTAGATGTATGGTAAACAACAACATAAGTTGTTTTTAAATGATGAAACATGAGGCCAACCAAGACTTAGGAAAATAAAACCTTGCAGAGGAAATAAAATATTAAAACAAAGGGACTCAGCCTAGACGGAATGATAGGACATAAGTCATTTTAAAATTCCTCAAAAAGTAACATCGAAATAGATCCCAACCAAGGCGTAAAATAAAAATAAGGGTTTTATATGAAAATAAAGCTAAAACCACCAACCTAAGGAAAATTATGATGCCATGAAAGACAAGTAACACTAGGCAGGGTAGGAATGGAACATAAGGAGCAAAAATATAAAGTTCCATCAGAGGGGAGAGAGATAGAGGGAGTAAGTGAGAGAGAGAGATCTGAGAGAGGGAGAGGGGGTAGGAGGGAGATTCTTGAGAGAGAGAGAGGGAGGGAGTGGGAGA
>VDFB02256132.1:205479381-205528102 GCA_007258455.2 Sequoia sempervirens
TGTAGTAGTCAATTAAAATGAAAAAGCATACTCTATATTAGTTAGGATACACAACCAAGAAAATGATCTAAAGTTACTTATTTATCCTAGAGGAACTAAGTATATACTATACAAAGAAAACCAACAAACCGACAACTACCCCTATTTTGAAGGAGTTTAGTTTTCTCCCCTTCCTGATCTCGCTAATATTGTCTAATTATTTTAAAGAGATGAAGGGTCATAACACAACTTTATTCAACCCAGTAAATAGCTTGGTTAATGAAACTTGACAAAAGCAAAAAAACAATTGCTACATTTGGAATTTCATGTTGAATGAAGAGTGGTGACAATAATCTACTTATAGTTTTATAAAACACTATTTTTATAAGAAGGCTTGAAATTAGAAATTTAAGTGCTACTTATAGTTTAATAAAATACTATTATAGTTTTACCAACATGTACTATTGTATGCTTGCATGGATTCTTAGTTAATATATGGGGACATAGAGATAGATGGGGAGAGAAAGAGAGAGAGAGATAGATATATGGGAAGAGAAAGATAGATGGAGATATATGGGAAGAGAAAGGAAGAGAGGTGGAGATAGAGAGTCGATGGATAGGGGGGATATGGAGGGAGAGATGGTGAGAGATAGAGAGGCGTAGATAGAGAGGGGAGGGAGAGAAAGGATAGGAGGAAAGAGATAGAGAGAGAGCAGAGGGATATAAAAGAGAAATAGAGATAGAGATGGAGTAGAGAGATGGAGTGAATGAGAGAGAAAGGGGAGAGGAGAGATAGCTCAATAGATAGAGGGGGGAAGAGGGAGTGACATAGATAGTGGGAGATATAGAGACATAGAGAGCGATGCTGTGAGAGAGATATCAATCACCCTCCCATATCTCTATCTATTCATCCTTATCTCTTTATCTCTCTACCCCTCTCTATCTCTTTTTCTCCCTTTCTATTTGTATGTTTGTCATTATCTCCCTCTCTCTCTCTATTTTCTTCCCTATATTTATCTTTGTCTCCTTAAGTGTACAATGGGTACATTGAAGAGGTCTTAAAGGAGAATTATCATATCTTTAATCAAATGGCATGCTACCTTGAGCATAACTCCCCAAGGACACATGTCGTCCTTGGATTGTTGACATGAAATAACTAATCAAAATTTAGTTTCTCTCTCTCATATTAATATATATTACTATTATATTAAATATATATTATATTAATTATATTTTGTATTATATAAAAAAATACTTATTATTAATTATTAATAATAATAATTTTATACGTATTTAATAATTTTGTTAAAGAATATAATATATAATTATAATAAGTTGAATAATTATATTATTTATTATGTAAAATATAAAATAATATATACTTAACTATATTGTAGAAATATTAAAACCTAAAGCAATGGCCAAAAATTTTGAACTTAATTAATACACTGTAAAACCTAATCAAACCAAGTGTAGCTCATCAAATTGAGAAGTGAAAGGTCAATACCAAGGTCGAGGAAGAGTTTGAGTAGTGGGAAAAAGGTCAATGCTAAAGGTTTTAGGAAGAGTTTATAATCGAAACAAGGTCACGCCAACACCGAGGAAGATTTTGGAGTAGTGAAAACAAGGTTAATACTAGCGCCGAGGAAGAGTTTGGAGTTAAAAAAAGGTCAATACCAGTGCCGATGAAGAGTTTGGAGGAGTGAAATCAAGGTCAATATCAGCACCGAGGAAGAGTTTGGAGGAGTGAAAACAAGGTCAATACCAGTGCCGAGGAAGAGTTTGGAGTTAAAACAAGGTCAATACCAGCGCTGAGGACGAGGTTGAGGGCACTCAATGAAAATTGACAACCAAGGGGCAATGAGTACTGTAAGTTTGGCATCCCCATTCTCTTTAACCTTCAATTTTCATGCCTAGTTTCCAAAGATCTTCTCGTACATTGGCACCCCCATTCTTGTAAAATGGTATAAGATAAGATAGAAAAAATAAAATAGCTTAAATTACATTTTATCCACCAAATTTCAAGTCTGGCAAACTCCCATAATCTACCCACATCTTGGTTGAGGTCTAGGATTTCATCACACATAGCCTTCATCGCATGAGTCTGAAGCAATTATAGACTTAGCCCAAGTATATGCTAGGCTAAGGTAGATCTAATGAATGGAAATGGAGGCATACAATTCTTCTTTAATACCTCCACCACAAACATATGCAAGGTGTTGGTTGTTTTTACGGTAAGCAGGTTGATCTTCTAATCTACCTATGGAATTTCCAATTCCAATAAAGGGCAACTCGAAGGACTTGAACCAACTGACGAGGATTTGAAAGACCTCCTACAATTTGGGCTCTACAAGACCCGGGAGGGTGATCCCTTAATGCGTTTATAACCTCTGCACCATCATCATAAACAACATTAACAACAACAAATAATCTCATTTGATAGCTCAACATAATAGGATAATACCGAATAGAATTGGCTGTTTATCAATAATATCAACTATTTGGAGCATGAGATAACTACAACATTTCACAGTATAAGATAGTCATTGATTTGCAATTTGTAGCAAGCTCTATGTAAAGGAAAAAAAATACTGAACCATACGAATAAGTACAACTTAGATCAGTGCCATATATCCATTGGAGGAGTCAAATTTATAAGCATCTAAGGGTTTATGATAGTTTTAACATATAGCATATAAGATCCTTGATAACATTGCTTTACAATCTCATCAATATGTATTCTAACTCAATACTACTTATCAAATCCTTATACATAACATATCCACCTACAATCCCATTCAAGCATTTTAATTAATTCCTTGAATTAAATCTAAAACAAGAATCATACATACCACAACAGTGAGAAGAACGAAACAACCCTTGATCATTTTATTCAAAATTTAGATATGCTTGTACAATGGAGAGACATGAGTTTGAATTAATTATATCAATTCAAATGCCAATACTGTCATAAAACATCAAATCCATTTGAATTCAAAACCTACTACAGAATGACTCAAAACCTAAATTACATTTTCCCTAAAACCATCAGACTTTACAATTTGCTCTGCAACTTCATCTAGACTCGACCAGAAATATCTAACTTGCTAACCTGTACTTCTGGCCTTGAAATCCTTATAGAAAAAGAAGGGGCAAAAAAGTATCAGGCTAGAAAGCACACGTGTCACTAGCCAATTGGACCGCCTTGTGATATTCCAAAAATTGGTTACAACAACAATCTCCCTAGAGAATCTTCTTATTCATTGTGCCCGCTAAGAATGGTTGATGCAGCAACAAAAAAATTCAAGAATTCCATGCCTAGACTGTCACCAAAAAAACAAAATTGGAATCTGTTGTAACTGCAACAACTTATTTGTCAACCGTTAGCAGCCTACTCCTTTTCACTCTTCCTCAATTAAATATACATTTACCCATTTCTGGTACTCTTCATCAGTTGGCCAATCAAAATTGATCACCTCATTCACCTTGACACCATAAGGTTTGTACTTAATTGCCACCTGATTCTCTTCTCTTTCAAAAGAATCCAAGAATGAGCTGGTGCTAATGATTTTGTCCATACAACTCACCAACAAATCATAATCTGAGATACCCTGTTTTTGAGGGTTTTGTAGTCGAAACATGATATAAAGGGGCTCTTACACTTTTTGTGATTACTGTAGCTTGTGTAAGAGGCCCCATGGATACTGTTGTAATTGTAGGATGCATGAATAGGGTGTAGGATGAGAAATAAAGAAGGTATAGTTGCTGTCCTCAATAGTTTTGTGAAGAAAAATATGTGAAATGAGAGGTTCAAGCCTAGGTTTTAGCATAACATGTATGGGAGATCTAATTTTATGAATTTTTATTCATGTGCAGACCTAATGGGTTGTTTCTAAACACTGAATATAAATGATATACATACACACACACATGCACATATATATATATATATATTTGTGTATGTATGTATGTATGTATGTATATGTATTTTTAAATGTAAATGTAAATGCAATTACTGGATGCTCCTCGAACAATAAATGCAACATATCATTAAAGAAATCTATATCTATGTATATAAATGTGTATTTCTAAATGAAAGTGTAAATGCAAAGAGCATATGGTTTTGTAGTTTTATAGATACAACATATCCATAAATTAATGTAATTGAAATTCTAAAGTCTTCAACACATATAATATGAAATCGATCAAACTATTAAACTACATGAGAAATAAATGAAAACAGTAAATGCATATGCATGTGTATTTGTAAATGTAAGTGTAAAATAAATAAGAATAATGAAAATTATAAAAGAATACAAGGAAAGGTCTGCTCCCTTCTTGGTAGTGATAACCTCCTCCTCACACAACCCTTAAAAATTATGAATATAGGAATATAATCTTTGAAGAACTCAAAGTTGATTCTCTCCTACATGATGCAATTAGTCATTTTATCCTTACAAACATTTATAGTGATTGCTAGAGGCACATAGACCAATTCTTCATAATAGAAGAATTTGATCATGTACTTTTCCAATGATGGCATTATGAGAAAACCTTAGGTTAAATGAATACTTCCTAGCTAAGTTCTTTAAATCATGTCCAACCGTATAAGAGAAGACCACTGCTATGTGTACTTGAATACCATGGAGAAAGGCTCTTTGGGATCTTTCATCAATCATCCTACCTTAAAACATACCAAAAGTCTCCTAGAAATTAGACATAGGAAGATTTAAGATGAATTAATTTTTTTTTATTGCCAAAGCATAAACTTATGATGACTTAACCAGGCCTAGTACACACTCCCTCCCCGTTAACCACTTAGACATATGGAAATTATATGTAAATTTTCTGCTATTTTTAGTCATGTAGGTGTCCAATAAACCACTTGGTGGTGTTTCCCTTCAAGTTTATTTACTTGAATGAAGAGAAAAAGTCCTTTGATTACAATTAGAGAATACATTTGAGGCCTTGGTTGTGTAACTGGTGGACTATAGTCACATTGAACACTTGTTACAAAGTTTGGGAGTTAAAACGTTAAGTAGATTTGATTTGTGATGGACACATTTGGATTGTAGTATCAATAACTTGAAATCTATCAAGACTTGATTATCTTATAATCTATGAAATTATAGCGATGAAATGATAGATTAATCATAATGTCACCTTGGGATCACATCACCATGAAAGAACTTCATCCAACATCCTTATGAGTGTAGGTACCACCAAATAGGTATTTTTCAGATCTATATTCCTCGAGCGAGGGAAATTCAGGAAGAGAAGAGGAAAGCGAGACATGTAGTATGTCTAAAAGAGGGAGATCAACTAGGAGGTCAAAAGATTAGAAGAAAATTTCAGAAATGCATGGAATTTTTTCTCATCAAGGGGCCGCGTTCTTATGATGATGATAGTGCATAGGTGACATCGAGAAAGTCTTTTGAGGCACAAAAATCTACTTTAAACAATGGGTACCCATGAACCTCCAATAAACACTAATTTTTGTGTCAACGAGAGGATATATGGCATAGCACCATCATCATTACATGGTTTGGGCCTATTTTGCATGGACAACATAAAGGTTTGTTACGACAAAGTTACTAAATTGATGGAGTATGTTAGACCCTATTACAGTTACAAAGATTGGATGCAACTGGTTCGATATACATGAAGTATGCATATGTATGCACTGTCAGCAAATTATATACAACTAAAAGATAAGGATAAAAATAAAGGAGTGGCAATGAACATTGACGGAAGGCCAAAAGCATCAGGGAATATTGCAGGGTTTATAAATAGTACACGACCTGGTTCAACAAATAAGCTTGACCCAATTGCATATTCGAGGCGCGCGAGGGAAACCGTGTATTCGCATGTTCAATAAAATCAATAACTACAGGGGAAGAGTTGCTAATCGATTACAATTTGAATCACTTAGTTAAAAATATATAGTTACTATGGGGGTTGTACATACTATGTACCATTTTACCCAACCTCCAATTAATGACTCCAATATACCATTTTATTCTTATGTTTTTTTTCGTAAGTCTATTGGTTTCATTTCGGTAATATTTTTTTATATTTAATTTTTGTCACAACGGGCATTGATCGTACGGAGAAGGCTCTGGCCTAGAGCATAGATCACGATGTATCTTTAGGTGCTTCTCACTCCATGTGTGTTTACCTCATTGTAATTGTACAAATTAGATAATGAAAAATGTTTTATTATTATATTTTTCATAAGTTTATTGGGTTAATTTTGATATTTTAATATTCTTGTTGTAATGAACGATCAGGAAAGGCACCACAAGAGGTAGACGAGACCATCCATAGTGAGGTGCAGTCAATATTTTGTGATGATGACATGGCTTATTCAACAAACCTTTTTGATACGATAAAGAAGCTCCAAAAAAAATGCAATGAAGAAATCGTTAAGTTGATATTCATAGTGCCTCAAACAGATGAGATAAGAGAGAGGGTTAAAATATTGACTAAGAGATCACAAAACTTGCAAGTAAGCTATCATGAGGTCTTTAATTATAACATAAGTTCATTCATGGTTTTATATTTTGTACTCTTTTATGTCATGAACTAAAATATGTACGTTGTTTTTATAGGATTATTTGCCTCCTCATGATGCTCCTGGCCATGATCAGGGTACTGCAAGTACTGCCTGAGGAGTAGGGATTGGTACAAGTGTCCATCCTGATCTTCCTACGCATACATCACATCATCCGACCCCATCATCTGTGCCTATATTGTCGTCTAAAATGTTGGCAACACATACCATGCAGGCATCCGTTAATGCACCCTCTGGCAGCGAACACATGCCAGAACATGCGCAAGGACATGTACCTGGGGATGTAGAGGCCACTAGTACTGGTGATGTTTTAGCAACATTTCCTGGATCTTCCTATATTACTAGTATGAGAACATTGCTGATCACATTTGTGGTGACCGAGGATTTCGTTCCCATAAAGATAGAGAAGGTCCTAAGTACTTTAAAATGTTTTAATTATTATTATATATAATCCAATTGAAATTTACTTATTGATCGCTCTTTTTAGACTATTGATCCCATGATCATTTTGTAGAAAATGATGTTTTTTATAAACATCTAAGTGATATTACATTGGAGCACTTCGGGCCCACCATACGTACATGGTGGAATGCCCAAAATCAAGATTTAAAAGATGAGCTCATTAACCGTTTAGTTGTGTTGTTCGGTGATAAAACATTCAACCGAACCAAGGTCCTTAAGAAAGCTGGTACTTATCTAAAGTATGCGAGGGACCAATATAGGTCACATTTAGAGAAGAACAAAAAGTACGAGCATCCCCCCATGATTCCTCGGGAAAGGAGTGGGAAGAACCCGTGTCGATGGAAATATAAGGCTGAAAAGAAAGGAAAGACACCACCGGGCCAAGTGAAGGTATGTATACTTATCAAATAATGTAATTATATATTACTACTCTTTTTACATAATCTAACGTGATTTCGTACCCTATAGGATGCTTATACATCAAAAGGTAAAGGAAAGACTAGAAAAACATACAACATAAACTGGCTCTAGGAAGGTATGAAATTACATTTAATTGTAAGTATCAATAAACAAATATAATATCCAAATAATAAATTGAAAAATAATTTGGTTTTATCATCATAGAAGCAAAATTCATGATCTTATGCAAAAATGTAGGCCTCTAAATTCAACAGAGTTCCCACAGAAGAGGACCTAAAGATTTCCTTCTAGCAAGGCTATGGAGCGGTGGTTGAATGCCTAAGAGTCTTGACTGGGAAAACACAATCTTCCACTACATCTAATGTGCAGGTAAATAAAATCAATAAAGTTTATTTTAAATTGAATACTTGTGCAATCTATTCAATATTAATTTCCACCATAAATTAATTACATGCCTATTTGTTTTAAACATTCAAGCAATGATAATACTGCATATGACATTGGAATGCAGCCTAGTGAGGGTGGAGCAGAATGTACAAATGAAGGTCATGTGGTGTGCATCCCATTTTAGAGCATGTAGAGCGTGATCAACGTGTTGAGCATGATCAGGCTAGAGAAGATCAGGAACATGATGTGGCCTCATCAGGTAAAGAGGACCACTTTCATGTTCTTTTAAACATATTTAATTTCAATTGGTGTATTAATTAATATAACCTTTCGTGTTTCAAGTTTAGAGCATGTAGAGCATGATCAATGTGTTGAGCATGATCAGGAACATGATGTGGCCACATCAGGTAAAGAGAACCACTCTAATGTTCTTTTAATTAATGAAATACTTGTAACAACAATAATAAAACATATCAGCTTTAACATTTCTTTGTTATTGCAGCAGACCCCCCCTTGCAGCGGCGTCCATGTCGTGAGCAGACGACTAGGCATACATTAAGATCACAAGCAGAGGGAAGAACAACTAAAGGGGGGACAGATGATTTAGAAAATGATACTCCACTTCAAATTTTTTTATCTTTAAAAAAGAAACAAACAAAAAAGTGATTGTAATCATATCATGACAACCATATTTTTGAAAATATGTAAAAACTAAAGAATGAATATTATATGTTAATAAATGAATGTGAATATGTTGAATGAATGAATGTTATATGTTATTAATGGATGAATGAATGATTAATGTTATATGATTGGGTATGGGGAATTGAGAGTGATGTGAGGGGGGGGGAGGGCCAAATGAGCTTCCACCGTCACGTGGTTGGCCCTGTTAAGTAGAGAATATTAAACTATTCTCAAAACAAAGAGAAGCTCAATAAGGTAATGCACTTTTCAATATAAGAAATGCATTGTTTGAAGCATCAAACCAATATGCAAAGATGAAAGAAAGTGCTAACTTTTCACTATGGTGGCAGAAAAATGATTCTTTATACCCTGAATCCATGCTCTGCATCATAATTTGAAGTTGTTTCCATTCTAATGTTCTAAGTTTAGTTTGTTTGTATGGCTTTGTATGAATACCACATTGTGTTGTGTGTGGATTTGGTTTCAAAGCTCGTTTCTTCTATTTTTAGTGGTGACATAACTCTAAAATTTGACTTTTGTGCATAACAGGTTAGTGGAAAAATTGATAGCTCTGAAGGGTTTAGAGGCTCGATTGAGATAGATACACAGATATTTGGATCTTGTTGTTGATGGGAGGCTTCGAATTAACCATGAAATTTTGTACCATCTGTAGGTATGCAAAAGTTTCTCTACTTGTAACATTCATTCTTGATCATAAATGTTGTAAATGATATTAATACTTCAAACTTAAGATTCGTTTCATTGTTATAATGATCAAAATGTTATACTTTGGTATACATTCAAGCATTCTCTTTCCCCCTATCCTTTTCTCTCTCCCCCCTCCTTTTAAGAATTTTCTTTGTCATACAAGATTCACATTTCTGTCTCATTTACACAAATTTATTTGAAGCGCTAGGAGTGAATAAAGATATGTATTTAAAGATGATGGATTATGTCTAAACAACAGCTTTCCATCTTATAGCTAATTAAATCCTTAATATTTGAATAGTTTAGAGCTCGAATAATGCTTGTATATGCATGTGTAGCAATAAGGGAGCCTATGTGAAGATTGAAATTTAAAACATCACTTTGGTATTTTTCCTTAGGCAGTGAAATGATATTTTGAGTAATACAAACCTACACACACATTGATATTTTTCGGCATTGCATTGAAGAATTTTTTTTCTCTTATACCTACCCTCGACTAGACATGGAGGTATATAATATTTCTTTCTGGGTTTATTCTGTAAGTAGTTAATTTCACAGAGGAAGACTAAAATATTCTTAATGTCCTATGTCAGGTGTGAAAGCATATGAATCACTTGTTGAAGGCCCCATTTTGTATTCATCCAAAAACTGGTTTGTTCCTTTTTTTTATGTTTCTTGCATGTGTTTTTTTTAGGCTCTAGAGATGTAGCTCGGCTCTTTCCTTTGCACTTTTGATCTATTTTGATGATTACAGTAGATTGTCCTCATAATTTTTCATGTAGATTTGTTTGTAACCTTATTTTCTACCAATCAATTTGTAAACCAGTCACATATTAAGGACCATTTCACTAACTTGTAGTCATCCATTACTTCATATGTTGCAGGTTGTGTCTATGTGCCAATAAATCCCGATGATTGCGAGAACTTTAATCCTACAAGTGTACCCAATCTTTCTCAAGTAAAAGTCTTACCTTATTTTATAGTACTTTAAATGGTTAATTGAAGGTGCTTCTTTAGATCTGAGATAGTTGAACCGGATTAAAATATGGTATTAGATGGGCGATAATGATAAAACCTGAGGTCCATTGAACACAAATTATGAACATAATTTATCGGACTATGAATAGTGTTACAATTATAATTATTTCTCCTTTACCTACCTCTCGCATTAATGAAAAGATATAGATATTGGAAGTTCATTACATGTCTCATGTATGTGTTAGTATTTTAATTTTGTTTAAGTTGTTCAAGAGCTTGATTAGGTCAAGAATATGTTCTACAAGCTCTATTCTCTTGACACTGCTCAACATTTTCCCTACACATTTTCTCTTCAATCCAGACGTTTCTTAACTCCTTCCCTTGTTAGCCCTTGGTTGTTCTCAAGTGTAATGCTTTTTCTATGCATCTTGCAATCTATATGTATGATCACTCATCTCTTATGAAGCATGGAAAACCTTTCATGGAATTGTTGTTGTAATTAGACAATTTCCATTGTGAGAATAATTATTTAATTTGTATGGAAGTAAGTCTTTTTCATATTATTTGACTTGGTATTGTAAACTTGTCTTTGCAGGATTCTCTCGGGGGGAACAACATAACTGTGATGATAGGTAGAGTTGTACAACACCATAAATCATTTGGCATTATCAATATATTGCTTATACAATACTTTGTGCAAGTAAAATGGAATGTGCAATGATAATTGGTCTTGAATTAAAATCTGAATATAAGTACATTATACACAAGAAGATGGTATCTATTCTATGATTTAAAGAACCCCAAAATAAGAAAATTAATAGGTTCCATTTGTTTACTTGCTCTTAGACACTTTTTTAATCAGCGAGACCCTCAAAATGTCTTGCTGATAACTAGCAGTGTTCAAAACTCCTGAAGAGGTTAGATTGGTGTGACATTGGATCTGTCTTGCCGACGGAAGTCATCAGCAAGACATGGACTATTGGAGTGAGTTTTCTATCAGAGTCAACGAATATTTTTTTTAAAAAAAATTGCATTGTTTCGTCAAAATTTTGATGAAAACAACCAACGAATCACCGAAAAGCTCTGACGAAGTTGCTATAGTTGCGACGAAGGCTTCTTCGTAACTCTTTTCCTATTTTGTCGCAATTTCGATGAAGTCTACCAATGAATCACAGAAAAGGTTTGACGAAGTTGCTTACGTGTGATGAAGGCTTCATCGTAACTCCTTGCCCATTTTGTCGCAAGTTCGACAAATTCCACTTACGAATCACAGAAAAGGTCCGACCAAGTTGCTTAGCTGCGAAAAATGCTTCGTCGAAAATCCTTGCCCATTTCATCGCAATTTCAATGAATGCCACCGACGAATCACATAAAAGGTCCGACAAAGTTGCTTAGCTACGACGAAGGCTTCGTCATAAATACTTTCCCATTTCATCGAAATGGCGACGAACTTCTGGTGTTCTTTCGACACTTCAGAATAGCCATTGCAATTGCATTTTGGTTGTAATTCGTCGGTGGATACACAAAGTTTTCGTTGATATTCCGACAAACATCCGAGTCATTTTATGATGCCGACGACCGACGAAGCTGTGCCATTATTTCAACATTTAATTCGTCATTGAAATTGCGATGAAAATGTTTTCGTCATTTCATCACTTTTCTGACAAAGATTTGTCGAATGACCGACAAACGTCTGTTAGAAAATGGAGTCAAATTCAGTAGTGTCTGACTTTCAATCAACCTGTTATGTAGGAAGAACATGTATTTAAGAAATTACATTGAATGCAACACTTTATTTACTTTAAAATCGACAATTCACTACAACCTCTTTAATGAAGGAATAAAACAGAGAGAGAAAAGACAAAGAATGGTAATAACAGTGATTAACAACAAAAGAGCTTCAACTCTGCTTCCATATAAAACTTCTATCTCTTTCTATTGTGAACCAATCCGAACAATTACACAATAGAGTACAAGAATGAAAATGAGATTGATGTTCTTATTAGAAAAACAAAGTTATTGCTCATAAAATAAAAACTGCACTTACAAAAGATAAAGTTATTGCTCTTACAAGTAAAAACTAAATAGAAATAGATCCATTTCTACAAAAAACAAAGCTATTGTTTGCTTCTTCCTTCTATTTTCTACACTGCCTAAACACGCATATATATAGTTTCAATGTAGTTCAAAACATAAATGGAGTCCTCTATTATTGAGCATTATTGAGCATGGGATTGTGTATGGATCATTTCCAAATAACAAATAAAGGAGGGCAGCTAAGAATAAGCTATCCATAAATAAAAGCCTGCCATATTAACTATTGCAACTACACCATGTTTAATTGCACTAGAAGAGAGACATGTGAGAGAGATTACTATGGTCATTGGGATTACATTTTCCAACACTCCCCCTTAATCACAACTACCACCATTTAGAATCCCCAAACAACCTCATAGATATTCAAAACCTTCTTTTCCTAATGGCTTGGTAAAAATATTTGCATACTAATCTTTAGACTTGCAATATTCCAAATAAATTTCTCCATTATGAACTAACTCTCTAATGAAATGGTATCTAGTATCTATCTATATGCTTACTCTTCTTGTGAAATAAAAGATTCTTTGATAATGTAATTGCTGAATTGTTGTCTCAGAAGATATTTGTTGCTTCCTTTTGTTTATGTCTCAAATATGTCAACACTCTTCTCATCCAAATTGCCTGACATGTTGCTCCTATTGCTACTACATACTTTGCTTCTACTGATGAAAGAGTGACAATGGGTTATTTCTTGGATGCCCATGATACTACACCTATTCCAAAATGAAATACATAACCAAATGTACTCTTCCTAGATATCATCAATGCTACCTGTACAATCACCAGGTTTGTATATCCTATGAGCTTGAGCTCATCCAACCTTGAATATTGAATTATGTAATTTATAGTCCCACTTACATATCTCAAAATCCTATTTCCTGCTTGCCAATGAGTCTTTTGGAGACTCCATGAACCTTGAAATAAGACTCACACCATACATTATATCTGGCCTTATGGCCCAGTCAAGTACATTAAACTACCAACAAGTCTTTTATACAATGTTGGATCAACATTTGGACCATTGTAATCTTTACTTCAAACCTATCTCAACTAGTGTTGGTGCTGACTTATAATTTATTATATTGAACCTTTTCAAAACATCATTAGCATATTTGAATTGTGAAATAAATATGCCATTTTTATTTTGATTTACCTCAATGCTAAGAAAATACTTCATGAGACCCAAATCAGTCATTTCAAATTCTTTCTTCATAGCTCCTTTGAATAATTCAATTGATAAATCGCTTGTGAATATCAAGTCATTAACATATAAACAAACAATTAGAATTTGACCTTGTTCATTCATATTTGTGTATGATGTAGGCTCATTGATGCACCTACTGAAGCCATTCTATAAGAGGTAAGAATCAATTTTACTATACCATGCTCTAGGAGCTTGCTTAAGTCCATAGAGTTCTTTTTTGAGTTTTTAGACCTTTTCTTCATGGCGTAAAATCTCATATCTTAGTGGTTGCTCCACATATACTTCTTCCTCTAAGAAGCCATTCAAAAATGTAGATTTCACATCCATTTGATATACTAGCCACTTGTTTTAAGCTGTTATTGCTAATATTGTTCTCACTATATCCAAACAAGCCACTGTAGCAAATGTTTCATTGTAGTCAATTCCAAGTTGTTGTGAATAACCCTTTACTACAAGTCTTGCTTTATGCTTTTTAAAATTTCCTTCTACATTCATCTTGGTCTTGTAAAACCACTTGACTCCTATCACATATTTTCCTTCTGGAAGATTCACTAAGTCCCATGTATGATTCTTTTCTATAGCATCAATTTATTCATCCATAGCATATGTCCATTTTCCATCTTTAATTACATATTCAAAGTGAATTGGATCATCTACTTGTGAAAATAATGTAAAAAGAGAAAGTAGACTAGCATTGTTCTCACCTTCATTTTGATCATAGATATCCCTTAAAATTCTTGTTCTTTGTCTCCTTAAGCTTGCCAATGTTGGATTTGACATATCACTTGAAGTAGATCCTGAAGAATTTGGACTCTAAGATCCTGAAGTAGGTGGTGTTTGATGTTCATTGGAGGGAGTACTAGTCTGAATTAATGAACTTGTCCTTCTACTTGATGAAGGTGTCCCTTGTGGACCAATTTGTTGAGCTTGAGTGGGTGTGAAAGGAGTTACCATGGAAGGAGTACCAATTGGGATTAACACTTCTCTATCCTCTTGTGGAAAACTTGCTGGAATATTCACTATCTTCTCCAAACTTCCATCCCATGATTATTCTTCTATGAATTGCACATCTCTTCTGATGATCACTTTTCCAGTTATAGGATTATACAACTTGTAAGTTTTTGTGTCCTCACTATATCCCATAAATATGCATTTTTCTCCCTTGCTATCCAATTTCTTTCTCAATTCATCTAGAACATGTGCATATTCCACATGCATCCACATACTCTCATATGAGCAACACTAGACTTTCTTCCACTCTAATGTGCTTCCTC
Source organism: Sequoia sempervirens (assembly GCA_007258455.2). Classification (NCBI taxonomy): domain Eukaryota; kingdom Viridiplantae; phylum Streptophyta; class Pinopsida; order Cupressales; family Cupressaceae; genus Sequoia; species Sequoia sempervirens. The sequence goes on from VDFB02256132.1 coordinate 205,494,149, forward strand.
TGGAGTTATATTTTTGACACTTTTTGTTGGGAATCTATTACGTATGTAGATTGCACATGCTATAGCCTTTTCCCAATACTCATTTGACAAATTCTTGACCTTTAACATACTCCTAGCCATGTCCGTAATTGTTCTATTATTTCTTTTTGCCACACCATTCTATTGTGGAGTGTACTTGGTAGTAAATTGCTTATGTATTCCATGATCTTTGCAAAAATGACAAATGCATTTGAGATGTATTCACCACCTCTTTCAGTTCTTAAAAATTTGATATAATGCTCACTTTGCTTCTCAACTAAATATTTGAATTGACAAAAAATCTTAAAAACATCAGAGTTATGCTTTAAAAAATATACCCATGTCTTTCTTGTATAGTCATCAATGAATGTCAAAAAGTAAACACATCCACAAATTGAAGGTGTTTGCATAGGTTCACACAAATCAGAGTGAACTATCTCCAATGATTCCTTTGCTTTGACTGACTTTCCAATTGGGAATGACTCTCTATGTTGTTTTCCCAAAATACACCCTTCACATACTCTATCTGGCTTTTCTATCAATGTAAAAACTTTTACCATGTTTTTCCTATGTAACAAATTTAGACCTCAAAAATTTAAGTGTCCAAATCTTAAATGCCAAAGCCAATTCTCATATTTTATTTCTGATTGAAAAGTTACTTGTAATGTTATTTCATCCAAAGCTTGAGTGATATTTTATTGTGTTGATTGTTGGTTTGCTTAAGCAAATTCAACCCTTAAACCTAGTGTTATCTTTAAGGGAAACATTCTATTGTTGGTCATTTGAACTTTTGCTATTAACTGATTTCTTGGAATTTTTTCTAATATTACACATTCTTTATTTTTGATTCAAGCCAGTCTATACCCCTTTTGAACAAGCTGTCCAATGCTCATCAAATTATGCTTTAAACCAGAACAAAATAAACATCTAAAATAATCTTTTTCTCCCCTCGTTTCTAGTTAGAATATTCACATTTCCTTTTCCCATTATTGACACTTTATTATCATTGCCCAAAGTAACATATGATTTTATAGACTTATCCAAATGGGAAATTATTTCTAAATTTCTTGTCTTGTGATTACTGCAACCTGAATCTAGAAACTAGAAATATTTGGACTCTCGTGAGCAACATTGCATGCTAGAAACATACTACTCTGATTATGATTTTCTTTAGAAATTTTTTCACTTTGTTTGTTGAAATCAAACTATCTTTTTCTTCATTCACTTGTATAATGACCATGATTTTTATAGTAATGGAATTGAACTTGAGATTTTTTCATACCTTTGACTTTGATTTTGAGTGATGACTCTTCCACTTGAATTTGTTGGGCTAGTTCTTGTAGCTCTGTACGAATTTCTTCCTTTGCCTATGAAGTTAGATCTTCCTCTGCCTCTTCCAAAGCTAAAAGATACTTGTGACTTAAAAGCATGCTCTAAAGAAGAATTAGAAGAATGGCTAAGCCTATGCTCATGAGAAATTAGAGATGCATGAAGCTCATCTATAGAAAACTGTGAAAGATTTTTGGTTTCTTCTATAGTCACAACAGTAAATTCAAACTTTGTGGGTAGGCTCCTGAGAATCTTTTCAACTATTCTCCTATCTTCAAGAATCTCACCATGAGATCTAATTTGATTAACTAGTCCAATAACTTGAGTAAAAAATGAATCTATTGTTTCAGATCCTTCATAGACATAGTTTCAAAGTTTCTTCTTAACATTTGCAACTTTGCAGTTTTCACTTTAACCATACTTAATATGCAGTTTGAAGGATTTCCCATACTTGCTTTGACTTTGTTGCCGCTGCAACTCTTGGGAATATATTCTCATGCATTGCTTGAAATATGTACAAGAGAGCCTTAGAATCCTTTTTCCTATTATCTTTGAGCAAATCTTTCTCTACTTGAGATAATGTGTTGTATGTTGTTACATCTATAGGTTCAGAGAACCCATTCTCCACAAGCTCCCATGCATCTTGAGAGCTAAACAAAACCTTCATTGTGATTGACCAGTATTCATAGTTCTTTCCATTAAACTGAGGAATATGTGGATTAGTAAGAGTTGTGCCAGAAAATGATGCCATAACTTAGCTCTGATACCAAATGAAGGAATAAAACAAAGAGAGAAAAGACAAAAAATAATAATAACAGTAATTAACAGAAAAAGAGCTTTAGCTCTGCTTCCATATAAAACTTCTATCTCTGTCTATTGTGAACCAATCTAAACAATTACACAATAGAATACAAGAACAAAGACTGATGTTCTTATTAGAAAAACAAAATTACTAATAAAATAAAAACTCCACCTACAAAAGATATCTGAGCTATTGCTCTTACAAATAAAAACTAAATAGAAACAGATTTGCTGCTGCAAAAAGCAAAGCTGCTGTTTGCTTGCTACCTAAACACTCATATATATAGTTTCAATGCAGTTCAACACATAAATGTAGTCCTCTATTATTGAGCATTATTGAGCATGGGACTGCGTATGGGTCATTGTCAAATAATAAATAAAGGAGGGCAGATAAGGATAAGCTATCCATAAATAAAAGCCTGCCATATTAACTATTGCAGCTGCGCCAAGTTGGATTGCTGGAAGAGAGATGTGACAGCAATTACTATGATCGTTGGGATTACATTTTCCAACATTTAACATACCCATTATACATTAAAATGTTGATTACTAATACATCCTGTAAGGTGGAATATTATGGGACCATCAAGAACATAAAAGAGCATATGTTTTAACGCAAACTGTGGGATGCAATGCTACAAAAATGTCAGTATTATTTGTCTGAAATGTATGCTGACCTACTCAGAAACTGACTTTCTGTACAAGAGATTCAACAGACGTGATCAATCAGGATTAGAAGAGGTTGGGGAGACATCAAAGTTGAAAAGAAAGAACGCCAATTGAGGGAAAAGACACAGCTTTCATCATTATCACTGCAAGTGTTGTAGATTCTTCTAGCATGGATATTCTTTTTGTAGTTTGTAATAAAAACGATAATTACACATTGGCATGAAAAGATAGATGATAGATACATTGAGCGCAGACCATTATTCAAAACTGAATATTCTTGAAGATGCGATATTCTCTCGATTTGATTTTTTATATGGTATGCTTTCAAATATTTCTTTTCTACGCATGCTTGTATAGTAAAAATTATTTAATGATATAATTATAGTGGCTACAATAAAATATTAGATACTATAATTATAATTATAATGGTTAGAATAAAACATTAGATAAGTGGGAATGCGTTTTGTTCATGTAAAGAATGATGTTTGTTCTATTAAAAAATGGATTTAAATCATAGACAATGGATAATTGATTTTTTTTTTGTGCATGGGTCATATAAATAATAATTGTTAACATCACTTCAAATATATATACTATGGTGAAAAATTATAATAATTATATAAGTTTTGAAGTTGATAAAAAAAATCATATGATTGGTCTTTAAAAATAATAAATTGAAATTAAATGAAAAATAAATCTAAGAGAAGACATACATAGTATTTTCATTTAACATTGACCAATAAGGTATGAGACAAATGATCCATTTTGCTATTATTTAAAATATTAATATTATAAATATTATTAAAAAATTAAAAGAAAAATACAATTATATGATTGGATAGTTGGCTTTAGCTCTCCTTTGAATTGATTATTAAAATACTGTTGCCATAGTAAGGACTGATTAAAAATCACTTCCATTTAAAATTATATATTAAGCATATTGCATGTCTAGATTTATGTAGACAATTGATTATTTGAATTCATTTGATACTAATTAAAAGTAAATCAACATTTGCTTCATGGATGCTTGTTTGAGATGCAAGATAAAGTATGCTTATTAATTTGAATGCTTGGTAAAAGGCAACCAATAATATTGTAGAGAGATTGTTGCTATCAATCAAATAAGAATGTACCAAAAAAAAAAAATCAAATAAGAATATAGTAAGGTCTTATGGGATATGGTCACATATAGCTATATATTGTCAATATGTGTGCAACAAGATGCAATAGTTTGAGGTTACTAAAGACATGTATTTTGATGATGATCTAGAGGTACTTTGTTGGGTACTTTGGTTGATATCTAGCAATTAGGAATTTGATCAATGTGTAGCAAAAAATAACCAAGGGCTCTGAGAGAATAGATTGAAACCATATCAAGTTGATATTTATTCTTAGTATTTTTAATATTTAAAGATGTAATGGTTAGGCCTACTTCTTTTTGGGGAGAGTCTCATAAATGTGACCTATAAATTCAAGGAAAATCCCTTATTCTCAATTAGTAATTAATAGTTGACTTTATTTAATTAATGTTTTATTTATTTTTATGAATGGAGAACAAAATTGAATGATATTTAATACAAGTTAGTAAAGCATAGTCAATGATCAATGGTCATTACTTCTATAATATAATAATTTTTTTTTTGATTACTAGTATTATTGCAACTGTGAATTATACAAAATATGGGTACCTTTTAGATATAGAGATTGAATGTCATGGTTTAAATATTTAAAATATACTTTGGTTCTTAAAATATTTAGAATTTTGAATCTATCTAGTTGTTGAAGCTTGTGATAATCAATTATATTTTATTGAAATGGAAGATTAAAACAATCACAAAAAAAGAGGCAAGCAAAAGAGACAAGTCTAAAAATTCTGGAGATTTTTTTTTGAGTGACTTCTACAATAATGCTTTGCATGCTTAAATTTCATTGTTTTAAAAAATGAACAAGAAAAAATTTATTCTTCATCTAGAAGAAAGGTACATCATTCAATTTGCATTATATAAGTTTTTTTGTCATTGTGATGTTTTTGGATCGATATTATTAATGTTCACTTGATATATGTTTTATTTGTTTGATTAGTATAAGATTTAATATTCATCTAGATAAAAGATGTGACTTCCAAATTTGTTTTATTTTAGAGGATAAGTTTAAGCTAATTGTGATAGACATGAAAAAATTAGAAGAACATGATATAACTCTGATACTAAATTTATCGTCAATCATTTTTTATGATTAAATTGACGTAAATTATAATTATCATGAATTTATTTATTAATACCTATACATTTTGTATTTGTATCTTATATTATTAAAAATTTCATATAAATGAGTTGTCTATCTCTAAAACTAGTGACATGTGCATTGAACTTTTGATTCCAATCACTAGTTATAATGCATATCATATAAAAGTAATTTTCTAAACTTTTATATCAACTTGTGATAACCAATTTTATTGTGTCAAAAAAGAAGATTAAAATAATCACACAAAAAGAGACAAGCACAAAAGACAAGTATATAAAATCTTGAGGAAAAATTTCAAGTGACTTCTACATTGCTTTGCATGCTTAGATTTCATTGTTCTAAAAAATGAACAAGACAAAATTTATTCTTCATCTAGAAGAAAGGTACATCATTCAATTTGCATTATGTAATTTTTTTGTCACTGTGATGTTTTTGGATCCATTTTATTATGTTCACTTGATATACATTTTTTTTTTTAATTACTATAAGATTTAATATTCATCTAGATAAAATATGTGGCTTCCAGATTGTTTTATTTTAGACTTATTATATCAACTAAATGGAGAAGTTTAAGCTATTTATGATAGACATGAAAAACTTAGAAGAACATGATATAACTCTAATACTAAATTTTTCGTCAATAATTTTTATGATTAAGTTGACGTAAACTCTAATTATCATGAATCTATTTATTAATACCTATACATTTTGTATTTGTATCTTATTTTATTAAAGATTTCATATAAATGAGTTGTCTATCTCTAAAACTAGTGACATGTGCATTGAACCTTTGAATCCAATCACTAGTTATAATGCATATCATATAAAAGTAATTTTCTGAACTTTTATATCAACTTGTGATAACCAATTATATTGTGTCAAAATAGAAGATTAAAATAATCACACAAAAAGAGACAAGCACAAGAGACAAGTCTAAAAAATCTTGAGGAAAAATTTCAAGTGACTTCTACAATGCTTTGCATGCTTAGATTTCATTGTTCTAAAAAATGAACAAGACAAAATTTATTCTTCATCTAGAAGAAAGGTACATCATTCAATTTGCATTTTTTTTTGTCATTGTGATGTTTTTGGATTCATATTATTATGTTCACTTGATATACATTTAATTTTTTTAATTACTATAAGATTTAATATTCATCTTGATAAAAGATGTGACTTCCAAATTGTTTTATTTTAGATTTATTATATCAACTAAACAGAGGAGAAGTCTAAGATAATTGTGATAGACATGAAAACTTAAAAGAACACGATATAACTCTGATACTAAATTTGTTGTCAATCATTTTTTATGATTAAATTGACGTAAGCTCTAATTATCATGACTTTATATATTAATACCTATACATTTTGTATTTGTATCTTCTATTATTAAAGATTTCATATAAATGAACTGTTTATCTCTGAAACTAGTGACATGCACATTGAACCTTTGAATCCAATCACTAGTTATAATGCATATTCTATAAAAGTAAATTTCTAAACTTTTATATCAATTTGTGATAACAAATTTTATTGTGTCAAAATAGAAGATTAAAATAATCACACAAAAAAGACAAGCACAAGAGACAAGTCTAAAAATTCTCTAGAAAAAATTTCAAGTTACAATGCTTTGCATGCTAGATTTCATTGTTCTAAAAAATGAACAAACATCAAGAGTACGATCCCAGCCTCAACCTTTAGAACTATTCAATTTCACCAATAGGCCAAAGACGACCGGGCTTAACTGGCACACTCTAAGCATTTGACTGCTTAGGTGGCCGGGCCATGTGGGGCCCTTTTGCTTTGTACTTCTCCTGTTTCTCGGATTGATTTTGCATTTACTGTTGCTGTCCCGTTTCCATTCCATTACAGTTCACACTGTACAGATTTTATTTACCGTTTCCACTGTTATGTTACCGTGGGAGCTATAAAATCTACAGAATCGGCCACTAAATTTCAAAAGTCTCAAAGGTGATTATTGCAGTGAATATATTTTGTAGAATATGCAGAAGCAAGAGCCATTTTCCTCTGTGCAGCAAGCACATCAATGTTGGTCTACTGTGCAAAAAAAAATATTTGGGTTTTAATCCCACATATATTGTGCGACGAAAAGAAAGGCAGAAGTGGACTATAAGTAGAAGTCAAGAAGCTACTAAATGATAGACATAATATTTTATATTAAAATACTTATTTCTAATTTCTAAATTTAAATAAAGTGCTTAAGATATTTTTTATCAAAAAAATATTAATAAGATTTATTTTATATATATTTTTTATCATATTAGATTGATTTAAATGAAAAATATTAATAAGATTTATTTTATATAATTATAAGGTTGAAAATATTGTATCTTTAATTTTTCATATTTAGTAAAGATTTATTATATTTTTTAAATAGAAGTTATTTTATTTATTTAAGAAATGAATTATTTATTTCAAAAATAATTTAATTATTTTATTTTATTCACATTATTATATTAAATTTATGTTATTTATTAATAATTGATTTTGAATTATAAAGTATATATAATTATATAAAATAATGGTTAGAAACTTTACAATTTTAATAAATATAAAATAATTTAACACTAGCATATAAATTTGACGACTTTATGATTGATAGTTTACAAGAATATATTTATCTCATCTAATTAATACTTAATTTTGAAATATAAAATATATAAATTAGTGATTAGGAAATTTATAATTTTAACAAGTAATATTGTAAATTTGACAACCTTATAATAGATAGTTTAGGAAAAATAGACACCTTAAATATGTTTATCTAAATATATATATATTTTATTTATAAAATCTATAAATAAATCAATTAACATTTAATTATTAGTCAATATTATCTATTTTTTTTTTTTAAAATTTTATTTATACATTTAATCTGTTTTGATGTATTATTAAAATGTATTGTAAGTTAATTGATATATTTGATTCAAATTTTGTAAATTAGGACTATGGTTGAGGATAGTCCATGTACATGAATTTGTTAAACACGGTTAGGCTACATATCTGGTCCTATCCATTAAAATAGATTGTATCTACATATTAGGCCAACTAAATGTGATGTAACTAATATGGTCAACATGTATACTAATAGAGGAGTATTTGCCAAATCCAAGGGACTAGATCCATATGTAATGAACAATGTACATAAAATAGAAGAGATGGGATAAACATAAAAATATCAATGAGAAATGGAAGGAAACTTGTTCCCCTACTTATTTGAATACTAGGACATAACTTTTAGCTCAATTTAAGTCTCAAAAAAATTGTTAGCATAAAAAATTGTAAATTGTCTATTAAAAGGAAATGACCAAAGACAAACATTAGAGGAGCATAAAATCAAGAATACAAAGAAAAGGGAATGAATAAGGAAAATTTGTGAAAGTAAGAAATTGAACAAAGATGAAGACATTAAGTCTTTTTCAATTGAATAAAATCATGAAGCATTCATTTAATGCATGAAAGAGAAGAATTTGGAGAAACAAAGGCAATGAATACAAAATATTTGTGCAAAAAGGAAATTTAATCTTAGAGTTGAAGGTCACTTTGTGGCTTGGTCCTTTGTTGATGTAAGTCTTCAAACCTCACTTATCTCTATCTTTCAAACTCTTTTTGATTTTTGGTCATGCTTAAAGGTACGATAGGACTTATTTCAAGATGATTCCTTGGCTATCATTGATGAAATTCAAGCACAAAAAATAGAATAAGGTGTCACAAACATGTGAAACAAGGTATGTGAATTCAAAATATAACATGCTAGTAGACTAGTGTAGTATAAATAACTGAATTCTGAATATTTTTTTCAAATTAGATTTATCTTTTGTGATTGATTGGTTGGTAGATGGATTCATGTCATAGGAAATTTCCATAAATACATTTACATGGTCATTAATTGAAAATATATGGCATGAGATCCAATGTGATAATGAATATTTTTTGAAAGGTTTGACTTTTGGGCAAGAAAAATGTGATTTTAAATTTGGCAGACAATATCCACCAAAACAATCTAGTCCACGGTAGCTAAATTTTTTGGATTGTACAATGGAAAATCTTGAGGTGGTTTGTAATGGTAGATTACTAATGAGTTTTGTGCACTAAACGGGTCACTAAGTATTTATGATGTATGTGAAAAATGGTATAGAAAAAGGTGAAGTTCTACAATATGCATTTTTCTCCCTTCACTTACAAAGAATATTATACTTTGACTGGCAAATTTTTTTTGATTTGTAAATTGAATACTTTAATAATGTATGTGATTTAATTTATTTTAATAATTTAGCCATACATGCATTGAGGAATAGTGAATTTGATGAAAAATGCTAATTAAGGAAGATATATTGACGACTTTAAGTGTATTGAAAATATAATAGAAAAACTTAAGAGATCACATTAAACTAGATTTATATAAAGAAGATATGTAAAAAAGACAAAAAAAAAAAGTGAACTTGGGTGATCCCACAATAGTGGTTTACAATTTTTGGCCAAACTGGACACTGAAATTATTTTTTAAAACTAAATCTTCACATTCGGGCACCTATAGCGGCTAAACCATGAAGAATTTGAAGATGATGCAAACTAGAATCTCATCACATTTTGTCTGCAGATTCTAAAAATATTTTTTTCAAAATTTTTGGAATCAAATTCCACTTCTTTTTCCATCTTCCACAAAAACTGGTTTTTTTCAAAAAACAACATTTTTAAAAAGTGACGCACACCGTATAACGCATAAATTTTTTTCCATGAAGGATAAAATTCAAATTCTTTCGAATTTAGATTCATAACTCCAATATCTAGTGCTTCCACTTGGTTAGATAGTTTTTTATTGAATTTTTTTTCTTTAATCAAGTTTCAAAGTCAAACCAATTACAATTCAGACATAGCGGTATAATGCATAACTTTTTGTATATATCGAAATTCAAATTTTTTTTCTATTGGATCAAGGACTTCAATATATGGTGCACCCATATTTTTCAATTTTTTGATAATCTGTTATTTTTCCACATGTGCAGAACAAAGACCTTCATTTTCGATGAAAAACCTATGTTTAGTAAAACTAAAAACACAAATACATAATAAAACCAAAACATATTAAAATTATATTCGTTGGATAGCTCGGAGGACTACCTGATTCCAGTTGGGTTTGTGAATATTCCTCCATTTTCATCCTCAAATCGAGCTTCGTGCCAAAATTCAAGTTTTTTTCGTCTCGAGGATGAGGAGGGGTCTTCTATGGGTTCGCCGAACCCATAGGGTTCGTTCGAATCTGGTTTAAACCCCCTTCTATAAGGGGTTTTGATGGCTTTTTGGCGGGAAAATATTAAGAGGGTTCAACCGAACCTAGGTTCTACCAAACCCCTAATTGGTTCGGTTGAACCAATAGGTTCGTACGAACCCCTAAAATCAAGTTTTTTTCCATGCATTCTTTTTTTGTGAGTTTTCCTTCCTCACTTCAATTGTAAACCACTTTTGTGGCTTCACCCACTTATAAAAAAGAGGACATAGAAATACATGTTTAATATATATATATATATATATATATATATATATATATATATATATATATATATATATATATATATATATATATATATATATAAATGCATGATAAAATAATACACCTTATAATCATATTTTAAAATTGTTGAATTTTATTTTTGAATAAGAGAATAGAATCATTAATAAAAAAACATATATATTTATATTGGAGAAACTTTTTTTAAATTTGTTTCAAAATTTATCTTTCATATACATTGTTATATTGTTCTACTTTGCCTTTTTAACCATTTATCTCTTGAAAAAATCTCCAAATTGATGTGAGTCTCACTATTTTTTTTGTTGTCAAGTCAATTAAGGATGTTAATTTAATGACTTACAATAGATAATTTGTTTATAAATTAGACTTGTCACTTCTTTTTAAGCACCAAATCCAAATGAATTATTATTCATTGACCTTCTAAATTCTCTCCTAGAATGAGAGATAGTTGAATGTGTGTTGTCTAAAATAAATGGAAATGAATATTTTTATTCCAATACATAATAATTTGCATAAACACCCCCTGACACACACATGCGACTTTAGGTGAGAAAGGCAAAAAGAGGTCAATAAGCCAATTTGAATTTAGGCAAGTTGAGTTCATAATTATGAGGATGACCGCATGATTGTGAACTTGGCCTAAGATAAAATAGATGGAAGAGATCATGATAAACATAGAGTTTAGGAATCAATGCGTGTATTATTATGGATAATTAGATAGATAGATCAAGTGTATGGGAACATGAAGTAAACACAAGATCTTATGTTGATAAAAATGAAATGAAATATATGCAAATATGACCTGTACATTAGAATATGACATTTGTCATAATATATACCAACACATTGTCCAAAATAAAAACATAAATAAAAAATATATCATAATAATACCTTTTTCACCCTTATAATTATATAAATACTTACAATTATATTAAATTTTTTTAAAAATAATTTAAAATAATTATTATTCATCTTGAAAAATAAAATTATTATATTTATTTTTCAATCCTTTTGATTATATAATTTTTTAAAAGTTATTATTCATCTTGAAAAGTAAAATTATTATACTTATTTTGCATCCTTTCAATTACATATTAATTTTTTTTTAAAAAAAATAAGACAAATTAAAAAGATAAAATGTTAAAATAATTAAAAATAAAGCTAAAATGAATCATTTAATTTAAATTTGACAAATAATGAAGACAAACTAAAAAGATAAAATGTTAAAATAATTAAAAATAAAGCCAAAATAAATCATTTAATTTAAATTTGACAAATAGATCTATAAAAAATGAAAACGTGGGATCATTAGTTTAATTTAGATTTGGAGCATAAAAATATAGATCTCCATTTTCCAATATAAATTTATGTCTGCATGACTGTAAGAAGTTTAAGCTTCCTTTTATAATCCCTTTCTCCATTGTTTCTTATGGGCCAGCGCATGTGGGATTAAAAGCCCTTTGCATCAAACCATATTTTCTCTTGTGAGCAGCAGACCAACATTGAGGATATCGCTTTGGCATGGCAGAGATTCTGCAGAGAGGATACTAACCCTTGTTCCTATTTATACTGCAAAGCATGATCGCTTTTGTAGTTGCCGAATAAATTTTTCGAGACACTATGGCCGATTCTGCAACACTTATAGCTCCCCCGGTATATGCCAACAGAAACGGAAAAACGGTAGATGCCAACAGAAACGGAACGGAAACAGGGAATGTAAAATCAGTACACGGAATGGAAACGGGACGGCAACAGTAAATGCAAAATCAATCCGAGAAACGGGAGAAGTACAGAGCAAAAGGGCCCCACATGGCTCGGCCACCTGAGCAGTCGAATGCTTAGAGTGTGCCGGTTAAGCCGGCCCGCCAAAGACCCATCCATTCTTTACACAAGAATAGTCGCTGTTAATAATACGAAAGGCATCTTCGTGCACTTATAAAATCGGGCTGTTGCTGAAAGAGTGCAGCAAGCAAACGAAATTTTGGTGAAAAAACGACTGAATGGAGAAACACCAAGTGGGTTGTGAAATTTCAAGGCCACATGTGGCACTCTATCCAGCTGTGGGTTTGGGCCATCTTATTCCCTTCCTTGAACTGGCACGAAAGCTCGTTTCCTCCCTTGGTTTCACCGTGACCCTGATCACCCCCGCCTGGAACGCTTCCCCTTCGCAGATTATATATGTTTCAGATCTCCTTTCCTCCAATCCCAACACAATCCGTCAAGTAGAGCTTCCAGAGATTCCTTCCGACGGGCAAGACAACAAAGATGCCGGCAGCTACTTTCTGGAACAAATAAGCAAGTCCATGCCTGCGGTGGAACAAAATCTGAGAATACTACAACAGCCCAACCGCCCTTTCTCACCCGTTCGTGCGTTGATATCAGATCTCTTCCATGTGGCAACTCTGGACGTGACTGACTCTCTGGGCTTGCCAAATTATGTCTTTTTTACATCCTCTGCGGCCTTCCTCTGTTTCATGTTGTGTGTCCCTCGTCTTTATCTGTCTAACGGAAACGAATCTCCTCCGGTTTCCGTGAATATCCCGGGCTGGAAGAAACCCTTCCATGAGTGCGATTTTCCAGACCTGTTTCGCAACAAGTCCTCTCCGATGTTTGATGGGTTCCTTCGCCTCTGCTCTCCCTTACGAGCGATGGAAGCCATTCTCGTCAATACATTTCACGCCTTGGAAGCAGAGTCAATTCATGCGATGCTGTCGGGAAGCGTAAGAGAAATCGACCGCCTACCGCCGGTACATGCGATTGGGCCGATTACGCGGTCGGTTGATCTGCCCCAGGCGGACAGGGAGGGAGAAGAGCGCCTAAAAGTGTGGCTGGATAGCCTGCCTAAGGCGTCGGTGGTGTTCGCGTCATTTGGTACGTGGGGGTTGATGTCCACACAACAGTTGAGGGAGATTGCATTAGGGCTGGAAGCAAGCGGCCTAAACTTTGTTTGGGTTGTGCGGGGCATTGGTAATTCTAGTGATGCTACTTCTCGTTTCGGTTCTGATTCGGAACTGGAGCTGAGCAGCATTCTTCCCGAGGGTTTCTTGACCCGTGTTGAGGGCCGCGGACTGGTACTTCCTTCCTGGGCTCCTCAGGTTGCGATCCTTTCGCATCCGGCTGTCGGAGCTTTTGTTTCTCATTGCGGATGGAATTCTACGCTGGAAGCTATTTGGTTTGGAGTCCCCATTGTTGCCTGGCCTCTTTATGCCGAGCAGCGAATGAATTGCTTGTTAATTGTAAATGAATGGATGGTGGGTTTGGAGGTTGTCAACGGAGCGGATGGGTTGGTTGGCCGAGCGGAGTTGCAGAGTGTGTTGGAAAGAGTTATGAATGGAGAAGAGGGGAGATTGGTGAGAAAGAATATGGAAGAGTTAAATTTGAAAGCGAGATGTGCAGTCAGGGAAAAGGAAGGAAGCTCCTTTGCCAGCATGGAAGCTGCATTTAGTTGCTTTGTTATAGCCACCGAAAGCAAACATAACGATTGAAGACTTTACTAGAAATTGATGAGCATTTATTTTGTTAGATTAAGATTTAATTAGAAAGGTCGTCAGAGCTCTGGAGGCTGCTGTTAGAGATTCTTATAACTCATTCTTTACCACAGCCTGTCTACTCCCCACACTTTGAAGTACTTCAAAATCAGCTTTAAAATTTCTAAGCGAATCGAGTTAAATATGCTATATTTCTTTGCATTGTCTTTTTCTGGATTGTTGTTATCGAAAAACAGAATATTAGGAATTGAAGAAAGGCAGCAGGTTTTATTCATATTTAGTAATCTCCAAGAAGGATTTTCCTTTAACAATAATACCAGTAGACAGCTGGAGTAGTAAGATTTTTTGTCCGAAGATTATACTAACAGCCTTTCGTTACTGCTAGAAAATCTCGTTAAATTGTTTGTGTTTGCACAAAACTTATTTTGGTGATTGACGGTCAACTTTGTCTTCAATGTTGTTTGGATCTTCACAATCAATAAAGAGTTTTCAATAAAATACTATCTAGGAGTTTTCAATAAAATACTATCTAGGGTGAGATAGGATAAAGATGTTTGTGGTATTTTATCTAATTTTTCTCATTTTTTTTGGTTTATTTTGACGATTGATGGTCATTTTTGTCTTCAATGTTGTTTGGATCTTTACAATTGACAAGAGCTTTCAATAAAATAAAAATCTAGGGTGAGATGGGATAAGATGTTTGTGGTGTTTTATCTAATTTTTCTTATTTTTTGTTCTATTTATTTTGGCGATTGATGGCTATCTTTGTCTTTAGTGTTGTTTGGATCTTTATAGTCGATAACGACTTTCAATAAAATACCATCTAGGGTGAGATGGGATAAGATGTTTGTGGTGTATCTAATTTCTCTCATTTTTTGTTTTGTTTATTTTGACGATTGACAATCATCTTTGTCTTTAGTGTTGTTTGGATCTTCACAATTGACAAGAGCTTTCAATAGAATACCATCTAGGGTGAGATGGGATAAGATGTTTGTGGTGTTTTATCTAATTTCTTTTGTTTTTTGTTTTGTTTATTTTGATGATTGACAGTCATCTTTGTCTTCAACATTGTTTGGATCTTTGCAATTGACAATTTTTTTTAATGAAATACCATCTAAAATGAGATGGGATAAAATATTTGTGACGTTTTATCTAATTTCTCTCATTTTTTATTCTATTTGACAGTTGGTGTAATAATCATTTTTGTTACTATTATTTTTTGTTAATTTCATTGTATTTTTGTTACTATTGTTTTAGATAATCTCTATGATATGTACAAAAGCCAATAGTTTTCAGGTCGATTGATTTGGTGTTTATTAGACGCTTTGCACATAGCCAAATAATGGTAGGTCGGTGTTGAATGTTGAGGAGGAGATAACATTATAAAGAATGACTACATATCTCACCAGCCAAATGAAATGAGACATTAAGTCATACAGACACGACACAAATCATAGGAATCATATAAAATACATTGTTGGAATTAATTTCTACCACCTGCAATAACATATCTCATTAAATGCAAAGTCTAGAGAATTCGATGTAAGAAGAGTCTTGAAAGATGGCTGTCGGTGATAGAAGAGTTTAGAAAGAAATGTAAAAAAAACTTCTAGAAATCTCTGTAAACTCCCGAGCCCTCTATAAAAAGAGGTGGTTGTAAACGATTCAAGTAAGCAATAGAAACGTGCAGCAACACGTGTTGAGGAGTTTCTGAATTCGTGTCTTTATAAGTTTGTGTTTTAATTTCTGTGTGTGTCCATGCCCATTCACCACATCATAGTGGTATCAGAGCCGATGGTGATAGCAAATTGATTGTGGGTTTTGTGTCTGAGCTGCTTGATGAAGCCTATGAACGCTGTGGTGAAGTCTGCGCTGAGTATGCCAAGAATTTCTATCTGGGAACACTGCTGTAAGGATCATGTTTGGCTACTGCCCGAAAAGCTGAAGACAAAGATCGTTGGAAGATACGTGCCAAGGAAGAATCACAGTCTGTGAATGTCTGAAGTCACCTGCTATTGGAATTGCTAAATAAGCCATCAAAAGTATAAGAGATCTAAGATCGTTGTTAGAAGGAAGAAGTTGTTGATGTGTTGTTTGAGGAATTGCTGTTGAAGGAGATAAGTTGCAGATTGATGCAGAGTAAATAGTAGCCGCTGCTTGGAGATTCTGAAGCTACCCTTGGTGTTGAATTGCCCAGTCAAAAAGAAAATAGTCTGATTATCACATTTTTTCCAGTTAAAAGAAGCTGCCACAAGCAAACAAAAGTCAAACGTTGCAAAGGCGTTGTGTACTGCCTTGTTAATCACCGGATGAAGACTTAAAAATAGATCACGGAACAAGGAGGAGCCGCAGTAAGTTAAATAGTATTTGGAATTTTGTTTTTAGAAGAAAGATTTGTATGTTACAGTAAAAATCTGATTAAAGAAATGAAGGAAGAGCAGATATATTTGTAAGAAGTATTGTAAGCGCTGTAATAAGATTTTTCAAATTTTTACCATAGATAGTTGTTGTCAAATGCCAAGAGTTTTTATCTATAGACAGATCAAAGCTGGACGATAATAGAGGATTGTGAAGTTTGCAAATTGTAGTTTAAAGGGGAGCCTGAAAGGACACAGCAACAGCTATTGATTAGCATTGTGAGTAGATATCAAGGAAGAGGTTGCATGCAAAGTTTCTAAAAGAAGAATAAGGTAAGATTATTTGTTTGATTCAATGGGAAAAGCTAATAGCGTAAAGAAAGAAAAAAAAAAGATTTAGAAGAAGAATTAATAAAAGTGAAGAAAGAAATACAAGTTTAAAATGTGAAAAAGATCTTTTAGAAAAAGAATTGGTAGAATTAAGGAAAGAAATGGGAGCAGAAAAATGTAGCCTTTTAAATGTAATTGGTGATTGTAAAGAGGCAATTGAAGAGCTAGAGGATAGGTTAAAGTTTGTGGAACAAATACATAATTTGCAAGTGAAGGAATCATGCAAACTTAAAGAGAAAAATAAAGAGCTTGAAGAAAAACTAAAATTGTTGAATGAGATTAATATAAGGAATGAGGAATTGGAACAAAGAGTAAAATTGGTTGATGATTTTGAAGAGAAATTAAAGAAATTAGAAGAAGCAAATAGTTTACAAATGAAGGAGATTATAAAATTGAATGAATGTTTGAAGTCAAAATTGGTTCATGATGTTGCATGTAGTACATATGACTTGAATATTTCATTTGATAAGTGTGTTTTTGCTGAAGAGAATTTTGATAAAAATTGTCAAAATGATAATGTTGTTAGACGTAATGGCAATGATAACAATGTTGGTTTAAAGATCATGGAAAGAATGGGATACAAAGGTAAAGGTTTAGGAGGGTATGATCAAGGGATAAGAGAGCCCATTAAGCCAATAATGAGGCCAAAGCATGAAGGTCTTGGATATGTGACAGGTAAAGGAAATAATATAGGTGTAACCAAATTTGTTAAAGAAATGGAATGTGTGCAATGTTGTCATTGTAACAGGAAAGGGCATACAAATGATAGATGTTGGGACTTACATCCTTGCAGTATTTGTGGTTTGAAGAATCATTCTGAAAAGACATGTTGGAACATAGAGTGCAAGAAAGATTCTATGGAAGGTTGTATGAAAATGGATTGTGGATGGGTTTATGGATCGAGTTGGCAGAAAATTACAGGTATGCTTAAAAATTGGTTCAAGTATAAAAGTTCTCACGTAAAACTTGATAGCAATCATGGAAAGTTTGAAGCAACAACAAATACTTTTGGCAAGGCATCTATAGATGGCAAATTTTCAGGAAGTTGTAGATTGAAGGTTTGAGAGACTGTCACAACAGTTGGACAAAGACAAAGGCATCATCAGGCATGGAGACCGTCAAGATGGAAAATAAATGATTTGAGAAGTCTGAAGAGTTGGTTGCAACCACAAGACAAAGAAGAGAAAGAATGACCGTAGTCAAAGGAAAATGAACAACAAAGGAATTGGAGAATGCCACAACATTCGACAAGAGAATGACATTAGAATTGAGAGTTGTTTGAAGCTATGGAAGAAAAGAATTTGAGGAAGCATGCAGACTTCATTAGAGACAAAGTAAAATAATTTGCAAAGAATAATGTTTCATTGATACAATTAGTGATTGTAAATGGGTACCTAACAAGGCTTTAGGCTCGGACCCATCTATACTAGATCATGGCATGATTATTTAGAGTAATTAGTTTGTGATAAAAATTAAGGGGGAGAAATGTTGGAATTAATTTCTACCACCTGCAATAACATATCTCATTAAATGCAAAGTCTAGAGAATTTGATGTAAGAAGAGTCTTGAAAGATGGCTGTCAGTGATAGAAGAGTCTAGAAAGAAATGTAAAAAAACAACTTCTAGAAATCTCTGTAAACTCCCGATCCCTCTATAAAAAGAGGTGGTTGTAAACGATTCAAGTAAGCAATAGAAACGTGCAGTAGCATGTGTTGAGGAGTTTTTGAATTTGTGTCTTTATAAGTTTGTGTTTTAATTTCTATGTGTGTCCATGCCCATTCACCACATCATACTTCACAAGCTCTGTCATGCCACCATATTTCATTTGATACAATTTGTCAAAAACTTCATATCCCTTGCTCTTGATGAGACTGAATTTTCCATGGATGCTTCCACATGTTTTGGAAAACTAAAATATCTATCAAAATCTGCCTCCATTATGCTTTGATGGGCATTAATACTCCAACCAAAACTTATTGGATCCATTTCGTTAATACCTTGTAATCATGAACAATTTATGGAATTTGAGATTGTGGTCCATTCTTAGTAACTTTAGACACAAGCATGCAAGTTGCTTCATTTTCTATTTTGTTCCCCCACTCCACTAAAATACTCTTTGTATTCTCCTTCCCTCATTTTCTCGATCACGTGGGAATCTAATATTATCTCAGCTCTATATTTTTCTTTCATTGGTAACTATTGTGTCCTTGGTAAACTTAGAATTAGAGATGGGTCTCTGTTATCTAGCTTCAGAATCTGGATCTCCTTCCTGAAATGCTTAGGTGCAGTGATATTGTTCAAATCTTTGCTAGATTAGCTTTCTTTTCTATGATAAAAATCCTCTGAATTGTGAGACTTTGCAATTGCTCATTTCTATGAATTCTTGCAAGACTCAAATGATTTTAATGGAGAACATTCAAGGAGAGAAGGGAAAAAAGGAAAACATAAATTGAGAAGGTATAAAGGAGTGACGGTTAGGATCTTTGGTTGGCATTGGAGGTAATTAGAAAAGGGGCACACAAAGTGTGTCCAACTTGGGGTACAAAGTAAACTCGAGATTGTCTTGGCCAGGGCTTTACCATAAGTCTTGTGAGGTAGGCAGTTTAATTGTAAGGCCCTTTGAGGTAGGTTGGTGTTCTATGTAAGAACCGGTTCCTCCAAGGGTTCCTCCTTTCCGTGAAGAGCCTAGATTTGTAGCCATCCCTTTGAGTGCCAAATAATAGCTTCTCAAAATATATTTACAAATAAGTATTGAAAACCATTGATCCAATAATATTGAGAACATTGTCTATATTATTTTGATGCTAATATGATTAATCTATATGGAGATAATTATTCCATTTATTATGTTAATTATTTAATTGTCACATGTTCATATTTTACATTGATTATTCACATTTTGATAACATTACATAACTCATCTTAATTCTACAATTTATTAGATTATGTAACACAAATCTAGAGACTTTAGTTGGGTAGATATAGACTGATTTAATCATTACTGAGATTATCCTTGGACTTCACATCCTTCATTTCAAACCCTTTTTGAAAATCCCCAAATCATATCTCATCACTCTCTTGTGTCAAAGCCATTAATGATTTGGAGTTATTTTTTTCTATGAGTTGCCTTGATCTTATCAACTCTTGGTTTTAATTTTATTTTGACACTTAACAATAAATAATGCTTTGTTTATTGGTCATTGGGAAATAAATGGTACTTGATTACCTTTTTGGGCTGCTAAAATAAATAGTCATTTTGAATAATGTATCATTTTACAAATACTTTTGCAACCAAATCTTGGGTGATTAAGGTATAGGTGTATGGTTATCAAGATTCTATGCTTTTCTTTTAGAAAACCATAATTTATTGATGATTAATTCTTTAGTATGAGAAATAAATTTTGAAAAGGAGATGTAAGTGGTAATATAAGTGTTTAGGTTAATCTATATTGCACCTATAAGTCTTAAACTATTATATCTCAATTTATTTCATGAATATTTATCTTTGTCATGAGATAAGACTAAAGGGGATGAAAATTGACTAAAATAATATTATAGGATCAATATTTTTTTAGTTATATAAGTTTTCATGTATGAATGTGGTTGGTACCTAAGAACTAATATCGGGATATTCAAGTCCTCTACGAAGAATTCCTTGTTTGAAATGATTGTATGAAATAAGGATTTTAAAATTCATTTATGCAACAAGGGAATGGTTAAAATGATTGTGAAGATAGATTGTGAAATTCTTTTCCTCTAATAATTAGTGCTATAGATATTTGTAAACTAAGAATTCATGTGATAATTACTCTAGTTGGAGATAGTAGGGAGAACAAATTTATCTTGTTTGAGATCCTGCCTTGCATTAGGTTTCTACAATAATTTTTTTTCCATAATTCCTTTGTCTATCATGCAAGCGTGTATATGTATTATGTATTCAAATGATATTGCAATTTACACTTTCCTTCTCCCTTATATATCCCTCACAACATGAAACAATCAAACTATGCCTTAATGATGATAATAAATTAGGTTGCATTAAGAGATGATCTTGAGAATGACTAAGACTATGAGCTTATGAGAGATAACTTAGAAGGTTTGAAAATATTTAAACAATTATGCTTTAGTATTTAAAACCTCTCTTCCATTGTAATTTGTAATAGATTATGTTTTTTATCCCTTTGTTATTTTAATCATTGTAGTTCGTAAAGAAAGAGGATCAAATTAAAAAAATTACTGGACTTATCATTAACTATATGTTGGTTACCAATAAATCACTTATAGACTTTGAACATTGTTTAAATTATAATGCCATGCACATCTTATTGGTCATTATTGAGTTTGCTTGAAAAATGACTAGACTTTGAAATTGTAAAATCCTCTCTTGTACTTCTATGTTTCATTTTATATGTGTCAAATATTTTGATAGATAGCTAGCAACATTTATATGGTATTGATCTTAGAAGAAAGAGAGAAAATAAATAGATGAATTTTCTAAAAGAAAAAATAGGAATATCCTTCTTTTACTAGCCTTGTTAATAATATATTTATCAAACCAAGTTAGTGTTAACCTACTCCTTATAGAATTAGCTAGCACCCTCTTATGCAAGGAGTTTGTCTTCATAATAAATATAGTGTAATGTCAAATAATTTTCATTTAATTATATGCCTATTTTAAAGAAAAAATGGAATTACTATGCTTGATATGTCTATTTAAAATTGAAACTATGATTTATTGCATGTATCTATTTTAAGTTACATTGTGGGCCCATAACCCACAGGTCATTGGATTCACATCTTAAATTTAGATAAATGAAAATATGTTTGGAATAAATTTTTGAGAATAACATTTTTATAGTGTATAAACCCATATGGACATATTATTTCCACATCTTAAACCTTGAAAATATGGATTTGGTTAAATACATTTGACTAGAATGAAATAATACTTTATCAATTGCACAATAACATAATTTTTCTTAGGATGAGACATGGGGACATGTTGAATTTTACAAGGGGAGGGACAAACTCTAAGAAAATAAATTTTTTAAATTTCTACTAATTATTTTCTCATACATAATATAATAATATCATATATCAAGAAATGTCCAAACCTAGGAATGCATTTATGGAATTCCATAATATTTCCTCTCCTTATGTACCCTTAACATTTAATTTTATGATGAGATCCCCAATAAAATTTGTGTTTCACTTTACTAGTAGGATTACAAGATGGTTGCCAATGTGAGGTATCCTTATTTTTATAAGTGAAAACTTCATCCAAAAATATAATTGAACAAATATTCATCCAAAAAGTATATTATGATATAATTAACCTAGTTTCTTAAAGGAAGATTAAATTTGGTACTTATGAAGCACTCTCTAGGTGACAATAATTTACTATTAATCTATTGCTATTTAAGATGCATTGTGAGATTATTTGTATCATCTTTTTATTTTAATTTTTACATTGTTATTGGACTTGATCAGCCCAATAACCTTGTACATTTTCCTTACTGTATAGGACTAAAATTCTATTTGAAAATAGGATATTCATGTAGTATGGAACACATGAATATCATATTGGAATGTATGTTGAATTTATAGATTATACTTTTATATTATGAGTAACCACAATAATTATTGTGTGATCACATGTAATACTTTAATAATTTGAAGGAGTTACATGAGTGAGTAAAATGGTAAAGTTGAAGGATAGGAAACCATAATTATCTTTTCAATTATAAATTCATGATATATTTCATAAGACATTTCACATTAGTATAATTCTTATCATAATTTTGATTGGGGAAAGTAGTTTTATTAAAATTAGTTATGAATTTAAAATAAAATTAAAAAGGATGATCTATGAATTAAAAGAAACAAATTATATATATATATATATATATATATATATATATATATATATATATATATATATAAAGTAAAAATTAAAATAGTTAAAATTATGAAGAATACAAATATTCAATGTTAGTATCTTCAATTATTGATCATGTGTTCTTTGAGTTGTGATGCACATGCATCTTGTGCTACTGAGGACAATAGTTAAATTACAGGGGGAGAAATGTTATGTGACCTTTTCTTTAACATGCCCAATGTTCTACTCAATTTTTTTCCAAAGTTTTAACCTACACGAGAATAAATCATGATCCATAACATAACAATAAATTTTTCCTTTTTCAAAATGTAAATTACATGCACATATAAAATAAACACTATTTCAAAATTCCATTGCATTCCATTGTAATTTCACAAATCTTTCCATAACATTTATTTCATATTGAATAAACTCAAGTACATCATTCATGTTTACATCTTTCCATATAAATGGATACAAAGTACATACATAGCTCTTATGAGCTTCCAACACTTAGATATACGTATGGTATATGTAGCCCCCTTAAAATATTGGCCATCAGATGATGAGGAGAAGCATCACTCAAGTTTTTTTCTACCAACCACGGACTTACTGTGGTCCCCCACACATCTACCTATCTTTCCATAACATTGATTTCATATTGAATAAAATCAAGTACATCATTAATATTTTCATCTTTCCATATAAACAGATACAAAGTACTTACATAGCTCTTTTGAGCTTCCAACACTTAGATATATGTATGGTTTAGGTAGCCCCCTTCAAATCTTAGTTGCCAAATGATGAGGAGAAGCATCACTCAAGTGCTTTTCTACCAACCACAGACTTATACGGTCCCCCACACATCTACTTATTAGGTAAGATGGCCCTACCCTTCAATGAAGAGATTGGTTGGATAACCCCATAGTACTAGCCTTCCCTGAGCTTGGTGTTGTGTCCTACAACTAGAACTTAATCATACATTAGCTTCTACCTACATACACTAACTCATTTGACTGTAAAATCCGATGAAAATTTGCTATGACATATGTATAATTTGATGTATCATCGGGTGCTTGTAAAATTTGACGTGTAATTTTCAATTTTTTAAAAGTTTATCCCTGACGTTCGTTGAAATTTTGACGAACTTGGGTTTCGTTGAAATTTTGACTAGCAGTTTCGTCTAAATTTTGACAAACATGAAAAATAAGAAAAAAATCAAATTGTGGCCGACATAAAGAAAAGTGAGTTCGTTGATTTATTATTACAGTGTTTTTCTCTACTTGAGATAGTTTGTGGAGAACTAAGGATGATTTTCTTGGGAAAAATCAGAAAAAATTCAAAAAGATATCACCAGGTTGAGGGTAGTCATTGTCTATTTGCAGAATTTAGTTGTGAAGTCAGATTTGTAGTTCCAGGTTTGAAAATCATATTTTAAAGCAAAATCTCATCAGATTTCATTTTTAGAGGTTTAGGGTTTTGAGAATTTCATGTCTAGATTTTGTTGTATGGAATCACCATAAGATCACAACCAAGGAACATATTCTTGTGACTGTAATTATGTGATCCATAACTCTATTGGTCATGTGGCACATTTGTGCTATAACAAATACATGATGCATTCATTTGTGACCCAAGTTTAATGTGGCTATGTTGTGATAAAAATGGAGGCACTCATATAATGTAGTTAATTCAGGTTGTATAATGTAGGCGTCAATCATCATTGGGTGCATTTAGGTTGTCTCAAGTTTAATAGGTTACAATGTAATTATAGCATGATCCAAGAGTGATTACCTCTTTCTGCAATAAAGAGCCTATAACTCTGGTTGATATGCATAGTGGTTGTTTTATATCAATTATGTAGTGCATTCAAGCACAACCCATGTTTAATGGCTATTCTAGAGAGTGATCAAGATTTTCTAAAACTTATGAATGATACTTAAAAGTGTATAGCTTAAACTACAGACCAAGTTTGTTACATACTTGAATCCAATACTGCAAACTATAATAATGTGATATGCTAATAACCATTATGGAAAGTATTAAAGCAAGACCCATGCTATATAGGATACATTTCCTTGATTAGGTTTACATACATTAATGATCAAACAAAAGCTTCCCACACACTCTACGATACAATCCAAGATCATACCACAACTTTGTCAAGACAACTAATTTTTTGACCCAAGGTTTAAGGTTTTTTTTAATACCAATAGAAGCATTGGTAAGAGCATGATTAGGGTACAAACCTTAGGCCTTAGAAGAAACATAAACAATAACTCTAGAAAATTAGTGAGGTTGCAATACTAGAAAGATTGAGACATTGTGGCTAATAACAAAATCTTGTAATCTAAAGATTGTAGCCAATAACAAGCACTCTATGTAGCTTAGTGACATTTGTAAATGCAATCTACGGTAAGAAGAATGATAGTCACTTGAGATGTGACAGTCAAAAAGAGGCTGAGTAGTAACAAGATAATAAAGCTCAAACCTTGCATAGTAAAGTGGAGATTTTAACAAGAAGTTTCCTTACCCCCTTATTGACCTTAAGGGTTTTTCAAATGCTTTTGGTAGTGTTAGACAAGGAAAATGCAATCAGGGAATGACTGGCCAAATGAAGTAACAGTGGTAATCATAGGTTCAATGTTTCTTCTTAGCCATTAATGTATAATGGAGGTAGTGGATTGCATGTTTGAGCAGTGTTTTGAGACTCATCAAAGATGGGAGAATAGTGAATAATACCTTGTGTGTTAGTGTAATTAATATTTAATTACACTTTGCATAAGTTTACTTAGGCTTTATTTAATTCCTAAGTTATAGGTTTTATCTTTATCTTATCAAGCTATCTTGTTGCTCAAGATAAAATTAGGAGATTAGGTTTAGGAATCTTTGCTTTTATAAAGCAAATTATCTCTTGTATTATTTTGGTCTTTTCAAATATATCAAATTGCATGTTTTTATGGAAATCTCTATTTTTTCGTTTTCCTCTTCTATGGAAGGTAAT
Organism: Sequoia sempervirens; assembly: GCA_007258455.2. Taxonomy (NCBI): domain Eukaryota; kingdom Viridiplantae; phylum Streptophyta; class Pinopsida; order Cupressales; family Cupressaceae; genus Sequoia; species Sequoia sempervirens. The sequence continues at coordinate 205,519,878 of VDFB02256132.1, forward strand.
TTTCAGGTTTGCAATCAGATCTTGGTTTTTTAACATTGTGGACTGTGAAGTAGTGTCAATAAGGTTGAAGGATCTTAAGATATACAATACTATGAAACAATGAGTCCCCTGTAGTAAGTAGGTAGTCTATAGGGCATAGTTTGATTTTATAGAAGGATGCTCATGAAAGAAATCTTTAAGTGATAGCAGAGTGAGTTGTTTGAGATTGCAGCTGAGGGTGCAATACCCAGTCTTAAAGGAAGTTAGAAAATCAATAAATGTGCAAGAAAATCAAATCATACACAACAAACAATTCACAATGTTATCTTGCATAATGCCTTGAGTTTGAAGACAAAAATCTCATTGTATTTTGATGAAAGTGGTGACATTAATGGTCAATCACTGGCAACCATGATTTTAAAACATGCTATTGTGCTTATAGAGGAAAATTTTTAAGCAAGGCAGTGAGTGGTGGTTTGGAACAATGGCAGGTATGAAGGACTTGCTTTATATGCATACTATGCAGTCTAGCTTAAGACAACATTCTTAGAAGAGATTGAAGGTGGATTATGTAACTCAAGGGTTACCATGAAAAGGATTAAAACAAAGACTGATATCTATTTAAAAGCCACAATCATGAAGATATTAAATATGTCACATGCAATACCCTAGTAGTTGGAGTAATAAATACAGTGCCAAAGAGGATAGTGTGTTGGGGCAGATTTAGGAGATCTCCAAATTATTTAATTACAGGGAAATAAATCAATTATTTATTTTTTTAATTAAAATAAATCATTCTAAACCCTATATACGATACATTGATACTTCAAAAGCCTCTGAAGGAATTTGAGATTATACAAATATATGTCAAGTAAATACCTAGATTACAAATAGTAGCAGGAACAATGTAAGATTTGTTGAACAAAGAAGGAATGAGATAAGCAACAATGAATCCTATGCCTCCTTTAACGCACATCTCCTCACTATTCTTTGTCATTCTTTATTGAAATAATTCTCCATTTTGGCAGCCTATGCTTGAAAATAATGTTTGACGAAGGTTTTAGAGTATGCTTATTAAAATGAAAACTCCATTCTGGTGGGCTACGCTTGAAAATAAGATTTTGACAAATTTTTTAAGGTATTTTTATTAAAGTTTTAGAGTATTTTGGTGGGCTATATTCTTGATTCATAAATGATTTATTCAAATGGATTGTGACTAAATAAATGACTAACTATTTAGTCATTTTTATTTGTGTGACTAAATACTTTTTAATCAACGACCAAACTAGTAATTTATTTACTCATTTATAGCTAAGTTGCAAAAAATGAGTAGAATTTAGTCATTTTTAGTTTTTGTCACTAAAATTTTTAGTCACCTAATCATTTATTTTCCAAATTCTACTAGTGTGTGCTTCCTTGTACGATTAGGGCTCTCTCAATGTTGAGGGCCCTAGGGATAAGCTCGTCATAAGAAGTGACACATTGCATCTTTAACTAAAAGGATAAATCGTATTGACATTAGCAATGATGATTCCGACTTGTTGCTCCTTAGTAATGGGTCACTTGCTCTTACTAGCTCACTACCTCCATCATTGTAGGAAGTTTGCGATCAAGTTCAATATTCTAATTTTACGAGTCTAACGGTTGGAAATCATAGTAAAATCAAAATTTAATAAGTTTTGGAATTAACATTTTAAAGTGTTTTTTGGTGTCATTAACTTTAGACTATCTTATCTTTTGCAGGGGTGGTTGCATGTCAATTTTTTTTGGTGTAAAATATTAGAATTATTAGATTTTGTTACCTGTCTATGAATAAAAATTATTGGAGTGTGATTTTGATATTTTTTGAAGATCTAAATAGTCAAGCTTGGTAAAGAAAAATCATGTCAGATAATATTAGTCCAGAAAAAAATGAAGAGACACTTGATAGATTATGGGCTAGATTGAAAAGAAAGGGTGATGGGAAATGTTATTGTCCTTGCAATAATTGCAAGGGCTTAAAGATAAGACAACTTTTAATCACAACAGTTGAGAAACATTGTAGGCAGCATAGTCACATTGAAGGTGGGTATGATTATCGTCTATTAGTAAGTTGTTCATTATATGTGTTTATATTGATTGAAATTGTAAATGTTTATATTGTTTTAAAATTTTATATATATATAATCACTCATGATCACGATCATGGTTTATTTGTGTCTATCATTATTATAAAGGTAGGGTGCCCTAGGGTACATGATATGGATTATCATGGCCTGGAGAATGTGGTTTTACAAGCAGATGAACATGGAGCTATGAATATCAAAGATGAAGTTAATGATACTATGGAAGAGGATGATCATGCGCCAAAAAATACAGTTGAAGATGATGGTACAGATACATTGATCCATGACACATTTAGTAGTAGAGCTGATCATGATGATCAAGATGACTTTGATGATGTTCATGATTTACCTGTATTTGAGAAGGCATATGAGCCCCTTTATGAAGGCTCCCAAACAACTCTTCTCTTTGCTATATTGTTGCTATTGAACTTGAAGGTTATGAATCGTTTATCAAACATAGCAATCTCACAAAAGTTAAGGTATGCCATATATGTCATCTTTTTTCATCTATTTTAATTGTTGTTAGTTCATCACTAGTAAATAAAGGATGAAATATGTACCATTAATATTCTTTATATTAACAAATTATTTTTTGTTGTAGATTAATTGGCGAATTTTTGTTACCACCATCAAATACTTTACCTCACTCATATTGAGATTTATTTGGCATTATGAAAGATATAAAAATGGAGTATCAAGCAATAGATGCATGTCCCAATGATCATATTATATATCATAAACAACATGAATTTACAAAAAATTCCCGAAATGTCATATTAGTAGATATCGAATAGATCAACTAATAAAAAAGGTGCCTCACAAGGTTCTACGCTATATTCTCATTATTCCATGTATGCAATGATTATTTAGGTGCAAAAGCTTAGTGCAATTTATGGATTACCATGCAAAAAATAGAAGTGGATATGACATTCTTTGAATGCCTATGGATGGTTCTGCATTTAGGGACATGGAGGAAAAATGGCCACACTTTAAAGAAGAACCTTGTAATTTCAGACTTTCATTGGGAGTAGATGGTGTCAATCCATTTGGAGAGCTGAGATCTATTTACTCGGTGTGGTCTATTTTTGTTATCAACAATAACATTCCTCTATGGATGTCAATAAAGAGGGAGAAAATAATGTTGTCAATGATTGTTCTAGGTATTTGTTTACATCAATTTTCTTCAACGTAGTAGCATCTCATTTGTCTTATTTGTTGCATAATGACATATTTTTTTTATTCAATAGTCATGTACATTAATTTATATATATTGTAGTAAAATGGTTATAATAATTATGTAATGTTTATGTTCATTCAACTAGGTAAGTACCAAGTTAAAGATATGAATGTATATATCAAGCCTCTTATCGATGAGTTACTAAATTTATGGAATTTCATTACTATGTATGACATTTCTAGACCAATAGGACAGACAATTTCAATTCCATGCAATGTTTGTATGGACAATTCATGATGCCCCAAGGATAACACATTTTTTTGGTATGTTATAACATTCGACTGCACTTTAACAATATTTAATTTTATGAAGTAGATATCATGCATGTTTTTAAAATAATCTATTCATTATATATAATTATAAAAATTGACATATTTAATCCTTATATATGATCTTGCAAGTCTCCAAACAAAGGGAAAATTTGCATGTCCAATTTGTGGTCCAAAGATGAAATCTCATCGTTCAACAAATTTAGGAAAGCAGGTGTTTGATGAGTATAGGAACTTCCTCCATAGAAATCATAAGTATCGAACTACTGAAAAACATCTTTCAATGGGAAAGAAGAGACTACATCAAAACCATGAAGAATGACACCTCGCCTATGGAAGTTGGAATATAATATAATTAATTGTCAAGGTTATACATCAGATCAAATTGCTTATCTATCATATATGATATGTTTTTAATTTATATTTTTATATTGTGTTGTGTTTATTCATGCTGTAATTGATAATGATTGTCATTTTTAATTTGTTTAACTTATATGCTTCATGAAGGTCGTCAAGGCATTAATGGCCAGCTTCCATAGGGATTGAAAAGTTATCCAAAAAAATTTAGTAGGTTGCCCTACTATGATCAACTAAAAATTGCGCATTTGTTTGATACAATGCATATTGGGAAGAATATAACAAAAATGTTATGGAAAATATTGGATGGAAGGCATGACAAAGAAAAAATTGTCAAAATTTGTAGTGACATTCAGGAAGCCAATCATGCAATGAAAAATTACATTCAATTAAATAGCGATGGAGACCAAATTAATATAAGTGACCTTCCTTGGTTATTAACAGAGCAGGAAAGCAATGCTATAAAAGAAGTCATACGAAAAATTCGATTTCCCATAGGATTTGCTGCGAACATAAACAATATAATAACAAAGAAAGGTGAATTTGGGCTAGGGATGAGAACGCATGATTGGCATACCTTCATTAAGGTAATTATTTTGGCATATTATATAAACTTGTATAATGCATGTACTTTTCAGTGTATTATGTTTATTACTTTTGAAAAAATAATGAAAAAATCATTTTATAATTGTTGTAATACATTCTACCTCTATCTCTCCCAGACAACTTCGACAACAATGCCAAGCAAGTTATATATGATCTTGGAAAATACATGAGATAAGTAGTGATATCTGTTCAATTCATTGTATACATCTTATAATTGCCATTTGTTTTACTTGCTATGTAATATATTGTATATTTTTGTTAAATATCATTAATATATTTGCGCCTTGAATCACTTTTAGATGGCTGTCATCTAAAGAAGTCTATAAAGAAGATATAAATTATTGGAAGAGAAAAATTCCTCATCTAATGTGTGAAATGTAAAATTTTCTACCTTTGACATTTTTCAATGCACAACACTACCTCATACACCAAGTTGAGGAGATTGAATTGTGTGGACTTGTACACACAAGGTCAATGTGGATGGTTGAGAAGCACTTGAAATTTTTGAAGGCTTTGGTTAGAAAAATAGCACATCCTGAGGGTTCTATGGTGGAGGGATATATGGTATACCAGACCATGGTGTACGTTAGTGAATATCTTACTAAGTTTGCAACAAAGATTCATGTAGATCGCATTTGGGATCCCAACTCCATTAACAAATTCGACGGGGAGTACTTGATGGGGAAAGGTAGATTGAGGAAAGTGAGAGGTAATTATAAGATGGTCATGGAGATTAATTGGAATACATTTTACATATGGTTTTTATGTATATTGTACTTATTTAATTTTTAATCTTCAATATACATCAATTATAAATTAAGGTCGTATACTGTATTTAACTAATTATACATCGTTTGTGAATTTCAATTTTTTTTGATAAAGTTGGTCGAGAGTGGGATGCACTACATTTGTATATCACAAATAATCTTGATTGGATGATGGTATGGATTGAATGATGTCAACAATCTGGTCGTACATTAACATGAGAAGGTGTGGCTTCATTGGTTAAAGAAGCTCATCGTAATGGAGATTCCAATGTTACACAAAGGGAAATTGATTTAGCATATGGTTTAAGAGATAAACAGGTATGTATAAATATATTAATCACCCATATTATTTAATTATTTTCAATTATATTGATGTATATATATGTTGAGATTGTTTTCTTTTCATACATTCAACCAAGAATAAATATGTTTATCACTAACGATATTGCAATAATTTTTACATGTTTGACATATTGCAGGTGAAACACCATAAGGCTATTTGGTGCAATGGTCGTAAATTTCAAATCAAAATGTTGGATGACATGAAGAAAACTTGTGATTCTAGTATAACTGTAGTCTTTTAGGTGACTAATGTTTCATCTAGAAGCGACATCTAGAAGTCTCAGAAAATCAATACTATGGGATTTTGGATGATATACTTGAGTGTGACTTTAAGTCCTTTAGATTAATTTTGTTCATCATCTTATGGTACAGGCTACGATTGAATGAAAATGATCCCGAAAGAACTGATATTGAACATGATAATGGATTTACCATGGTTAATACAAGGTCAATCGAGTGAGATGGAAATGAGCCCTATGTTCTTCCAAACCAATGTGAGCGGGTATTTTACTCAGAGGTTCTAGGTAAACCGGGTTGGTCATTTTTTGTTAGACATGATCCAAGAGGAAGGCCAGTAAAGTATAATGTGGTGGAAGAAGAAGATATCAAAGAACTAGAAGATGATGTAGATGATGATCAGGATCAACAGTTAGTTGATGATGTCCTTGACAAAGATGTCGAAGAGGAGGAATTAGATCATGATGATATAGGAGTTAATGTTCATGAAGATGATATCTATGTGGATGATGACATTATAAAAAATGATATCAATGATGACGACGATGATATGACCAATCATTACAATGTCGAATCTGGATCAGATGATACAAATAAAGAGTTGGATGAAGAAGAAGATCAATGACATTGAAATGTATGGGTTATGCGATTATATTATCTATTTGATATTAATTTATTGATATAATTATATTTGAATTATGTGGTTACATAATTAATTCATGATGTTTTTAATTTTTATGCCATTACATAATTAATTTAATGATGTATTTTTTAATGTTTGAAAGGTCAAAAAATTAAAACATTTCAATAGTGATGTTAACAACCTTGAAATTAGTGTGTTTTATGTTTCATGTGATCATAAAAGATTAAAAAGTCAGTTGTAGAGGTGTTTGTTTAGTGGTTGACATGTAAAGGCCTTTAAAAGGCATAAAGTGATAATTGTAATGGTTGTTGATGGTTGAGGATTTAAAATACAAACTCTTGACATTCGAAAATCTATGTTTTTTTTCAAAATTTCTATATTTTTCCTTTTATGCAGCACTGTACGGTCACATGCAGCCATATTTTGATGTGAAATCAATTCCAGGTCATGAAGATATGTGTTATCTTTGATTTAAATCTAATTTGAGGGTTTAAGGAGTTGATTTGAGTTAGAAAGCTTCATTTCTTTGCATAGAGCCCGATTACCCTATTTTTGAGGGTTTTGTAGTCCAAACATGATATAAAGGGGGTTTTACAATTTTTGTGATTATTGTAGCTTGTGTAAGAGGCCCCATGGATATTGTTGTAATTCTAGGATGCATGAAAAGGGCGTAGGATGATAAATAAAGAAGGTATAATTGCTATCCTCAAGAGTTTTGTGAAGAAAAGCATGTTAAATGAGAGGTACTTTCTGGCCTGATGCTTGTTTGTTCCTTCATTTTCTATAAGAAGAATTTCAAGGCCAGAAGTACGGGTTAGCAGGTTAGATATTTTTTGGTTGAGTCTAGGTAGATTTGTAGAGAAAATTGTAAAGTTTGATGGTTTTAAGGAAAATGCAATTTAGGTTTTGAGTCATTTTGTAGTAGGTTTTGAATTCATGGGGATTTGATGTTTTATGACAGTATTGGAATTTGTATTGAAATGATTAATTCAAGCTCATGTCTTTCTATTGTATATGCATATCTAAATTTTAAATAAGATAATCGAGGGTTGTCTCATTCATCTCATTGTTGTGGTGTGTATGATTTATGTTTTGGCTTTAATTCAAGGAATTAATTAAAATGCTTGAATGGGATTGTAGGTGGATATGTTATGTATTAGGATTTGATAAGTAGTATTGGGTTAGAATACATGATGAAATTTTAAAGAAATTTTCTCAAGGATCTTATATGTTATGTGTTAAATATGTCATAAACCCTTAGATGTTTATGAATTTGACTCCCTCAATGGATATAAGACACTGATCTAAGTTGTACTAATTTGTATGGTTAAGTATTTTGTTTGTCTTTATCTAGCACTTGCTACAAATTTCAAATCAATGACTATTTTACACTGTGGAATGTGTTGTAGTTATCTCATGCTCCAAATAGTTGATAATATTGATGAACAACCAATTCTATTCAGTATTATCCTATTATGTTTAGCTATTAAATGATATTATCTATTGTTAATTTTATTTACGATAATGGTGCAGAGGTTGTAAACGTATTAAAGTATCACCCTCCCAGGTCTTGTAGAGCCCAAACTGTAGGAGGTCTTTAAAACCCTCGTCAGTTGGTCTAGGTCCTTTGAGCTGCCCTTGATTGGAATTGACAATTCCATAGGTAAATTAGAAGACCAACCT
>VDFB02256132.1:205528202-205544822 GCA_007258455.2 Sequoia sempervirens
AAGGATAAATGACATCTTACAACTGAAATATAAAGAATGTACTGAAAATTCACTTCTTTTAATTGATTAAATGATGGAAGCCTGTTTGAAAATGTATTAAGTTTCTGTTAAGTATTATTTTTACTGCACTATGGTAACTTCCGGGACAGGGTGCCGAAGGTGGGCGAACAAAGACGGTAGTATTACCTTTTCTAATTCTACCATTTATTATTATTTTGCTTGGCCAAGCACTGTACCATTGAAATAGATGGATTGTTTATTTTAAAAAGCCTAGAAATTTATTTGAGTCTCTGCCACCTCATGTTGCAAGAAATGTGTTTATTTCATGTTAGAAATGCATATAGGCATCAGGAACGCACCGAGAGTGCCCTCCTGTTTTACCGTTTCGGGTTGCTAGGATCCTTTATGCAGGGCCAGGGATTCCTTCGAGTTAGGAAGGGACCCGGGGAAGTCATGGACTTCGTGGTTGGGCGGAAAAGGCGCCTGAATCACATTCTTGGCCCCAGCTCGCAAGAAGACCAAGGTGTCACGGCGGTTGGTGGATCCAAGATTATTTGCTATTGATGTACTTATGTATCATTCAAACTTGGCTTGTGAAGCCCATTATATATGTATATACATTTTGACATTCTTGTTGAAACTTGAAATGGAAGTATATTTTGAAAATATTTAATGTATCATTGATTTTAAGAGGTTAAAGCTTTATTACTTAGCATAGAAAAGATGTTCTATTAGAAGGATTGATTCCTCCAAGTGAAGATGAATATATGTATATGAGAAAATCATTGAAATACTTATTGTTTGTTTCATTTACATTGATGATATTATTTTATGAAATGCAATTCAAATTCTCTTTATTTCATTTGGAAGAATTATGAGAAATGTTGACTTTTCAGAAACTTATTTATAATGGTTTGAATAAATTTAGAACACTTTTAATTTCCCTTAATGATGTGTTAAATGGTTTGAAAATTACTCTTAATTTTCTGAGTGTTACATCTTGGTATCAGAGCGGCATGGTTCAACTCTAGGACCTATGCCTAACTATGTGTGACATTGTGTCTTAATCAGGGTAACCTAAAATGGAAAATAGAGTGTACCAACGAATTGGGGGATCTCGTGGAGGTCCCAATGATAAATTAGATCAGATTTTAGCCTTGCTGCAGAGCCAGGGGGCTAGAATTGAGGAATTAGAACAAGGAAGGAAAGATGGCCATCAAGGATTAAACGCAAAGGAAACTGAAGGGGAAGCAAATATTGAACCACCTGGAAAGGAGGAAAAACTAAATAGGGTGGCTGAGGAGCTGGGAAAAGACCTAAAGAAGGTCGCTCCTCCGAAGTTTGATGGGAGAACCTTTGGAGATGGGGCAGAAGCTTGGGTTATAGAAATGGAAAGGTATTTCGCCCTACGAAATCTATCAGATGAAACAAAAGCTGAATGGGGTTCATATCAGCTCACCGGTGAGGCTGCTACTTGGTGGGAAAATGAAAGGGCGGATAAGCAGTTTATGCATGGAAAGGTAACATGGGATAAGTTCCTACAACTATTTAGGAAGAGGTGGTTACCCCAATCTCATTTTGATAAGAAGATGACAGAATTCCAGATGCTTGTACAGGGTGGCATGACCGTAACTCAATATTGGGAGAAATTCTCTCACTTGCTTAAGTACGCACCCCAATACCAGCATGATGAGAGATTTCGAGTCCGAAAATTTATCTTGGGGCTTAGACCTCAAATTGGAAATGAAATAGATCTGCACAATCCAGCCACCATGGATGAAGTTTTTGATTTAGCAATCAAACAGGAACACAAGTTGCAACAAGCTGCTAACTATAGGAAGAGCAGGGAAGCCAAGTATGGCAATAAGAAATCCCAAGGAAATCGCAATCAGGGTGGTCCGAGCAAACAGGACAGTCAAGGGAATGAAAACAGACAAATCAGAAATCTGAAGAGAGATGGTAGTCCTCAGGACCGCAATGAAGGAAGCAGGAACAATAACAACAAGAAGGGCAACTACAATAAGAGGAATGATAACAATAGGAGAGATTTTTCTGACAAACCCAAGGCACCTCGTGGAGGATGTTATACTTGTGGTGGCGAGCATTACGCCAGTGTGTGCCCTCAGAGAAATAACAAGCAAAATAACATAAACCAACATCATATTCATGCAATGGTTGACAATCGCCAGGCAGATTATCAAGCAACTCCCATCCAGTTATCGGGTAAATTATTTGGATGCCCTGTTTCTGTTCTGATTGATATAGGTGCTACTGATAGTTTCATAGACCCTCATGTTTTGACTAAAATATCAGTTAGACCAAGTTTTATGGCAAATTATTGGAAAGTTCAGTATGGAAACCGGGTAGAGAAGAGGGTAGAGCAATGCATGTATTTCAGCAAACTTGAACTCCCTAACCTTCAGACGCAGGTGAACTTGTATGTTGCACCACTAGGGTCTTACGATGTGATATTAGGGATAAATTGGCTCTCTGAACATAAAGCTCTTGTAGATTGTGAAGAGAAGTCAATTAAGTGTTTCGATGACCGAGGAAACCAAGTGGAGCTTTGTGGCATTAAAAAGCCATTAGAGCTTAGGCAAGTATCCGCCATGCAGTTGAAAAAGGAAAGTCGGAAGGGATGCTCTATCTTTGCAATAAAAGTCAAGGACCTTGATGAGAAAGAATCAATTAATGATCATCCCATTCTGAAAGAATTTGAGGATGTTTTCCCTACAGAATTGACCGAGCTCCCGCCTAAGCGTGTGTTTGATTTTTCTATTGATCTGATTCCAGGAGCAGAACCTCAGTCTAAGGCTCCTTACAGGATGAATACAACAGAATTATTTGAGCTCAAGGCTCAACTAGAGGAATTACTGAAGCAAGGTCTTATTAGGCCAAGCGTGTCACCTTGGGGAGCACCCGTCATCTTCGTGAAAAAGAAGGATGGTACCTTGAGGTTGTGCATTGATTATAGAATGCTTAACAAGGTCACTATCAAAAATAAATATATGCTTCCTCGCATCGATGATTTATTTGATCAGTTGAAAGATGCCAAGGTATTCTCAAAAATTGATTTAAGATCAGGATACCACCAGTTGAGACTGAAGGAAGAAGACATTCACAAAACTGCTTTCAGAACCAGGTATGGTCACTATGAGTTTACTGTGCTACCTTTTGGGCTAAGTAATGCTCCTGCAGCTTTCATGAACCTGATGAATAGTGTCTTCCGAGATTGTTTGGATAATTTTGTCCTAATTTTTCTTGACGATATTTTAATCTATTCTAAGTCAGAGGAAGAACATGAGAAGCATTTGAGGATTGTGTTGCAGCGTCTAAGGGAACATAAGCTGTATGGAAAAATGTCTAAGTGTACCTTCTTCCAATCCGAAGTGCATTATTTAGGTCATGTGATCTCAGCAGAAGGGGTAAGAGTGGATCCGGAGAAGATTAAGGCAATTATGGATTGGCCGGCCCCGCAAAATGTCTCTGAAGTTCGAAGTTTCATGGGACTTGCAGGATACTATAGGAAATTTGTCCAAGGGTTCTCGACAATCACAGCTCCCATCACTGCACTACAGAAGAAGGAAAAGAAGTTTGAATGGAGCGATAAATGCGAGAAAGCTTTTCAGCTGCTAAAGGAGAAACTCACTACCACACCCATCCTAGTTGTGCCAGATCCGAATGGCCATTTCACAGTTATTACTGATGCATCAGGAGAAGGGGTAGGTGCAGTTCTTATGCAAGAAGGACAAGTGGTAGCTTATGAGTCAAGGAAGTTAAAACATCATGAATTAAACTATGCGCCACATGACTTAGAATTGGCAGCCATAGTCCATGCTTTACAAATGTGGAGGCATTATCTCTTGGGAAAGCCTTTCGAACTTAAGACAGACCATGCAGGATTGAGATACATCTTCACTCAACCTAATCTCAATGCTCGACAAAGGCGATGGCTGGAATTCCTAAGTGAGTATGATTTTGGGATTGAATACATTAAAGGTAAGGAAAACAGAGTGGCTGATGCCCTAAGTAGGAGACACCTTGCAGCCATGGTTACCATAAAATCAGATTTCAGGCAACAAGTAGTGCAATCCTCCTTTAGGGATGAACACTATGAAAGGGTGAAACAAGCCCTTGGGGTAAATCCCTCCGACCGTCGATATGAGGGCTATATGTTAAAATCAGATGGACTGTTGAGGTACCAGGGACGAATGTACATTCCTAGTTCTGCAAACTTGAGAGAGTTGGTGCTAGAAGAATTCCACAATGCACCATACTCAGGACATCCTGGTATTACAAAATGATGGAAGGACTTAGGCCACTGTACTTCTGGCCAGGACTTAAAAGGGATATTACGTCCCATGTAGCCCGATGCTTAGAGTGCCAGCAGGTCAAAGCTGAGCATGTACATCCGGCAGGACTCTTATATCCTCACAGGGTACCAGAGTATAAATGGCAGGTCATCACTATGGATTTTATACAGGGGCTACCAATGTCTAAAAACTGACATGATACCATCCTGGTTGTAGTAGATAAATTGACAAAGGTTGCCCATTTCATTCCGGGAAATCTCAAGGATGGATCAATGGTTTTAGCAAGAAAATTTGTCCAGGAAATCTTCCGGTTGCATGGAGTGCCAGAGACGATCATCTCAGATCGAGACACTCGAATGACTTCTAGGTTCTGGATTACATTAAACTCTTCCCTAGGAACCAAATTAAATTTTAGTTCCGCATATCACCCTCAGACCGATGGTCAGACAGAAAGGGTGAACCAGGTAGTAGAAGATCTCCTCCACATGTACTGTATGGAGCAGCAATATAAGTGGGAGGAGTATTTGCCTTTGGTGGAGTTTGCTTACAACAACTCCTACCATGCTTCTTTGGGCATGGCACCTTTTGAAGCCCTTTATGGACGTAAATGTCGGACACCCATTAGTTGGGACAGAGTAGAAGACAGGGTGGTGATTGGCCCTAAGATGCTCAGAGAAATGGAAGACCAAATGAAAATCATTAAGGAAAAGTTGAAGCAGGCTGCGGATAGACAGAAAAGCCTAGCAGATAAGAACCGAAGTTTTAGACAATTCTCGGCAGGAGATAAGGTCTTTTTAAGGGTTCGGCCGCATAAGAGTTCAATCTCTTTCGGCAAGAACTCTAAGTTGGCTCCTAGATTTGTTGGTCCTTTTGATGTTTTGGAGGTGGTGAATCTGGTTGCTTACAGGCTTGCTCTGCCACCAGCCCTATCCCGGATACATAATGTGTTTCATGTTTCAGTACTTAAGCCATACCATCCAGATATTGCTCATATCCTTGATTGGCGTGCATTGCAGGTCCAAGACCCAGGGGTGATACAGGTGGAACCCATCAGGATTCTGGAAGAGCGCAACGTTAAGTTGCGTAATAGAGACATTATGCAATACAGGGTCCAGTGGGACCAGTATTCGGTGGATAATGCCACCTGGGAGAATGCAGAGGATATAGACAGACTTTTTCCTCATTTGAGACCTTAACATATATATATTTTCTTTTATAGAGACTTACGAAGTACTGATATCTCCATTTTGCTATGTAATTTTCTTTTAGACATCGAGACGATGTCTCTTCTCAAGGGGGGAAGGATGTCATGTCTCATACATTGACTTATTTTGACCATTGACATATTTTGATCATGACATATTTTGACCATTGACTTATTTTGATCTTGACTTATTTTGACCATTGACTTAGTTTGACCATGACTTATTTAGATAATGTTTGATCATGACCTTATGAGATTTAATATACGAAGTATGATATGTGTTAAGAGCAATGCTTTAATATAATTGTTTTCTTTCAAGAATTATGAATGCATTCATATAAATGTTGAGTTAATTATTGTTCCTACAATGGTTACTGATACTCTTTTGTTTTGCACGCCTGAGTGCATCTGAGTGGCAGGTGATCGAAGGCCAAGGAGATTGAAGGCCAAGAGTGTGATTGAGGAAAAGGAGGTTAGCTTCTCGACAGGGTAGAAGAGGAGAAAACTCTCGGTTATGCACACACCACTTACATCATGTAGCTGCATTAGATCATGTTCGTTTTTACAATGTGATTGCGTGAAATGATTAGCATAGCGAATTTGAAATATGGTTAAATTAGATCATGAAATTATATGGCTTATTCTATTTCCTTATTTCTCATTATAAATTTGAGCAAAAAGGGTTAAATCTATATTTTGATTAAAAGAAATGTATTTAAAAATTAAAACAAATTAAATAAAAGAATAAACATAAAATAAATCTGTTTTGCATAAATGAATTTTTTAATAATTGCATAAAAGGGATATAAATAAATCTGTTTTGGGATATATGGTCAATTTTCTTCCAAAAGAATTAAGAATGAACAGCCCGAGAGAGCATTGGGCTCTAGAAAATTCTGTCTCAAAACCAACAAATTGCTGGGCATGTGGCAATCCTTGCAAAACTGTTGTCAACTGGAAATTTTATGCATGATCCTTGAAAAAGAGGAGGAGGCTTTAAGAAAGAGAAAAAGACTTTGATTGTATGCATCGCAGAGCTCTGGAACAGAGGAAATTAAAAGAGGTACTGTGGAACATCTGCAAATAGATCCAAATCTTGCCAGGTTCTCTTCATTATGCCTTCTTTTATCTTTATTTTAAGAACTACAGTAAGGAATTGAATTATTCCCTGTTTTAGAGTACAAACAACTGTGAATTCCTTTCCAATTTTGTTTTGAAATCTGGGTAACAGCTTACTATTCTGTGTTGCAATTATAAGATACACATTCCTTCTTCAGAAATAGGGTTTTCGTTCTGTGGCAAGTCTGCATTCTTTTCTCAAGTGCAATTACATGTCTCCGTATCTGTTTGTTTAAAAATTCTGTCATCTAAATGAAAACCAAAATGTTTTTGAGGTAAACCTGAATGCAGATTATACTGGGCGAATGTCTTTGTCTTCTTTTTTTTTCTGAGTTTGAATTGCTTTGGGGATTAGTCCCCTGCCCTCCCCATGGGAAGGACGTGGACTGTGGAGGCTCGCGCCCTCCACAGGCCGCGACCTGTGGAGGGCACGAGCCCACACAGCCCGCCCCCTCCCCATGGGAGGGGCAAGGGCTTTTCCTGAGCCCTTTTGGTCGCTCAATGCCAGTAAGGAAACCATGTAAAATACCCTGTTAATTATGCACGGCCAGTAAATTCACAAATTTGAAAATGAGAATTTCTTACTTCAAATTTTATACAGCTGAACATGAATTTCTACACACACACACACACACATATATGTATATATATATATATGTATGCATATACAAAATGACTGCACATACATACATACATATATATATATATGTATACCTATATATATATATAAATAGATACCCATGCATTGTATGCCAAATACAAATTGAAACAGGAAACTCTTTCCCAGAAAAGTAGTATGAATTCTGTTGAATATATAAACAAATATCTCTGAATTGATAAACCTGAAGCAAGGATAGAAATATCTTGAAAAGCCATGTAACAGAAAGTAGTATGAATTCTATTTTATAAATATCTTTGAATCTGAAGCAAGGATAGAAATATCTTGAAAATCCATGTAACAAAAAGTAGTATGAATTATGTCCTTTGAATTGATAAATCTGAAGCAAGGACAGAATTGTCTTGAAAAGCCATGTATCAGAAAGTGAAATGAATTCTGTTGAATATATACAAATATCTCTGAATTGCTAAAACCTGAAACAAGAACAGAAGTGTTTTTTTTTTGAGACACCATATAGACTGGAAAGTACCTTGAATATGTTAAAAGAATACAACATGAAATGTGAATGAAAGATTATCTTCCAAACCTCAGAATTTTTGAATAAAAATTGCATTGTATCAGTATATTATTTTACTCTATATCCTGTAATGAAATAGGGAATTAAAACTGTCAGTCAGCTTGAGCTTGTAAGAATAGAAATGCATATGGAAAACTGAAAACACTGTTCTTACTATCAATTAGTGCACTGAAAATTATCAAGATATATATATATATATATGTTCTTTATCCAAATTAAAAAAAAGGGACACTTACCAAAGGATAAATGACATCTTACAACTGAAATATAAAGAATGTACTGAAAATTCACTTCTTTTAATTGATTAAATGATGGAAGCCTGTTTGAAAATGTATTAAGTTTTCTGTTAAGTAATATTTTTACTGCACTATGGTAACTTCCGGGACAGGGTGCCGAAGGTGGGCGAACAGAGACGGTAGTATTACCTTTTCTAATTCTACCATTTATTATTTTGCTTGGCCAAGCACTGTACCATTGAAATAGATGGATTGTTTATTTTAAAGCCTAGAAATTTATTTGAGTCTCTGCCACCTCCTGTTGCAAGAAATGTGTTTATTTCATATTAGAAATGCATATAGGCATCAGGCACGCACCGAGAGTGCCCTCCTGTTTTACCGTTTCGGGTTGCTAGGCTCCTTTATGCAGGGCCGGGGATTCCTTCGAGTTAGGAAGGGACCCGGGGAAGTCATGGACTTCGTGGTTGGGCGGAAAAGGTGCCTGAATCACATTCTTGGCCCCAGCTCGCAAGAAGACCAAGGTGTCACGGTGGTTGGTGGATTCAAGATTATTTGCTATTGATGTACTTATGTATCATTCAGACTTGGCTTGTGAAGCCCATTATATATGTATATACATTTTGACATTCTTGTTGAAACTTGAAATGGAAGTATATTTTGAAAATATTTAATGTATCATTGATTTTAAGAGGTTAAAGCTTTATTACTTAGCATAGAAAAGATGTTCTATTAGAAGGATTGATTCCTCCAAGTGAAGATGAATATATGTATATGAGAAAATCATTGAAATACTTATTGTTTGTTTCATTTACATTGATGATATTATTTTATGAAATGCAATTCAAATTCTCTTTATTTTCATTTGGAAGAATTATGAGAAATGTTGACTTTTCGGAAACTTATTTATAATGGTTTGAATAAATTTAGAACACTTTTAATTTTCCTTAATGATGTGTTAATTGGTTTGAAAATTACTCTTAATTTTCTGAGTGTTACATCTCATAATTGCAAAACATTGTAATCTACTGTATCTTTCTCCTATTCGATATTCGCTATTTGCTACCAAAAATGGATATTTATACATTAACTACTCGAAAGGACATGTCCTTTCAGAAATTTCTTATGTTAAAACAACAAATAATGAAAAAGAAGTAATTAGGCTCTGTTAAGCCACAAATGAATCTTCGAAAAGTGGTCCAAGTAGTCCCAACACTCATGTGTATCCACTTCTCCCAATGCATTCTGGATCGTGATCTCCATTTTCACCATCTTTTCATTCTGTTCGCATGCTTCATCCAGTGTTGTATCTTTTGTGGTAGCTATCTTTAGAATTTCTTGCAATATTGATTCACTTTCACCTTTCCACCTAGTGATTCCATTTTTGGTGGCATCAATTAATCCCTATGCATCCCCTCACAATTCTTCAAAGAAGTCTTTGTGCTTGTTCACAAGATGATTTGCAGCCTCAATTGCTACATTATTGGAAACATCCCTCTGGTTTATTTCTTGAAGCTTCTCTAGAATCCTACCATCCATTCTTTTGTGTTTTCACAATGCATAAAAGTTATGTGAGTGTGTTCCCCAGAGCTTATTCAACCAAGTTGTTAGACTGGCTTGTCTTTTCTTAATTAATGCTACAAGTGCAACATATTTCCCTTGAGAATATGCACTTGATCCTTCCCAATGATCTTTTGCTTGTGAAATTTCACCATGAGTGAGCAGCTTGGTTGACTTCATTGTAACTCCTAACAAATCTTTCAGGTGGTCATTTTCTCTCAACATCCTCTCATTATTCATTTTGTACATTTCTCTTTCCTTGATTAATATCTATATTTGAGCATTATTCAGTTTTGCTACATTGATTCCAATCTCTGCAGTTGCCATAGGATTAGCCTCCCCAACCTTTAGATTCATAACATGCCCGAATGCTTTTGCAGTATCAATGACAACTGATTTATTGTGAGGTGGATACAAGGCCCAAATCATCAATGACCCTTCATCTGGATTGTATTTTGACCCTGCATATACTTTTGTCACCTTATCCAGGCTGAGCTTGTGTGTAGCATTACTGTCCTTCAAAAAACTATCAAAGACTAATGTAGAATTGAGATCCAACCCTGGAAAGATCATAACACCAACATTTTCTAACATTCTCATTCCCTTCTCAGGGGTCATACCTACCATCTCTCTGTCCACACTCATCTTTAGGTCCTTAAATAGTTGTTCCTCATTACTTGGTGTAACATTATCAACCATTACTCTTATCTCTTTTCCTTTTTGTTTATACAAGAATGCTTTAAATTTTGGAGAATTTAAAAATTCATTATTTGATACAAATGAATTATACTCCACATGCCTTGCATCTGTATCTATACTCTCTTCCACATTTAATTCCTTGGTAGGGCGGGTGTAGTCTTGAGTTCTCAATCTTGACATTTTATTGGATTGACCCTATGGCACATTACCCTCAGATGCCTCTTCCCCAGAAGATAAAAACTCTGTATCTTGCAACCCTTGATTATATTTTTCTACCACTATTTTTGCTTCTTCAACTTCCAAGTTCCTAATCATATCATCAATCTGATAGGGTACATGTTGATATCCTCCAAAGTTTATCTTTTGTCTAGAAAAATTGATATACCCTTCTGGATCAAAATTCTTTCTAGGTGGTCCTCTTTTCATGTTGTATTGCAGTAGCTTATCAAGAATCAAATTGTACCCTTCCTTTTCCAATACAGTAAAATCATCGAAGCACAATGTACTGGGCATGAAAGCCTATTTTCCAAAGGAGCTCAAATTCATAACACTGGAAAAGTCCATTTGCCTAACAATTTCCAAGTATGCAATCCTGTCTGGGACTATTTTAGGCAAAATGAATGGGGCATCTTCAAATCCGTAAACTCTAATCATGGTAGCATCATCCAAACAATACCAATCCCCCCAATTGTGATTAATTGGCCCATTGAAGTATTTATGCTTAAGAAACCTCTTTATCTCATAAGATAGAGAATAAGCACATGGATGATTATAGAATTTATATAATGGTTTTAAAAAATACTCCTCAAAGTGTATGAAACAAGAATTAGAAAACCTACTATCCCAAACAATAGTCCATAATTGAATAGGTAATGACATACCTTCCTTATCAAATTGGGAAATTCTCCTATCCTGAGGCCACAACCCTAACTCCTTTCCAAAATACAACACTATGTGCATCAACAATGAATAATTCCTAAGATGTAAGATAGAGGCTCCACTTTTCACTGCCATCAACCTAGAATCAAGCCCCTTAAAAATGTATGAGGCATAATCAAAAGGTCTTGAGTTATGATATTGAATATCTGTTGAAATTATCATAGGCACGATTGACATATATTCTGAGGCTTCCATTCCCAATACTTGGCCTACCGAGAAATAAGTATACTTCATATAGGGTTCAAAAAGATCAACATGGAAGGGGGTTCCATCACTATCCTCTAGTGGAATTGGTTTTCCACCCTGTCTAATTTTGTGCAGTGGCAACCTCCAACCTTTATAAATTGTGTCCATCCTCCTAAATTCCCTTTCTAATTCTTCACATATGATTTTCTCATTGCAAACCCCTTCCAATTTGAAAACCTTTCCTATTGCATCTTCTGATATATGTATCAATGGTTTCCCAGATGGGTCATAGATGGCTTTGAGTTTTGAATTTAAATACACTAGGGTAGACCAGCTTTCCCAGATTAAGCTTCCATGGATTACATACTGGTTCAAAATGATTTCTCCGATAGTAATGAAAACTAAAAATTTCATAGCCTCTTATTGGTGTCCAAATATCTCCTATGAGCTTACATTTGTCATCTAGTTTATCCACTTCTACCCTCAGTTGTGCAGATCGCCTGGCTTTAGGTCCAGAGCCATGTAATTTTTCGATAAGATCTTGGATTAGCTTCCACTTAGTGCCCTCTAGCTCAATTTCGGTTTTCTATTTTTTCCCTCTAGGTTGAATACTTTCCCCATGTTTTCTCCCCTTCAATTTTCCTGAACTAGTGGCTTCCATTCTTCAAAAAATGCAGAAGTCAAAACTATAGAAGTCAAGGCACAAAGAGCTTACTGTATTTCACTTGAAACTTTTGAGTCGAAAAATGCCTTGGTTCTTTGTTCGTCCTTCTGATTTCTCCACTATCAATTCTATAACAGTGTTTTCAATTTAATTTTCCTAAATTCATGAAGTTACTTATGCTTCGTGGCACCATTAATGTTTTAGTTGAAACACAAGTGTAGCAAGTTTTTTTTTGAAACTCTCACTGTCACATCATGTAATATTGTTGGTGAGACATTTTAAAATCTTGGGTGATCCTTCTATTAGGGCTTCTACCAATGTTCATTAAAACATTCGCTAAGACACCTTGTAGTTTCCCCAAAACTTTGAGTCCCCCCAAGAGTTATTTTGATTCACTTGTATCTTTGCTATTGATGGATCATATATGACTAATATGTCTTGTAGTTTCACTGGTGTTATGAGTCTCCCTGAGAGTTATCCCTTTAATCTATAGTATATTGCTATAACTCCCACCGATGCAAACATGTTGTTGTGACTTTGTAAGTCAGGAAAATGTTCCTCTGATTACTTCATATCTCACTGAGATATTTCCTTTGATCTATTTTTTGATCACCAAGACAATTATTTTCATTCCAATGGAACAACACTCGACATGACTCTCATATCTCTCTCCGATGAAACTAGTCTTGTCGATGATCAAAACGTGTCACCACGGATTTACAAATGTAATCCTGTTGGTGTGACATAGGGGGTCGGTAGGACTCCATGAACTCATATCAACAAAATCCTCCTTCGCTTTATCAGCAAGACTAGATGGATGCTACAAGACTTCACTCCGATGGCCCAAGTCTGGCCGATATAGTTCTTTGTGCTTCGGTTGGTAAGACACGTATGTGCTTGATATGACTCACCTCGATGATTATTGTCTTGCTAATAGGATCCTTTTTTCATTGAGATTGTGAACTGCATCACGTCGATATGAATCCTCAGGTAAAATTATATCGATAAGACATTCACGACCTCTTGCCGATGCACTGAAAATATGTGTTACTATAAAATAATTTATGGGTCGGGAAGACCTATATCATCTCATGCTAATATGACTTTATATATTCAAATGCTTGGTGTCAGGTGAATTTTATGGGACCAAATGGTAAATACTGACTAGAACATGGGCAACAAAGAAAAATACATCAATTTTTAAATGCGCCGACTGGTAAATTCAGCAAATTATGAACAACAAATTTTAAATTCAAATCGCAAGGAAGGGTCGATAAATTAGATAGTTCCGGATTCGGGTCATTAGAGATAAAGGCAGAAGTAAATTAAAGGCTCGAAGAGGAAAGTGGAAGGAGCACAAGATCGAGTAAATTAAATTAAAATTAAAGATAAAGGTAAAGTGTCGAGAGGAAGGCAAAGAAAGATCAAGAAAGGTCCGTGTAAAGGGATTCCGGTCGAATCGGGGTCGGGTCGAATCGAAATAAATGCAGAAATGCAAATCAGTAAAGTCGAGAATCAAGGTCGTCGAAGAACAAAAGAAATCGAAATCAAAGGGTCGAAATAAATCGTTCAGGATTCAGTTCGGCTCCGGGGTCAGTTAAGTCGCGTCCGAAAATCGAAATCATCGTCATATCAAATCCGGAAAAGGAAAAGACTTCGATCAATAGTCATCATCGAAAAACAAAATCATCGTCAGAATCAAAATCAGGCAAAATCAGGATCCGTCAAATCAGGGTCCGAGGATTCAGGGTCATCCGAAAAATCAAAATCGCATCAAAGTCAATCAATCAAATCCGGAAAAGCAGAAATCAGGCGAAATCAGGATCCATCAAAATCATCCAGTTCCGAAGTCAGAGGATTAAGGATTCAGAATCAAGATAGAGGGAGTGAGAGAGAGACCTGAGAGAGGGAGAGGGGGTACGAGGGAGAGACTTGAGAGATAGTGAGGGTAGAGGGTTTAAGGGTTAAGGGTTAATGGTTTAGGGTTTAGGGTTATGGGTAGTGATGGAACTTCAAAGTTTTGTTCTCTGTGTTCTATTTTATCTTGCGTTGTGTCTCTGGTCATCTATGGTGTTTGGGAAAATCCTAAGGTTGAGGTTTTACCTTCATCTTCATGTACAACCCTAGTGTTCATCTTACAACTTGGATGGGATCTATTTGGCCATTACTTTTTGGGAAGGTTTTAAAATGACTTAAGCCCCATCACTTCATCTAGGCTGGGCACCCTTTTGTTTTATCATTTTATTTCCTTCGCCTGACTTTATTTTTCCTACATCTTTTGTTGGTCCCGTGCTCCCTTGTTAAAACAACTTATGTCATTTTTTGTCATTGGCCTAGTGATGTCCCCTTATTCCTTTAGGGGAGAGGGCCTAGTAGTCATTTAAGCTAACTTTCTTAGCATGTAGCAATTGAATGGAATATCGTAGAAGCTTCATTTTTTTTTGAAATGTAGACTGGTCTCTTATTTATCTATAACTAAGGTTTGGAGGCATGACTCATCATGTGACTCACCACGTCAGTAGATCTTTTGAGAAGTGTATAAAATTTAACTTTTTAAAGGTTCGACCAAAACTTAATCATGGACCCCCCAATAGTTGAACAAAAAAATATCATTTGTTTCTTGTAGCATATCATATTTTTATTTAAATTAAAATTAATATACAACCTAAGTGGACCAAATACTTATTGATAACCATAAATATTTGATATCTCTACCTTTTATATTGAACACATATGGACTAATAGTTGAACACAAAAAATATGTTTGTTATAAAAACAACACATAATTATTTAAAATACAACTTATATTGAACAAAAATGGCCCAATAGTTGAACATTAAAACTTTTTGAAAATCCTTCACATTTAATGAGAAAATACATGTTATTTATTGTGCTCACCTTTTATATTTGTGATAGGAAAAACTATTAATATAAAATTATTCAATGCTTGTACATTGCTACCCTAATGTTTGTACACATAAGAACAATATTTTTCCACTATGATAACAATACTTGTTTAAATGAGTGCCTTATTTTATTAAATGAGCATTTTATTTTTTAAATGGTATACTTATAGTGGAGAGTTATGATATTTTATTTGAAACAAAAAAATACTTATTTGAATTCTTCATGAATGTATTTATGCTTTTTTCATATAAAATTTAGAGGTTCTCATCTGTTCAAGTATGGGTCCATTTTTTAATCAACATTTGGTTTTTTCTTTACTTACATTTGGACTATTTATTTACAATATATAGTATAAATATGTGGTAAGATTGGGTATTATCATCACAATTGAGTGCATGACTATTGGACCCTGCATGACTATTGGGCCCTCTCCCCTAATAAATGCTTTTATTTTACAGAGGGACAAGTTCACATGGCCGTAGATCAATCGTCGTGTGATCTTAGTCGTTCCTTGCCATCCCGCGATGACCCCACCACACTATCTTTGTTGATCGTGATATCATGGGCGCACGCCACATGTCTCATTCGGTGAAGCCGAATGAATGATAAATATTTTGATGCGTCTTTAATACATTATGCCGCGGGTTACTAAAGTAGTTATAAGATACATGTGTTTTAAATAAATGGAGATGTTATAATATCGGTAGAAAGGTGCTCAATGGTTAATAACAAGGCTAGCGACTGTGTTGAATGAACAGGATTGTCAATGGTTGAGATCCATAGTTGCCCGCCATAGCATGATCAAAAGTTGTGAGGTCTTTATTGATTGTGATATCATGGGCGGGCGCCATGTGGATCTCCTTGGCAACAAACAGTATGGTGGGCTCCTTATTGCCACGATGGAGACTATGTCAGTTTGCTTTGAAGGAAACCATCTGATGATCTGACCAAGGCGAAGGATCGATGAATAATATTTGAATCTACATGAAATGCGATTAGAGCCATTTGTGCAACACGCGACTAAGCTTTAATGATGAACATGACATCGACTGCCATGGTTTGATCAATATAAAGCAACTATTCTTCTGCTTTTGGTATCACAAAGCATTCAAAACATCTTAAATGGGGATTGTAGGTCAATATGTTCTGTATGAGGATTTGATAAGTAGTATTGGGTTAGGATACATGTTGAGGATATTGTAAAGCAATGTTCTCAAGGATCTTATATGTTATGTGTTAAATTTGTCATAAACCCTTAAATGCTTATGAATTTGACTCCCCCAATAGATATATGGCACTGATCTGAGTTGTACTAATTCTTATGGTTCAATATTTGTTTGTCTTTACCTAGAGCTTGCTACAAATTGCAAATCAATGACTATATTATACTGTGAAAATATGTTCTAGTTATCTCAAGCTCCAAATAGTTGATATTATTGATGACCAACCAATTCTATTTGGTATTATCTTATTATGTTGAGCTATTTAAATGATATTATCTATTGTTGTTAATGTCGTTTATGATAATGGTGCAGAGGTTGTAAGCGCATTAAGAGATCACCCTCCTAGGTCTTGTAGAGCCCAAAGTGTAGGAGGTCTT